>JAWQEG010001115.1:0-685281 GCA_033782935.1 Petrolisthes cinctipes | reverse complement strand
TACTTCTTTGTCTTCTTCTTCTTCTTCTTCTTCTTCATTGTCTTCTTCATTGTCTTCTTTTTCTTCATTGTCTTCTTCTTCTTCTTCTTCTTCTTCTTCATTGTCTTCTTCATTGTCTTCTTCTTCTTCTCAATTGTCTTCTTCATTGTCTTCTTCTTCTTCATCGTCTTCTTTATCTTCATTGTCTTCTTCTTTTTCTTCTTCTTCGTCTTTTTCTTCATTGTCTTCTTCATTGTCTTCTTCTTCATTGCCTTCTTCTTCATTGTATACTTCTTTGTCTTCTTCTTCTTCATTGTCTTTTTCTTCTTCATTGTCTTCTTTTTCTTCATTGTCTTCTTCTCAATTGTCTTCTTCATTGTCTTTTTCTTCTTCATTGTCTTCTTTTTCTTCATTGTCTTCTTCTCAATTGTCTTCTTCTTCTTCATTGTCTTCTTTATCTTCATTGTCTTCTTCTTCTTCTTCTTCCTTGTCTTCTTCATTGCCTTCTTCCTTGTCTTCTTCTTCATTGCCTTCTTCATTGTATACTTCTTTGTCTTCTTCATTGTCTTCTTCATTGTCGTCTTCTTCTTCATCACCTTCTTTATCTTCATTGTCTTCTTCTTCTTCTTCTTTGTCTTCTTTTTCTTCTTCTTTGTCTTCTCTTCTTTGTCTTCTTCTTTGTCTTCTTCTTCTTCTTCTTCTTTGTCTTCTTCTTCTTTGTCTTCTTCTTCTTCTTCTTTGTCTTCTTTGTCTTCTTCTTCTTCATTGTCTTCTTCTTCTTTGTCTTCTCCTTCTTGTTCTTCTTTGTGTTCTTCTTCTTCGTCTTTTTCTTCTTCTTTGTCTTCTTCTTCTTCTTCTTTGTCTTCTTCTTCTTCTTCTTCTTTGTCTTCTTCTTCTTCGACTTCTTTGTCTTCTTCTTCTTTGTCTTCTTCTTCTTCTTCTTCTTCTTCTTCTTTGTCTTCTTCTTCTTTTCTTCTTTGTCTTCTTCTTTGTCTTCTTATTCTTCTTCTTCTTTGTCTTCTTCTTTGTCTTCTTATTATTATTAATATTGTTATTGTTATTGTTATTCTTCTTATTATTATTAATAATAATTATTGATAATGATAGTGATAATAATAACAATAGTAATAATAATAATAATAATAATAATAACAATAGAAATAATAAAATAATAATACTGTAATAAAAATAATACCGTAATAATAATAATAATAATAATATAATAGTAATAGTAGTAGTATTAATAATGATGTTAATATTATTGATAGTAATATTAATGATAATAATAATAAAAGAGAGAGTAAATATTAATAATAATAATAATAGTAATATTAATAATGGAGAGAGAGAGAGAGAGAGAGAGAGAGAGAGAGAGAGAGAGAGAGAGAGAGAGAGAGAGAGAGAGAGAGAGAGAGAGAGAGAGAGATTATAGGGTCTGTTTTGTTGCCCCGTGTGGAGGAATCAGTAAGCTTCAATTCAACCCACTCATTACATACACACAGACAAAAGAAAATGAGAATATTGTGAATCCAACAGGAAATGTGTATGTGTGTGTGTATGTGTGTGTGTGTACACCACTGAATTCTGTGTTGGATTATGTGTGTGTGTGTGTGTGTGTGTGTGTGTGTACCTCTCTGAGTTTTCTCTTGGGTAATGTTTCTGTATGTGTGTGTGTGTGTGTGTGTGTGTGTGTATTGTATTTCACTGAATACAGTTATATTAATACACGCATATACATTATGTACATTAGGTCTGTACACATATACACATTATGTACATTAGACTAGGTCTGTACACATATACACATTATGTACATTAGACTAGGTCTGTACACATATACACATTATGTACATTAGACTAGGCCTGTACACATATACACATTATGTACATTAGACTAGGTCTGTACACATATACACATTATGTACATTAGACTAGGCCTGTACACATATACACATTATGTACATTAGACTAGGCCTGTACACATATACACATTATGTACATTAGACTAGGTCTGTACACATATACACATTATGTACAGTCGCAGCACATAGTCCTTGAACAGACTTCCCTTTACACCCTGGTCGAGGACTATATGCCATAACTGTACTGTACATTATACTAGGTGTGTTTATGAATGTGTAATTATCATAATGTAATATTACAGGTGGGAATAGACTGGATGAGGGTGACTGACACCACACCAGGACACAACCAGACTATACAACAACTCAACTGTAGTCGTCCACTGCCTCACCATCCTAACCTTACCATTACAATTAATTGTGAATACCCTTTTTGGGAGGGTAAACCTGAGGAGTGTGGTACAGTGAGTCAACCCTGTCCCATTGGTGAGTGTAACCAAACTTATCTTATACACATATAACATATAACCTGACTTATCAACCCACACACACACACACACACACAGGGGGAAACAATGTCAACTACTCAGTGGTTTACTCACACACACACACACACACACACACACACACACACAGGATGAAACACCAACCAAAATATAACTCATTGGTACACACACACACACACACACACACACACACACACACAGGGGGAAACAATGACAACTACTCAGTGGTTTACACACACACACACACACACACACACACACACACACAGGATGAAACACCAACCAAAATATAACTCATTGGTACACACACACACACACACACACACACACACACACAGGGGGAAACAATGTCAATTACTCAGTGGTTTACACACACACACACACACACAGGGGGAAACAATGTCAATTACTCAGTGGTTTACACACACACACACACAGGGGGAAACAATGTCAATTACTCAGTGGTTTATACACACACACACACACACAGGGGGAAACAATGTCAATTACTCAGTGGTTTACACACACACACACACAGGGGGAAACAATGTCAACTACTCAGTGGTTTATACACACACACACACACACAGGGGGAAACAATGTCAATTACTCAGTGGTTTACACACACACACACACAGGGGGAAACACCAACCAACAAATAACTCAATGGCTTACACACACTCACATACACACACACACACACACACCTCATTGGTTTACTCACACACTCACACATATACATATAATTGAAAACACCAACCAACAAATAACCCAAGGGTTTACACACACACACACACACACACACATCAACTAACAAACAATTCATTGGTTTACACACACACAAACACACCCACACATACCTACAAACACACACACATCAAATAATAGACAACTCATTGGTTTACACACACACACATCAATTAATAGACAACTCATTGGTTTACACACACACACATCAACTAACAGACAACTCATTGGTTTACACACACACACACACATACCTACACACACACACATCAACTAACAGACAACTCATTGGTTTACACACACACACACATACCTACACACACACACATCAACTAACAGACAACTCATTGGTTTACACACACACACATACCTACACACACACACACACACATTAACTAACAGACAACTCATTGGTTTACACACACACACACACACACACACACACACATACCTACACACACACACATCAACTAACAGACAACTCATTGGTTTACACACACACACACATACATACTTACACACACACACATCAACTAACAGACAACTCATTGGTTTACACACACACACACATACCTACACACACACACACATTAACTAACAGACAACTCATTGGTTTACACACACACACATATACCTACACACAGACACACACACACACACACACACACATACCTACACACACACACACACACCAACCAACAGACAACTCAGTGGTTTACACACACACACACACACACACACCAACCAACAGACAACTCATTGGTTTACACACACACACACACACACACACACACACACACATAATGAGTATTTATAGTGTTTAGAAATAATACCTTTTTCACAATATAAGTATGGTAAATATAATTATAATGATAAGATAATAAGATAGTTATTATCTCTCTCTCTCTCTCTCTCTCGCTCTCTCTCTCTCTCTCTCTCTCTCTCTCTCTCTCTCTCTCTCTCTCTTATACTCCACATGTGTGTTAATATTTCTCTCACTCTCTCTCTAAATACTCAACATGTGTGTTAATATTTCAGACATTATGCAGGATACTACGGACATTGAAAAAGACATTACGGAAATCGAAAAAGAAATATCTGACATAGTACCCAAGACAAATGACTCTGAACAAGATACAAACTCAACACAGAACATAACGATGTGTGACCAGGTGTGGAAAGCAGAAATCCTGAATGTGGCATTGTATGTACCGAGGCTGGAAGTAGTGACCTTGTTCTTGGCCACGGTGATATCTGTAATTATATACTTGTCTTGGATTAAGTTTGTGAACATTAACATTATGCTGTTCCTTGCTCCAATGTGTCGTAGGCTGGCACTCCTTCTTTATGGACGAGTACAAGTACCAGACAACCAGTAACAAGGAAACACACACACCAACAGACACAAGTACCAGACAACCAGTAACAAGGAAACACACACACCAACAGACACAAGTACCAGACAACCAGTAACAAGGAAACACACACACCAACAGACACAAGTACCAGACAACCAGTAACAAGGAAACACACACACCAACAGACACAAGTACCAGACAACCAGTAACAAGGAAACACACACACCAACAGACACAAGTACCAGACAACCAGTAACAATGAAGCATACATCACATAATGAACATTGTTTACATAGAATGACTCTTGATAAACAGGTATAAACTATTCTATGTTAATCTCAATAATAATCTAATGCCATGTATTCAGTAATAATATCTAATACCATCATTTTACTAATAATTTCAATGTTTTATTGTATGACAATATAAACTGCATATTGTATTAATTTGATATGTTTTTATATATGACCTGCTGTTATATTGTTGTACTCCAATATAAGGAGTTATAACATGATGTCAACAACTTATATTATATCTATGTACTCCACTATAAGGAGTTATAACGTGTGTGTGTGTGTGTTTTTGTTTCTTGGGAGTGGGATAGAGAAAGAGAGAGAGAGAGAGAGAGAGAGAGAGAGAGAAAGAGAGAGAGAGAGAGAGAGAGAGAGAGAGAGAGAGTTGGTGTGTTTTTGTCTCTTGTATGAGAGAGAGAGGGAGAAAGAGAAAATGTGTGTGTGTGTGTGTGTTCTAAATCAAGAATAAAATGACTGAGTGATTCTCACACAGTGTAGTTGGACTGACACACACACAGACACACACACACACACACCTTTACTGCTTTTTGTACTTTGAATATAAGCTGTATTTTAATGAGATAGTAGCCTATACTTTGGGTACATTGGAATGCCTTGATTCACCCAAAGTATGTCAGGAAATAATGCCAGATGAGTAAAAAATAATTGTGGCCTGATGTTGGTGGGAATAATTTGTTGGAATTATTTGCTTTGATTGTAACCTGTGATTTAATAAACACAAAAAGTTTGAATTTGTAGCAGATCAGTGTTTTATTATCAGTCCTCCTTTGTTTATTAAAATATTTTGTATCTGTGATGGAGAGTGAGGGTGACGTGATTCATACATACATAGAAGGAATAAAGAACTCATCATTAACAACATTACTCTATAAACAAAGAAAAGAAAAAAAAAAACACACACAGACACACACAGGAGAATATGTAAGTTTAGACTTGCTGATATGAAACGTAGGTATTGACCAAGACGATGAAGGACATATTGGTTGGCTGTGACAGGATAACACACACACACACACACACACACACACACACACATTCTTTCTCTCTCTTACACACACACACATACACACACATTCTTTCTCTCTCTTACACACACAAACACACATTCTTTCTCTCTCTTACACTCTGAGCTTGGGGATATTTTGAAGACAAAAAGTGGAGCCCGGCTACATTCTCTACTTGGCTCACCTGGTAAAGTTTAATATAAGGGTGAGTGGACGAGGAAATCCTGTCTCCAAAAGTTTATACCTAAAAGGAAAGGCGATAGTTAAAATAAGAAATAAAAGGTAATGAAAGCGTCGGTGACGAAAGTTAATCTAGCTAAACATGGCTGGGAGAAATACTAAGCAGAGAGGAACATCAGATGATAAAACAGAGAGAGGTGAAGAAGGGAGGGATAGTGAAGGGAAAGGAAGAGAATATGAACTTCAAATTAAAAGGGTT
The DNA here is from genome assembly GCA_033782935.1 of Petrolisthes cinctipes. NCBI lineage: Eukaryota > Metazoa > Arthropoda > Malacostraca > Decapoda > Porcellanidae > Petrolisthes > Petrolisthes cinctipes. The sequence continues at coordinate 679,072 of JAWQEG010001115.1, read as the reverse complement.
ACACAAATGGAATAGAATATTGAGGAGAATTCTAAGAGATGGAAGGAAATGGTACAAGAGATGAAGGAAGTAAAGGCGTTATTAAGGGATAAGATGGACAAGTGAGTGGTTGGTTAGTAGTTTAAGTGTGTGTGTAGGGGGGGGGGGTTAGTATTTAAAGCCTGTGTGTGTGTGATGCAATGGTTGGTTGGTTGGTTAAGTATTTAAAGTAAGTGTGTGTGTGTGTGTGTGTGTGTGTGTGGGGTTAGTATTTAAAGCGTGTGTGTGTGATGCAGTGGTTGGTTGGTTGGTTAAGTATTTAAAGTAAGTGTGTGTGTGTGTGTGTGTGTGTGTGTGTACCAAGTAGATATGGTTAGTTTTAAGCTGGATGAAGTTAGATTAGGTCATTATAGGTTAGGTTAGACCAAGATTTAATTATGCTAAGCTAAGATAGGATAGAACAGGTTATAAATGAGATGAGGTTAGGTTATGATAGCTTAGGTTAGGATAGGATAGGGTAGAGAGTCGAACAAATGAACATTCAAATGATGGATTAATGGAACAGAACAAAGCATTGAAGCAACGAGTCGAAGTAATAGTGGATGAAGACGAAGCACTTCAAGTAAGATTGAATACCAGTGAGGATTGATTGATTGATTATTATTAGGTGCCACAACAGTGAGGTCATATTGCGCCAGAGAAAGGTGATATAGAGGTGTGACAGCAAGCAGGAAGGAAATAAAGTTAAAAGAGGGACAGTTGAAGAAAGGAAAGGGAGTGACTGGGGCCGAAAGGGCGCCCAAACCCTTAAATTACTGCCCACATCAGTGAGGAAAGAGGTAAGGAGCAAGGAAAGAACTTGGTAAAACTGAAACACGAGCAGGAAGGTTGGGTGAGGGTTCATGAAGAGAAAATTGTTAACTTTAAAGAGGTTGTTGTGTGTGTAACTAAGGTTGTCTCTTAGTATCCTGTGCAAGAACTGTAAGATGTTTGGGGTGCATCTCTTAGCAGTAATTAGTCTGTTAGTTGCTATGGTAGGATGAGTGATAACATTCCTTCAGTGGAGAGCTGTATTTCCTGATTTTAACAATATGTTCATGCGAGTAGTACAGTCGGCGGCATAAGTCCTGTCGCCACACCTGCTTCACCGAGACAGGCAGTGTTCATGGACTCGAGAACTAGAGCACGTTTTCTACACCTAAGAAACTCGAGTCTATGAACATCGCGTGCCTCGGTGAAGCAAGCGAGGCGACAGGACTTTTGCCGCCGACTGTACCTGGTACATTTGAGGACTTACTAATACAAACATGTGGTATGTACAGTCACTCATAAAAGTAAAGACACCCCCAGACAAGACACCTATTAAGTGGTGTGATATCGGTTCTGGTAACATTGTACCTGACGTCAGAGGTGGTGGTGTGGGTGGTGTTTGGAGGAAGGTTGGTTTGCTCGAAACATTATCCCAACTCATGTTTCGTCTCATCTACCATTAGTTACAAATGTGTCGAGCAAATCAACTTCATCTCTCAAGCGCCATCACTGACGTCACTTACACTGTTGCCAGAACCGATATCACAAGTATAAGAAGATGACTGGCCTGGAGGGGTCTTAATTTTTATGAGTGACTGTACACTACAAAGTAATGAAACAGCACGAGAAAGGATACAATGGGTAAACCAGATTCATGGGGAGCGGCATTACTCGAACTGACAGTGGAGAATATGATGACAAAATGGGTGACAGAACAAACTAGGTATAGAGGAACAGACGAGCCATCAATGCTCCATCTGGTGTTCACTAGGGAAGCTGATGTAATAGCAGACATCACATACAAAAGTGATCATGTACACTCGGAATCCAAAATTTGTATCCAGGTCTTGTTGAAGTTTTGAATCAGTTGACATACTAGTGAAACAATGACAACGCTTATCCTGTTTCATATTTGCTTGAGCTCGCTATATTAATACTCGATCAGGATATTCGAAGGAAGCCTGGATACATATTTTGGATTGCGAGCGTACCTATTGAGTTGGAAATATTAGAGGGAGGTGTAGATGTGAGGGATGAAGCACATAGGGAGAATAGGTTGAATTATGGAAGGACTGAGTTTAGAAACCAAAGAAAGTTCTTTTGGGTTACAGACTGGATGGAGCTGGTGGATGCCGGAAGTGTGCAGAGAAAATACCTTATATTTGGAAAAATATATACGGAAGGAGTATCCAAGTATGTCCAGTCACGAACACTAATAAGTATACAGCTCTGGTTGAAGCTTTGAACAGGCCAAATTCACCAACGAAGTAATTCCAATGGAGATGTTATTGTAGACACACCTGAATACTTATTAGTGCTGGTGACTGTATCAAAATACAAGATAAGTAAACTTGAGAAAAAAGAATGGTTCACTGGACAATGTGAGACAGCAAGATTAAGAAAGGCGGAAGCCTGGAATAGAATGCGGAGGAGGAATACACAGAAAAATAGAGAGGCATTTAAAAAGGCAAGAAATAATTATGTTCAGGCAAGAAGAGAGACCGAGAAGAATTATAAGAAAGATATTGTAGCGACATCAAGCACCTTTATGTAGCTTCCATCTCACCTGTCCTCGGGGTGCATCTTAAGCCTCACCTGTTCAACCTGAGCCAACCTTGGCTGGCCTGAGCGGCCGCAGCGCCGTTGTTCATTCACTTGGCCATTAGCTCTACACCTGGAAACACCTCCCTCTCCTGACCTGCTGTGCCTCCTGTCGCTACCTGTCTACACCAAGCTCTCCCCGTGTCGCCTGCAGCAGCTACCTCTCTCACACTACACGACCACGGCAGGCGGGAACTCACAGCTACAAGGTGCTTGCTACTACACAACCTATGTCTATCTATCTATCTATAGCTCCGACGCCTCGTTCTCTCCGGGAACTCCCCTCAAGGGGGTGGCCACGGCAGAAGTGTCTCCAGTTCTCCCTGTTCCAACACTCCCTCCTTACTTGTTCAAGCCCTACTCTGCCACTCATGTTTCTCTCCTTTACATACTCTTCCACTCTGTTCTGCCATCTAACCGGTGGTCTGCCTCTCACACCAGGTCCTACAACTTCACTTCCATACACCTTCTTTACAAATTCCTCGCCTTGCATTCTCTCCACATGTCCATACCATCTCAATGTATTACGTTTCACTCTCTCAACCACTCCACACTCAATACCAATTGCCTTCTCACTCATACCACATCTCTCATATACACTCTCATTACTTTCTCCATCCCATCTAGTAAGTCCACATGCTCCTCTCAAGTAACTCATTTCCACAGCACCTATTCTAGACTGATGCGCCCTACTCCATGTCCATGTCTCCGACGCATATGTCAGTGTTGGCAGGATTATACTATTTCGTAGTCCCCTTTTCACCTCCATACTCACACTTCTACCCTTCATAATCCTCCCCAGTGATCCTATGACCTGTCTACCCTTCACTGCTCTCTCCCTAATTTCTCCTTCCATACTTCCATGTTTACACATAACTGTACCCAGGTACATAAACTCCTTCACTTCCTCCATCCTCTCGCCCCTCAGAGTTATCTCACACTTCGTCCCAGTTGATACAGCCACTCTGTAAGGTGTAGCAAAGTCAATCACTTCAGTTTCTGCTCTTTCAAATACCATCACTTTACTTTTACCCACATTCACCTTCAGTTTCCTTCGTTTACACACAGACTGAAATTCGTCCACCACTCTCTGTAAATTCCTTTCATTCTCAGCCATCAGCACAGTGTCATCCGCAAACAAACTTGCCACCAGGGACCAGTTTGCTTCATTCAGCCTCAACTTCACCCCCAGACCGTTCACTTTGGCTTTCACCTCTCTCATACAACCATCCATATATACATTGAACAACCATGGTGACATAACACACCCCTGTCTCAGCCCTACACTAATATTAAAACTCTCACTTAGATCACCCTCTACCCGTACACATGCTTTTGCATCTGCATAAAAAGCCTCAATGCATTTCAGCATAAATTCTCAACACCTCTGTCATAGCTTTCCTATCAACTCTATTGTATGCCTTCTCCAAGTCCATGAAGGCAGCATACAACTTCTTATCCTTCCCAATATACTTCTCCACTATTGATTTTAATGCAAATATTTGGTCCACACATCCTCTACCCTTTCTGAATCCTCCCTGCTCCTCACTAACTTTATTCCCTGTTACTTCCATCAGTCTTTCAGTCAGAACATTCCCGTAAACCTTCCCCGGTACACTAAGAAGGCTTATTCCCCTATAGCTACCATACTCATCCTTACTTCCCTTCCCCTTATACAAAGATACAATTATGGCTCTCCTCCAATCCTCTGGCACCTCTCCCTGCCTCCAGGCCAGTGTACATATAAGCAACATCCACTCCACCACTACCTCCCCCCCACACTTTAACATTTCAGCAGTTATCCCATCCACCCCTGGTGCCTTTCCCATCTTCAACTTTCCTATTGCTTTCCTAACCTCTCCCCTTCCTAATTCTCCCTGTACATCCTGTCGTCTACCACCTGCCTCCATCCCCATGCATGTCACCACCGCCTCCCCTCCCGTCCCCCCATTCATCAACCGATCAAAATGCCTCTTCCACACTTCTTTCACTTCCTCACTTCTACTCACAGTAACTCCATCCTCTCTCTTCATTCTCACACTACCAGACTTTCCTTCTTCTCTTTCTCTTTTAACCTCCTTCCAGAATAGTTTCTTGTTCTCTTTAAACTTTTCACTCAGCTTCATACCAAACTCCTCATCCACTCTCCTTTTACTCTCACTCACCATCATTTTCACTTGTCTCTTACACACATTATATTCTCTTTTCCATCTCTCTCTCACTTCTTCCGGCACATTCCTCTGTAGTGTTCTCCGATATGCCTTCCTCTTATCCTCTACAGCATCTTTCACTTCTTCTGTCCACCAAGCACTCCCTTTCTTGCCCCTCTTCTGTGTCTTATATCCTACTACCTCTGCTGCTGTCCTCAAAACTATCATCTTAAACATTTCATACACCGCATTCACTCCCACTCCCTCCCCTATCCCCATCCTTACATCTCCCAGCACCTCACCCACCCTCCTCTTATATTCCTCCCTATACTCTTCTACATCTAATTTCCAACTAGCCACCACCCTCTTATTCCTCACCCCTTCATCCCTCCTACTATACTCCCACTTAACCCTAACCTTCATCCTCACCAACACCGCAAAATGGTCGAAGCAATGGTCCGAACCATTCCTCTCACTACTTTTGCGTCATACACATCCTTCCTCAACCTTTCATCCACTGCCACATAATCAATCAAACTCTTTTGCTCTCCTCTCTCATCCCTTCTCTTCCATGTATACCTGTGGATCATCTTGTGCTGAAAGAAGGTGTTCGCCAAGAACAACCCTCTCTCAGCACAGACATCCACTAGATACTCACCATTCTCATTTGTTCCTTCTACACCCCATTTACCCACAATATTCCCCACTTCCTCACCTCCCACCTTTCCATTCATGTCTCCCATCATCACTATTCTCCTTCCATTATCAATTCCTCTCAGACATGCATTCAACTCTTCCCAAAACACTCTCATCTTCTCTCTCCCCGTCTTACTCTTTTCATTTACTTGTGCATAAGCACACACCCAAGCATACTTTACCAAGCCAATCTTTCCCGTCATCCATACTATTCTTGATCCATTCCACCCATGTCCATCCACTCCCTTCCACACCCACGGAGACACCAACAGCACACACCCTTCCTTCCCTCTTCCTTTACTCTTTTCATTCATGCCCGTCCATACTACTCCTCCCTCCATTCCCTCCCACAGTCCACTCTCCCTTCCTTCCTGACACTCAACCACTCCACATCCTTTCACGTGTGTCTCCGTCACTCCCATCACATCCACTCTTCCTTTCTTAAAACATTCTACAATCTCTCGCCTCTTGGTCCCATCCGTCATTCCATTCACATTCACAGCTACCACTCTCATACAATCCCTCTTCCCCACTCCCTCTACAGGGCAACCCGGAGACCCTCCCCTGCCAGTAGCCATATCTGTCCACTCTCCCATTGGGGGGCCACTGATGGCTGGCAAGGCCAATGCAGTGCTCATTCCCGGAGGGACACGGGCCGTCGGCATTGTCAAAAGCTAAAAACAAGGTCATAAATTTAAAAGAAATTATCACAAAATATAAAAACATGCAGTCATAAAATTAAAATTTTAAAAACACTAAAATACAATACAAATACAATAAAAACCTTAAAACCTATATGTGGGGGAAGCTAGGTCTCACCCCCACACCGCCTTCCCCTTTGGCTCCACCTCCTGAATGGATAAAAACTAGATAAAAAAAAGGAGGTGTACCCCCGAGGTCACCGCTTACCTACCCTTCCTGGGGAGGGGTAGGTCACCGAGGTTCTTGCTTTTCCCAATACTGACAGCAGTTAAGCACAGTAGTAATCCTCGACCTCATTGATTACGATATTGCCACTGCGCAAAGCATTGTACTTACCAATAAATTATTACCGTGTATAATCGAGTCTGTTCACCCTGGTACTAACACAACCACCTGTTGTTACAATTGGTGACCCCGGAAAATTCAACTTGTGTACACAATACAATTTCAACTCCATGCTACTCTACGGCCATGCAAGATACTTCACTCTACGTCCATGTAAGCTACTACACTCTACGTTCATGTGTTGTTACCTACTCCACTCTACGTCCACACAAGCTACTCCATACTACGTCCATGTAAGCTACTACACTCTACGTTCATGTGTTGTTACCTACTCCACTCTACGTCCACACAAGCTACTCCACACTACGTCCATGTAAGCTACTACACTCTACGTTCATGTGTTGTTACCTACTCCACTCTACGTCCACACAAGCTACTCCACACTACGTCCATGTAAGCTACTACACTCTACGTTCATGTGTTGTTACCTACTCCACTCTATGTCCACACAGGCTACGAACTTCTTCACTCCACGTCCACGTGTTGTAAGCTACTCCATTATACGCCCAAGTGTTGCAAGCTACTCCACTATATGACCACAACCTCGACCACGACTACCACCTACTACCTATGAGCTACACAGGCTACAACACCTCCACACACCAGCTACGACCTTCACAGCGGCCTATGACTGACTCCTTCAGCCACGACTCCCCAGTGTTTTCACCCCTCCAGATTTTAGTTAACGTAACTTACCCCCTAAAACCCTTTTCTATCATCCACGTGTCTCACACATTTCCGTACCACCAACCCCTACCATCCACCTGTGTCTCTACCGCGACCCCCTCCTCTATTAGGCGTACCCCATTTCTCACTGTACCTGCTCCATTTTCGTCCCTTTTGCTCTTACCCCATCATATTTTTTTTCCAGCTCCCTCCCGTATTACCTCCTTTCTCCACCCCACTAACTCCTTCCTTACCACGTGTTATTCCTCTCCTCCCGTCCCTTTGTGTCCTATATTATCCACAGTATTTTTGTCTCACCCCCACTACTCGTGTGCCCCCTATTGATGTTTTGCACTCTTCCCCCACGTGTTACCACCCTCCAACATTCACCTTTTGTCTCCCACTTCATCCTTAACCCCATCCGCCACCCCCGCACTCTACCCCTGTGTCCCACGTATCTACATCCCCCTTCGCCTGCCCTGTTTTTCTTTGTCGTCCTTCTGTGTTTCTCACCCCTCTGTTTTCCCATTACCCCCTGCTCGTCAACTACCCCTACCCAGTGACAACCACCGGCAACTGCACCTCACCAGCACTGGCAGAACTCCCAACTACCATCAGAGGTTCGGTCACGCAGCAAGGAATTGCTGCCCCCCGTGCCAGTGGGGTTTATCCGTGAACCGCCCTACTGCCAGTCCAATACAGGGAAACGAGTAAAGCAGTGGCAAGACAACCCCCTCCACGCTACTGCCCGCGCCACAGCATCCACCACAGGGCCAACCAGCATCACACTGACGCACCAGCACCACACACCACCTTCGACCGAGCATAACACGGCCGCAAGCCTCGCCACCGCTCCACTGCCACCTGCCCATCAACAATCGAGCAAACCTCCCCACCCACCTCATCACACCGCTCGCACTCTCCTGTGGGTGAAGGACTTAGAGTCGGGGGACAACTTCCTCACGCAGGGTCCGAGGTGAGTGTCGTTCCTCCCCTGGATAAAGACAGACAGAGCCAGGCCTTCTACGGCATACGACCTGCTGGCGGCCAACAAGTCTCCCATCGCTACGTAAGGCACCAGGAGCACGGGCGTCACCCTACTCTAGCAAGAGTACGTGGTGTGGCCATTCGTCGTAGCTGACGAGCAGGCCCCCATCCTGGGTCTAGACTTCCTGACAGCACAAGACCTCTTGATCGATGCCAAGAGACAACAGCTAATCCACCAACCTTCAGATGCCATTATTTCCACCATACACTGCCGACACTCTACACCTACCATTACACACATACTACACACCAATTCCCATGACAACATACTACACGAATCACCACACCTACTCTCCACTACCACCACACAGAACACACATGACCCAGGAATTCGCCTGGGAAGCCTTTAACACTATCAAGACTAAGCTGGCAGACACTACCCTACTAGCCTACACTACTCCTCATGCACCTACATCCATATACACGGACGCCTCCAATGACGCTATCGGTGCAGTCCTGCAACAGGAAGTGGATGGAGCGCTTTAACCAATAGCGTTTTTCAGTAAACGTCTGGACCACAACAGAAGTACAGCACCTTCGACAGAGAGCTGGTTGCCATTCACGACGCTGACAAGCATTTCCGCCACTTCCTGGAAGGTAGGAGCTTCCACATCCATACCGACCACAAGCCTCTCACTACAGCAATGCAACAGCTGGGCACCAACTGGCCTCCTAGGGTGACACGCCACCTGGCATTTGTGTCAGAATTCACGACAGACATCCGACACGTAAAGGGCGAGGACGACGCCATAGCTGATACCTTATCGAGAGCACCACCAGTGCAACCAAACATCGCCACTATTCAACAGATGCCACTCCTCAGCATCGCAGCGATTGCAGCAGCCCAACAGTCCGACACACACCTCCACGACTTCCTCACAGGTGACACAGGACTCCGGCTGGAAAATTTAACCGCCCCAGACTCCATGATCAAAATGTGGTGTGACCTTTCGTGCAGCTCCCCATGCCCCTGCATTTCTACCCAGGTGTCACAGGAACTCTCCTTCTTGTCAGCTGCCGTGCAGTATGGCCAGGTATGAGGAAGCATGTGTTCTCCGTGCCTACCAGCAGATTCCACACGGTACACGTGAACATTGATGGCCCCCTACCTCTGTTGCGTGGTGAACGCTATCTCCTAACCTGCGTGGACAGGACGACATGCTGGTGCACCGCTACCCCCATGAGCAACATCACTACTGAAGGTACTGCCCACAACTTCCTCAGCAACTGGGTTTCCAACTTCGGTCTTCCAGTCGTAATTGTCACAGACCAAGCCCAGTTCGAGTCGAGGGTGTGGCAGGACATGCTGGCACTACTGGGCACCCGACGGCAGAGGACCACAGCGTACCACCCGTGCAGTAACGGGATGGTGAAATGGCTGCACAGAAGACTACTGACGCCTTCAGGGGGCTGCAGCCGGACCAATGGATCCGTGCCACTGTCAAGGAGGACTTACACCACTCCCCAGCGAAGCTAGTATTCAGCAAGAACCACCGCTTACCAGGTCAAATTACTTCACCGGACCTCGACACATCCAACCTTTCATTCCTCCCGGCACTGAAGGTGGCCATCATTAACACCAGCCCTACACCTACTCGTCACAACGATGCCAGGACTACCTACACACCCATTGGTCTACACTCCACCCTCAACTCTTCCTCTGCACGGATGCACAACGGACACCGGTACAGGAGCCCTACACTGGACCACATCCCGTTATCTCCAGGACGGACGTGACCGTTACTCTCCAGGTAGCGGAAAAACCATACGTCATGTCCTGGGAGCGGGTCAAACCTCCACACACCACCAAACACACCATTACCACACCACCAAACACACACTCACCCACATACGCATCCGTGCACCCCTCATCCAACACCTTCACCCCTCTACCCTACCCTCCCACTACATCATCTCATCACCGCCCACCACTCGTACCCACCATACAACCTCACCACGCTGCGATGCCACAACCACACACACATCCTTCACCACTCCTACCCACGCCACCACCACAACCATCTCCTTCCCACCCACCACATCCACACCTACACACACACCCAATGCTGCTCCTACCCTTGCCATCAACCTCATCCTTCAAAAACACACATTTGCCTACCTCACTGCCATCCCACCCTCAACCTGCACCCTCACCCTCCTTTCCACCCCAGCCTTGCCCACCTTCTCCTACCCAACCCCATTCAACCCCACCCGTCCTCACCTTCACGGTCACCTTCACCTACTCATATTTAACCACCAACCCCATCACACCCAACCCCATCCTCTGTACTCCCACTCCTACCCCGCTCTCCATCTCCGGCCCAATCCGCACAGGTTCCTATCCAACCTCCCTCACCCACCCGCTCACCTTCTCCCACCCACCCCCTGCCTGATCCCATTCCTATACCTCCCAATGCTATTCCTGATGCTCCCCCGACTCCAGTAATTCCTTTAGTATTCCCTCAGGACCCTCCGCTTGACACACAGCTCAAGCCGGCCACGCCTCCATGACCCGTTACTCCAGTACTACACACTCAACTGCAGTAACGTCCTCTCACACTGCCCTCCCTGCGGGAGCAGTTAGAGCAACACGAGCTGGCCCTGGTCCCTGAGGGATGCATGTTCTGTTTGGGGAAACCGGTCAAGCGACCCGCCTAATACCTCGCACACCTCTACCATACAGACCCACTCCCACTCCATATGCATCCAGATACACGCACCCCCTATTATAAACACACACACTTGCCTTTCCCCCCTGCACACTCCACACCATACCCGTACACTTCTATACTACACTGAATATATTCCTTTATTTATTTATCATTATTATTGTATGTATGTTTATGTAACCATCTTTGTTAATTGTATTGATATGTATTTCATACCGCCCTTCTTTCCTAAAACATTGTGGGGGAGGGGGGTACTGTAGCGACATCAAGCACCTTTATGTAGCTTCCATCTCACCTGTCCTCGGGGCGCATCTTCTGCCTCGCCTGTTCTACCTGAGCCAACCCTGGCTGGCCTGAGCGGCCGCAACGTCGTTGTTCATTCACTCGGCCACTAGCTCTACACCTGGAAACACCTCCCTCTCCTGACCTGCTGTGCCTCCTGTCGCTACCTGCCTACACCAAGCTCTCCACGTGTCGCCTGCAGCACCTACTCTCTCACACTACACGACCACGGCAGGCGGGAACTCACAGCTACAAGGTGCTTGCTACTACACAACCTATGTACTTACCAATAAATTATTACCGTGTATAATCGAGTCTGTTCACCCTGGTAGTAACACAACCACTTGTTGTTACAATATCGTGGATAAATGTATAAAAAAACCTAAATTGTTTCATAGGTTTATAAATGGAAAAATAAAACAGAAGGTCGGAATCAACAAGATAAACATGGAGATGAAGTATGTGAAGACGATTAAAATATTTGTGAAGTTATGAAGAAGAAATTCCAAGAGGTATTTACAAGAGAGAGTGAGTTTGATAGGAATAGAGAAGACAGAGGGAAGGTTATGCTGGGGGACATAAAGATGGAGAGGGAAAATCTACTGGATAGAATAAATAGACTGGATGGGTTTGGTGTTGGGACCGATTATGTTTTTATGATATGGTGTAGGGTGTCGAAAGCTATACAAGTCTGTTTGCAGATGACGCTAAGATAATGAAAAGGATAGAGGATGCAAGGAGTTGTGAGGAATTACAGGAGGATTTGAACAAGATTCACAAGTGGAGCCAGGATTGGGAAATGAAATTTAATGCTAAGAAATGCAAGGTATTGGAAATGAGAAAAGTAATAGGAGGCCATCAGGAAATTACAGCATGGGTGGGTAGGCAATACAAAAGGCACCCGAGGAAAAGGATTTGGTGGAGACTATTCACAACTCACTCTCACCAGAGAAACACATTAACAGGATAACATGCACGGCATACAGAATGATGGTAAATATGAGAATTCCTTTCCATTGTATGGACGAGGTGATGGTAAAGAAGTTGATAGAGTCAGTCATTCGACCTCAGTTGGAATATGCAGCAGTAGTGTGGGTCCCACATAAAAAGAAGCACATTAAGAAGTTAGAGAGGATACAGAGAGCAGCAACAAAAATGACACAGAGCTTGACAGACTTGCCATACGAGGAGAGACTTGAACGATTGGGGTTGTCCACACTGAAGGAAAGGAGGAGTAGAGGAGACTTAATAATGTTATATGAGTATATGAAAGGAATAGAGTGGACAGATAGAGAAAACTTTTTGGTTACGGACAAGGGAGAGCGTAGAGGAAAGAAGCTGAAAAAGAGTAGATGCTGGAGAGATGTAAAGAAATACAGTTTTCTGTATAGGTGTGTGGATGAGTGGAATAGATTGGATAGGGAAATAGTATAATCAGTGAGCATTCAGTAATTTAAAGGGAAGCTTGATTAGTATAGACACGGATACAGGACAGTCTGAGCCTAGCTCATATCTTGGAGAACACAACTAGGTGAGTACACACACACACACACACAGATTGGAGCCATAATGAGTATCCATGCAGGACTGCTTGAATAGCCTGATGAATAATTAGACGAGTGCCAACAAGTTTGAGATAGGATAAGGTTTGTTGTAATTGGTTCACTGGTGTCACAGATTATCAAAAACTACAACAAAACCTGGATACTTATTATGGCCTGTAACTATTACAGAATAAACGTTGTAATTTGTTTACTGGTATGTCAGATGTATTAAGACTTCAACTATACCTGGGTACAGGTTACAGGTTAAGTGTTGTAACTGGCTCACTGATATACAGAGGTTTCAATACATCAACAAGACCTAAAAGAGTTTGTTATGGCTTGTGACTCTGACACTATAAATCTTGTAAATGGTTAACTGTTAAGTCAGAAGATTAAAAAACTTAACAAGACAAGGATACTTATTATGGTTTGTAACTGTTACAGGATAAATGTTGTAATTGGTTCACTGGTTTGCCAAAGGATATATAACTTCACAAGCCCTGGATACATAATTATTATGGCTTGTCATTGAAGAGAGAGAGAGAGAGAGAGAGAGAGAGAGAGAGAGAGAGAGAGAGAGAGAGTCTTCTTATGAGAAAAAATTGGGTTGATCACTTGGAGTAAAATGAGGTGATAATAGAGAGACAATTTTGGTTTGGAATTAGTAAGTAACAAACGTACTGAGTTCCTATACGAGAATATCAGAAAATAAAACAAGGAAGAGAGAAGGGTGGGTGGATAGTATTTACCTTGACTTTGAAAACGCTTCTAACAGAGTTCCGCACCCAAGACTTATATGGAAATTACAACATAAAGGAGGAGTGAAAGGAAAACTACTATAATGGATGGATGTTTTTTTTAGTAGGAAGAAAAATGAGAACAGTACTAAGAGGGAACTATTCTCCATGGCTGAAGGTCATACATCTAGTTCCTCAAGGCTCAGTATTGGCACCAATAATGTTCTTAAATTATATAAATGATATAGAAGTAAATGTTACAGATGACATTTATATGAATATATTTGCTGATGATGCCAAGGTACAAAGAACAATTAAGAATGAAGACTGCTGTAAACAGTTTCAAGAAGACTTGGACAAAATAGTTAACTGGAGTAATAAATAGCAGATAGAGTTTAATGCAGATAAGTGTCATGTTATTAAGTTTGGAAGTAGGGAGTAAAAAACAAATTGACAATAGAAGCTTGGAATATGCTGCAGAAGTATGGAACCCACATTTAAAGAAACATATCACCCAATTAGAGCAGCAACAAGATGGTTACCAAGTCTAAGAGAACTAAGTTATGAAGAAATAACAGAAAAACTAAAATTACCTAAACTGGAAGAAAACGAAAGAGAAGAGATATAATTATGGATTACAAATGTGTCACAGAAAAGGAAAATATAGATATAGAAAACTTGTGTCAACAAGGAATACCTACAAGGAGAGGACACAGTAAGAACTTAATTAAAAGAAGAGGAGATAAAGATGTACAGAAAAATAGTTTTCCAAATAGAGTAATAGATCAAAGGAACATATTTCCAGAAGAAGTGGTGTGTGTCAAAAACTTACATAACTTTAACGAAAAATATGATAATTGGGTTTTAAAATACAGTACTTTACAAGCTTGATTCAATCCTGTAAGGATACAAATAGGTAAGAACACACACACACACACACACACACACACACAGAGAGAGAGAGAGAGAGAGAGAGAGAGAGAGAGAGAGAGAGAGAGAGAGAGAGAGAGAGAGAGAGAGAGAGTGTGTGTGTGTGTGTGTGAGAGAAATTGACTTCTTCATATATAAGGATTAATTAAGTACTTCATTATTATTATTGCTATTATTATTATTTTACAGTACAGAATCAAGGTTTATATTATTATTATTATCATTTTCTTCCTCAATGTTTACTATCCTCTCTCTCTCTCCTCAGACACCATAGCGAGTGGACGTGTTTTTTTGCTACTCTCTACCCCACCTCATACAGCCTACCTTCCGGCTGCCAGAACGTAACCAGCTGACAATGGATACTTCTTTCTGAAAACTATGTTGGCTTCGCAAGACCAAGCTTACTTCGGTGTCATTGCGGTATTCGTGAAAGAAATTAATGAACAGTATAATCAGCTACAATCTACCGTACATGACTTGAGAACTAGCCTGGAATTTTCTCAATGTGAAATTGACACCATGAAACAACAAGTGAAACAGCTGAAGCTAGAAGACGAGGGCAACAAACAACTGATCAAGACACTATCTGAAGACCTGCAGGTGAGTTCCAATTCTATTGCTGCACTTATTAAAGATTGCTGTGGCTACCTGGATGATTACAACAAACCTAATAATCTACAATTTGTGGGAACTGAGGAGGAACCTAACGAGACCTGGGAACAATCAGCCAAGAAAGTAAACCGCATATTGGAAGAAAAGCTACAACTATCAAACATCCAGCAAGAGTGTGTTTATTGTGTAGGACAACACTACCACCATAAGGACAGTAAGTACCCCATCATTACCACCTTCAACAGAGTGTGTTTATTGTGTAGGACAACATTACCACCATCAGAACGGTAAGTACCCCATCATTGACACCTTCAACAGAGTTTGAGATAGAGAGGCAGTCATCCGAAATATTTCTAAGCTAAAGGGAACACAGATTTACATTAATGAAGACTTGTGCTCTGCATCGCAGGATATAAAGAAGGCACAACTTCCTCGTTTAAGGCAAGCCAAGAGTGAAGGTAAAACTGCATATTTTCGCCATACGAAGTTAATTATAAAAGAAAGACACACCAACAAAGCTACTGCCGAACCTGAACCAACAACAACAACAACCAGATATGCCAGAGAAACAATGTCTGACGTCACCGGGGATGGCACTGCTGCCCCTGCCTTGGCCGCCACTAGTGCTTCAGTTGGTAGCCAGAACCTGACCAGTACGAGCCGTGAGGGACCGTCGCCTGCCATGGCTGGCATATCAAACCAATATGGCATATCAATATCAAACCAAGTCAGCTGCTAGGACTACATGGCAAAGGAATAAGTAAGCTTCTCTCTGGTGGAAAAAGGTACACACATCGCTAAGGTTGAATCAATATGATGTTTTGCCACGGGTTATTTCACAGCTTCCGCTAATTCTTTGCATTATAATGGATTACCAAAAGTGAATGATTAAGGCTCTTGTCCCCGAGAAAAAGTTATTTTGATGAAATATAACACTGGGATAAGAACAATTATAGTGCGACGTATATACCACGTCAGTCCACAGGCTTGACCCACCCTACTCTCTCTCCCTCTCACTGGTCTCGAAACCTTGATCGAAAATACACCACAGGCACATGCTTTGCCATATGAATATATATATATATATATGTGAATGATTCATATTGACAAGTATGTTGTGCGGGTGGGAGGTAAACACAGGATAGAGCTTTGAGTTATTCTATAACTCTTACGTTTCGGACTACACAGAGTCCATCTTCAGAGAGAAATGACATAGAGAAGAGGGTACCCCGAGATATATATACCTGTGGTGGCCTATATTGCACCTGCCACTTCTTAATCTCACCTGACCTGACCTCACCTCACCCCCTCCTTTCTTTTATACTCCAGGGCTATACTGGCTGAGTATCTACACCACTTCATAAACCCTTCTCGATGATTATGAACATTTTTTGTACAAATGTATGCTGCTTCCAATGCTTTCCTCATTTTCTTATCCAAACCACTATGAATGATTGATGAATCCTCTCATCTGGGTAAATTATTACATTCTTCAATATGCATTACCAATGAATTAGCTGTGTTGTGCTTCCTTACGTCAGCTTTATGTTCATATAATCTTTTCTTTATACCTCTTCCTGTTTCTCCTATATACATCTTGTCACACCCATTACATGGTATACTATATATCACGCTGTTATTATTGACACGCTTGTTTTTGTTTGCCTGGGTTAGTTCGCCGATTCTCTTTCCAGATGATGTTGCAATTGTTAAGCCAACCTTGTTCATATGTCTATCTAATATCGAGCCAATATTAGAATTAGGTACACTTACAAATCTTTTCTCATTTTTCTCGCTGTTATTAGTTTCATCGTCCAAGCTGTCATTACTACATATCCTGTAAGCTCTTAGAAAAAATCCTATCACCACTCCAGACTTAATCCTAGCATTGTGAGCAGATAGATAGTGAATAAAGTCATCTTTGTTAGTGGGTTACCGGTACACCGAGAATTTTGCTGGCTTCCTTATTAAATTTTTCTGATTCACTCTCAGCATATCCTATATATTTCTTCTCGTACGAGGATTTATCATTAAGGAGGTTCATCATCTTGTCTATGTAATCCCATTTATTTAGTATTATCACTCCTCCACCTTTATCTGCACTGGTTATCATTATGTCCGGGTCACTTTTTAGGGACTTTAGGGCCTCGTTGTATCTCCTCGGTAGTGCACTTGGTTGCTCATCAGATAGGGCTTTGTAACACGCTAAAACACCTTGAATGAACCCTTTTTCTACATCATTGTCTGACCACTTATAATTCTTAGACACATATTCGGCATAGTGACTTAGTGTTAAACCTATCCAGCAGAATCCTAACCAAATATGAAAAGGAAGCTCTTTCTCTTGGTCTTAAGTTCGACACAGGGGAAGATAGAAAAAGCTATGCCGAATATATATATATATATATATGCGTAAATCCACAAGGAAGGAAAAATAAACACGGAGTCCCAAGCGCTTTCGTGTATTCACATCTTCAGGGGAAATACAGAGTGTAGAAGAATGGTTGCTGAGAGGCACCTTATATGAAAGCTGACAAGTCGAATGCAGTAGTTATCATGAAAACAGATGATTACATACTCAAAATGGAAGATTTATTAAGTGATGATGTAACGTACTCGAAGCTTAGAAAGAATCCCATTGAAACGGTGAATTCTCAGTTCAATAAGAAAATGAAAACAGTGTTAAAGGGTAATGATCAACTTATAAAACAGTTCTCCTCTCGTTCTCCTTCCCTGCCCTACATGTTTGGACTCATTAAAACTCACAAGCCCAATAATCCAGCCAGACCTATTATTAGTTCTGTGGGATCCATCACCTATAAATTATCAAAGTGGTTAACTTCCTTGCTAAGCCCTTTAGTTGGCACAATTTCGGACTCCAACATAAAAAATAATGTTGACTTAGTAGAAAACTTAACAGTTTACAGGTAACTGGTGCATTTAAGCTTGTGAGTTTTGATGTTAAATCTCTATTTACCAAAGTTCCTGTTGACGACCTTTTGGATTATCTTGATGAAATACTTGATAATATCCCTCTCCCTATCACCAAAAATGCTATACTAAAATTGATTAAGCTATGCATTAAAGACTGCAAATCTGTTTTTCAAGATGAATATTTTGAGCAAAAATTTGGTATGGCAATGGGCAATCCACTCTCCCCAGTTTTGAGCAATTTGTACATGGAGTTTTTTGAGAAGAAACTGCTTAATAACATTTTACCCAGTAATGCTGTATGGTACAGGTACGTAGATGATGTACTTTGCCTCTGGCCGTGTACTGAAAATCTAGATAACTTTCTGCCATTGCTTAACAACTTAGCCCCTTCCATTAATTTTACCACTGAAATTGAGGAGGATGGAAAATTGCCATTTTTGGATTGCCTGATTCACAGGGTAGGCAACACTTTTAAGTTTAGCATATGCAGGAAACCAACCAATGTTTTGTCATATATTCATTTTTACTCTGCACACCACGATAAAGTCAAACTGTCTGTTTTCTCTTTCATGTACTTACGTGCTCTACGTGTATGTAGTCCTGAATTCATGGATGAGGAATTTGGATTTATCTCTGACATTGGAACAAAATTAAAATACCCCAAACCATTTTTGGATAAAGCCTTAAAATTGGCAAGAACATCATTTTATAGGGTTGAACCTCCCCTACCCTGTGACAATAAAAACTTACTGATATTACCCTACAGTGATAAATTTGCCCAAATCCCTCATCTTCTAAAAACATGGAATGTTAATGTTGCCTTCTGCAATGATAACACAGTCAAGAAAATGTTGATAAAAAATTCACCCAAATCCTCATGTGGGTGTATCTACACAGTACCTTGTAAAGAATGCAATATGTTCTTTATAGGACAAACTGGAAAAGACCTTTCAACCAGGGTCTAACAGCATAAATATAGTGTTAGGACCGGACAAGAATCTAATGCTTTATTTATTCATATGAGAGACAATAATCATTGTATTGACTGGGATAATGCCTCATCAATCATGTCTTGTAACTCATCCGTAAATAGAAACATCATAGAGTCAAGTTTGATTAAACACACAGAAAATATTAATATGAACTTAAACAATGGTATGTACAAGTTGGATAGTTTCATCATAGACAAGATTGTTAATAAGATAATTCCAACTGCTATTCCTTAATGATAATCTCAGGTTTAGAGGTCATGTCAGGTAGTTAATCCTTGTATGCACCATATGGGTGTGTATTGCTTTGAACTCGTAGTGGCAACACCTTCAGGTTGCCAGTTAGTTATTAATTGTATCGGTATATAAGGTGCCTCTCAGCAACCATTCTTCTACACTCTGTATTTCCCCTGAAGATGTGAATACACGAAAGCGCTTGGGACTCCGTGTTTATTTTTCCTTCCTTGTGGATTTACGCATATTCCTGGATCACGTGTCACCAAGTGATTTATTTGCATATATATATATATATATATATATATATATATATATATATATATATATATATATATATATATATATATATATATATATATATATATATATATATATATATATATATATATATATATATATATATATATATATATATCCACCCCCAAACAGGGTCGGGTATTGGTGTGGAAACCAGACTGTTGGGCCCGCCAGCACAGGCATAAGGCCCAAGCAGAGGTATTTTCCCGTGCAAACAAACAACAAAACAATCCACAGTCGGTTGATTCTACAACCAGCCATGGTCCAGTCAACACCTACTACAGACCCCACCACTTCCACTGCTTACCATCTTGTTGGCAGGGTGAAGGGTTTTAACCATTCGAAGGAATATGGCTTTGTTACCTGCTACGAGCGAGATTACCTCGTCCACATGAAGGACGTCTTTCTCTTGCTAAGAAAAACCCACTTTTTATAGACAAAAATGTATTTAATATGGACGTTTCTGAGGCAACTACCTCCCTCTTCAGCAGTACAGAGTTGAATGAAACATGAAAGGAAAATAAGTAGCTGACAGGGGGAGGGAGGGACAAGGTGTGTTCTGATGACAGACAGACCACACCTCATCTCACCCAACCGACCTGACCTGGCCATTCTTCAGGGACCCGACCCCACATCTGGGAGGGATTTGACCACTAGTGCTCTCATTAATGGATCTAGTTCGAACATACCTTCATTTAAGTTAAAGTTTTTATAGTGTTGTATACATACTGATTCTAATATTCTACGTTTCTTGAAATTGTTGCACTTAATTATCATTTTACCAGAATTCCAATGAATACAGTGGTTGTTGTCATATGCATGGACAAAGTTAGCATTATTTGTGTTACAATTCGTCATATCTCGTTTATGTTCTTTCATTCTAACATCTAAAGATCTCCCAGTTTCACCTATATCTTTCTCTCTGCTGCTACCACCTCACCACCATCACTGGGGGACGTAGAGGAAGTGAGGAAGGTTGTGGAGGCTACCAACATAGCCGGACCTGATGGTGGGCAGGTCCTAGGCTCACTCCATGCCCGTGGGAGGAAGACGGCTGACGCCCAGCAACGGCAGCAGCAGGCAGACATCTTCACCGTCTGACCAAGACTGCTGTTACCTTAGCTGCAGAAGGGCTGGGTCGTCTTTCCGACCTCCTCCAAGACATATTCAGAAGAAATGGCTTTTTTTTTTTTTTTTTTTTTTTTTTTTTTCTATATTAAAAAAAAAAGATGGGGACTAAAGGCCACGGGCCCGCTCTCTGTCCCCATCTGTATAGTCATTAATGGAAGTGTCCAAAATCATGTCCAATTTCGTTCGAGATGCCTAGATACATTGCGTTTGAAGGAACATAAGTCGTAGTAAGGTGGAAAGATGGATGAAGGTAGAGTGTTCCAGAGTTGACCAGTTGTGTATATGAAAGACTGAGAGTACCGGTTAACTCTTGCATTAGGGAGTTGGACAGAAAAGGGGTGAGAATGAGAGGCTTGACGAGTGTTGCATGCTCTCCTGAGGGGAGGAAGCATACATTGAGAGAGTTCAGAAGAGCAATGTCCAGTGTAGTAGCGATAGAAGAGAGAAAGTGATGCAACATTGCGGCGAAGAGAGAGAGGTTGTAGTGAATCAGTAAGAGGAGGAGAGTTGATGAGACGAAAAGCTTTTGATTCCACCTTGTCCAGGAGTGTTGTGAAGGTTGAACCACCCCACACATGAGAGCCATACTCCATACAGGGGTGGATGAGACCCCTGTACAGAGACAGCAACTGTGAGGGGGTGAAATAATCCCGGAATCTGCGCAGCACACCTAACTTCTTTGAGGCGGTTTTAGCAAGAGAGGTAATGTGATCTCTCCAAGAGAGATTATGAGAGAAAGAGACTCCAAGAATATTAAGAGAGGGGGAAAGGTTAAGTTGTGTGTCATTGAAGGAGAGGGGATAGTTATCAGGAAGATTAGTACGAGTCGAAAGATGAAGGAACTGTGTTTTTGAGGCATTAAAAACAACAAGGTTCTCTCTGCCCCAGTTAGAGATGAGGGAAAGATCAGAAGTCAGGCGTGCTACTGCATCATCACGTGATGTGGAGAGAAGCTGCTGGGATGGACGGTTGTCATAGTGAGTGGAGTAGTGAAGGGTGGAATCATCAGCATAGGAGTGGATAGGGGAAGAGGTACAGGTAAGAAGGTCATTGATGAACAGGAGAAAGAGGGTGGGTGATAGAACAGAACCCTGAGGAACACCACTATTAATAGACTTGGAAGAAGAACAGTGACCGTCTACAACAGCAGCTATAGACCGGCCAGAAAGGAAATCAGAGATAAAGGTGCAGAGAGAGGGATAGAAACCGAATGAGGGCAGTTTGGAGATTAAAGCTTTGTGCCAGACTCTATCAAAAGCTTTGGATATGTCGAGGGCAACAGTAAAAGTTTCACCAAAGTTC
Organism: Petrolisthes cinctipes; assembly: GCA_033782935.1. Classification (NCBI taxonomy): domain Eukaryota; kingdom Metazoa; phylum Arthropoda; class Malacostraca; order Decapoda; family Porcellanidae; genus Petrolisthes; species Petrolisthes cinctipes. The sequence continues at coordinate 657,192 of JAWQEG010001115.1, read as the reverse complement.
CGAAAAGAGGTTGACCATGAATCAGAAAGGAGGGATAGAAGATCGCCAGTAGAGCGTCCTTGACGGAAACCATACTGACGATCTGAAAGAAGGTCGTGACAAATAAGGTGCTTATGAATTTTGGAGTTAAGAACAGATTCGAAGACTTTAGATAGACATGAGGTCAAAGCAATGGGGCGATAGTTGGAGGGTTGGGAGCGGTCACCTTTCTTCGGAACAGGTTGGATCAGAGCAAACTTCCAGCTAGAAGGAAAAGTGTTAAATGATAGACATAGACGGAACAGTTTGCCTAGGCAGGGTGTCAGTACGGAAGCACAGTTCTTGAGAACAACAGGAGGAATCCCATCAGGCCCGTACGCCTTCCGAGTGTTAAGGCCAGAGAGGGCAGAATATACTTCCTTTGAAGAGATTCTGATGACAGGCATAAGTAAGTCAGAGGGGGGCGGAGTTGGAGGAATAGAGCCGGAATCGTCCAGTGTGGAGTTAAAGGCAAAGGTTTGAGAGAAGAGTTCAGCTTTATCAGGTGAAGAGATGGCAACATTTCCATCAGGAAGGATGAGAGGAGGGAAAGAGGAAGAAGTAAAGTTACTGGAGAGATTTTTGGCTAGATGCCAGAAAGAACGAGAGGTGGAAGAGTTGGACAGATCATTGCACTTGGCACGGATGAAGGATTTTTTGGCTAGTCTGAGAACAGATTTGGCACGATTCCGGGCAGAAATATACAGAGCACGAGATTCATCAGTTTGAAGGCGTCGATACCGTCTGAAAGCTTCCTCCTTGTTGTGGACAGCAGTAGAACAAGCGTGATTAAACCAAGAGTTTCGTGAATTAGTAAGAGGGAAAGAATATGGAATGTATGCCTCCATGCCCGAGAGGATCACCTCTGTGATGCGTGCAGCACACTCAGAGGGACCCCGGCCACGAAAGCAAAAATCATTCCATGGGAAATCATTAAAGTATTGCCTCAGATCATCCCAGTTGGCAGCGCTGTAATGCCACAGACGCCGCTTCCTGGGAGGGTCTAAAGGTTTTATTGGAGCGATAGGACAGGATACTGAAATAAGATTGTGATCGGAGGAGCCCAAAGGAGAGAAAAGTTCAACAGTATAAGCAGAAGGATGAGAGGTTAGGAATAAATCAAGAATATTGGGCTGATCTCCAAGGCGGTCTGGAATACGGGTAGGGTACTGAATTAACTGCTCAAGGTCGTTGAGGATAGAAAAGATGAAGGCTTGTTCACCAGGTGGATCAGTGAAGGGAGATGAGAGCCAAAGGCGGTGGTGAACGTTGAAATCTCCTAAAATGGAGATTTCTGAGAAAGGAGAATGGGATAGAATGTGTTCCACTTTTGAGGTAAGATAGTCAAAGAATTTTGGATAGTCAGTAGAGTTAGAAGAGAGATATACAGCACAGATGTATTTAGTTTGAGAGTAACAGGTTAGCCGAAGCCAGATGGTTGAGAATTCAGAAGAGTCTAGTTCGGGAACACGAGAACAATGGCTTGCCACCAATAGCCATTTCTCCTGATCTACAACCCCCACCACCAAGAAACGATGCAGCAAGATGGAGGAGGAGCAGAGCTGACACACCAATAACCACACCTCCGGCCCACCCCAGTCGCCGATTGATGTTGCCTCGTCCACTCAACCGGGGGAATGTTGGAAAGGCATCACCACTACCACCACCATCTGAGACTGCCCAACAAGACCCCGAGATGGAGGAGGACACAGACACCAGTTCCTACTCCACCTCCACCTCAACCACCACCACCAAAGATGACCCCACCGGCGACAACATGGACATGGAGGATGGCAGATGGCAGGGAAGAGGAAGAGGGGGAGAAGGACAGACAGTTCACCAACACCACCACCACCTACTGTCACCATAGAGCTACTGTCACTTACTGTCCCCTTGACCTCTTCTTCCAGTACACCTCACGTTACCGGGACCCCGACGTCTTCAAAGTTTGGGAGGTGTGGACGAACAGAGCAACACCGTCTGCTCGTCCACTCTCCAAAACATCAACACAACACTCCATAGGGAGGTATTGCCTGCATTAGTGATGTGGGCAATACTTTAACGGTTTTGGCACCCCTTCGGCCCCAGACACTAGCTATTGTCCCTCTATTCTTTCTATTTCCTTCCTGTTTGCTGTCTCACCTCTCTATCACCGTTTTCTGGTGCCATATGACCTCGCTGTTGCGGCGCCTAATATCAATCAATCAATCAATCAATCAACACAACAAATCTCCTGCCGATTTCCAACACGCAGAGGAGGAGGAGACACACACACACACACACACACACACACACACATACACACACACACACACACCTTGACACACTCACACACACACCTTGACACACACTCACACACACACCTTGACACACACACACACACACACCTTGACACACTCACACACACCTTGACACACACACACACACACACCTTGACACACTCACACACACACCTTGACACACACACACACACACCTTGACACACACACCCTGACACACCCGTACACTTTTCCACATACATACAAGCAATCACTCTATAAATATATCGCCTTAATGACCATTAACAAGTCGATAGGCATAAAGCATAATTAACAACAACAACACAGTGGGCAGGTCTCCCTCAGTGTACTTTCCTGCCACATACCAGCTTTGTGTGTGGTAGTCTTATCTACCGGATACTCCTTATCTGTGTGTCTGCTACCTCCGTCATTATCATCACTACTCACGTGACTATTGTTCAGTAACCCTTGCCTCTCTCCTCTATGTAACCAGTGTAGCCTAAATTATGTGTTATTGTTAATAGGTTATGTGTTATTTAGGTTAATTTCTATACGTTGTAAGGAATTGGGTTGTAACTTTGTCTTAATGCTTGTAAACTGTATATACATATTAAATCCCTCCTCTCTTCATGCCCTATTATCCTCTGTGAACCACATTGGTTATCCGTTCTAACTCTAATTTTATTTTAATGTTGTGCCTAGTCTCGGGCATGAACTGGAAGATCAACTGAGCGTAACATTAAATGGCGACCCTGCCAGGATGCTACGGTTTTAAACTACCTAATAAGTTGTAAGCAAACCTCCCTTCACCACTGTGTTTCAAATGATATAGGCGTATGTTGTGCAGTGTACAAACCTGGTAGATGATAAAGCACACTCAAAGTGTCCTTTACTTGTTTAAGTGTTAAGTGTTATGGCTACACTCAAGGGAGCTTTCTGTCATTACTAGTGTTAATATTGGTACGTTTAGTCATTATTTCTCTGGGAGGAATGGGTATTCATAGGCGTTGATCATTAACATGTAGAGTATTACGGTATATTCTCTACCTCATGCACTGTACAAGAATCCTTATTTTTGTGTGAAGGAATAAGGAAGGTCTCTCGTAGATACCTATCGTTTGTAATTGTCCTACTCAAACATTTTATATACGGTTCATTTATACTGTGTATCGCCTTACTAAACGTATTGATTAACACCTTGAGAGCATATGGTAATGGTAAACATAGACATTGGGTCGTGTTTCAATCAAGCCGCCGCTTACATGCCAAACTAACTCTCTTCATTTATTGTCATATTTAATCATGGTTATCCATCTGGTATATTTTTAATCATGAAAGGTAAGCGCTATGGTGTAGAATGTTTCCTTGCTAACCCCTCCCCTGACTGAACCACCAGGTTTGGGAGGAACTTCTGGTACGCCACCCTCGTTTTGGAGGATTTAAGTTGGTCATAATGTAAATATTTGTCTGTATTCTTGTGCCTCATTCTGTTATGTTTTCGTGATGTATGTGTGTGTGTGTGTGTGTGTGTGTGTGTGTGTGTAGTCATTGGATTTTCATGGGTCCCGCCTACCCTTATGTATTGTTGTCTGCCTATTGATTGATTCCATGGTGCAAGGAATTAAAAAAAAAAAAACCCTGAATACATAAATATGTTTATGAAGAAAGAGTGGATCAAAATTTTCAGATCTCTTTACCTGATCACCCAAGTAAACTCACTAAGTCGGTAATTAAGGATGTTGTTGTAAAATATTTAGTGAAGCAGGGAATTATGGACACCCCTGCTCTACCCGACACTGAAGATGAGGAATAAGTCCCTTTTAACCTTGCTACTATCCCTCCAACTCAGTCTGCTAAAACACCAGGTGGTAAGAGTAATAACAAACCTGAAGTTTCTCAGGTTGAAAAGCTCTGGGTAGAGATGCAATACCAGCTCGAATGGGAGAAAATGTAACTTGAAAGAGAAAAACTAGAAAAGTTGGCAGTGGGTAGAGAACAAGGTAGAGCAGGAAGCAGAGTGGAGGAAAAGGAACTGTCCTTTAACATGTCTAGTGTAACTGTAATGATACCTGCTTTTGATGAAGGTGATATTGAGGGTTCAGTTAACCTTTTCGATTGATTAGCAACTAAAAACGAGTGGCCTAAAGATGTCGCTGATTGCCCCTAAACAAACAGGTAAATCATTTTACCTAGATAGACCCAATGACTATGAGTTTGTCAAACAACAGATTCTGTATGTCCATGTGATAACCCCAGAGACTTAGAGATAAATTCAGGAAACTGGTCAAAAATAAGCATCAAACATATTATGTGGAATTTGCATGTGATAAGCTTAAATATTTTAAGAAATGGGTAAATGTTCTCTCGGTCACCATATATTCAGAACTTATTAATCTCATTGTCCTAGAGGAATTTAAAAGAAAAGTGCCCTTACCTATTGTGAAATACATAGAGGAGAGGGGCGAGATGGAACTATTGAGGGTGGCGGAACAAGCAGATGCTCAGGCTTTGAGGCTCCAGATCTGGTCGAGGCGTGAGGGAGACCTCACTCTTTCTGTAAAAAGTTCCTCTGACGATTTCAAGTACAAAGATGCTAAGGATAAGCTGAGGGGTAGCGGGTTCACTACTAGCCAATTAACATGTGTATACTGTAGGAAGCCAGGCCATACTATTGCTTTTTGTAAACACCACAAATGTACTATAAGGCCAACGAACATCGTAAAACACCCTTGCTGGTACCATAACAGCTGCAGTATTTGGGAATTACCCTCACTTCCCTCCCTCTGTGGCTGGGTACTAGTTCGGAAGTCGTGACGTGTGTGTGTGAGCAACAGTTGACCTGGGCCACGGTAACGGGCTTGATGAAGCCTATGTCCAGTGTCGGAACATATATATATATATATATATATATATATATATATATATATATATATATATATATATATATATATATATATATATATATATATATATATAAAAGAGTAGTAAGAAAGTTTCATCTCTACTGCATCAGGTTTCTCTACCTCATCAAATCCTGTAGCTTCTAATAGTAGTGTTGTCCAGTCAAAACAGTTGTTTGATGACTTTATTTTTGATGGTGAAGTGGCTTTGACAAAGGAGGGTCAGACCTATCCTATTAAGGTCTTACGAGACACGGTGGCTCCTCAGTCCATACTGCTAAGTAATGTTCTTCCCCATCTAGAAGATAACTTTACTGGAGATAAGGTATACTGTATATTAATTTCCAGTCTCACCTCTCAGACTTCATACCCCGTGGCCCATATTTATCTTAAGTGTTCCCTTGTCGCCTCGTGTGTCAAAGTGGCAGTACAGGAAGGAAACCTGTCTGTTAAAGGAATTCATTTATTGCTTGGTAATGACATAGCAGGTAAACTTGTGGTACCTAATGTTCTAACTGTAGAAAAGTCTTTACCTGTATTCCCTTCTGAACCTTCTGATGTTTTTCCCTCCTGCGTGTTGACTTGTTCACAGGTCCAACAAGCCTCTCAGAAGCAATGTCAGTCTCCGTCACTTTCCATGCCTCATTTTGATATTATCTCTAAAGTAGATTTGATACAGGCACAGGAAACTGACCTTTCTTTAGCTGCAGGGCGACATGCTGCTCTAGACAAGAAGGATGTAGACACCCTACCTGCCTTCTATTATGATCAAGGTGTACTCATGAGTGCATACCAGCCTCTAGCTCTATCAGCCAATTATTGTTGGTCAGAAACCCATCAGATTGTGTTACCTAGTTCAGTACACTCAGATGTATTAAGGCTAGCTCATGACGGTTACAGTGGACATCTTGGGTTTCGTAAAACTTACTATAAACTTACTAAAATCGCGCGCCAAATGTACCGCTCGAACAGAAGTTAGAACTGAAATTTTCCGTTACCCAATGCCTGGGCCAGGCCCATGACTGATGTCATGGTTGAATAGCCTGGACATGACACCCATATGCATGACACCATGACGTGGTCATGACATGTCTCAGAATTTTTTTAAATAAAAGTTTACGTATAACTGTTATAATGGTCCTGACTATATATCAATGAAAACATCTCTCACTAAGATAATAATTTAATAAAGTTGCTTGCTAAACTATAATTTGTGTCCTTAGTCCTATTTATATAGGCATCTTTCCCAGCAACGCCAGGTACCTCCGCTAGTAAATAATATTAAAGGGAAGAAATGGTGTGTTTTACATATGTGTACGTGAGGCATGTAAGTGGTGGGTGGAAGGGTAAGTAAGTAGGGGATGTGGCTGAGGGGCAGGTGGTAGCGATGGAGGCACCGTGTTGCCACCACCCTACTCGTTTCCCTGGTTCCATCTGGTAGAGGCAAGACCTGTAGGGGCGGCTCAACGACACGGTGGGTGAGAGTTGCTTGCCTGGTACCTGAACCGCTGGTGGCAGGAACATATGTGGGGGTCCTGCCAAGGTTGTTGATGTGGTGGTGGTGGTGGTGGTGGTAGCACCTGTTGTGGAGGAGGTAGCTGGCATGGAGGTGAAGCCCAGCTGTGATCCTGTATGGTGGGTGGTGACTGGAGTAGGTCCACCTTTGCAGAGAGGGCCTCAAGCTGACACATGATGGTCGTGGCGTCGAGGGCGGGTGTAGGTGGTTGTAGTGCTTGTGCCGCTGGTTTGATGACTGGTTGTTGTTGTGGTGGTTGGGTGGCGATGGCTGCGGCGGTGGGTTGTGTCAGCCATACCCCAGCGTGGTCGTTGTGGGCCTCCATCAGTGTGTCAGCCAGTTCCCCGTACTATTGGAGTGTGGGGTTGTGCTGGACCAGGAGGTGGAGTTGCACCTCGGGAGGCAGGAGCCAGGTGTGCCACACTCTGAAGATGCAGTTGATCAAGGGAGAGCCGGCCTCTACGTTCAACTGCTGCATGTGTCACAACAGGACTGACTGGCGGCGTCCCTCCACTTACACATCCTCCAGGGCCTTGTAGTGCTGCATCGTTGACATCCCTTGAGCCGTCATGATGGCCGCCTTCACCCCCTCGTACTTGGAACTGGGGGTGTGGTGGGTGAGAAGTGGAGTAACAGATGCGAACACCTCCGAGGGTAGGACGCGTAGTACAGCCTGGTATTTCTCATCCTGAAGGGCGCTGCCGTGCCAGACCGCAGGAAAAGGGTGGAACGTAAGGAATGTGGAGTGTGGAGTTGTGGGTGATGTTGTGTGAGAGTGTGACGGTGTTTTGTTAGGGTGGAGAGGCAGTGGGGGTGTCTTGTGTGGTGGAGTTGGTGGGGCACATGGTGGTGTGAGGGTGTGTATGTAGAGTTGCGTGTCGTTAGGTTTTAGGGGCGAGAGAGTGTGGAGTGGAGACTAGGGTTGTAGGTGGAATGTGGGTGCGAAAATGTGGTGGGTAAATGTGGAGAAAAGTGGCGAGGTGTGTGTGGAACGGGCTGAGTAGCGCACAGGTGGAGGGGGAAAAAATTATGTACACCCGAGCTGGTAAATTCGCGACCACGTATTTAGATGTTTATGCCATTTGAGGTGGTAACATTCATTTGGGGATGAATCAGAGTAGGTGGAACATAGTAGAGGGACATGATACAATCTTTCACCAACAATGACACCTTCCCCACACAGTGTTACCAGGTCAGATGACATAAACATTTGGGAACGTGGTCGCGTATTTACAAGCTCGGGTGTATGTGCGTGTGCGTGTGGAGCGGCGTGTGACGAGAGGCTAGTGGAGGTTGAATGTCATGTGGAGACGAGGTTGGTGGTGGTAATGGAATGTATGTGGAATAGTGTTGTGAGAGGGTATTACGTATTGGTGGAAAAAATATTGGCGTGGGTAGAGGGTGAGTATGAGGTGTAGCACAAGTGGAGGAAAATAAATTGTGTCGTACGTGTGTGTGGAGTGCAAGGCGGCGGCCAGACGAGACAGTACGGTAACACAGGTACACTGCTCACCCCTACCTTTTTCTCACGTGGCCAATGTAATGAGAGAGTGGGAGTGCTAGAACTTTGTGGCAAGCACAAAGAACACAGTGGCACATGTGTAAAGTGTACCAGTCCTTCACCAGGGGGTACGATATACACAACACTAACACATCAGTATATACACAATACACAGCAGTAGTATCCCTTGTTGTCACGTGGTCATAGTAAATGTAAAGTGTACCAGTCCTTCACTAGGGGGTAATATATGCACAACACTTAATTGTTGTGTTTGGAAGGGGAATTGAAGTAAACAGGTTGGAGGGATTAAATGAGGAGCGATAAGAAAGAAGGAAGTGGAGGAGGCAATGAGAGAGATGAAAACAGGGAAAGATGGAGGTGGAGGAGGCAATGAGAGAGATGAAAACAGGGAAAGCTTCAGGTTTGGATGGATGCACTGTAGAATGACTGAAATATGGTGGAACAAGTATGATGGAGTGGTTGTAGAATGGGTGAGTGCTTGTGTAGTACCTCTATATAAGGGAAAGGGGGATAGATACCAATGTACGAGTTTTAGGGGTTTAAGCCTGTTAAGTGTAGTAGGAAAGCTGTATGGGAAGGTGCTGTTAAAGAGAGTCAGAGAGGGTACGGAGGCTGTGATTAGTGAAGAGCAAGGTGGCTTTAGGAGAGGAAGAGGTTGTGTGGACCAGATATTTGCAGTAAGGCAGGTGTGTGAAAAATAATTAGAGAAAAGTAAAGAAGTAGTATGGGCATTTATGGATCTCGAGAAAGCATATGATAGAACTGATAGAAATGGATTGTGGAAGGTTTTGCAGTTGTACGGGCTGGAGGGGGGAGGGATTATTGAAAGGGGGGAAAAGTTTCTATGTGAACAGTAGAGCATGTGTTACAGTGGGAAGTAAAGGTAGGACTCTGTCAAGGCTGTGTGTTGCCACCATGGTTGTTTAATATTTTTTATGGACAGTGTGGTAAGAGAGGTAAATGCTAGGGTGATGGAGAGAAGACTGAGATAGTGGCAGAGTCAGAAAAGGAACTGAGTATGTTAGTGCTGGAGTTTGGACGGGTGTGCAGGAGGAAACTGAGAGTGAACGAGGCAAAGAGCAAGGTAATGAGATCTAGGAGTGGAGCAAAGGATAGAAGGATGAATATAATGCTGGATGGTGAAATATTGGAGGAGGTAGAGTGCTTTAAGTATTTGGGGTCAAAGGTGATGGTGGGTAGTAAAATAGAGACAGAGGTAAAATGTAGAGTAAATGAGGTAGGAAAGGTGCTAGGAGGAATGAATAGGATGTTTGACTGTAAGTCACTTAGAATGGACGTAAAGAGGAAGTTGTACGAAGGGATAGCAGTGCCTAATGTACTGTATGGAGCGGAAACATGGAATATGGGAGAAAGTGAGAAATGAAGGTGGAATGTAGTAGAGATGAGATGTCTGAGAAGCATGTGTGGTGTGACTCGAATGGACAGAGTCAGGAATGAGGAAGTGAGGAGAAGGACAGATGTAGTGAGATAGCTAACAGGTCGGGCAGAGCAGAGTGTGTTAAGCTGGTTTGGACATGTGGAGAGAATGGAGGAGAATATAATGGTAAAGAGGATAGGGGGCTCAAATGTGGGAGGTGTAAGGAGGAGAGGAAGGCCACAGAGGAGATGGATGGACGCTGTGAAAGGAGCTCTGTAGAAGAGTTATATCTGTGGTGCAAGGTGACAGAAACGAGTGGAGGAGGGTGGTGAATTCTTGAAAAGTGGACACGGTTTCACGGTCCTTGGAGGAGGGGCCTGCATTGAGTGTGGCCCATGGCTGGCTGAATGCTGGAGGGGGAGTTTGCCCTGTAGTGAAGTGGCAGGGGTAAACCAGCTTTTGGTGTCGGGCCTTGCTATGGATGTAAACATAGCTGTACTCCTTGTAGTCACACAAGGAGATGCGGTGGGGGGCTCCCTCCTCCAACAGGGATTGGGGGATTGAGATGTAGAGTGTGTGTGTGGGGGGGATTTTGTTAGGGAGGGTGTGCGACGTGCCGAGGCTACCTTCAGTGTGGAGATGAAGGTCTGGTATATGTATGTTGTTATCTCACCTTTCTCAAGTTGGTGTGTGTGTGTGTGTGTGTGTGTGTGTGTGTGTGTGTGTGTGTGTGTTTTCTTACCTATTTATTCTTACCTATTTGTATCTTTACAGGATTGAGTCAAACTCGTAATGTCCCGTATTTTAAAACACAATTATCATATTTTTCTTTAGAGTTTTGTATGTTTTTGACACACACCATTTCTTCTGGTAATTTGTTCCATTCGTCTAGTACTCTATTTGGAAAGCTATAATTCTGTACATCTTTATCTCCTCTTATTTTAATTAATTTCATACTATGTCCTCTCATTGTAGGTATTCCTTGTTGATACAAGTTTTTTTATATCTATTTTTCTTTTTCTGTGACACATTTGTAAATTATAATCATATCTCCTCTCTTTTGTCTTTCTTCTAGTTTAGGTAATTTTAGTTTCTTTAGTCTTTCTTCATAGCTTAGTTCTCTTAGACTTGGTAGCCATCTTGTTGCTGCTCTTTGTACTTTTTCTAATTTGGTGATATGTTTCTTGTAATGTGGGTTCTATACTACTGCAGCATATTATGTTATTATTTTCTTGACCATTTCTTCGTCTATATAAGTGAAGGATACTTACATATTTACTAACAATGTATACATGTTTCTCACTTTTTCATTTATATGATCATCTGGTGTCAATTTCTTATTTATCATTAACCCTAAGTCTGTTTCTTTCTCTGCTTCATTTAATATTTTGTTTCCAAGTTTATATTGAAAATTTGGTCTTCTCTCACTTTTTCCAAACTTAATAAAATTAAGTTAATTAAGTGTGTGTGTATGAGAGAGAGAGAGAGAGAGAGAGAGAGAGAGAGAGAGAGAGAGAGAGAGAGAGAGAGAGGAAGGTAGTGAAATACAGAGAGAGAGAGAGAGAGAGAGAGAGAGAGAGAGAGAGAGAGAGAGAGAGAGAGAGAGAGAGAGAGAGAGAGAGAGTACAGACGGTAACATAAATTCGCATCCATCTCTTGTACATAATTAAAGGGAAAATTTTGTGTTGGTAAATCTGGAGCAACTAAATCCTCCAAACTATTCCAAGCAACAGAACACCATTATATTTGTTCATCAGTGGTCCTGTTTCCTGACATACTTTGGAGGAATCAAGGCACTCCAATGTACCAAAAGTGAATTACCACCTTAATAATATTAATATGAGCAGATAGTTGCATTCTGAACCAGTTTTTATTCTAACATCGTATTTAATTTACCACATGAGAATTATTATTATTATTATTGTTATTATTATTATTATTATTATTATTATTATTATTATTATTATTATTATTATTATTATTATATTATTTATTATTATATCTGTCATCTGTGTATTAAGATTGTAGTACAACATCACTGTAACTAATACATACACTTGGTGAACCATTTTAGAGGGGGTGTAGGGAGGGGTTTGGGTTGGGTGGATGGAGAGGTGTAATGGGTGGGGAGGGGATAACTTCGAATAAACCAGCTTCGAATGTGTGAATCAGCTTCAATTACAATCTACTTGGTGAACCATTTCAGAGGGGGTGTAGGGAGTGGTTGAAAGTGGGTGGTTGGGGAGGTGTAAGGGTGATAGCTTAGTATGAACCAACTTCGAATAAGTGAATCAGCTTCGAAGCTACCACCCCTACACCGCCCATACCCCACTAATACACCCCCCCATACCCCCCCTAATATTCCACCCCCTCCCTACACCCCCTCTAAAATGGTTCACCAAGTTGATTCATTCGAAGCTAATTCATTCGAAGCTGTGGTGTTGGTTGTGGTAATACTGGACCAATTGGATTCCTCCAAACTATTCCATACAACAGGATTGACACTATTATATTTATTAATTAATTCTCTTTCCTGACATACTTTGGAGGAATCAAAGTACTATAAAGGAACCCAGATTTCCATAGGGTAATTGTGGGGCAAACTGATTCCTCCAAACTGTATTATTCCTGCATTAAGTTGTGTTGCCTGAGATACCTTGGAGCACCCAAAGTGCTCCAATGTACCAATTAGTCACGGTTGGAAATTATAAATATAAAATATTCGCTAATTTCGTTATTTAATTGCGTAATTAAAGAAATTATTATATTAAAATATCGGGAAAATTATGGGGAATTTAATTATATAATAATGAATTCTGAATAATTAATAATAAATGAATTATGAACCAAAACGTGAACTACATTCTCCACCAAATCATGACGTCATTATATGATAATCAAGAGAGGGGGTAGGGGAGTGGGGTGGGGGGTATGGTGTTACATTTATTTAAACTCAGTTATTAATACATGCTTCTTCACTTAATAAATGTACTCCATCCATTGTTTCTGTTCTCCCAATTGTTGTTTTTTCTTACTAGATGTACAGCCACAATCAAATAACCACCTACACTTTCTCACCATCGTAGTAAATATCTTGGTAATAAAGAACAATACATGTATGATTTTGCAGCACCTCATAATAATAATAATTGAGGGGGTTGAGAAGACATATGGTGTTGTATTATATTTTGATATGATACTGATTATTTTGCACAATGGAAGGAAAGTGTTTGTGGATATTTGATTGTGGCTGTACAGTATTAGCTATAGTGATGTACGGGAATAAAAGTTTAATACAGAAAGTACAGATATAGTTCTCATGTGGTAAATTATGTATGATGTTATTTCCACCTGTGTATGTATGTATTAGCTATAGTGATGTTGTAATACAATTTTAATACAGAGATGACAGATATAGTTCTCATATGGTAAATTATGTATGTTGTTGGAATAAAAACTGGTTCAAGATGAGATGGACGTGAATTTATGCTACCAACTGTACATACCTATACAATGTGTGGTGTATTGTGTGTGAAGGGAGTCATTGTATTGTTACCAAAACAAAGTCAACACCAACAATATATATATATATATATATATATATATATATATATATATATATATATATATATATATATATATATATATATATATATATATATATATATATATATATATATATATATATATATATTATTATTATTTTTTTTTTTTTTTTTAATACGGCCCTAATCTTAAGGGGGAAGTTCAGTGTTGGCAAATCTGGAACCACTGATTCCTCCAAACTATTCCAAGCAACAGGATACCATTATTTGTCTTCATTTTGGGTCTGTTTCCAGGCATACTTTGGAGGAATCATGGCACTCCAATGTAACAAAAGTGAATTACCACCTTAAAAGCCAGAACTTACTACTGTATTTTGAAGGAAAGACAAAGAAATCATGTACTTGGGAGTAAAGGTGACTTAAAACAACCACAAGCAAATATCCTACAACACTTTCCTTTCATCATGGAAATAAATCAGTATCATATCAAAATATAATCATACAACAACAACACCTTGCGTCAACTCAACCCCCTCAATGATTATTATTATTATTATTATTATTATTATTATTATTATAAGGTGTTGTAAAATATAATCATACAACAACACCTTACATCAACTCAACCCCCTCAATTATTATAATTATTATGAGGTATTGCAAAATCATACACGTGTTGTTCTTTATTACCTAGATATTTATTACCATGAAAGGAAAAGTGTTGGTGGATATTAGATTGTGGCTATACAACTGACCACAAGTATTCATTCATACAAGCTGTTGGTTTCAAGATATCATAACAAACACACAAGATGTAAGACAATAATAAAACTACAATACAATTTTATACTGAAGTATCCATATGGGGGAAGTACAGTGTTGGTGAATCTGGAGCAACTGAATCCTCCAAACTATTCCAAGCAACAACAGAACACCATTATTTTTGTTTATCTGGTCCTGTTGTTTCCTGGCATACTTTGGAGGAATCAAGGCACTCCAATGTAACCAAAGTGAATTACCTCTTTAATACTGTAGAATAATTTATGCTGTTTATATTTTCCTTTGGCCTGTTGCTGGGAATAGTTTGAAGGAATCATTTACTCCAGATTTACAACCCTACACTGAACTACCCTCCTTAAATAATCTTAAATAATCCTAGTTAATTAAGTAACTGTACAGCCACAATCAAATATCCACCAACACTTTCCTTCCATGGTAGTAATTATCTTGGTCATAAAGAACAACACATGTATGATTTTGCAACACCTCATAATAATAATAATAATAATAATAATAATAATAATAATAATTGAGGGGGTTGAGGTGTTGTATGATTATATTTTACAGCACCTCATAATAATAATAATAATAATAATAATAATAATAATTGAGGAGGTTGAGTTGACGTAAGGTGTTGTATGATTATATTTTGCAGCACCTCATAATAATAATAATAATAATAATAATAATTGAGGGGGTTGAGTTGACGTAAGGTGTTGTATGATTATATTTTGATATGATACCGGTTTATTTGCAGGATGGAAGGAAAGTGTTGGAGGGTATTTGATGGTGGCTGTACAAGAATAAGATTGGCTCCACATATGATAATTATTCTCTATCTGGATACAACACATATTAGAGAGAAAAAAAAAAATTGTTGAGAAATTGACCAAAAAAAAAAGAAAAAAAAATAATGATAATAATGAATAATATACTAGAAAATTAAAATATTTCAAATTTAAAAACTATGAATACAATACAAATTAGAAAAAAAAAGTTTTGAAAAACTGGCAAAAAATAAATAAATAAATAATAATAATAATGATGAATAATCTACTAGTGCTGTAAAACAATTAAAAAAATATCTTCAAATGTAAAAACTATGAATACAAGACAAATTAGAGAGAGAAAAAAAAAGTATTGAGAAACTGGCAAAAAAAAAAAAAATAAATAAAAAAAAAAATAAAAAAAATAATAATAATAATAATAATGAATAATCTACAATAAGAATATCTTCAAATTAAAAAAAACTATGAATAAAATGCCAAGGGAATCAATGCTCATACAAATTAATACATAATACATAAAGCAGGAAGAATTTATATTGAAGTTAGAATTTTAACAAGTAATTATATATCATAAGGCAGCTGTTGACATACAAACAAACAAACATACAAACAGCTGGAATAAACACTGTTGAAAAAGTGACAAATAGAAAAAAATAAAAAAATATAAAAGAGAATTATTTACAGTGTCTTTTAATTAATGAAGAAGATAAGGGAATAAATAATAATAATAATGAAAATAATAATAATAATGAAAATAATAATAATAATAAAGTTGTATTACCTGTATAAGAAGTGAGTTTTATTTTCATGACTAATCAACATATTTTTTATTATTTTTCCTCTGTTATTTCACAAAGAGAGAGAGAGAGAGAGAGAGAGAGAGAGAGAGAGAGAGAGAGAGAGAGAGAGAGAGAGAGAGAGAGAGAGAGAGAGAGAGAGAGAGAGAGAGAGAGAGAGAGAGAGAGAGAGAGAGAGAGAGAGAGAGAGAGAGAGAGAGAGAGAGAGAGAGAGAGAGAGAGAGAGAGAGAGAGAAAAAAAAAATACTATATATTTTTTTCGTTAGAGAGAGACCACCATTTTTTTTTTTTTTTTTTTTTTGACATACTGTGAGTGAATTAATTGCACTCCAAAATATCAGAAGCATACTACAGTAATCCCTTAAGGGGGTGCGGGAATAGGGGGTCGGGGGGGTTTTGGGGGGTGCGGGGGTAGGGGGACAGGCTTGGGGGAGGGTTAGGGGGGTTCGGGAATATGGGACAGGCTTTCTACCCACCCCAAGCCTGTCCCCCTACTCTCGCACCCCCCTAAACCCCCCCCCCCAAGCCCGTCCCCTTATTCCCGCACCCCCTTACTCCCTTAAGGAACCGTGTGTGTGATGTAGTCAGAAAATTGGAGTAAATGAGTCCTTCAAATATTGCCATGAAACACACACACACATACACACAAACATACATACATACATACATACACACACACACACACACACACATACATACATACACCCACACACACACCCACACACACACAAACACACACACACATACACACACACACATACACAAACACATACACACACCTATATGGAAGGAGCTTGTTTGTTTCGTGGCATGGTCAGGAGGAATCAGAAGCCACACACACACACACACACACACACACACACACACACACACACACACCTATATGGAAGGAGCTTGTTTGTTTCGTGGCATGGTCAGGAGGAATCAGAAGCCTCCAAACACACACACACACACACACACATGGAAGAGCTTGTTTGTTTCGTCTGTCTACAAGTTATGTGTGTGTGTGTGTGTGTGACTGTGTGTGTGTGTGTCTGTGTCTGTGTGTGTGTGTGTCTGTGTGTGTGTGTGTGTGTGTTCTTACCTATTTGTATCTTTACAGGATTGAGTCAAGCTCGTAAGTAATGTCCCGTATATTAAATAAAATCCTATTATCATATTTTTCTTTAATTAAAGTTATTATGCATGGTTTTGACACACACCATTTCTTCTTATGGATGGTAATTTGTTCCATGTGTGTGTGTGTGTGTGTGCGTGTGTGTGTTGTGAAAGGCGGCCGGCATACTAAGAAAAAACACCTCACTCTCTTTCTCTCTGTCTTTGGAATAACATCGTGTAATTTCCGTAGACTTAAATTCATCTTTATCACTTTCCATTCACTCACACACCACAACAAAAAAATATGGGTTTTTAGAATAGGTAAAAATGTTGTCGAATCTCACATTTGACCTATGGGTGTGGAAGAATAGGTCATATGGGTAGGGGGTTCCCAGAAGGGGGGCTAAATTTTCTCCGTTTTCCTCTACGATGCACCGTTTTTTAGTTGTGGCCACTTTTTGGAAAAAATATTTAACCGATTTTTGACCATGAAGATCTATATGGATTTGGATGAAATTTGGTATGGAAGTACATTTGGTAAATTGGGCGAAACTGATTTTTTATTTTTTCTCTATGATGCACCGTTTTTGAGTTATGGCCACTTTTTTGGGAATTTTTTGAACCGATTTTTGACCATGAAGATCCATATGAAGATTTGGATGAAATTTGGTATGGAAGTACAGTTGGTAAATTGGGCTAGATGATTTTTTCATTTTGTCTCTATGACCCTCTGTTCAAAAGTTATGTCAATTTTCGTTTCTTAAAAAACTGACCTAATTATGACAATGATAAAAATAATGTTCAGTGATTAATTAAGGGGATGCGGGAATAGGGGGACAGGCTTGGGGGGCTTAGGTAGGTGCGGGGGGTTTTGGGGGGTGCGGAAGTAGGGGGACAGGCTTGGTGGGGTTAGGGGGGTGCGGGAATAAGGGACAGGCTTTGTACCAACCCCAAGCCTGTCCCCCTATTCCCGCACCCCCCAATTCCCCCCCCCCCAAGCCTGTCCCCTACTCCCGCACCCCCTTAATGTTTGAACATGAATAATATCTAATACCAAAGACTCACTCACACAACAAACAACAAAATTAATGTCACTCATCTGTGTGATCTATTTGTGATCTATTTGTGGTTATACAGGAATGAGCCTAGGCTCGTGGTGTCCCGTCTGCTTTTTTCATTTTATCATAATTATCTTTAAAACTATGAATAGTTGTTGCATTCACGACTTCCTCCGGCAAAGAGTTCCATTGTGCAATTGCTCTTTGGGGAAAATAGAATTTCCGCACATCCTTTTTGGTCAATTTCCTTGCCAACTTCCGAGTGTGTCTTCTTGTTCTTCCCACAGTTGGTGTAATAAATTCATTATTATCAATCCATTCCGGTTCGTGTACACATTTGTACATCATGATCATATCACCACGTTTCCTTCTTTCTTCTAACGTTGGTAGATTCAGTGTTTGTAGCCGTTCTGAGTAATATAACTCCTTCAACTCAGGCACCATCCTAGTAGCTGCTCTCTGTACTCTCTCCAACTTGTCTATGTGCTTCTTTAAGTGAGGGTTCCATACTACTGCAGCATACTCTAGAATCGGCCTTACAAATGTTGTCAGTAATTTCACCAGCATGTCTCGATCCATATGTGTAAATGCAACTCGTATGTTTGACAACAAAGCATATGCCTGTCTAACTTTTTCCTTTTTGTGGCTTCCTGGTGACATTTTTGAAGATATTGTCACCCCTAAATCCTTTTCCTGCTGCGAGTTGTCTATTCTCTTGCCTCCCATAGTGTACTGTCCATGTGGTCGTAAACTGCTCTCACCCATTTCAATAACATGACATTTCTCGGAGTTGAATTCAAGTTGCCATTTCTTACTCCACTCATACACCTTACTTATATCCTCCTGAAGTGCTGCACATGAGTTGATGTCAGTTACTTGTCTCAATAGTTTAGCATCATCAGCAAACATTTTCATGTAGCTCCCGGAACCAATGCCACTGGCCATGTCATCCACATACACTAAGAACATAAGTGGCGCCAGTACGAAACCCTGTGGCACCCCACTTTTCACCTTCCTCCAACTTGAAAACTTTCCTCTTATAACAGTCCTCATCTTCCTCTCACTCAGGAAGTTTTTCATCCATAATAGTAACTGTCCTCTGATTCCGCCTTTCATTTTTAGTTTCCATATGAGCCTTTGGTGTGGAACACTATCAAACGCCTTTTTTAAGTCCAAATAAACACAGTCGACCCAACCATTTCTCTCCTGTAATATTTCTGTGACTCTGTCATAAAAGCTCAGAAGGTTTGTGACACACGATCGTCTCGATCTGAATCCGAACTGTCTATCTGACAACATACGTTCGCTTTCCAGGTAATCAATCCACCTATTGCGAATTATTCTCTCCATAGTCTTGCACACAACACTAGTTAGAGAGACTGGTCTGTAATTTAGAGGCTCTTCTTTACTTCCTTTTTTATACAAAGGCACAATATTTGCTGCTTTCCAGAGCTTTGGTAATTCACCCAATGTTAACGAGTGATTGAAGATGATTTGTAGAGGGTAACTTAACCCTGTGGCACATTCCCTCAACACCCAGCAGGACACATCATCTGGTCCCGCTGCTTTCCTTCTGTCTGTGGCATTTAGTACTTCCTGAATATCTTCTTGGGATATCTCAACATTATGTAACCCATCTTCTTGTATTTGTACAGTTCTATCTGGTGTAAATTCATCCTCTGTCACAAACACTGATTGAAATTTCCGGTTTAGTATTTCACTCATATCTTCCTCCCTTTCATACACGATGTTGTCCACCACCAATCTCTGAATCTTGTCCTTCACTTTCATCTTACCTCTTATAAAGCCATAGAATAGACGGGGGTTCCCGTCACATTTCTCTATAACAGATTTCTCAAAATTTCTCTCTTCTTCCCGTCTAATTTGCGTATATTTATTCCTTGCATTTTTGTACCTTTGATACGCCTGCTGAGTTTTTTTCCTCCTGTATCTATTCCATAGTAGGTCTCTTTCCTCTTTTGCTCTTCTACATCTTATATTGAACCACACTTTTTTATTTATACACGTGACTCTGTTCTTGGGACTATATCTTTTCATTCCCTCGTTAAGTAACTCACAAAAACGCCCATACATTGCTCCTATATCCTTCCCATTTAGTTCTTGGTCCCAGCTCAATTCTTTCAAGTATTTGTTTAGATCTTTGTAATCGCCTTTTCCATAATTAAAACTATCCTTTTTGGGAGTTTCCTTTTCCTTTCCAATGTCATACTGAATAATGAAATCAAACTTAATCACGACATGATCGCTCTTGCCCAGAGGAGGTAAGTACCTCACCTCAGATATTTCATCGCTCGTTCTTGTAAACACCAGGTCTAGTAACGAGGGTTCATCCTGACCTCTCACTCTCGTTGGCTCATTTACGTGCTGGTGTAAGAAAAATTTTGTTACTAACTCGAGCAGTCTATAACTCCAGCTGTGTTCTTGTTGAGTAGTTTGTATCTCCTCCCAATCAATCGCGGTACTATTAAAGTCACCTGTCATAATCACCCGTTGATTCTTGTTTTGCACTTCCTGTAGAATCTTTCCGATACTATAAAGTGTTACCTTAGCCTTTTCTTCGTACTCTGTAGGATCCCAAGCATTGGTTGGGGGAGGCATGTACACATTTACCACTGTTATGTTTTCATTTCCTACCCTTATAACCACTGCCACAACTTCACTTCCATTGTCATTGATGGTAATCTCCCTGACTTTTAACTCTGTCCTTGTCATGATAATTACACCCCCTCCTTTCTTTCCTTCTCTGTCCTTCCTATATATGTCATACCCCTCTATATTCAATGCTTCGTTTCGTATATCATGCTCTAGTTTTGTTTCTGATAAACAAACTACTTCTGGTCTCTCTGTGACTAATAAATCTCTGAGTTCTAATGACTTAGATACAAATCCATCCATATTTGTATATATGATGCTTAGGAAACTATTTTGATATCCGTGTACATTTATGGCCTTTGTAGGCCCTCTTATTCTCTTATTTTGATGAACCATTTCCGAATTCTCAGTCCCGACACTTTGAAGAAAAAATACCATCTTTTAATTTAATACAAGCAGCTACGCACTACTTAAAACAATAACACACACACACGTTAACTACCATCTTTTAATTTAATACAAGCAGCTACATACTTAAAACAATAAAACACACACACGTTAACTACCATCTTTTAATTTAATACAAGCAGCTACACACTATTTAAAACAATAACATCATAATATGTGAACGTGAAAACATTAGACAGTAAATTGTTTGAGATACCCATATGTGGATGATTATTATTGACCACGACTGTATGTGCAAATGCATTCGTATATTCTCGTAACTGTGTGTGTGTGTGTGGGACCATCGTATCAGTAGACTACCACACCATCGTATACACCACCACAGATGATGTTCTTGCATAATACATACGACCTTCATTAGCCGTGTAAATGACTTATGGCTGAAGTATTTAAGGGGGTGCGGGAATAGGGGGACAAGCTGGGGGGGGTTTAGGGTGGGTGCGGGAGTAGGGGACAGGCTTGGGGGGTGCAGGAGTATGGGGACAGACTTGGGGGGCGGGGGTTAGGGGGTTGTGGGAATAGGGGACAAGCTTTCTACCCACCCGAAGCCTGTCCCCCTATTCCTGCACCCCCCAAGCCTGTTCCCTACTCCCGCACCCCTTTAATAGAGTTTGTGAATATGGATACTCAGCTTTTGGAAAATAATGGGCCGATTCCACAGTCATCAATATTTATTGGCTAACCAACAAACGAAAACCTTTGGTAACGTGTCCGATTCCACAGTCGTTTTCGGGTTTGTTAGCTTCCCACCCACCCACCATCCCATATCTCCTTCCCACCCACACACCCACCCATGTCTTTTTCCCACCCACCCACCCACACACCCACTCACGACTCATTCACACCCACCCAACCACGTCTCCTTTACACCCACACACCAACTCACGTCTCTTTCACACCAACCCACCCACGTCTCCTTCACACCCACACACCCACCCACGTCTCCTTCACACCCACCCACTCACGTCTCCTTCACACCCACACACCCACCCACGCCTCTTTCCTTCCCACCCACCCACCAACGTCTCCTTCCAACCCACCCACAAACCCACGTCTCTTTCCCACCCACAAACACACCCACGTCCCCTTCACATCCACCCACCCACCCACGTCTCCTTCACACCCACCCACCCCATCTCTTTCCAACACACCCACCCACCCACGTCTCCTTCCGACACACCCACGTCTCCTCCACACACACCCACCCACCCACGTCTCCTTCACACCCACCCAACCACCCACGTCTCCTTCACACCCACACACCCACCCACGTCTCCTTCACACCCACGTCTCCTTCACACCCACACACCCACCCACGTCTCCTTCACACCCACACACCCACCCACGTCTCCTGCACACCCACACACCCACCCACGTCTCCTTCCCACACACACACCCACCCACGTCTCCTTCACACCCACACACCCACCCAGGTCTCCTTCACACCCACGTCTCCTTCACACCCACACACCCACCCAGGTCTCCTTCACACCCACGTCTCCTTCACACCCACCCACACACCCACGTCTCCTTCACACACACGTCTCCTTCACACCCACACACACACCCACGTCTCCTTCACACCCACGTCACCTTCACACCCACCCACACACCCACGTCTCCTTCACACCCACGTCTCCTTCACACCCACCCACACACCCACGTCTCCTTCACACACACGTCTCCTTCACACCCACCCACACACCCACGTCTCCTTCACACACACGTCTCCTTCACACCCACCCACACACCCACGTCTCCTTCACACACACGTCTCCTTCACACACACCCACACACCCACGTCTCCTTCACACACACGTCTCCTTCACACACACACACACACACACGTCTCCTTCACACCCACACACCCACGTCTCCTTCACACACACGTCTCCTTCACACCCACACACCCACCCACGTCTCTTTCACACCCACCCACACACCCACGTCTCCTTCACACACACGTCTCCTTCACACCCACCCACACACCCACGTCTCCTTCACACACACGTCTCCTTCACACCCACCCACACACCCACGTCTCCTTCACACACACGTCTCCTTCACACCCACCCACACACCCACGTCTCCTTCACACACACGTCTCCTTTATAAAGGTTGAAATTCTCAATGCCAAAACTATTTCATACATTTATACTCGTTGTTTATCAGCAATTACGACGTTAAGGGGGTGCGGGAGTAGGGGACAGGCTTGAGGGGGGTTTTGGGGGATGCGGGAATAGGGGACAGGCTTATCGGGGGGGGGGGGGGGTGCGGGAATAGGGGGACAGGCTTGAGGGGGTTGGGGGTTGGGGGGTGCGGGAATAGGGGACAGGCTTATGGAGGGGGGGTGTGGGAATAGGGGGACAGGCTTAAGGGGGGGAGGGGGTTTGGAGGGTGCGGGATTAGCGGGACAGGCTTGAGACGCGGGTGTGTGGGAAGGAGACGTGGGTGTGTGGGTGTGAAGGAGACGTGGGTGTGTGGGTGTGAAGGAGACGTGGGTGTGTGTGTGTGTGTGAAGGAGACGTGGGTGGGTGGGTGGGTGTGAAGGAGACGTGGGTGTGTGTGTGGGTGTGAAGGAGAAGTTGGTGGGTGTGTGTGTTTGAAGGAGACGTGGGTGGGTGTGTGGGTGTGAAGGAGACGTGGGTGGGTGTGTGGGTGAAAAGGAGACGTGGGTGGGTGTGTGGGTGTGAAGGAGACGTTGGTGGGTGTGTGGGTGTGAAGGAGACTTGGGTGGGTGTGTGGGTGTGAAGGAGACGCGGGTGTGTGGGAAGGAGACGTGGGTGTGTGGGTGTGAAGGAAACGTGGGTGAGTGGGTGTGAAGGAGACGCGGGTGGTTGGGTGGGTGTGAAGGAGACGTGGGTGGGTGTGCGGGTGTGAAGGAGACGTGGGTGGGTGTGTGGGTGTGAAGGAGAAGTTGGTGGGTGTGTGGGTGTGAAGGAGACGTGGGTGGGTGTGTGTGTGTGTGAAGGAGACGTGGGTGGGTGTGTGGGTGTAAGAGGAGAAGTTGGTGGGTGTGTGTGTGTGAAGGAGAAGTTGGTGGGTGTGTGTGTGTGAAGGAGACGTGGGTGGGTGGGTGGGTGTGAAGGAGACGTGGGTGGGTGTGTGGGTGTGAAGGAGACGTGGGTGGGTGTGTGGGTGTGAAGGAGACGTGGGTGGGTGTGTGGGTGTGAAGGAGACGTGGGTGGGTGTGTGGGTGTGAAGGAGACGCGGGTGTGTGGGAAGGAGACGTGGGTGTGTGGGTGTGAAGGAGACGTGGGTGTGTGGGTGTGAAGGAGACGTGGGTTTGTGGGTGTGAAGGAGACGTGGGTGGGTGTGTGGGTGTGAAGGAGACGTGGGTGTGTGTGTGTGTGTGAAGGAGACGTGGGTGGGTGTGTGGGTGTGAAGGAGACGTGGGTGTGTGTGTGTGTGTGAAGGAGATGTGGGTGGGTGGGTGGGTGTGAAGGAGACGTGGGTGTGTGTGTGTGTGTGAAGGAGACGTGGGTGGGTGTGTGTGTGTGAAGGAGACGTGGGTGGGTGTGTGGGTGTGAAGGAGACGTGGGTGGATGGGTGGGTGTGAAGGAGACGTGGATGGGTGGGTGTGTGTGAAGGCGACATGGGTGGGTGTGTGTGTGTGTGAAGGAGACGTGTGTGTGTGTGTGTGTGTGAAGGAGACGTGGGTGGGTGTGTGTGTGTGAAGGAGACGTGGGTGGGTGTGTGGGTGTGAAGGAGACGTGGGTGGATGGGTGGGTGTGAAGGAGACGTCGGTGGGTGTGTGGGTGTGAAGGAGACGTGGGTGGGTGTGTGTGTGTGAAGGAGACGTTGGTGGGTGTGTGGGTGTGAAGGAGACGTGGGTGGGTGAGTGGGTGTGAAGGAGACGTGGGTGGTTGAGTGTGTGTGAAGGAGACGTGGGTGGGTGTGAAGGAGATGTGGGTGGGTGGGTGGGTGTGAAAGAGACGTGGGTGGGTGGGTGGGTGGGTGGGAAACTAACAAACCAATACCACTGTGGAATCGACTCCTAACTTTATGGGTTGATTCCACAGTGGTATTGGTTTGTTAGCTTCCCAACCAACCAACCAACCAACCACACTTGTAAGCCTTCATTATTTTCCAAAAGCTGAGTATCCATATTCACAAACTCTATTAAGGGGGTGCGGGAGTAGGGAACAGGCTTGGGGGGTGCAGGAATAGGGGGACAGGCTTCGGGTGGGTAGAAAGCTTGTCCCCTATTCCCACAACCCTCTAACCCCCGCCCCCCAAGTCTGTCCCCATACTCCTGCACCCCCCAAGCCTGTCCCCTACTCCCGCACCCACCCTAAACCCCCCCCAGCTTGTCCCCCTATTCCCGCACCCCCTTAAATACTTCAGCCATAAGTCATTTACACGGCTAATGAAGGTCGTATGTATTATGCAAGAACATCATCTGTGGTGGTGTATACGATGGTGTGGTAGTCTACTGATACGATGGTCCCACACACACACACACACACAGTCATGAGAATACACACACACACACACACACACACACACACACACACACACACACACACACAGTCATGAGAATATACACACACACACACACACACACACACACACACACACACACAGTTGAGTGACATTAATTTTGTTGTTTGTTGTGGGCACCTAAAATAAGCCCCCCAAGCCTGTCCCTCTACTCCCGCACCCCTCAAAACACCCCGCACCCACCTAAACCCCCCAATGCTGTCCCCCTATTCCTGCACCCCCTTAATTAATAATTGAACATTATTTTTGTTTAATTTGGTCCGTTTTTTGAGACACGAAAATTGACATAACTTTTGAACAGAGGGTCATAGAGACAAAATGAAAAAATCGTCTCGCCCAATTTACCAACTGTATTTTCATTCCAAATATCATCCAAATCCATTTAGATCTTCATGATCAAATTTCGGTTCAAAATTTAAAAAAAAAAAGTGGCCATAACTAAAAAACAGTGCATCGTAGAGGAAAACGGAGAAAATTTAGAAACCCCTTCTGGCAACCCCCACCTATATGACCTATTCTTACATACCCATAGGTCAAATGTGGGATTCTCAAAACTCACATTTTTGGATGTGGTGTGTGGATGGAACGTGGTGAAAAAGATGAAATAAGTCTACGGAAATTACATGATGTTATTCCAAAGACAGAGAGAGAGGGTGAGGTGTTTTTTCTTAGTATGCCTGCTGCCTTTTACAACACACACACACACACACACAGACACACACATGGAACAAATTACCATCTATAAGAAGTGGTGTGTGTCAAACCATGCATAACTTCAAAGAAAAATATGATAATAGGATTTTAATATACGGGATATTAGGAGCTTGACTCAATCCTGTAAAGATACAAATAGGTAAGAACACACACACACACACACACACACACACACACACACACACACACGTATCTTTATAATAAACATGCACGCACATCAATATAAATAATTATATTCTTGTTTTGAGAAAGAGGAGAACGAAACATAAGAAGAAGAATAATGTAAGAAAGTCAGGAAATTATAGAAACGAAATACAGTAATAAGGATGGGTTCAGTAATCATGTCTTATTTCGTTCGAGATGCCTCGACACATAATTTAAAAAAGGGGGCATAGCTTGTAGACAGGGGGGGGCATAACTTGTAAACAGGGGTGGGTGGCATAACTTGTAGACAGGGGGGAAGGAGGGTGGCATAACTTGTAGACAGGGGGGATGGAGGGGGGCATAACTTGTAGACAGACAGGGGGGATGGAAGGGGGCATAACTTGTAGACAGACAGGGGGGATGGAGGGGGGGCATAACTTGTAGACAGACTGGGGGGATGGAGGGGGGCATAACTTGTAGACAGACAGGGGGGATGGAGGGGGGCATAACTTGTAGACAGGGGGGATGGAGGGGGGCATAACTTGTAGACAGACAGGGGGGAGGGGGTGCGTTTAAGGACCCTGTGATCGTGTATGGAAATTGAAGACTTTTGATTCCTCCTGACTATGCCACCAAACAAACACCTCCTTCCATATAGGTGTGTGTGTGTGTGTGTGTGTGTGTGTGTGTGTGTGTGTGTTTCGTGGCAATATTTGAAGGACTCATTTACCTCCAATTTTCTGACTACATCACACACAGGGTTCCTTAAGGGGGTGCGGGAATAGGGGGACGGGCTTAGGGGGGCTTAGGGGGGTGCGGGAGTAGGGTACAGTTTTTTTTTTTTGGGGGGGGTGCGGGAGTAAGGGGACAGGCTTTGGGGGTGCGGAAATAGGGGACAAGCTTTCTTCCCACCTCAAGCCTGTCCCCCTATTTCAGCATCCCCCAAACCCCCCCCCAAGCCAGTCCCCTACTCCTGCACCCCCTTAATTAACTCTTGCACAGGAAATGGGTAAGATTAATTAACTAGCCTGGAGAGAAGTGCATATATTTTTTATTAAGGGGGTGCGGGAGTAGGGGAAAGGCTTGGGGGGGACTTGGGGGGTGCGGGAAATTTGGGGGCAGGCTTGAGGTGGGTAGAAAGCCTGTCCCATATTCCCTCACCCACGTAACCCCCACCCCCTCAAGCCTGTTCCCCTACTCCCGTGCCCCCCCGACCCACCAAGCCTGTCCCCCTATTCCCGTACCCCCTTAAGGGATTACTTTAATATGCTTTTGATATGTTGAAATGCAATTAAAACATGCTAAAAATCGATATTTTAGGTGTCCAAAGTCGATATGTGCATGCATCTTTTGTACCCGTTTATATCTCAAATTCAGGCTCAAAACACCCGAAAATTCGATATTTTTGGATTCCAGATGCGATCTGTACATGCCTACTCCGTGTTAGAGTACTTTCAAAATACAGGCCCATAACATGCTGAAAATCGATATATTGGGTGCCCAAAGTCAATATGTGTATGAATCTTCTATACCCGTTATATCCCAAATTCAGGCTCAAAACACCCGAAAATTCCATATTTTTGGGTCCAAGAAGCGATCTTTTCATGCCTACTCAGTGCTAGAATATTTTCAAAATACAGGCCCAAAACGTGCTAAAAATCAATATTTTAGGTGTCCAAAGTCGATATGTGCATGAATCTTCTGTACCCGTTTATATCTCAAATTAAAGCTCAAAACACCAGAAAATTCGATATTAGTGGGCCCCAGGAGCGATTTGTACATGCCTACTCCGTGCTAGAATATTTTCAAGATACAGACCCAAAACATGCTCAAAATCGAAATTTTATGTGCAAAAAGTCGATATGTGCATGCATCTTCTCAACTGTTTATATCTCAAATTCAGGCTCAAAACACCCGAAAATTCGATATTTTTGTGTCCCAGAAGTGATCTGTACATGTCTACTCCGTGTTATAGTATTTTCAGAATACAGGCTCAAAACATGCTAAAAATCGATATTTTAGGTGTCCAAAATCAATATGTGTATGCATCTTCTGTACACGTTTATATCTCAAATTCAGGCTCAAAACACCCGGAAATTCGATGTTTTTGGGTCTCAGAAGCGATCTGTACATGCCTACTCAGTGCTAGAATATTTTCAAAATATAGGCCCAAAACATGCTAAAATAGTGCATTTGTCGCGGCTTCTGGCCGCTTAAATTGTATTTATTGGTTGTGAAACAAGCACAGCTGGATTGCTATAGAATACGCCCCTTCTCAAGCCCAGGCCCCGTATAGGCATAATTTGGGTTGGAAGGGTCAATTCCGTGACGTTCATCAGAAGTAAATAAAATTCAAATCTGGTGCTGTACTGATAGTGGAGCCACCTGGTGGTGGCGTGGTGAGGTATTAAGCCCCTCCTCCGCTGAATACCGCTCGATCACTCCAATGAGAAAGAAGTGAATGCCTGCCGCATCGGGAGGTGGGTGGGACAGTCAAAGCTGTGCTGGTTTCACAACCAATAAATACAATTTAAGCGGCCAGAAGCCGCGACAAATGCACTATTATTGGTATAGTGAAACCAGCACAGCTGGATTGCTATGCATGCGATGCGGTAGGTGGGAGGTGAGGTGGAGGCAATCACGTGCTAGTGAAGAGTGGTTGAGAGCGGAGGGCAGGAAAGGTAACCGAGCCGGGTGAGGCAGAAGCTAACGCACCTCCCAACACTGGCTAGGTGAGTAGCCGTGGTGGGGGTGTAGTAGCTTATCCCATATACCCGTAGACCATTCTGTTATAGACCAGAATTGTTACACATAAAGTCTTTATAGGCAGACTCGAGGGTTCGGGTCTTCTTTAAAGGCAGACTCGAGGGGTCGGGTCTAGGAGAGGAGGGAGAGGGGTGACCCTAGCTGTGACCCTGGACCCCCCCCCCCCATCATAACAGGTAACCGAGCTAAGGTGAGGCTGAAGCTAAAGCAACTTCCAACAATGGCTAGGGGACTAGCTGTGGTAGAGGTGTTGTAATAGCTTATAATAAAATATATATACCGTAGACTATTCTGTTATAGACCAGAATAGTTAACCAACTAAAGTCTATATAGGCAGACTCTAGGGGTCAGGTACAGGAGAGGGGGTGCCCCCCCCCCCTTTGTTATTAAAGTCCTCTGAGCTAGGGCTATGGCCCCGGCTCAGGTCATGCGATCCCGAGAGGATGAAGGAGGACACAAGGATGCAGTAATCCTGTGTTTAATATATATATCCTGTCACCCATCCGATTGACCTAGGGAAAAGAGGGTTACCGGACCTAGAGTTGTGGAAGAGGTGGTCCGGAGAAGCCCCTCTCGTCGCCTCCACGTATGTAGTAAACGCGTGGACTGGCCAGAGGGGGTGGAAACTTCCAGCCCTCAGGAACGAGGGTACTGCGAGAGGGCCAATCCTGTCGTCAGCCTGCTCGTTCTTAGCCAGGAAAGCGGGAGAGGGGGGGATAGTTAAAGAAGTAAGGTTAGGGCTTACAGATGAAAAGGCTGTGTGACGGGTAAGGGCTGCCAACTGAGAGGCCCTGTACCCTGTAGCTAAGGCGAGCAGGAAGAGAGCTTTCTGGAGGAGGTGACAAACCTCCAGAGGAACCCCCTCGAAGGTCAGGTAGGAAAAGGACGCGGTGAAGGGCCAGGAGGGAGTCTGGGCCCGCCATTCTCCAGGCCCTAGTCCCCGTGTTACGAAAGGAGGCAAGGGCGGGGGAGTTTTGGGGGCGGGCAGAGGCGGGTGTCTCCCGACACAGCTCAGCCCCGGGGCGGCACACACCGCGCGCCAAAGGGTCGTAACCCTTGGGCGTGAAGCAGGGTGCGTGAGGCGAACAGTGGAGGTGGCCGACCATCGTAAAACGATTTCCCAAAGCTAGGGTGGTAGCTGCTGTGGAAGGGTTGTTACGCATATAATTTATTATCATTATATACGGACAACTTTCGGTTAAAACCAGAAAGTGTTACAAGTCGTAAGTCTTTAAAGACACCATTGAGGGGATAGGCCAGGGGGTCGAGGACCCCCCCCCTATTTTTGTTGTTAGGGTCCTCCGAACCTAGGCTATGGCCTAGGTTCGGGTAAAATATCCCGAGAGGAGAAAAGAAACACCAAGATGTTCTAAACATGAGACTGTACAGAATGGAGATGACGTAAGGGATGACTGGTGACAGAAGGTAAGTCGTCCGACCTTTTCCATTCGGGCGCACCCTCCCCCTTTTCTGTCTCCCACGGGGACCCTGTGGTAAGGTGGGCGGAGTCCCCATTGCAACACAGGGGGTGAGGGAGAGCGAGTGGAACAGATACCTCGTCTTGAAGGATGTGGTGGATGTCCTGCCCCCCCCCCCCAGATCCCGTACCCGCTCCCCCGCGGGGACTCGGATAGAGCAGGTCCAGGAACGGGTCCCGCCGCCTCCACCATGGTAGGTGGGGAAGGGCGCGTGGCCTACGGACAAACCAAAAGTTCGTCCGCTTCCCGCTTCACTAGCCCGTCGTGCCTCCTCACCCAAACCTCTGGTTGAGAAGGATCGGGAGACTACGCACCCGTCTGACCTCCTCTGAAGAGTGAGTCCAGGACGAAGGAAGAAAGGCCCAAGAGTAGGGAAGGTACCCGTCGTCCACAGGATGAGGCGACGGGAAAGGGGGAGGAGAGGCAGCCAGCTCCTCCGCCAGGGTGCCCCCCGGGGACTCGAGACCCAGAGAGATTGGGGGAACGGGAACGGCTCCAAAATCCCCAGGTGGACTCGAGTCCCCTACCGGCGACGCGGCAGGGAAGGTGAGAAGGGCGGGTTCAGGAACGGGTACCGTTGCAATAGTGGGGCTGTGGGGTGGCACATAATTGGCCGGCTCCCCCACTAGGGAATGAGGCGAACCTTAAATCTCATGAGGCTGTCTGGGACAGTGTCGAGAGTGTAACGCCAGGACCGTCCTGAGCACTAATACAAGGCATCGACCAGGGAAAGCCGAAGCCCCAATATCTCCTCGCCCCCATCCCCTAAGTGGAATGCGTGCGATGAAAGGTTAAGGACGTAGTTAAGAAGCCCCCATTGAGTGAGTATGGTGTACAAGACACAAATCTTGCTGCTCCATGTCTCCCTGTTATGGGGATACAAAACAGGTGATCCGAGGCGAGGACTAGGGTAGCTGTAATATCATCCTTGAGAGCTTGGACATGACACCAAGAGTGACATGTGCAGCTTGGTAGGACGGTAGGCAACAACCGGAGCCGTATAGTTTATCAATGGTTTGTTTGAATTTGGTAAGGACCACCGTGAGGTGAGGAAACTACTTTGAAAACTTCCCAGCCAAGCAGAACAGAAGACTGGTGGGTCAAGCAGTTACCTGAAATGTCTGGGGAGGCAAAGCCAAACTATGAATAAACAAACTTTTGTGGGAAATTATGGGGGACCAACAGTTGCCCCACCGCTGGAAGACATACCTCCATTGAAAACCTACGTCAGCACAGGGTAGGGTGTCTCGTTCTTGGTAAAGAATGATTCACGTTTCGGAGAACCCTGGTGACCACCTGCGAATCATTACGGGAAAAGAGGGACGTAAAAACGTCACTGTCAGGGAGGCCAGTGACTGGAAAAACCTCCGAGTTTGAGTGTTGTTACAGCTCTGAGAACGTTTTGAAACGTTATCGCATTCGCTCTCCTATTTCCCTCACGCGGCAAAGAGGCCGTGTGTTATAAACTCTCATGAACTAGCTGCCGTAGGCTGAGTCCCAGGTACCCCCTAGGCTGGGACCCCAGGTTCAGGTCCAGCTAGCCACTAGGTTCAGGCCCAGGTAGCCACTAGGTTCAGGTCCAGGTAGCCCCTAGGCTGAGGACCATGTCGCACTAGGTTGAGCCCCGGGTAGCGCCCTAGGTTGTGCATAGGTAGCGCCTTGGCTGAGCCCGAGGTAGCCCCTAGGTTGTGCACAGGTAGAACCTTGGCTGTGGTCGAAGCCTAGCTGGCTAGGTCCCAGCAGGCCTCTCAGTCAGTACCCTCCCGGGTTGTTGGTTGAGCGGGTCCTGCTATTGGTGCTAGGTTGTGCATAGGCAGCACCTAGATAGTGGAGGAGACTGGCTGGCCAGGTCCTCGCAGGCTTGTCAGTCAGTACCCTACCGGGTCCTTGGCTGAGCGGGTCCTGCTCTTGGCCCTAGGATGTGCATGGGTAGAACCCTAGCTGGCCAGGTCTTAACAGGTTTATCAGTCGGGACCCTACCGGGTCCTTGGCTGAGTGTGTCCTGCTGTTGGCACTAGGTCGTGCATGGGTAGCACCCTAGGCTGTAGTAGGAGCCTAGCTGGTTAGGTCCTAGCAGGCTTGCCCGTTAGTACCCCACCGGGTCCTGGGCTGAAAAGGTCCTGTTCTTGGCACTAGGTTGTGCCTGGGTAGCCCCCTAGCTGGCCAGGTCCTAGCAGGTTTGTCAGTTAGTACCCTACCGGGTCCTTGGCTGAGAGGGACCTGCTCTTTGGTACTAGGTTGTGCATGGGTAGGTCCCTAGGCTGTGGTCGGAGCCTAGTTGGCAGGGACCTGCAGGTTCGTCAGTCGGTACCCCACCGGGTCCTTAGCTGAGGAGGACCTGCATTTGGTGCTACGCTTGCTCCCTCGGGCGCGGCTCTTTGAGCGCGTCCGCGTGGGAGAAGGAGCCTTTCCTTGCTGGGCCCTGGTACCTGGGAGGTGACCAGGGGTGCAGCCCGACTTTCTGACCCCCTCCTGCTGAGGTGGAAACCTCGGGGGGGTTATCAGAGCCGACTATAGGAAGGAGAGGAGGCCTCTCGGGGTGCTAGGGACCCGAAACCCTGTGGACCTGAGGGCGAGACCTCCTCCTGGACTCGTGCTTGCACCCCCGAGAGCGGCTCGAGGAGCTCGCCCATGGGGGAGACGAAGCAGCTTCCCTGCTGGGTCCTGGTACCGGTCAGGTAGCCAGGGGGGCCAGCGTGGTGGTCTGGCTTGCTTCCGGGAATGGTGGGAAACCATGGAAGGGAGGCACAGAACCATCCAGGGAAGGCGATGGGGACTCGGCGGGGTGCTAGGAGTTAGATCCCCTGTGACCTCGAGAGGCACGTAGCAGGAACGTACTCCTGGGAGTGCAGAAGCATGTGCGGGGTGAACAGTGGTGATGCACGTCGAGGAACAACCTCACGGTGCAGCCAGAAGAAGCACACAAGGCATGAGTGGACTGCGGGAGAAAAAAGGGGGGTTAACACGTGAACCCACGTGTACACACATGGGAAAACACAAAACACCCCGAGGGAGGAAAACACTAACTCCCAAGGCAAAACACTAACCCACACATACTCACCCCCACACTGCTGGGGAAAAACCCCGCAAACACGGTCCCCAAAAGCCGAGAGTAGACCCTAGGAAACCCAAGGAGGGAGAGGGTTTAAAAGGAGGAACTTGTTACTCTACCAGAAAGTAATAAGCTTCTCTTACCCCCAATAAGGGCAAGCACAAAGTAAGAGTTATGTAAGAAGAAAGATAGAAAGTCTTACCACCCTACCGCATAATGTTAAAAACTATAAAAACTGTACTGAATTGTGAGAAAAGAGAAGGTACTGAATGTTGAAAAAACAGTACTGCACGAAGAAGAATGCTACAACGCAGACTAAGAACAGTACAGTAGTAGCAAGAAGTCAAGCAGGTGTAGTGAGTAAAACGTTGCTTGGTAAGGCAGCTACAGAAGTGCAGGCAACATTATCAGAAAATATCCTAAGACACTAAAAGAGCTGACAAGGAAAAACACCAAAAAGGTGCAGAGGCCCCAAGACACAGAGGAGAAGGGACACGTGCAAATAAAAAACCTAACTCCCCACAGGGCTAAAAAACCCGAGGAGAAAAAACCCAAACAAGTACTCACCGCACACGGGGGAAGACAGTCACAGCGTGAGCGCACACACCAATCAACACACACGGGGAAAATCCCCACACAAGGGGCAAACACGCACACGTGTTCGCGCCATGTGCAGAGAAAAACACAACATACAGCCTTCCACACTACACACCAAAGGGTCGCAAGCCTAGGGGGTGAAGCAGGGTGCGTGGGGCGAACGATGCTGGTGGCCAGACTGCGGGAGAAAAAACTCACAAAAAAGGGGTTAACACGTGAAGCCATGCGTACAAAGACACACACAAAAATAATAGGACACGGGCAGAGGGGGATAGCAAGCCCCCTCGGACCCGGGAACGAACCCCAAACAAAAAACCCCCACACGCACCAACCCGGGAAACCCCCCCCCCCCCCCCGCGGGGGCTGGGAAAGAACCCCCGGTCTGCAGGCCCCAAAGGAGAGGCACAGACAGCCTGATGGGCAATTCCCAGGGTAACAGACAAACTGGGAAGACACCAGAAAAAAAAACAAAAATACGCTGGGAAGGGGAAACGAGAACCTGGCACAATCCTCGCTCCCCGCACCCCACGTAACACTAAACCACACTCGGGGGAAACAACGATAAGGGGCTAAGTAGTCCTACACCCGCACCACGTGGGGAGGAAAGAGCCCCACGTGGGGAGGAAAAAACCTCGCTAACACCAAAAAACCCCGAGGAAAAATACACTAAATGACGTGTACTAGTGGCAGGAGGAAGGGAGGCAGGACAGGGAAGGGGAAAAAAACCCGAAAAGTAGCCCCCAACAAGCTAGCCTGAGAAGAAACACTCCAGGCTAAAAATATTGGAAAAACACCAAAAATCAAATAAAAAAACCCCGCCCGGGAGAGGAAGAGAGAACCAGGGCACAATTCTCACTCCCCTTTACCGAGAGGGGACACATAAAAATCGGGGAAGGCAAGAGGAAGGGCTGCAAAGACCCCATGTGCTCACCACGTGGGGAGGTGAAGTCCCACGTGGCGCCCACTAACCTCGCTAAAAACCCCAGAAACCCCGATAAAATACACACGAAGAATGTACTAGTGGCAGGAGGAAAGGTGAAAGGGGGAAAAAACGGAGAAAAACTCCGAACAAAGGGGCTGAAAAGCCCCCCTTCGCTAAGGAAAAAAGAACTCAGTCCTAATGAAGAAAAAAACCCCATAAACACCTAAAACCCTCCTAGAATACACACACGATACATCTGCAAAGCAGGCTAGCCACTAGAACACAAAAGAACCAATAGCAGGAACACGTGACACAATACCATAGCGTAGCAGTGAGGAGCGTGGATGTTGACTGAGACGTGTTCCGCGACAGAATGATCGAGCGGTATTCAGCGGAGGAGGGGCTTAATACCTCACAACGCCACCACCAGGTGGCTCCACTATCAGTACAGCGCCAGATTTGAATTTTATTTACTTCTGATGAACGTCACGGAATTGACCCTTCCAACCCAGATTATGCCTATACGGGGCCTGAGCTTGAGAAGGGGCGTATTCTATAGCAATCCAGCTGTGCTGGTTTCACTATACCAATAAATCAATATTTTGGGTGCCCAAAGGCGATATGTGCATTCATCTTCTGTACCCGTTTATATATTAAATTTAGCCTCATAACACCCGAAAATTCGATATTTTTGGGTCCCAGAAGCGATCTGTACATGCCTACTCCGTGTTAGAGTATTTTCAAAATACAGGCCCAAAACATGCTCAAAATCGGTATTTTGTGTGCCCAAAGACGATAAGTGCATGCATCTTTTGTACCAGTTTATATCTCAAATTCAGGCTCAAGACACCCGAAAATTCGATATTTTTGGGTCCCAGAAGCGATCTCTATATGCTTACTCCTTGCTAGAATGTTTTTAAGATACAGACCCAAAACATGTTCAAAAATCGATATTTTAGGTGCAAAAAGTCGATATGTGCATGCATCTTCTGTACCCGTTTATATCTCAAATTTAGGCTCAAAACACCCGGAAATTCGATATTTTTGGGTCTCAGAAGCGATCTGTACATACCTACTCAGTGCTAGAATATTTTCAAAATATAGGCCAAAAACATGCTCAAAATCGATATTTTGGGTGCCCAAAGGCGATATGTGCATGCATGTTCTGTACCCGTTTATATCTCAAATTTAACCTCATAACACCCGAAAATTCGATATTTTTGTGTCCCAGAAGCAATCTGTACATGCCTACTCCGTGTTAGAGTATTTGCAAAATACAGGCCCATAACATGCTCAAAATCGATATTTTGGGTGCAAAAGAGGATATGTGCATGCATCTTTTGTACCCGTTTGTATCCCAAATTCAGGCTCAAAACACCCGAAAATTCAATATTTTTTTGTCCCAGAAGCGATCTGTACATGCTTACTCAGTGCTAGAATATTTTTAAAATATAGGCCCAAAACATGCTAAAAATCGATATTTTAGGTGCTAAATGTTGATATGAGCATGCATTTTCTGTACCCGTTTATATCTCAAATTCAGACTCAAAACACCCGAAAATTCGATAATTTTGGGTCCCAGAAGCGATCTGTACATGCCTACTCCGAGTTAGAGTATTTTCAAAATACATGCCCAAAACATGCTGAAAATCGATATTTTATCTGCCCATAGTCGATATGTGCATGCATCTTCTGTACCCGTTTATATCTCAAATTCAGGCTCAAAACACCCGAAAACTCTATATTTTTGGGTCCCAGAAGAGATCTGTACATGCCTACTCCGTGTTAGAGTACTTTCAAAATACAGGCCCAAAACATGCTCAAAATCGATATTTTAGGTGCCCAAAGTCGATATGTGCATGCATCTTCTGTACCCGTTTATATCTCAAATTCAGGCTCAAAACAACGGAAAATTCAATTTTTTTGGGTTTCAGAAGCGATCTGTACATGCCTACTCAGAGCAAGAAAGTTTTCAAAATATAGGCTCAAAACATGCTAAGAATCTATAATTTAGGTGTCCAAAGTCGGTATGTGCATGCATCTTCTGTACCCGTATATATCTCAAATTCAGGCTCAAAACACCCAAAAATTCGATATTTTTGTGTCCCAGAAGCGATCCGTACATGTCTACTTAGTGTTAGAGTATTTT
The DNA here is from genome assembly GCA_033782935.1 of Petrolisthes cinctipes. Classification (NCBI taxonomy): domain Eukaryota; kingdom Metazoa; phylum Arthropoda; class Malacostraca; order Decapoda; family Porcellanidae; genus Petrolisthes; species Petrolisthes cinctipes. Next base: position 620,107 of record JAWQEG010001115.1, on the reverse strand, counting down.
CAAAATAGATGCCCAAAACATGCTCAAAATCGATATTTTAGGTGCCCAAAGTCGATATGTGCATGCATGCATCTTCTGTGCCCGATTATATCTCAAATTCAGGCTCAAAACACCCGAAAATTCGATATTTCTGGGTCCCAGATGCGATCTGTACATGCCTACTTCGTGTTAGAGTACTTTCAAAATACAGGCCATACAACAAGCTGAAAATCGATTTTTTAGGTGCCCAAAGTCGATATGTGCATGCATCTTCTGTACCCGTTTATATCTCAAATTCAGGCTCAAAACACCCGAAAATTCTATATTTTATGGTCCCAGAAGCGATCTGTACATGCCCACTCCGTGTTAGAGTATTTTAAAAATACATGCCCAAAACATGCTTAAAATCGATATTTTAGCTCCACATAGTCGATATGTGCATGCATCTTCTGTTACCGTTTATATCTCAAATTCAGGCTCAAAACACCCGAAAATTCAATATTTTTGTGTCCCAAAAGCGATCTGTACATGCCTACTTCGTGTTAGAGTATTTTCAAAATAGATGCCTAAAACATGCTTAAAATCGATATTTTTGTTTGCCCAAAGTCGATATGTGCATGCATCTTCTGTACCCGTTTATATCTCAAATTCAGGCTCAAAACACCCGAAAAATCGATATTTTTGAGTCCCAGAAGCGATCTGTACATGCCTACTCTTTGCTATAATGTTTTATAAAATACAGACCCAAAACATGCTCAAAATCGATATTTTAGGTGTTAAAAGTCGATATGTGCATGCATCCTCTGTACCCGATTATATCTCAAATTCAGGCTCAAAATACCCAAAAATTTGATATTTTTGGGTCCCAGAAGCAATCTGTACCTGCCTATTCCGTGTTAGAGTATTTTTTAAAATATAGGCCCAAAACATGCTGAAAATCGATATTTTAGGTGCTCAAAGTCAATATGTGTATGCATCTTCTGTACCCGTTTATATCCCAAATTTAGGCTCAAAACACCCGAAAATTCGATATTTTTGGGTCCCAGAAGCGATCTGTATATGCATACTCCGTGTTAGAGTATTTTCAAAATACATGCCCAAAACATGCTGAAAATCGATATTTTAGCTTCACATAGTCAATATGTGCATGCCTCTTCTGTACCCGTTTATATCTCAAATTCAGGCTCAAAACACCCTAAAATTCAATATTTTTGGGTCCCAGATGCGATCTGTACATGCCTACTTCGTGTTAGAGTACTTTCAAAATACAGGCAATAAAACATGCTGAAAATCGATATTTTAGGTGCCCAAAGTCGATATGTGCATGCATCTTCTGTACCCGTTTATATCTCAAATTCAGGCTTAAAACACCCGAAAATTAGATATTTTTGTATCCCAGAAGCCATCTGTACATGCCTACTCCTTCTTAAAATGTTTTCAAGATAGAGACCCAAAACATGCTCAAAATCGATATATTAGGTGCAAAAAGTCGATATGTGCCTGCATCTTCAGTACCCGTTTAAATCTCAAAATCAGGCTCAAAACACCGGAAAATTCAATATTTTTGTGTCCCAAAAGCGATCTGTACATGCCTACTTCGTGTTAAAGTATTTTCAAAATAGATGCCTAAAACATGCTTAAAATCGATATTTTGGGTGCCCAAAGTCGATATGTGCATGCATCTTCTGTACCCGTTTATATCTCAAATTCAGGCTCAAAACACCCGAAAAATCGATATTTTTGAGTCCCAGAAGCGATCTGTACATGCCTACTCTTTGCTATAATGTTTTATAAAATACAGACCCAAAACATGCTCAAAATCGATATTTTAGGTGTTAAAAGTCGATATGTGCATGCATCCTCTGTACCCGATTATATCTCAAATTCAGGCTCAAAATACCCAAAAATTCGATATTTTTGGGTCCCAGAAGCAATCTGTACCTGCCTATTCCGTGTTAGAGTATTTTTTAAAATATAGGCCCAAAACATGCTGAAAATCGATATTTTAGGTGCTCAAAGTCAATATGTGTATGCATCTTCTGTACCCGTTTATATCCCAAATTTAGGCTCAAAACACCCGAAAATTCGATATTTTTGGGTCCCAGAAGCGATCTGTATATGCCTACTCCGTGTTAGAGTACTTTCAAAATACAGGCCCAAAACATGCTGAAATCGATATTTTAGGTGCAAAAAGTCGATATGTGAATGCATCTTCAGTACCCGTTTACATCTCAAATTAAGGCTCAAAACACCCGAAAATTCAATATTTTTGTGTCCCAAAAGCGATCTGTACATGCCTACTTCGTGTTAGAGTATTTTCAAAATAGATGCCTAAAACATGCTTAAAATCGATATTTTGGGTGCCCAAAGTTGATATGTGCATTCATCTTCTGTACCCGTTTATATCTCAAATTCAGGCCCAAAACACCCGAAAAATCGATATTTTTGGGTCCCACAAGCGATCTATAAATGCCTACTCTTTGCTAGAATGTTTTATAAAATACAGACCCAAAACATGCTCAAAATCGATATTTTAGGTGTTAAAAGTCGATATGTGCATGCATCTTCAGTACCCGATTATATCTCAAATTCAGGCTCAAAACACCCGAAAATTCGATATTTTTGGGTCCCAGAAGCGATCTGTACATGCCTACTCCGTGTTAGAGTATTTTCAAAATACATGCCCAAAACATGCTGAAAATCGATATTTTAGCTTCACATAGTCGATATGTGCATGCATCTTCTGTACCCGTTTATTTCTCAAATACAGGCTCAAATCACCCGAAAATTCAATATTTTTTGGTCCCAGAAGCGATCTGAACATGCTTACTCTGTGTTAGAGTATTTTTTAAAATACAGGCCCAAAACATGCTGAAAATCGATATTTTAGGTGCCCAAAGTAAATATGTGTATGCATCTTCTGTACCCGTTTATATCCCAAATTCAGGCTCAAAACACCCGAAAATTCGATATTTTTGGGTCCCAGAAGCGATCTGTATATGCCTACTCCGTGTTAGAGTATTTTCAAAATACATGCCCAAAACATGCTGAAAATCGATATTTTAGCTTCACATAGTCGATATGTGCATGCATCTTCTGTACCCGTTTATATCTCAAATTCAGGCTCAAAATACCCGAAAATTCAATATTTTTGGGTCCCAGATGCGATCTGTACATGCCTATTCCTTGTTAGAGTATTTTCAAAATACATGCCCAAAACATGCTGAAAATCGATATTTGAGGTGCCCAAAGTCAATATGTGTATGCATCATTTGTACCCGTTTATATCCCAAATTCAGGCTCTAACACCCGAAAATTCAATATTTTTGGGTCCCAGAAGCGATCTGTACATGTCTACTCAGTGCCAGAATGTTTTCAAAATATAGGCTTAAAACTTGCTAAAATTCAATATTTTAGGTGTCCAAAGTCGATATGTGCATACATCATTTGTACCCGTTTATATCCCAAATTCAGGCTCTAACACCCGAAAATTCAATATTTTTGGGTCCCAGAAGCGACCTGTACATGCCTATTCCTTGTTAGAGTATTTTCAAAATAGATGCCTAAAACATGCTCAAAATCGATATTTTGGGTGCCCAAAGTCGATATGGGCATGCATCTTCTGTACAGGTTTATATCTCAAATTCAGGCTCAAAACACCCGAAAAATCGATATTTTTGGGTCCCAGAAGCGATCTGTACATGCCTACTCTTTGCTAGAATGTTTTATAAATTACAGACCCAAAACATGCTCAAAATCGATATTTTAGGTGCTAAAAGTCGATATGTGCATGCATCTTCAGTACCCGATTATATCTCAAATTCTGGCTCAAAACAACCGAAAATTCGATATTTTTGGGTCCCAGAAGCGATCTGTACATGTCTACTCAGTGCTAGAATGTTTTCAAAATATAGGCCTAAAACATGCTAAAATTCGATATTTTAGGTGTCCAAAGTCGATATGTGCATACATCTTTTGTACTTGTTTATATCCCAAATTCAGGCTCAAAACACCCGAAAATTCGATATTTTTGGGTCCCAGAAGCGATATGTAAATACCTACTCATTCTTAGAATGTTTTCAAGATACAGACCCAAAACATGCTCAAAATCGATATATTAGGTGCAAAAAGTCGATATGTGTATGCATCTTCTGCACCCGTTTATATCCAAAATTCAGGCTCAAAACACCCGAAAATTCGATATTTTTGGGTCCCAGAAGCGATCTGTACATGTCTACTCAGTGCTAGAATGTTTTCAAAATATTGGCCTAAAACATGCTAAAATTCGATATTTTAGATGTCCAATGTCGATATTTGCATGCATCTTCTGTACCCGTTTATATCTCAAATTCAGGCTCAAATCACCCTAAAATTCAATATTTTTGGGTCACAGAAGAGATCTGTACATGCCTACTCCGTGTTAGAGTACTTTCAAAATACAGGCCCAAAACATGCTAAAAATCGATATTTTATGTGCCCAAAGTCGATATGTGCATGCATCTTCAGTACCCGTTTATATCTCAAATTCAGGCTCAAAACAACGGAAAATTCAATATTTTTGGGTTCCAGAAGCGATCTGTACATGCCTACTCATTGCTAGAAAGTTTTCAAAATATAGGCTCAAAATATGCTAAAAATCGATATTTTTGGTGCTAAATGTCGATATGAGCATGCATTTTCTGTACCGGTTTATATCTCAAATTAAGGCTCAAAACACCCGAAAATTCGATAATTTTGGGTCCCAGAAGGGATATTTACATGCCTACTCAGTGCTAAAATGTTTTCAAAATATAGGCTTAATGCATGCTAAAAATCGATATTTTAGGTGTCCAAAGTCGATATGTGAACACATCTTTTGTACCCGTATATATCCAAAATTCACGCTCAAAACACCCGAAAATTCGATATTTTTGGGTCCCTGAAGCGATCTGTATATGCCTACTCCGTGTTAGAGTATTTTCAAAATACAGGCCCAAAACATGCTCAAAATCGATATTTTAGGTTCCCAAAGTCAATATGTGTATGCATCTTCTATACCCGTTTATATCCCAAATTCAGGCTGAAAACACCCGAAAATTTGATATTTTTTTGTCCCAGAAGCGTTCTGTACATGCCTACTCATTGCTAGAATACTTTCAAAATATAGGCCCAAAACATGCTAAAAATCGATATTTTGGGTGCCCAAAGTCGATATCTGCATGCATCTTCTGTACCCGTTTATATATCAAATTCAGGCTCAAAACACCCGAAAACTCGATATTTTTGGGTCCCAGAAGAGATCTGTACATGCCTACTCCGTGTTAGAGTACTTTCAAAATACAGGCCCAAAACATGCTCAAAATCGATATTTTAGGTGCAAAAAGTCGATATATGCATGCATTTTCAGTACACGTTTATATCTCAAATTTAGGCACAAAACACCCAAAAATTCAATATTTTTGGGTTCCAGAAGCGATCTGTACCTGCCTACTCAGTGCTGGAAAGTTTTCAAAATATAGGCTCAAAACATGCTAAAAATCTATAATTTAGGTGTCCAAAGTCGATATGTGCATGCATCTTCTGTACCCGTATATATCGGAAATTCATTCTCAAAACACCCAAAAATTCGATATTTTTGTGTCCCAGAAGCGATCTGTACTTGCCTACTTCGTGTTAGAGTATTTTCAAAATAGATGCCCAAAACATGCTCAAAATCGATATTTTGGGTGCCCAAAGTCGATATGTGCATGCATCTTCTGTACCCGTTTATATCTCAAATTCAGGCTCAAAACACCCGAAAATTCGATATTTTCGGGTCCCAGAAGCGATCTGTACATGCCTACTCTTTGCTAGAATGTTTTCAAAATACAGACCCAAAATATGTTAAAAATCGATATTTTAGGTGCAAAAAGTCGATATGTGCATACATCTTTTGTACCCGTTTATATCCCAAATTCTGGCTTAAAACACCCGAAAATTCGATATTTTTGTGTCCCAGAAGCGATCTGTAAATGCCTACTCAGTGCTGGAATATTTTCAAAATATAGGCCCAATACATGCTAAAAATCGATATTTTAGGTGCCCAATGTCGATATGTGCATGCATCTTCTGTACCCGTTTATATCTCAAATTCAGGCTTAAAACAACAGAAAATTCGATAATTTTGGGTCCCAGAAGGGATAATTACATGCCTACTCAGTACTAAAATGTTTTCAAAATATAGGCTTAATGCATGCTAAAAATCGAAATATTAGCTACCCATAGTCGATATGTGAATACATCTTTTGTACCCGTTTATATCCAAAATTCACGCTCAAAACACCCGAAAATTCGATATTTTTGGGTCCCTGCAACGATCTGTATATGCCTACTCCGTGTTAGAGCATTTTCAAAATACAAGCCCAAAACATGCTCAAAATCGATATTTTAGGTTCCCAAAGTCAATATGTGTATGCATCTTCTATACCCGTTTATATCTCAAATTCAGGCTGAAAACACCCGAAAATTTGATATTTTTTTGTCCCAGAAGCGTTCTGTACATGCCTACTCATTGCTAGAATACTTTCAAAATATAGGCCCAAAACATGCTAAAAATCGATATTTTGGGTGCCCAAAGTCGATATCTGCATGCATCTTCTGTACCCGTTTACATATCAAATTCAAGCTCAAAACACGCGAAAACTCGATATTTTTGGGTCCCAGAAGAGATCTGTACATGCCTACTCCGTGTTAGAGTACTTTCAAAATACAGGCCCAAAACATGCTCAAAATCGATATTTTAGGTGCAAAAAGTCGATATGTGCATGCATTTTCAGTACACGTTTATATCTCAAACTTAGGCACAAAACACCCAAAAATTCAATATTTTTGGGTTCCAGAAGCGATCTGTACATGCCTAGTCAGTGCTAGAAAGTTTTCAAAATATAGGCTCAAAACATGCTAAAAATCTATAATTTAGGTGTCCAAAGTCGATATGTGCATGCATCTTCTGTACCCGTATATATCTGAAATTCATTCTCAAAACACCCAAAAATTCGATATTTTTGTGTCCCAGAAGCGATCTGTACATGCCTACTTCGTGTTAGAGTATTTTCAAAATAGATGCCCAAAACATGCTCAAAATCGATATTTTGGGTGCCCAAAGTCGATATGTGCATGAATCTTCTGTACCCGTTTATATCTCAAATTCAGGCTCAAAACACCCAAAAATTCGATATTTTCGGGTCCCAGAAGCGATCTGTACATGCCTACTCTTTGGTAGAATGTTTTCAAAATACAGACCCAAAATATGTTAAAAATCGATATTTTAGGTGCAAAAAGTCGATATGTGCATACATCTTTTGTACCCGTTTATATCCCAAATTCTGGCTTAAAACACTCGAAAATTCGATATTTTTGTGTCCCAGAAGCGATCTGTAAATGCCTACTCAGTGCTGGAATATTTTCAAAATATAGGCCCAATACATGCTAAAAATCGATATTTTAGGTGCCCAATGTCGATATGTGCATGCATCTTCTGTACCCGTTTATATCTCAAATTCAGGCTTAAAACACCCGAAAATTCGATATTTTTGGGTCCAAGAAGCGATCTGTACATGCCTACTCAGTGCTAGAATGTTTTCAAAATATAGGCTCAAAACATGCTAAAAATCAATATTTTATATGTCCCAAGTCAATATGTGCATGCATGTTCTGTACCCGTTTATATCTCAAATTCAGGCTCAAAACACCCGAAAATACGATATTTTTGGGTCCCATAAGCAATCTGTATAAGCCTACTCCGTGTTTGAGTATTTTCAAAATACAGGCACAAAACATGCTGAAAATCGAAATTTTAGCTACCCATAGTCGATATGTGCATGCATCTTCTGTACCCGTTTATATCTCAAATTCAGGCTCAAAACAACGGAAAATTCAATATTTTTGGGTTCCAGAAGCGATCTGTACATGCCTACTCAGTGCTAGAACATTTTTTAAATGTAGCCCCAAAACATGCTAAAAATCGATATTTTAGGTGCTAAATGTCGATATGAGCATGTATTTTCTGTACCGGTTTATATCTCAAATTCAGGCTCAAAACACCAGAAAATTCGATAATTTTGGGTCCCAGAAGGGATAATTACATGCCTACTCAGTACTAAAATGTTTTCAAAATATAGGCTTAATGCATGCTAAAAATCGAAATATTAGCTACCCATAGTCGATATGTGAATACATCTTTTGTACCCGTTTATATCCAAAATTCACGCTCAAAACACCCGAAAATTCGATATTTTTGGGTCCCTGCAACGATCTGTATATGCCTACTCCGTGTTAGAGCATTTTCAAAATACAAGCCCAAAACATGCTCAAAATCGATATTTTAGGTTTCCAAAGTCAATATGTGTATGCATCTTCTATACCCGTTTATATCTCAAATTCAGGCTGAAAACACCCGAAAATTTGATATTTTTTTGTCCCAGAAGCGTTCTGTACATGCCTACTCATTGCTAGAATACTTTCAAAATATAGGCCCAAAACATGCTAAAAATCGATATTTTGGGTGCCCAAAGTCGATATCTGCATGCATCTTCTGTACCCGTTTACATATCAAATTCAAGCTCAAAACACGCGAAAACTCGATATTTTTGGGTCCCAGAAGAGATCTGTACATGCCTACTCCGTGTTAGAGTACTTTCAAAATACAGGCCCAAAACATGCTCAAAATCGATATTTTAGGTGCAAAAAGTCGATATGTGCATGCATTTTCAGTACACGTTTATATCTCAAACTTAGGCACAAAACACCCAAAAATTCAATATTTTTGGGTTCCAGAAGCGATCTGTACATGCCTAGTCAGTGCTAGAAAGTTTTCAAAATATAGGCTCAAAACATGCTAAAAATCTATAATTTAGGTGTCCAAAGTCGATATGTGCATGCATCTTCTGTACCCGTATATATCTGAAATTCATTCTCAAAACACCCAAAAATTCGATATTTTTGTGTCCCAGAAGCGATCTGTACATGCCTACTTCGTGTTAGAGTATTTTCAAAATAGATGCCCAAAACATGCTCAAAATCGATATTTTGGGTGCCCAAAGTCGATATGTGCATGAATCTTCTGTACCCGTTTATATCTCAAATTCAGGCTCAAAACACCCAAAAATTCGATATTTTCGGGTCCCAGAAGCGATCTGTACATGCCTACTCTTTGGTAGAATGTTTTCAAAATACAGACCCAAAATATGTTAAAAATCGATATTTTAGGTGCAAAAAGTCGATATGTGCATACATCTTTTGTACCCGTTTATATCCCAAATTCTGGCTTAAAACACTCGAAAATTCGATATTTTTGTGTCCCAGAAGCGATCTGTAAATGCCTACTCAGTGCTGGAATATTTTCAAAATATAGGCCCAATACATGCTAAAAATCGATATTTTAGGTGCCCAATGTCGATATGTGCATGCATCTTCTGTACCCGTTTATATCTCAAATTCAGGCTTAAAACACCCGAAAATTCGATATTTTTGGGTCCAAGAAGCGATCTGTACATGCCTACTCAGTGCTAGAATGTTTTCAAAATATAGGCTCAAAACATGCTAAAAATCAATATTTTATATGTCCCAAGTCGATATGTGCATGCATGTTCTGTACCCGTTTATATCTCAAATTCAGGCTCAAAACACCCGAAAACTCGATATTTTTGGGTCCCAGAAGAGATCTGAACATGCCTACTCCGTGTTAGAGTACTTTCAAAATACAGGCCCAAAACATGCTGAAAATCGATATTTTAGGTGCCCAAAGTCGATATGTCCATGCATCTTCAGTACCCGTTTATATCTCAAATTCAGGCTCAAAACCACGGAAAATTCAATATTTTTGGGTTCCAGAAGCGATCTGTACATGCCTACTCAGTGCTAGAACGTTTTCAAAATATAGGCTCAAAACATGCTAAAAATCTATAATTTAGGTGTCCAAAGTCGATATGTGAATACATCTTTTGTACCCGTTTATATCCCAAATTCAGGCTCAAAACACCCGAAAATTCGATATTTTTGGGTCCCTAAAGCGATCTGTACTTGCCTACTCAGTGCTAGAATATTTTTTAAATGTAGGCCCAAAACATGTTAAAAATCGATATTTTAGGTGCTAAATGTCGATATGAGCATGCATTTTCTGTACATGCCTACTCATTGCTAGAATACTTTCAAAATATAGGCCCAAAACATGCTAAAAATCGATATTTTGGGTGCCCAAAGTCGATATCTGCATGCATCTTCTGTACCCGTTTATATATCAAATTCAGGCTCAAAACACCCGAAAACTCAGAAGGAAAAAACAGAAGGGATAATTACATGCCTACTCAGTACTAAAATGTTTTCAAAATATAGGCTTAATGCATGCTAAAAATCGAAATATTAGCTACCCATAGTCGATATGTGAATACATCTTTTGTACCCGTTTATATCCAAAATTCACGCTCAAAACACCCGAAAATTCGATATTTTTGGGTCCCTGCAACGATCTGTATATGCCTACTCCGTGTTAGAGCATTTTCAAAATACAAGCCCAAAACATGCTCAAAATCGATATTTTAGGTTCCCAAAGTCAATATGTGTATGCATCTTCTATACCCGTTTATATCTCAAATTCAGGCTGAAAACACCCGAAAATTTGATATTTTTTTGTCCCAGAAGCGTTCTGTACATGCCTACTCATTGCTAGAATACTTTCAAAATATAGGCCCAAAACATGCTAAAAATCGATATTTTGGGTGCCCAAAGTCGATATCTGCATGCATCTTCTGTACCCGTTTACATATCAAATTCAAGCTCAAAACACGCGAAAACTCGATATTTTTGGGTCCCAGAAGAGATCTGTACATGCCTACTCCGTGTTAGAGTACTTTCAAAATACAGGCCCAAAACATGCTCAAAATCGATATTTTAGGTGCAAAAAGTCGATATGTGCATGCATTTTCAGTACACGTTTATATCTCAAACTTAGGCACAAAACACCCAAAAATTCAATATTTTTGGGTTCCAGAAGCGATCTGTACATGCCTAGTCAGTGCTAGAAAGTTTTCAAAATATAGGCTCAAAACATGCTAAAAATCTATAATTTAGGTGTCCAAAGTCGATATGTGCATGCATCTTCTGTACCCGTATATATCTGAAATTCATTCTCAAAACACCCAAAAATTCGATATTTTTGTGTCCCAGAAGCGATCTGTACATGCCTACTTCGTGTTAGAGTATTTTCAAAATAGATGCCCAAAACATGCTCAAAATCGATATTTTGGGTGCCCAAAGTCGATATGTGCATGAATCTTCTGTACCCGTTTATATCTCAAATTCAGGCTCAAAACACCCAAAAATTCGATATTTTCGGGTCCCAGAAGCGATCTGTACATGCCTACTCTTTGGTAGAATGTTTTCAAAATACAGACCCAAAATATGTTAAAAATCGATATTTTAGGTGCAAAAAGTCGATATGTGCATACATCTTTTGTACCCGTTTATATCCCAAATTCTGTCTTAAAACACTCGAAAATTCGATATTTTTGTGTCCCAGAAGCGATCTGTAAATGCCTACTCAGTGCTGGAATATTTTCAAAATATAGGCCCAATACATGCTAAAAATCGATATTTTAGGTGCCCAATGTCGATATGTGCATGCATCTTCTGTACCCGTTTATATCTCAAATTCAGGCTTAAAACACCCGAAAATTCGATATTTTTGGGTCCAAGAAGCGATCTGTACATGCCTACTCAGTGCTAGAATGTTTTCAAAATATAGGCTCAAAACATGCTAAAAATCAATATTTTATATGTCCCAAGTCGATATGTGCATGCATGTTCTGTACCCGTTTATATCTCAAATTCAGGCTCAAAACACCCGAAAACTCGATATTTTTGGGTCCCAGAAGAGATCTGAACATGCCTACTCCGTGTTAGAGTACTTTCAAAATACAGGCCCAAAACATGCTGAAAATCGATATTTTAGGTGCCCAAAGTCGATATGTGCATGCATCTTCAGTACCCGTTTATATCTCAAATTCAGGCTCAAAACCACGGAAAATTCAATATTTTTGGGTTCCAGAAGCGATCTGTACATGCCTACTCAGTGCTAGAACGTTTTCAAAATATAGGCTCAAAACATGCTAAAAATCTATAATTTAGGTGTCCAAAGTCGATATGTGAATACATCTTTTGTACCCGTTTATATCCCAAATTCTGGCTCAAAACACCCGAAAATTCGATATTTTTCGGTCCCAGAAGCGATCTGTACATGCCTACTCAGTGCTAGAACATTTTTTAAATGTAGGCCCAAAACATGCTAAAAACCGATATTTTAGGTGCTAAATGTCGATATGAGCATGTATTTTCTGTACCGGTTTATATCTCAAATTCAGGCTCAAAACACCCGAAAATTCGATAATTTTAGGTCCCAGAAGGGATATTTACATGCCTACTCAGTACTAAAAAATGTTTTCAAAATATAGGCTTAAAGCATGCTAAAAACCGATATTTTAGGTGTCCAAAGTCGATATGTGCATACATCTTTATATCCAAAATTCACGCTCAAAACACTCGAAAATTCGATATTTTTGGGTCCCTGAAGCGATCTGTACATGCCTAATCCGTGTTAGAGTATTTTCAAAATACAGGCCCAAAACATGCTCAAAATCGATATTTTAGGTTCCCAAAGTCAATATGTGTATGCATCTTCTATACCCGTTTATATCCCAAATTCAGGCTGAAAACACCCGAAAATTCGATATTTTTTTGTCCCAGAAGCGTTCTGTACATGCCTACTCATTGCTAGAATACTTTCAAAATATAGGCCCAAAACATGCTAAAAATCGATATTTTGGGTGCCCAAAGTCGATATCTGCATGCATATTCTGTACCCGTTTATATCTCAAATTCAGGCTAAAAACACCCGAAAACTCGATATTTTTGGGTCCCAGAAGAGATCTGTACATGCCTACTCCGTGGTAGAATACTTTCAATATACAGGCCCAAAACATGCTGAAAATCGATATTTTATGTGCCCAAAGTCGATATGTGCATGCATCTTCAGTATCCGTTTATATCTCAAATTCAGGCTCAAAACAACGGAAAATTCAATATTTTTGGGTTCCAGAAGCGATATGTACATGCCTACTTCATGTTAGAGTATTTTCAAAATAGATGCCCAAAACATGCTCAAAATCGATATTTTGGGTGCCCAAAGTCGATATGTGCATGCATCTTCTGTACCCGTTTATATCTCAAATTCAGGCTCAAAACACCCGAAAATTCGATATTTTTGGGTCCAAGAAGCAATCTGTACATGCCTACTCCGTGTTAGAGTACTTTCAAAATAAAGGCCTAAAACATGCTGAAAATCGATATTTTAGGTGCCCAAAGTCGATATGTGCATGCATTTTCAGTACCCGTTTATATTTCAAATTTAGGCACAAAACCCAAAAAAATTCAATATTTTTGGGTCCCAGAAGCGATCTGTACATGTCTACACAGTGCTAGAATTTTTTCAAAATATAGGCTTAAAGCATGCTAAAAATCGATATTTTAGGTTTCCAAAGTAGATATGTGCATACATCTTTTGTATCCGTTTATATCCAAAATTCAGGCTGAAAACACCCGAAAATTCGATATTTTTGGGTCCCTGAAGTGATCTGTACATGCCTACTCAGTGCTGAAATATTTTTTAAATGTAGGCCCAAAACATGCTAAAAATCGATATTTTAGGTGCTAAATGTCGATATGAGCATGCATTTTCTGTTCCAGTTTATATCTCAAATTCAGGCTCAAAACACCCGAAAATTCGATAATTTTGGGTCCCAGAAGCGATCTGTACATGCCTACTCCGTGTTAGAGTATTTTCAAAATACAGGCCCAAAACATGGTCAAAATCGATATTTTAGGTTCCCAAAGTCAATATGTGTATGCATCTTCTATACCCGTATATATCCCAAATTCAGGCTGAAAACACCCGAAAATTCGATATTTCTGGGTCCCTGAAGCGATCTGTACATGTCTACTCCGTGTTAGAGTATTTTCAAAATACAGGCCCAAAACATGCTCAAAATCGATATTTTAGGTTCCCAAAGTCAATATGTGTATGCATCTTCTATACCCGTTTATATCCCAAATTCAGGCTAAAAAAAACACCCGAAAATTCGATATTTTTTTGTCCCAGAAGCATTCTGTACATGCCTACTCATTGCTAGAATACTTTCAAAATATAGGCCCAAAACATGCTAAAAATCGATATTTTGGGTGCCAAAAGTAGATATCTGCATGCATCTTCTGTACCCGTTTATATCTCAAATTCAGGCTCAAAACACACGAAAACTCGATATTTTTGGGTCCCAGAAGAGATCTGTACATGCCTACTCCGTGTTAGAGTACTTTCAAAATACAGGCCCAAAACATGCTGAAAATTGATATTTTATGTGCCCAAACTCGATATGTGCATGCATCTTCAGTACCCGTTTATATCTCAAATTCAGGCTCAAAACAACGGAAAATTCAATATTTTTGGATTGCAGAAGCAATCTGTACATGCCTACTCAGTGCTAGAAAGTTTTCAAAATATAGGCTCAAAACATGCCAAAAATCTATAATTTAGGTGTCCAAAGTCGATATGTGCATGCATCTTCTGTACCCGTATATATCTGAAATTCAGGCTCAAAACACAAAAATTCGATATTTTTGTGTCCCAGAAGCGATCTGTACATGTCTACTTCGTGTTAGAGTATTTTCAAAATAGATGCCCAAAACATGCTCAAAATCGATATTTTGGGTGCCCAAAGTCAAAATGTGCATGCATCTTCTGTACCCGTTTATATCTCAAATTCAGGCTCAAAACACCCGAAAATTCGATATTTTCGGGTCCCAGAAGCGATCTGTACATGCCTACTCTTTGCTAGAATGTTTTCAAAATACAGACTCAAAACATGCTCAAAATCGATATTTTAGGTGCAAAAAGTCGATATCTGCATGCATCTTCTGTACCCGTTTATATCTCAAATTCAGGCTCAAAGCACCCAAAAATTCGATATTTTTGGGTCCAAAAAGCGATCTGAACATGCCTAAACAGTGCTAGAATGTTTTCAAAATATAGGCTCAAAAAATGCTAAAAATCGATATTTTATATGTCCCAAGTCGATATGTTCATGCATGTTCTGTTCCCGATTATATCTCAAATTCAGGCTCAAAACACCCGAAAATTCGATTTTTTTGTGCCCCAGAAGCGATCTGTACGTTAGAGTATTTTCAAAATTCAGGCCCAAAACATGCTGAAAATCGATATATGAGGTGCCCAAAGTCAATATGTGTATGCATCTTCTGTACCCGTTTATATCCCAAATTCAGGCTCAATACACCCGAAAATTCGATAATTTTGGGTCCCAGAAGGGATATTTACACGCCTACTCAGTGCTAAAATGTTTTAAAAATATAGGCTTAAAGCATGCTAAAAATTGATATTTTAGGTGTCCAAAGTCGATATGTGCATACATCTTTTGTACCCGTTTTTATCCAAAATTCAGGCTCAAAACACCCGAAAATTCGATATTTTTGGGTCCCTGAAGCGATTTGTACATGCCTACTCAGTGCTAGAATATCTTTAAAATATAGGCCCATAACATGCTAAAAATCGATATTTTAGGTGCCCAATGTCGATATGTGCATGCATCTTCTGTACCCGTTTATATCTCAAATTCAGGCTCAAAACACCCAAAAATTCGATATTTTTGGGTCCCATAAGCGACTTGTACATGCCTACTCTTTGCTAGAATGTTTTGAAGATACAGACCCAAAATATGCTCAAAATCGATATTTTAAGTGCAAAAAGTCGATATGTGCATGCATCTTCAGTACTCGTTTATATCTCAAATGCAGGCTCAAAATACCCGAAAATTCAATATTTTTGGGTCCCAGAAGCGATCTGTACATGCCTACTTCGTGTTAGAGTATTTTCAAAAAACAGGCCAAAAACATGCTGAAAATCGATATTTGAGGTGCCCAAAGTCAATATGTGTATGCATGTTCTGTACCCTTTTATATCCCAAATTCAGTCTCAAAACACCTGAAAATTCGATAATTTTGGGTCCCAGAAGCGATTTGTATATGTCTACTCAGTGCTAGAATGTTTTCAAAATATAGGCTTAAAACATGCTAAAATTCGATATTTTAATTGTCCAAAGTCGCTTTGTGCATACCTCTTTTGCACCCGTTTATATCCCAAATTCAGGCTCAAAACACCCAAAAATTTAATATTTTTGGGTCCCAGAAGCGATCTGTACATGCCTACTCAGTGATAGAATATTTTCAAAATATTGGCCAAAAACATACTAAAAATCGATATTTTGGGTTCCCAAAGTCTATAAGTGCATGCATCTTCTGTACCCGTTTATATCTCAAATTCAGGCTGAAAACACCTGAAAATTAGATATTTTTGTGTCCCAGAAGCGATATGTACATGCCTACTCCTTCTTAGAATGTTTTAAAGATACAGACCCAAAACATGCTCAAAATCGATATTTTAGGTGCAAAAAGTCGATATGTGCATGCATCTTCAGTATCCATTTATATCTCAAATTCAGGCTCAAATCACCCTAAAATTAGGTATTTTTGGGTTCCAGAAGCGATCTGTACATACCTACTCCTTACTAGAATGTTTTCAAGATACAGACCCAAAACAAGCTCAAAATCGATATTTTAGGTGCAAAAAGTCGATATGTGCCATCATCTTCAGTACCCGTTTATATCTCAAATTCAGGCTCAAAACACCCGAAAATTCTATATTATTGGGTCACAGAAGCGATCTGTGCATGCCTACTCCGTGTTAGAGTACTTTCAAAATTCAGGCCCAAAACATGCTTAAAATCGATATTTAAGGTGCCCAAAGTGGATATGAGAATGCATCTTCTGTACCCGTTTATATCTCAAATTCAGGCTCAAAACACCCGAAAATTTAATATTTTTGGGTCCCAGAAGCGATCTGTACATACCAACTCCGTGTTAGAGTACTTTCAAAATACAGGCCATAAAAAATGCTGAAAATCGATATTTTATGTGCCCAAAATCGATATGTGCATGCATCTACTGAACCCGTTTATATCTCAAATTCAGGCTCAAAACACCCCAAAATTCGATATTTTTGGGTCCCAGAAGCGATCTGTGCATGCCTACTCCGTGTTAGAGTACTTTCAAAATACAGGCCCAAAACATGCTGAAAATCGAAATTTTAGCTACCCAAAGTCGATATGTGCATGAATCTTCTGTACCCGTTTATATCTCAAATTCAGGCTCAAAACAACGGAAAATTCAATATTTTTGGGTTCCAGAAGCGATCTGTACATGCCTAGTCAGTGCTAGAAAGTTTTCAAAATATAGGCTCAAAACATGCTAAAAATCTATAATTTAGGTGTCCAAAGTCGATATGTGCATACATCTTTTGTACCCGTTTATATCCCAAATTCTGGCTCAAAACACCAGAAAATTCGATATTTTTCGGTCCCAGAAGCGATCTGTACATGCCTACTCAGTGCTAGAACATTTTTTAAATGTAGGCCCAAAACATGCTAAAAATCGATATTTTAGGTGCTAAATGTCGATATGAGCATGTATTTTCTGTACCGGTTTATATCTCAAATTCAGGCTCAAAACACCCGAAAATTCGATAATTTTAGGTCCCAGAAGGGATATTTACATGCCTACTCAGTACTAAAATGTTTTCAAAATATAGGCTTAAAGCATGCTAAAAACCGATATTTTAGGTGTCCAAAGTCGATATGTGCATACATCTTTATATCCAAAATTCACGCTCAAAACACCCGAAAATTCGATATTTTTGGGTCCCTGAAGCGATCTGTACATGCCTAATCCGTGTTAGAGTATTTTCAAAATACAGGCCCAAAACATGCTCAAAATCGATATTTTAGGTTCCCAAAGTCAATATGTGTATGCATCTTCTATACCCGTTTATATCCCAAATTCAGGCTGAAAACACCCGAAAATTCGATATTTTTTTGTCCCAGAAGCGTTCTGTACATGCCTACTCATTGCTAGAATACTTTCAAAATATAGGCCCAAAACATGCTAAAAATCGATATTTTGGGTGCCCAAAGTCGATATCTGCATGCATATTCTGTACCCGTTTATATCTCAAATTCAGGCTAAAAACACCCGAAAACTCGATATTTTTGGGTCCCAGAAGAGATCTGTACATGCCTACTCCGTGGTAGAATACTTTCAATATACAGGCCCAAAACATGCTGAAAATCGATATTTTATGTGCCCAAAGTCGATATGTGCATGCATCTTCAGTATCCGTTTATATCTCAAATTCAGGCTCAAAACAACGGAAAATTCAATATTTTTGGGTTCCAGAAGCGATATGTACATGCCTACTTCATGTTAGAGTATTTTCAAAATAGATGCCCAAAACATGCTCAAAATCGATATTTTGGGTGCCCAAAGTCGATATGTGCATGCATCTTCTGTACCCGTTTATATCTCAAATTCAGGCTCAAAACCCCCGAAAATTCGATATTTTTGGGTCCAAGAAGCAATCTGTACATGCCTACTCCGTGTTAGAGTACTTTCAAAATAAAGGCCTAAAACATGCTGAAAATCGATATTTTAGGTGCCCAAAGTCGATATGTGCATGCATTTTCAGTACCCGTTTATATTTCAAATTTAGGCACAAAACCCAAAAAAATTCAATATTTTTGGGTCCCAGAAGCGATCTGTACATGTCTACACAGTGCTAGAATTTTTTCAAAATATAGGCTTAAAGCATGCTAAAAATCGATATTTTAGGTGTCCAAAGTAGATATGTGCATACATCTTTTGTATCCGTTTATATCCAAAATTCAGGCTGAAAACACCCGAAAATTCGATATTTTTGGGTCCCTGAAGTGATCTGTACATGCCTACTCAGTGCTGAAATATTTTTTAAATGTAGGCCCAAAACATGCTAAAAATCGATATTTTAGGTGCTAAATGTCTATATGAGCATGCATTTTCTGTTCCAGTTTATATCTCAAATTCAGGCTCAAAACACCCGAAAATTCGATAATTTTGGGTCCCAGAAGCGATCTGTACATGCCTACTCCGTGTTAGAGTATTTTCAAAATACAGGCCCAAAACATGGTCAAAATCGATATTTTAGGTTCCCAAAGTCAATATGTGTATGCATCTTCTATACCCGTATATATCCCAAATTCAGGCTGAAAACTCCCGAAAATTCGATATTTCTGGGTCCCTGAAGCGATCTGTACATGTCTACTCCGTGTTAGAGTATTTTCAAAATACAGGCCCAAAACATGCTCAAAATCGATATTTTAGGTTCCCAAAGTCAATATGTGTATGCATCTTCTATACCCGTTTATATCCCAAATTCAGGCTAAAAAAAACACCCGAAAATTCGATATTTTTTTGTCCCAGAAGCATTCTGTACATGCCTACTCATTGCTAGAATACTTTCAAAATATAGGCCCAAAACATGCTAAAAATCGATATTTTGGGTGCCAAAAGTAGATATCTGCATGCATCTTCTGTACCCGTTTATATCTCAAATTCAGGCTCAAAACACACGAAAACTCGATATTTTTGGGTCCCAGAAGAGATCTGTACATGCCTACTCCGTGTTAGAGTACTTTCAAAATACAGGCCCAAAACATGCTGAAAATTGATATTTTATGTGCCCAAACTCGATATGTGCATGCATCTTCAGTACCCGTTTATATCTCAAATTCAGGCTCAAAACAACGGAAAATTCAATATTTTTGGATTGCAGAAGCAATCTGTACATGCCTACTCAGTGCTAGAAAGTTTTCAAAATATAGGCTCAAAACATGCCAAAAATCTATAATTTAGGTGTCCAAAGTCGATATGTGCATGCATCTTCTGTACCCGTATATATCTGAAATTCAGGCTCAAAACACAAAAATTCGATATTTTTGTGTCCCAGAAGCGATCTGTACATGTCTACTTCGTGTTAGAGTATTTTCAAAATAGATGCCCAAAACATGCTCAAAATCGATATTTTGGGTGCCCAAAGTCAAAATGTGCATGCATCTTCTGTACCCGTTTATATCTCAAATTCAGGCTCAAAACACCCGAAAATTCGATATTTTCGGGTCCCAGAAGCGATCTGTACATGCCTACTCTTTGCTAGAATGTTTTCAAAATACAGACTCAAAACATGCTCAAAATCGATATTTTAGGTGCAAAAAGTCGATATCTGCATGCATCTTCTGTACCCGTTTATATCTCAAATTCAGGCTCAAAGCACCCAAAAATTCGATATTTTTGGGTCCAAAAAGCGATCTGAACATGCCTAAACAGTGCTAGAATGTTTTCAAAATATAAGCTCAAAAAATGCTTAAAATCGATATTTTATATGTCCCAAGTCGATATGTTCATGCATGTTCTGTTCCCGATTATATCTCAAATTCAGGCTCAAAACACCCGAAAATTCGATTTTTTTGTGCCCCAGAAGCGATCTGTACGTTAGAGTATTTTCACAATTCAGGCCCAAAACATGCTGAAAATCGATATATGAGGTGCCCAAAGTCAATAAGTGTATGCATCTTCTGTACCCGTTTATATCCCAAATTCAGGCTCAAAACACCCGAAAATTCGATAATTTTGGGTCCCAGAAGGGATATTTACACGCCTACTCAGTGCTAAAATGTTTTAAAAATATAGGCTTAAAGCATGCTAAAAATTGATATTTTAGGTGTCCAAAGTCGATATGTGCATACATCTTTTGTACCCGTTTTTATCCAAAATTCAGGCTCAAAACACCCGAAAATTCGATATTTTTGGGTCCCTGAAGCGATTTGTACATGCCTACTCAGTGCTAGAATATCTTTAAAATATAGGCCCATAACATGCTAAAAATCGATATTTTAGGTGCCCAATGTCGATATGTGCATGCATCTTCTGTACCCGTTTATATCTCAAATTCAGGCTCAAAACACCCAAAAATTCGATATTTTTGGGTCCCATAAGCGACTTGTACATGCCTACTCTTTGCTAGAATGTTTTGAAGATACAGACCCAAAATATGCTCAAAATCGATATTTTAAGTGCAAAAAGTCGATATGTGCATGCATCTTCAGTACTCGTTTATATCTCAAATGCAGGCTCAAAATACCCGAAAATTCAATATTTTTGGGTCCCAGAAGCGATCTGTACATGCCTACTTCGTGTTAGAGTATTTTCAAAAAACAGGCCAAAAACATGCTGAAAATCGATATTTGAGGTGCCCAAAGTCAATATGTGTATGCATGTTCTGTACCCTTTTATATCCCAAATTCAGTCTCAAAACACCTGAAAATTCGATAATTTTGGGTCCCAGAAGCGATTTGTATATGTCTACTCAGTGCTAGAATGTTTTCAAAATATAGGCTTAAAACATGCTAAAATTCGATATTTTAATTGTCCAAAGTCGCTTTGTGCATACCTCTTTTGCACCCGTTTATATCCCAAATTCAGGCTCAAAACACCCAAAAATTTAATATTTTTGGGTCCCAGAAGCGATCTGTACATGCCTACTCAGTGATAGAATATTTTCAAAATATTGGCCAAAAAACATACTAAAAATCGATATTTTGGGTTCCCAAAGTCTATAAGTGCATGCATCTTCTGTACCCGTTTATATCTCAAATTCAGGCTGAAAACACCTGAAAATTAGATATTTTTGTGTCCCAGAAGCGATATGTACATGCCTACTCCTTCTTAGAATGTTTTAAAGATACAGACCCAAAACATGCTCAAAATCGATATTTTAGGTGCAAAAAGTCGATATGTGCATGCATCTTCAGTATCCATTTATATCTCAAATTCAGGCTCAAATCACCCTAAAATTAGGTATTTTTGGGTTCCAGAAGCGATCTGTACATACCTACACCTTACTAGAATGTTTTCAAGATACAGACCCAAAACAAGCTCAAAATCGATATTTTAGGTGCAAAAAGTCGATATGTGCCATCATCTTCAGTACCCGTTTATATCTCAAATTCAGGCTCAAAACACCCGAAAATTCTATATTTTTGGGTCACAGAAGCGATCTGTGCATGCCTACTCCGTGTTAGAGTACTTTCAAAATTCAGGCCCAAAACATGCTTAAAATCGATATTTAAGGTGCCCAAAGTGGATATGAGAATGCATCTTCTGTACCCGTTTATATCTCAAATTCAGGCTCAAAACACCCGAAAATTTAATATTTTTGGGTCCCAGAAGCGATCTGTACATACCAACTCCGTGTTAGAGTACTTTCAAAATACAGGCCATAAAAAATGCTGAAAATCGATATTTTATGTGCCCAAAATCGATATGTGCATGCATCTACTGAACCCGTTTATATCTCAAATTCAGGCTCAAAACACCCCAAAATTCGATATTTTTGGGTCCCAGAAGCGATCTGTGCATGCCTACTCCGTGTTAGAGTACTTTCAAAATTCAGGCCCAAAACATGCTAAAAATCGATATTTAAGGTGCCAAAAGTGGATATGTGCATTCATCTTCTGTACCCGATTATATCTCAAATTCAGGCTCAAAATACCCGAAAATTCGATATTTTTGGGTCCGAGAAGCGATCTGTACATGCCTACTCTTTGTTAGAGTATTTTCAAATTATAGGCTTAAAGCATGCTAAAAATCGATATTTTAGGTGTCCAAAGTAGATATGTGCATACATCTTTTGTATCCGTTTATATCCAAAATTCAGGCTGAAAACACCCGAAAATTCGATATTTTTGGGTCCCTGAAGTGATCTGTACATGCCTACTCAGTGCTGAAATATTTTTTAAATGTAGGCCCAAAACATGCTAAAAATCGATATTTTAGGTGCTAAATGTCGATATGAGCATGCATTTTCTGTTACGGTTTATATCTCAAATTCAGGCTCAAAACACCCGAAAATTCGATAATTTTGGGTCCCAGAAGCGATCTGTACATGCCTACTCCGTGTTAGAGTATTTTCAAAATACAGGCCCAAAACATGGTCAAAATTGATATTTTAGGTTCCCAAAGTCAATATGTGTATGCATCTTCTATACCCGTATATATCCCAAATTCAGGCTGAAAACACCCGAAAATTCGATATTTCTGGGTCCCTGAAGCGATCTGTACATGTCTACTCCGTGTTAGAGTATTTTCAAAATACAGGCCCAAAACATGCTCAAAATCGATATTTTAGGTTCCCAAAGTCAATATGTGTATGCATCTTCTATACCCGTTTATATCCCAAATTCAGGCTAAAAAAAACACCCGAAAATTCGATATTTTTTTGTCCCAGAAGCATTCTGTACATGCCTACTCATTGCTAGAATACTTTCAAAATATAGGCCCAAAACATGCTAAAAATCGATATTTTGGGTGCCAAAAGTAGATATCTGCATGCATCTTCTGTACCCGTTTATATCTCAAATTCAGGCTCAAAACACACGAAAACTCGATATTTTTGGGTCCCAGAAGAGATCTGTACATGCCTACTCCGTGTTAGAGTACTTTCAAAATACAGGCCCAAAACATGCTGAAAATTGATATTTTATGTGCCCAAACTCGATATGTGCATGCATCTTCAGTACCCGTTTATATCTCAAATTCAGGCTCAAAACAACGGAAAATTCAATATTTTTGGATTGCAGAAGCAATCTGTACATGCCTACTCAGTGCTAGAAAGTTTTCAAAATATAGGCTCAAAACATGCCAAAAATCTATAATTTAGGTGTCCAAAGTCGATATGTGCATGCATCTTCTGTACCCGTATATATCTGAAATTCAGGCTCAAAACACAAAAATTCGATATTTTTGTGTCCCAGAAGCGATCTGTACATGTCTACTTCGTGTTAGAGTATTTTCAAAATAGATGCCCAAAACATGCTCAAAATCGATATTTTGGGTGCCCAAAGTCAAAATGTGCATGCATCTTCTGTACCCGTTTATATCTCAAATTCAGGCTCAAAACACCCGAAAATTCGATATTTTCGGGTCCCAGAAGCGATCTGTACATGCCTACTCTTTGCTAGAATGTTTTCAAAATACAGACTCAAAACATGCTCAAAATCGATATTTTAGGTGCAAAAAGTCGATATCTGCATGCATCTTCTGTACCCGTTTATATCTCAAATTCAGGCTCAAAGCACCCAAAAATTCGATATTTTTGGGTCCCAAAAGCGATCTGAATATGCCTAAACAGTGCTAGAATGTTTTCAAAATATAGGCTCAAAAAATGCTAAAAATCGATATTTTATATGTCCCAAGTCGATATGTTCATGCATGTTCTGTTCCCGATTATATCTCAAATTCAGGCTCAAAACACCCGAAAATTCGATTTTTTTGTGCCCCAGAAGCGATCTGTACGTTAGAGTATTTTCAAAATTCAGGCCCAAAACATGCTGAAAATCGATATATGAGGTGCCCAAAGTCAATATGTGTATGCATCTTCTGTACCCGTTTATATCCCAAATTCAGGCTCAATACACCCGAAAATTCGATAATTTTGGGTCCCAGAAGGGATATTTACACGCCTACTCAGTGCTAAAATGTTTTAAAAATATAGGCTTAAAGCATGCTAAAAATTGATATTTTAGGTGTCCAAAGTCGATATGTGCATACATCTTTTGTACCCGTTTTTATCCAAAATTCAGGCTCAAAACACCCGAAAATTCGATATTTTTGGGTCCCTGAAGCGATTTGTACATGCCTACTCAGTGCTAGAATATCTTTAAAATATAGGCCCATAACATGCTAAAAATCGATATTTTAGGTGCCCAATGTCGATATGTGCATGCATCTTCTGTACCCGTTTATATCTCAAATTCAGGCTCAAAACACCCAAAAATTCGATATTTTTGGGTCCCATAAGCGACTTGTACATGCCTACTCTTTGCTAGAATGTTTTGAAGATACAGACCCAAAATATGCTCAAAATCGATATTTTAAGTGCAAAAAGTCGATATGTGCATGCATCTTCAGTACTCGTTTATATCTCAAATGCAGGCTCAAAATACCCGAAAATTCAATATTTTTGGGTCCCAGAAGCGATCTGTACATGCCTACTTCGTGTTAGAGTATTTTCAAAAAACAGGCCAAAAACATGCTGAAAATCGATATTTGAGGTGCCCAAAGTCAATATGTGTATGCATGTTCTGTACCCTTTTATATCCCAAATTCAGTCTCAAAACACCTGAAAATTCGATAATTTTGGGTCCCAGAAGCGATTTGTATATGTCTACTCAGTGCTAGAATGTTTTCAAAATATAGGCTTAAAACATGCTAAAATTCGATATTTTAATTGTCCAAAGTCGCTTTGTGCATACCTCTTTTGCACCCGTTTATATCCCAAATTCAGGCTCAAAACACCCAAAAATTTAATATTTTTGGGTCCCAGAAGCGATCTGTACATGCCTACTCAGTGATAGAATATTTTCAAAATATTGGCCAAAAACATACTAAAAATCGATATTTTGGGTTCCCAAAGTCTATAAGTGCATGCATCTTCTGTACCCGTTTATATCTCAAATTCAGGCTGAAAACACCTGAAAATTAGATATTTTTGTGTCCCAGAAGCGATATGTACATGCCTACTCCTTCTTAGAATGTTTTAAAGATACAGACCCAAAACATGCTCAAAATCGATATTTTAGGTGCAAAAAGTCGATATGTGCATGCATCTTCAGTATCCATTTATAACTCAAATTCAGGCTCAAATCACCCTAAAATTAGGTATTTTTGGGTTCCAGAAGCGATCTGCACATACCTACTCCTTACTAGAATGTTTTCAAGATACAGACCCAAAACAAGCTCAAAATCGATATTTTAGGTGCAAAAAGTCGATATGTGCCATCATCTTCAGTACCCGTTTATATCCCAAATTCAGGCTCAAAACACCCGAAAATTCTATATTTTTGGGTCACAGAAGCGATCTGTGCATGCCTACTCCGTGTTAGAGTACTTTCAAAATTCAGGCCCAAAACATGCTTAAAATCGATATTTAAGGTGCCCAAAGTGGATATGAGAATGCATCTTCTGTACCCGTTTATATCTCAAATTCAGGCTCAAAACACCCGAAAATTTAATATTTTTGGGTCCCAGAAGCGATCTGTACATACCAACTCCGTGTTAGAGTACTTTCAAAATACAGGCCATAAAAAATGCTGAAAATCGATATTTTATGTGCCCAAAATCGATATGTGCATGCATCTACTGAACCCGTTTATATCTCAAATTCAGGCTCAAAACACCCCAAAATTCGATATTTTT
This sequence comes from Petrolisthes cinctipes, assembly GCA_033782935.1. Lineage (NCBI taxonomy): Eukaryota > Metazoa > Arthropoda > Malacostraca > Decapoda > Porcellanidae > Petrolisthes > Petrolisthes cinctipes. The sequence continues at coordinate 593,872 of JAWQEG010001115.1, read as the reverse complement.
GGGTCCCAGAAGCGATCTGTGCATGCCTACTCCGTGTTAGAGTACTTTCAAAATTCAGGCCCAAAACATGCTAAAAATCGATATTTAAGGTGCCAAAAGTGGATATGTGCATTCATCTTCTGTACCCGATTATATCTCAAATTCAGGCTCAAAATACCCGAAAATTCGATATTTTTGGGTCACAGACTCGATCTGTACATGCCTACTCCGTGTTAGAGTATTTTCAAAATACAGGCACAAAACAAGCTGAGAATCGATATTTGAGGTGCCCAAAGATAATATGTGAATGGATCTTCTTTACCCGTTTATATCCCAAATTCATGCTCAAAACATCCGAAAATTCGATATTTTTGGGTCCCAGAAGCGATCTGTACATGCCTACTCCGTGTTAGAGTACTTTTTGAATTTCAGGCCCAAAACATGCTGAAAATCGATATTTTAGGTGCCCAAAGTGGATATGAGCATGTATCTTCTGTACCCGTTTATATCTCAAATTCAGACTCAAGACACCCGAAAATTCGATATTTTTTGGTCCCAAAAGCGACTTGTACATGCCTACTCTTTGCTAGAATGTTTTCAAGATACAGACCAAAAATATGCTCAAAATCGATATTTTAGGTGCAAAAATTGGATATGTGCATGCATCTTCAGTACCCGTTTATATCTCAAATGCAGGCTCAAAATTCCCGAAAATTCTATGTTTTTGGGCCCCAGAAGCAATCTGTACATGCCTATTCAGTGTTAGAGTATTTTCAAAATACAGGCCCATAACATTCTGAAAATCAATATTTGAGGTGCCAAAAGTCAATATGTGTATGTATCTTCTGTACCCGTTTATATCCCAAATTCAGGCTCAAAACACCCGAAAATTAGATATTTTTGGGTCCCAGAAGCGTTCTGTAAATGCCTACTCTGTGTTAGAGTATTTTCAAAATATAGGCCTAAAACATGCTAAAAATCGATATTTTAGGTGTCCAAAGTCGATATGTGCATGCATCTTCTGTACCCGTTTATATCTCAAATTCAGGCTCAAAACACCCGAAAATTAGATATTTTTGTGTCACAGAAGATATCTGTACATGCCTACTTCGTGTTAGAGTATTTTCAAAATACATGTCCAAAACATGCTGAAAATCGATATTTTAGGTGCAAAGAGTCGATATGTGCATGCATCTTCTATACATGTTTACATATCAAATTCAGGCTCAAAACTCCCGAAAATTCAATATTTTTGGGTTCCAGAAGCGATCTGTACATGCCTACTCAGTCCTAGAATGTTTTCAAAATATAGGCTCAAAACATGCTAAAAATCGATATTTTAGGTGTCCCAAGTCACTAAGTGCATGCATGTTCTGCACCCGTTTATATCTCAAATTCAAGCTGAAAACACTCGAAAATTCGATATTTTTGGGTCCCAGGAGCGATCTGTACATGCCTACTCCGTGTTAGAGTATTTTCAAAATACATGCCCAAAACATGCTGAAAATCGATATTTTAGCTGCCCATAGTCGATAAGTGCATGCATCTTCTGTACCCGATTATATACCAAATTCATGCTCAAAACACCCGAAAATTCGATATTTTTGTGTTCCAGAAGCGATCTGTACATGCCTACTCCGTGTTAGAGTATTTTCAAATTATAGACCGAAAACATGCTCAAAATCGATATTTTGGGTGCCCAAAGTCGATATGTACATGTATTTTCTGTACCCGATTATATCTCAAATTCAGGCTCAAAACACCCGAAAATTCGATATTTTTGGGACCCAGACGCGATCTGTACATGCCTACTCCGTGGTAAAATACTTTCAAAATATAGGCCCAAAACATGCTTAAAATCGATATTTTGGGTGCCCAAAGTCGATATGTGCATGCTTCTTCTGTACCCGTTTATATCTCAAATTCAGGCTCAAAACACCCGAAAATTCGGAATTTTTGGGTCCCAGAAGCGATCTGTACATGCCTACTCAGTGCTAGAATTTTTTTCAAAATATAGGCTTAAAACATGCTAAAAATCGATATTTTAGGTACAAAAAGTCGATATGTGCCTGCATCTTCAGTACCCGTTTATATCTCAAATTCAGGCTCAAAACACTCAAAAATTCAATATTTTTGGGTCCTAGAAGCGATCTGTACATGCCTACTCAGTGCTAGAATAATTTCAAAATATTGGCCCAAAACATGCTAAAAATCGATATTTTGGGTGCCCAAAGTCGATATGTGCATGCATTCTCTGTACCCGTTTATATTTCAAATTCAGGCTCAAAACACCCGAAAATTCGATATTTTTAGGAACGAGAAGCGATATGTACATGCCTACTCCGTGTTAGAGTATTTTCAAAATACAGGTCCAAAACATGCTCAAAATCGATATTTTGGGTGCCCAAAGTCAATATGTGAATGCATCTTCTGTACGCGTTTTTTATATTTCAAATTCAGGCTTAAAACACCCGAAAATTCGATATTTTTGGGTCCCAGAAGCAATCTGTACATGCCTACTCCTTGCTTGAATGTTTTCAAGATACAGATCCAAAACATGCTCAAAATCGTTAATTTAGGTGCAAAAAGTCGATATGTGCATGTATCTTCAGTACCGGTTTATATCTCAAATTCAGGCTCAAAACACCCCAATATTCAATGGTTTTTGGTTCCAGAAGCGATCTGTACAAGCCTACTCCGTGTTAGAGTACTTTCAAAATACAGGCCATAAAACATGCTGAAAATCGATATTTTAGGTGCCCAAAGTCGATATGTGCATGCATCTTCTGTACCCGTTTATATCTCAAATTCAGGCTCAAAACACCCGAGAATTCGAGATTTTTGGGTCCCAGAAGCGATCTGTACATGCCTACTCCGTGTTAGAGTATTTTCAAAATACAGGCCCAAAACATGCTGATAATCGATATTTGAGGTGACCAAAGTTAATATGTGTATAGATCTTCAGTACCCGTTTATATCTCAAATTCAGGCTCAAAACACCCGAAATTTCGAAGTGTTTGGGTGACAGAAGCGATCTGTACATGCCTACTCCGTGGTAGAGTACTTTTTGAATTTCAGGCCCAAAACATGCTGAAAATTGATATTTTAGGTGCCCAAAGTGGATATGAGCATGCATCTTCTGTACCCGTTTATATCTCAAATTCAGACTCAAGACACCCGAAAATTCGATATTTTTTGGTCCCAAAAGCGACTTGTACATGCCTACTCTTTGCTAGAATGTTTTCAAGATACAGACCTAAAAAATGCTCAAAATCGATATTTTAGGTGCAAAAATTGGATATGTGCATGCATCTTCAGTAGCCGTTTATATCTCAAATGCAGGCTCAAAATTTCCGAAAATTCGATATTTTTGGGCCCCAGAAGCAATCTGTACATGCCTATTCCGTGTTAGAGTATTTTCAAAATACTGGCCCAAAACATGCTGAAAATCGATATTTGAGGTGCCCTGAGTCAATATGTGTATGTATCTTCTGTACCCGTTTATATCCCAAATTCAGGTACAAAACACCCGAAAATTAGATATTTTTGGGTCCCCGAAGCGATCTGTACATGCCTACTCTGTGTTAGAGTATTTTCAAAATATAGGCCTAAAACATGCTAAAAATCGATATTTTAGGTGTCCAAAGTCGATATGTGCATGCATCTTCTGTACCCGTTTATATCCCAAATTCAGGCTCAAAACACCCGAAAATTAGATATTTTTGTGTCACAGAAGATATCTGTACATGCCTACTTCGTGTTAGAGTATTTTCAAAATACATGCCCAAAACATGCTGAAAATCGATATTTTAGCTTCCCATAGTCGATAAGTGCATGCATCTTCTGTACCCGTTTATATCCCAAATTCATGCTCAAAACACCCGAAAATTCGATATTTTTGTGTCCCAGAAGCGATCTGTACATGCCTACTCCGTGTTAGGCTATTTTCAAATTATAGACCGAAAACATGCTCAAAATCGATATGTACATGTATTTTCTGAACCCGATTATATCTCAAATTCAGGCTCAAAACACCCGAAAATTCGATATTTTTGGGTCCCAGGAGCGATATGTACATGCCTACTCCGTGTTAGAGTATTTTCAAAATTCATGCCCAAAACATGCTGAAAATCGATATTTTAGCTGCCCATAGTCGATAAGTGCATGCATCTTCTGTACCCGATTATATCTCAAATTCAGGCTCAAAATAACCGAAATATTGATATTTTTAGGTCCCAGAAGCAATCTGTACATGCATATTCCGTGTTAGAGTATTTTGAAAATACCTACCCAAAACATGCTGATAATCGATATTTGAGGTGCCCAAAGTCAATATGTGTATGGATCTTCTGTACCCGTTTATATCCCAAATTCATGCTCAAAACACCCGAAAATTCGATATTTTTGTGTCCCAGAAGCGATCTGTACATGCCTACTCCGTGTTAGATTATTTTTAAATTATAGACCGAAAACATGCTCAAAATCGATATTTTGGGTGCCCAAAGTCGATATGTACATGTATTTTCTGTACCCGATTATATCTCAAATTCAGGCTCAAAACACCCGAAAATTCGGAATGTTTGGGTCCCAGAAGCGATCTGTACATGCCTACTCAGTGCTAGAATTTTTTTCAAAATATAGGCTTAAAACATGCTAAAAATCGATATTTTAGGTGCAAAAAGTCGATATGTGCCTGCATCATCAGTACCCGTTTATATCTCAAATTCAGGCTCAAAACACCTAAAAATTCAATATTTTTGGGTCCCAGAAGCGATCTGTACATGCCTACTGAGTGCTAGAATAATTACAAAATATTGGCCCAAAACATGCTAAAAATCGATATTTTGGGTGCTCAAAGTCGATATGTGCATGCATCCTCTGTACTCGTTTATATTTCAAATTCAGGCTCAAAACAACCGAAAATTCGATATTTTTAGGAACGAGAAGCGATATGTACATGCCTACTCCGTGTTAGAGTATTTTCAAAATACAGGTCCAAAACATGCTCAAAATCGATATTTTGGGTGCCCAAAGTCGATATGTGCATGCATCTTCTGTACTCGTTTATATCTCGAATTCAGGCTCAAAACACCTAAAAATTCGATATTTTTGGGTCCCAGAAGCGATCTGTACATGCCTACTCCGTGGTAGAATACTTTCAAAATATAGGCCCATAACATGCTCAAAATCGATATTTTGGGTGCCCAAAGTCGATATGTGCATGCATCTTCTGTACCCGTTTATATCTCAAATTCAGGCTCAAAACACCCGAAAATTCGGTATTTTTGGGTCCCAGAAGCGATCTGTACATGTCTACTCAGTGCTATAATGTTTTTAAAATATAGGTTAAAACATGCTAAAAATCGATATTTTAGATGCCCAATGTCGATATGTTCATGCATCTTCTGTACTGTACCCGTTTATATCTCAAATTCAGGCTCAAAACACCCGAAAATTCGGTATTTTTGGGTCCCAGAAGCGATCTGTGCATGCCTACTCAGTACTAGAATATTTTCAAAATAAAAGCCCAATACATGCTAAAAATCGATATTTTAGGTGCCCAATGTCGATATGTGCATGCATCTTCTGTACACGTTTATATCTCAAATTCAGTCTCAAAACACCCGGAAATTCGATATTTTTGGGTAGAAGAAGAGATCTGTACATGCCTACTCAGTGCTAGAATGTTTGCAAAATATAGGCTCAAAACACCCGAAAATTCGATATTTTTGGGTCCTAGATGCAATCTGTATATGCCTACTCCGTGTTTAAGTATTTTCAAAAGACATGCCCAAAACATGCTGAAAATCGATATTTTAGCTGCCGATAGTCAATATGTGCATGCATCTTCAGTACCCGTTTATATCTTAATTTCAGGCTCAAAACACCCACAAATTCGATATTTTTGGGTCCCAGAAGCGATCTGTACATGCCTACTCGGTGTTAGAGTATTTTCAAAATACAGGCCCAAAATATGCTCAAAATCGATATTTTAGGTGCTCATAGTCGATATGTGCATGCATCTTCAGTATCCGTTAATATCTCAAATTCGGGCTCAAAACACCCGAAAATTCGATATTTTTGGGACCCAGAAGCGATCTGTACATGCTTACTCAGTGCTAGAATAATTTCAAGATATTGGCCCAATATATGCTGAAAATCGATATTTTAGGAGCCCAAAGGCAATATGTGCATGCATCTTCTGTACCCGTTTATAACTCAAATTCAGGCTCAAAACACCCGAAAATTCGGTAATTTTGGGTCCAAGAAGCGATCTGTACATGCTTACTCCGTGTTAAAGTATTTTCAAAATACATTCCCAAAACATGATAAAAAATCGATATTTTAGGTGATCAAAGTCGATTTGTGCATGCATCTTCTGTACCCGTTTATATCTCAAAATCAGGCTCAAAAATCCCGAAAATTCGATATTTTTGGGTCCCAGAAGCGATCTGTACATGCCTACTCCGTGTTAGAGTATTTTCAAAATACAGGCCGAAAACATGCTGAAAATCAATATTTTAGGTGCCCAAAGTCAATATGTGCATGCTTCTACTGTACCCGATTATATCTCAAATTCAGGCTCAAAATATCCGAAAATTCGATATTTTTGGGTCCCAGAAGCGATCTGTACATGCCTACTTCGTGTTAGAGTATTTTCAAAATAAAGGGCCAAAACATGCTAAAAATCGATATTTTTGTTGCCCAAAGTCGATATGTGCATGCATTATCTGTAACCGTTTATATCTCATATTCAGGCTCAAAACACCCTAAAATTTGTTTTTTTTGTGTCCCAGAAGCGATCTGTACATCCCTACTCCATGCTAGAATGTTTTCAAGATACAGACCCAAAACATGCTCAAAATTGATATTTTAGGTGCAAAAAGTCGATATGTGAATGCATCTTCAGTGCCCGTATATATCTCAAATTCAGGCTCAAAACACCCAAAAATTCAATATTCTTGGGTCCCCGAAGCGATCTGTACATGTCTACTCTTTGCTAGAATGTTTTAAAATATAGGCTTAAAAAATGCTAAAAATCAATATTTTAGGTTTCCCAAGTCGATATGTGCATGCATCTTCTGTACCCGTTTATATCACAAATTCAGGCTCAAAACACCCGAAAAATCGATATTTTTGGGTTCCAGATCTGATCTGTACATGTCTACTAAGTGCTACAGAAGCGATCTGTACATGCCTACTCCGTGTTAGAGAATGTTTTAAAAATACAGGCCCAAAACATGCTAAAAATCGATATTTTAGGTGCACGAAGTCGATAAGTGCATGCATCTTCTGTACCCGTTTATATCTCAAATTCAGGCTCAAAACACCAGAAAATTCGATATTTTGGGGTCCCAAAAGCAAATTGTACATGCCTACTCCTTGCTAGAATGTTTTCAAAATACAGACCAAAAACATGCTCAAAATCGATGTTTTAGGTGGAAAAAGTCGATATGTGCATTCATCTTCTGTACCCGTTAATATCTCAAATTCAGGCTCAAAACACCCGAAAATTCAATATTTTTGGGTCACATAAGCGATCTGTACATGCCTACTCCTTGCTAGAATGTTTTCAAGATACAGACCCAGAACATGAACAAAATTGATATTTTAGGATAAAAAAGTCGATATGTGCATGAATCCTCAGTACCCGTTTATATATCAAATTCATTCTAAAACACCCGAAAATTGAATATTTTTGGGTCCCAAAAACAATCTGTACATGCCTACTCCTTGCTAGAATGTTTTCAAGATACAGCCCCAAAACATGCTAAAAATCGATATTTTAGGTGCCCAAAGACAATATGTTCAAGCAACTTCTGTACCCGTTTATATATCAAATTCAGGCTCGAAACACCCGAAAATTCGATATTTTTGGGTCCTAGAAGCGATCTGTACGTGCATACTCCGTGTAAGAGTTTTTTTAAAATACAGGCCCAAAACATGCAAAAAATCGATATTTTAGGTGCCCAAAGTCAATATGTGCATGCTTCTACTGTACCCGATTATATCTCAAATTCAGGCTCAAAATATCCGAAAATTCGATATTTTTGGGTCCCAGAAGCGATCTGTACGTGCATACTCCGTGTTAGGTGTTTTTAAAATACAGGCCCAAAACATGCTGAAAATCGATATGTTAGGTGCAAAAAGTCGATATGTGCATGCATCTTCTGTACCCGTTCATATCTCAAATTCAAGCTCAAAACACCCGAAAATTCCATATTTTTGGGTCCCTTAAGCGATCGGTACATGCATACTCAGTGCTAGAATGTTTTCAAGATACAAACCCAAAACATGCTCAATATCGATATTTTAGGTGCCCAAAGTCGATATGTGCATGCATCCTCTGTTCACGGTTATATCCCAAATTCAGGCTCAAAACACCCAAAAATTCGATATTTTTGGGTCCCAAAAGCGATCTGTTCATGCCTTCTCAGTGCTAGATTATTTTCAAAATATATCCCCAAAATATGCTGAAAATCGATATTTTAGGTGCCCTAAGTCGATATGAGCATGCATCTTCTGTACCCGTTTATATCTCAAATTTAGGCTCAAAACACCCGAAAATTCGATATTTTTGGGTCTCAGAAGCGATCTGTACATGCCTACTCCGTGTTAAGTATTTTCAAAATACAGGCCCAAAACATGCTGAAAATCGATATTTTAGCTGCCCAAAGTCGATATGTGCATGCATCTTCTGTACCCGTTTATATCTCAAATTCAGGCTCAAAACACCCAAAAAATCGATATTTTTTTGTCCCAGAAGCGATCTGTACATGTCTACACCGTGTTAGAGTATTTTCAAAATACAGGTCCAAAACATGCTCAAAATCGATATTTTAGGTGCCCAAAGTCGATATGTGTATGCATCTTCTGTACCCGTCTATATCCCAAATTCAGGTTCAAAACAATCGAAAATTCGATATTTTAGGGTCACAGAAGCAATCTGTACATGCCTACTTCTTGCTAGAATGTTTTCAAGATATAGTCCCAAAACATGGTCAAAATCGATATTTTAGGTGCAAAAAGTCGATATGTGCATGCATCTTCTGTACCCGTTTATATCTCAAATTCTGGTTCAAAACGCCCGAAAATTCGATGTTTTTGGGTCCCAGAAGCGATCTGTACATGGCTACTCAGTGCTAGAATATTTTCAAATTATACGCCCAAAACATACTAAAAATCGATATTTTGGGTGCCAAAGTCGATATGTGCATGCATCTTCTGTACCCGTTTATATCTCAAATTCAGGCTCAAAACACCCAAAAAATCGATATTTTTTTGTCCCAGAAGCGATCTGTACATGTCTACACCGTGTTAGAGTATTTTCAAAATACAGGTCCAAAACATGCTCAAAATCGATATTTTAGGTGCCCAAAGTCGATATGTGCATGCATCTTCTGTACCCGTTTATATCTCAAATTCATGCTCAAAACACCCAAAAATTCAATGTTTTTGGGTCCCAGAAGCAATCTGTACGTGCATACTCCGTGTTAGAGTGTTTTTAAAATACAGGCCCAAAACATGCTGAAAATCGATATTTTATGTGCCCAAAGTCAATATGTGTATGCATCTTCTGTACCCGTGTATATCCCTAATTCTGGTTCAAAACACCCGAAAATTCGATATTTTTGGGTGCCAGAAGTGATCTGTACATGCCTACTCATTGCTAGAATATTTTCAATTTATACGCCGAAAACATGCTCTAAATCGATATTTTAGGTGCCCAAAGTCGATATGTGCATGTATCTTCTTTACCCATTTAAATCCCAAATTCAGGCTCAAAACACCCGAATATTTGATATTTTTGGGTCCCAAAAGCCATCTGTACATGCATACTCCGTGTTAGAGTATGTTCAAAATACAGGCCTAAAACATGCTGTAAATCGATATTTTAGCTGCCCAAAGTCAATATGTGTATGCATCTTCTGTACCCGTCTATATCCCAAATTCTGGTTTAAAACACTCGAAAATTCGATATTTTTGGGTCCCAGAAGCGATCTGTACATGCCTACTTCTTGCTAGAATGTTTTCAAGATACAGACCCAAAACATGCTCAAAATCAATATTTTAGGTGCAAAAAGTCGATATGTGCATGCATCTTCTGTACCCGTTTATATCTCAAATTCAGGCTCAAAACACCCAAAAAATCGATATTTTTGTGTCCCAGAAGCGATCTGTACATGTCTACATCGTGTTTGAGTATTTTCAAAATACAAGCCCAAAAGATGCTCAAAATCGATATTTTATGTGCCCAAAGTCGATATGTGCATGCATCTTCTGTACCCGTTTATATCTCAAATTCATGCTCAAAACACCCGAAAATTCAATGTTTTGGGTTCCCAGAAGCGATCTGTACGTGCATACTCCGTGTTAGAGTGTTTTTAAAATACAGGCCTAAAATATGCTGAAAATCGATATTTTATGTGCCCAAAGTCAATATGTGTATGCATCTTCTGTACCAGTGTATATCCCTAATTCTGGTTCAAAACACCAGAAAATTCGATATTTCTGGGTCCCAGAAGCGATCTGTACATGCCTACTCCTTGCTAGAATGTGTTCAAGATACAGACCCAAAACATGCTCAAAATCGATATTTTAAGTGCAAAAAGTCGATATGTGCATGTATCTTCTGTACCCGTTTATATCTCAAATTCAGGCTCAAAACTCCGAAAATTCGATATTTTTGGGTCCCAGAAGCGATCTGTACATGCATACTCCGTGTTAGAGTTTTTTTTAAATACAGGCCCAAAACATGCTAAAAAATTGATATTTTAGGTGCACAAAGTCAATATGTGTATGCATTCTCTGTACCCGTTTATATCTCAAATTCAGGCTCAAAACACCCAAAAAATCGATATTTTTGTGTCCCAGAAGCGATCTGTACGTGTCTACTCCGTGTTAGAGTAATTTAAAAATACAGGCCCAAAATATGCTCAAAATCGATATATTGGGTGCCCAAAGTCGATATGTGCATGCATCTTCTGTACCCGTTTATATCTCAAATTCAGACTCAAAACACCCGAATATTCGATATTTTTTGGTCCCATAAGCCATCTGTACATGCATACTCCGTGTCAGAGTATTTTCAAAATAAAAGCCTAAAACATGCTGAAAATCGATATTTTAGGTGCCCAAAGTCAATATGTGTATGCATCTTCTGTACCCGTCTATATCCCAAATTCAGGTTCAAAACATTTGAAAATTCGATATTTTTGGGTCACAAAAGCAATCTGTACATGCCTACTTCTTGCTAGAATGTTTTCAAGATACAGTCCCAAAACATGCTCAAAATCGATATTTTAGGTGCAAAAAGTCGATATGTGCATGCATCTTCTGTACCCGTTTATATCTCTAATTCAGGTTCAAAACACCCGAAAATTCGATATTTTTGGGTCCCAGAAGCGATCTGTACATGCCTACTCAGTGCTAGAATATTTTCAAATTATACGCCCAAAACATACTAAAAATCGATATTTTGGGTGCCAAAGTCGATATGTGCATGCATCTTCTGTACCCGTTTATATCTCAAATTCATGCTCAAAACACCCAAAAATTCAATGTTTTTGGGTCCCAGAAGCGATCTGTACGTGCATACTCCGTGTTAGAGTGATTTTAAAATACCGGCCCAAAACATGCTGAAAATCGATATTTTATGTGCCCAAAGTCAATATGTGTATGCATCTTCTGTACCCGTGTATATCCCTAATTCTGGTTCAAAACAACCGAAAATTCGATATTTTTGGGTCCCAGAAGTGATCTGTACATGCCTACTCAGTGCTAGAATATTTTCAATTTATACGCCGAAAACATGCTCAAAATCGATATTTTAGGTGCCCAAAGTCGATATGTGCATGCATCTTCTGTACCCGTTTATATCTCAAATTCAGACTCAAAACACCCGAAAATTCAATGTTTTGGGTTCCCAGAAGCGATCTGTACGTGCATACTCCGTGTTAGAGTGTTTTTAAAATACAGGCCTAAAACATGCTGAAAATCGATATTTTATGTGCCCAAAGTCAATATGTGTATGCATCTTCTGTACCAGTGTATATCCCTAATTCTGGTTCAAAACACCAGAAAATTCGATATTTTTGCGTCCCAGAAGCGATCTGTACATGCCTACTCCTTGCTAGAATGTGTTCAAGATACAGACCCAAAACATGCTCAAAATCGAAATTTTAAGTGCAAAAAGTCGATATGTGCATGTATCTTCTGTACCCGTTTATATCTCAAATTCAGGCTCAAAACTCCGAAAATTCGATATTTTTGGGTCCCAGAAGCGATCTGTACATGCATACTCCGTGTTAGAGTTTGTTTTAAATACAGGCCAAAAACATGCTAAAAAATTGATATTTTAGGTGCACAAAGTCAATATGTGTATGCATTCTCTGTACCCGTTTATATCTCAAATTCAGGCTCAAAACACCCAAAAATTCGATATTTTTGTGTCCCAGAAGCGATCTGTACGTGTCTACTCCGTGTTAGAGTAATTTAAAAATACAGGCTCAAAATATGCTCAAAATCGATATATTGGGTGCCCAAAGTCGATACGTGCATGCATCTTCTGTACCCGTTTATATCTCAAATTCAGACTCAAAACACCCGAATATTCGATATTTTTTGGTCCCATAAGCCATCTGTACATGCATACTCCGTGTCAGAGTATTTTCAAAATACAAGCCTAAAACATGCTGAAAATCGATATTTTAGCTGCCCAAAGTCAATATGTGTATGCATCTTCTGTACCCGTCTATATCCCAAATTCAGGTTCAAAACATTCGAAAATTCGATATTTTTGGGTCACAGAAGCAATCTGTACATGCCTACTTCTTGCTAGAATGTTTTCAAATTATACGCCCAAAACATACTAAAAATCGATATTTTGGGTGCCAAAGTCGATATGTGCATGCATCTTCTGTACCCGTTTATATCTCAAATTCAGGCTCAAAACACCCAAAAAATCGATATTTTTGGGTCCCAGAAGCGATCTGTACATGTCTACACCGTGTTTGAGTATTTTCAAAATACAGGCCCAAAAGATGCTCAAAATCGATATTTTAGGTGCCCAAAGTCGATATGTGCATGCATCTTCTGTACCCGTTTATATCTCAAATTCATGCTCAAAACAACTAAAAATTCAATGTTTTTGGGTCCCAGAAGCGATCTGTACGTGCATACTCCGTGTTAGAGTGTTTTTAAAATACCGGCCCAAAACATGCTGAAAATCGATATTTTATGTGCCCAAAGTCAATATGTGTATGCATCTTCTGTACCCGTGTATATCCCTAATTCTGGTTCAAAACACCCGAAAATTCGATATTTTTGGGTCCCAGAAGTGATCTGTACATGCCTACTCAGTGCTAGAATATTTTCAATTTATACGCCGAAAACATGCTCAAAATCGATATTTTAGGTGCCCAAAGTCGATATGTGCATGCATCTTCTGTACCCGTTTATATCTCAAATTCATGCTCAAAACACCCGAAAATTCAATGTTTTGGGTTCCCAGAAGCGATCTGTACGTGCATACTCCGTGTTAGAGTGTTTTTAAAATACAGGCCTAAAACATGCTGAAAATCGATATTTTATGTGCCCAAAGTCAATATGTGTATGCATCTTCTGTACCAGTGTATATCCCTAATTCTGGTTCAAAACACCCGAAAATTCGATATTTTTGGGTCCCAGAAGTGATCTGTACATGCCTACTCAGTGCTAGAATATTTTCAATTTATACGCCGAAAACATGCTCAAAATCGATATTTTATGTGCCCAAAGTCGATATGTGCATGCATCTTCTGTACCCGTTTATATCTCAAATTCATGCTCAAAACACCCAAAAATTCGATATTTTTGTGTCCCAGAAGCGATCTGTACGTGTCTACTCCGTGTTAGAGTATTTTAAAAATACAGGCCCAAAATATGCTGAAAATCGATATATTGGGTGCCCAAAGTCGATACGTGCATGCATCTTCTGTACCCTTTTATATCTCAAATTCAGACTCAAAACACCCGAATATTCGATATTTTTGGGTCCCAAAAGCCATCTGTACATGCATACTAAGCGTCAGAGTATTTTCAAAATACAAGCCTAAAACATGCTGAAAATCGATATTTTAGCTGCCCAAAGTCAATATGTGTATGCATCTTCTGTACCCGTCTATATCCCAAATTCAGGTTCAAAACATTCGAAAATTCGATATTTTTGGGTCGCAGAAGCAATCTCTACATGCCTACTTCTTGCTACAATGTTTTCAAGATACAGTCCCAAAACATGCTCAAAATCGATATTTTAGGTGCCCAAAGTCAATAAGTGTATGCATCTTCTGTACTCGTCAATATCCCTAATTCAGGTTCAAAACACCAGAAAATTCGATATTTTTGGGTCCCATAAGCGATCTATACATGCCTACTCCGTGTTAGAGTATTTTCAAAATACAGGCCCAAAACATGCTCAAAATCGATGTTTTAGTTGCCCAAAGTCGATATGTGCATGCATCTTCTGTATCCGTTTATATCTCAAATTCAGGCTCAAAACACCCGAAAATTCGATATTTTTGGGTCCCAGAAGCGATCTGTACATGCCTACTCCGTTTTAAAGTATTTTCAAAATACAGGCCCAAAACATGCTGAAAATCTATATTTTAGGTGCCCAAAGTCAATAAGTGTATGCATCTTCTGTACCCGTCAATATCCCAAATTCAGGTTCAAAACACCAGAAAATTCGGTATTTTTGGGTCCCAGAAGCGATCTGTACATGCCTACTCAGTGCTAGAATGTTTTCAATATACAGACCCAAAACATGCTCAAAATCGATATTTTAGGTGCAAAAAGTCGATATGTGCATGCATCCTCTGTACCCGGTTATATCCCAAATTCTGGCTCAAAACCCCCGAAGATTCGATATTTTTGGGGCCTAGAAGCGATCTGTACATGCCTACTCAGTGCTAGAATATTTTCAAATTATACGCCCAAAACATACTAATAATCGATATTTTGGGTGCCAAAGTCGATATGTGCATGCATCTTCTGTACCCGTTTATATCTCAAATTCAGGCTCAAAACTCCGAAAATTCGATATTTTTGGGTCCCAGAAGCGATCTGTACATGCATACTCCGTGTTAGAGTGCTTTTAAAATACAGGCCCAAAACATGCTAACAAATTGATATTTTAGGTGCACAAAGTCAATATGTGTATGCATTCTCTGTACCCGGTTATATCTCAAATTCTGGCTCAAAACTCCCGAAAATTCAATATTTTTGGGTCCCAGAAGCAATCTGTACATGCCTACTCAGTGCTAGAATGTTTTCAAAATATAGGCTCAGAACATGCTAAAAATCGATATTTTGGGTGCCCAAAGTCGATATGTGCATGCATCTTCTGTACCCGTTTATATCTCAAATTCAGGCTCAAAACACCCAAAAATTCGATATTTTTGTGTCCCAGAAGCGATCTGTACGTGTCTACTCCGTGTTAGAGTATTTTAAAAATACAGGCACAAAATATGCTCAAAATCGATATATTGGGTGCCCAAAGTCGATATGTGCATGCATCTTCTGTACCCGTTTATATCTCAAATTCAGACTCAAAACACCCGAATATTCGATATTTTTGGGTCCCAAAAGCCATCTGTACATGCATACTAAGCGTCAGAGTATTTTCAAAATACAAGCCTAAAACATGCTGAAAATCGATATTTTAGCTGCCCAAAGTCAATATGTGTATGTATCTTCTGTACCCGTCTATATCCCAAATTCAGGTTCAAAACATTCGAAAATTCGATATTTTTGGGTCCCAGAAGCAATCTGTACATGCCTACTTCTTGCTAGAATGTTTTCAAGATACAGTCCCAAAACATGCTCAAAATCGATATTTTAGGTGCGAAAAGTCGATATGTGCATGCATCTTCTGTACCCGTTTATATTTCAAATTCAGGTTCAAAACACCAGAAAATTCGATATTTTTGGGTCCCAGAAGCGATCTGTACATGACTACTCAGTGCTATAATATTTTCAAATTATACGCCAAAAACATACTAAAAATCGATATTTTGGGTGCCAAAGTCGATATGTGCATGCATCTTCTGTACCCGTTTATATCTCAAATTCAGGCTCAAAACACCCAAAAAATCGATATTTTTGTGTTCCAGAAGCGATCTGTACATGTCTACACCGTGTTTGAGTATTTTCAAAATACAGGCCCAAAAGATGCTCAAAATCGATATTTTATGTGCCCAAAGTCGATATGTGCATGCATCTTCTGTACCCGTTTATATCTCAAATTCATGCTCAAAACACCCGAAAATTCAATGTTTTTGGGTCCCAGAAGCGATCTGTACGTGCATACTCCGTGTTAGAGTGTTTTTAAAATACAGGCCCAAAACATGCTGAAAATCGAAATTTTATGTGCCCAAAGTCAATATGTGTATGCATCTTCTGTACCCGTGTATATCCCTAATTCTGTTTCAAAACACCCGAAAATTCGATATTTTTGGGTCCCAGAAGTGATCTGTACATGCCTACTCAGTGCTAGAATATTTTCAATTTATACGCCGAAAACATGCTCAAAATCGATATTTTAGGAGCCCAAAGTCGATATGTGCATGTATCTTCTGTACCCATTTAAATCCCAAATTCAGACTCAAAACACTCGAATATTCGATATTTTTGGGTCCCAAAAGCCATCTGTACATGCATACTCCGTGTTAGAGTGTGTTCAAAATACAGGCCTAAAACATGCTGTAAATCGATATTTTAGCTGCCCAAAGTCAATATGTGTATGCATCTTCTGTACCCGGTTATATCTCAAATTCAGGCTCAAAACACCCGAAAATTCAATATTTTTGGGTCCCAGAAGCGATCTGTACATGCCTACTCAGTGCTAGAATGTTTTCAAAATAGAGGCTCAGAACATGCTAAAAATCGATATTTTGGGTGCCCAAAGTCGATATGTGCATGCATCTTCAGTACCTGTTTATATCTCAAGTTCAGACTCAAAACACCCGAATATTCGATATATTTGGGTCCCAAAAGCGATCTGTACATGCCTTCTTCGTGTTAAAGTATTTTCAAAATACAGGCTCAAAACATGCTGAAAATCTATATTTTAGGTGCCCAAAGTCAATATGTGTATACATCTTCTGTACCCGTGTATATCCCAAATTCAGGTTCAAAACTCCTGAAAATTCGGTATTTTTGGGTCCCAGAAGCGATCTGTACATGCCTACTCCTTTCTTGAATGTTTTCAAGATACAGACCCAAAACATGCTGAAAATCGATATTTTAGGTGCAAAAAGTCGATATGTGCATGCATCCTCTGTACCCGGTTATATCGCAAATTCAGGCTCAAAACACCCGAAAATTCGATATTTTTGGGTCCCAGAAGCGATCTGTACATGCCTACTCAGTGCTAGAATATTTTCAAATTATACGCCCAAAACATACTAAAAATCGATATTTTGGGTGCCAAAGTCGATATGTGCATGCATCTTCTGTACCCGTTTATATCTCAAATTCAGGCTCAAAACACCCGAAAATTCGATATTTTTTGGTCCCAGAAGCGATCTGTACATGCCTACTCCGTTTTAAAGTATTTTACAAATACAGGCCCAAAACATGCTGAAAATCTATATTTTAGGTGCCCAAAGTCAATAAGTGTATGCATCTTCTGTACCCGTCTATATCCCAAATTCAGGTTCAAAACACCAGAAAATTCGGTATTTTTGGGTCCCAGAAGCGATCTGTACATGCCTACTCCTTGCTAGAATGTTTTCAATATACAGACCCAAAACATGCTCAAAATCGATATTTTAGGTGTAAAAAGTCGATATGTGCATGCATCCTCTGTACCCGGTTATATCCCAAATTCTGGCTCAAAACCCCCGAAGATTCGATATTTTTGGGGCCCAGAAGCGATCTGTACATGCCTACTCAGTGCTAGAATATTTTCAAATTATACTCCCAAAACATACTAATAATCGATATTTTGGGTGCCAAAGTCGATATGTGCATGCATCTTCTGTACCCGTTTATATCTCAACTTCAGGCTCAAAACTCCGAAAATTCGATATTTTTGGGTCCCAGAAGCGATCTGTACATGCATACTCCGTGTTAGAGTGTTTTTAAAATACAGGCCCAAAACATGCTAAAAAATTGATATTTTAGGTGCACAAAGTCAATATGTGTATGCATTCTCTGTACCCGGTTATATCTCAAATTCAGGCTCAAAACTCCCGAAAATTTAATATTTTTGGGTCCCAAAAGCCATCTGTACATGCATACTCCGTGTCAGAGTATTTTCAAAATACAAGCCTAAAACATGCTGAAAATCGATATTTTAGCTGCCCAAAGTCAATATGTGCATGCATCTTCTGTACCCGTTTATATCTCAAATTCAGGCTCAAAACACCCGAAAATTCAATTTTTTTGGGTCCCAGAAGCGATCTGTACATGCCTACTCCTTGCTAGAATGTTTTCAAGATACAGACCCAAAACATGCTCAAAATCGATATTTTAGGTGCAAAAAGTCGATATGTGCATACATCCTCTGTACCCGGTTATATCCCAAATTCAGGCTCAAAACACCTGAAAATTCGATATCTTTGGGTCCCAGAAGCGATCTGTACATGCCTGCACTCAGTGCTAGAATATTTTCAAATTATACGCCCAAAACATACTAAAAATCGATATTTTGGGTGCCAAAGTCGATATGTGCATGCATCTTCTGTACCCGTTTATATCTCAAATTCAGGCTCAAAATACCCGAAAATTCGATATTTTTGGGTCCCAGAAGCGATCTGTACATGTCTACACCGTGTTTGAGTATTTTCGAAATACAGGCCCAAAAGATGCTCAAAATCGATATTTTAGGTGCCAAAGTCGATATGTGCATGCTTCTTCTGAACCCGTTTATATCTCAAATTCAGGCTCAAAACTCCGAAAATTCGATATTTTTGGGTCGCAGAAGCGATCTGTACATGCATACTCCGTGTTAGAGTGTTTTTAAAATACAGGCCCAAAACATGCTAAAAAATTGATATTTTAGGTGCACAAAGTCAATATGTGTATGCATTCTCTGTACCCGGTTATATCTCAAATTCAGGCTCAAAACTCCCGAAAATTTAATATTTTTGGGTCCCAGAAGCGATCTGTACATGCCTACTCAGTGCTAGAATGTTTTCAAAATATAGTCTCAGAACATGCTACAAATCGATATTATGGGTGCTCAAAGTCGATATGTGCATGCATCTTCAGTACCCGTTTATATCTCAAATTCAGGCTCAAAATACCCGAAAATTCGATATTTTTGGGTCCCAGAAGCGATCTGTACATGCCTACTCCGTGTCAGAGTATTTTCAAAATACAAGCCTAAAACATGCTGAAAATCGATATTTTAGCTGCCCAAAGTCAATATGAGTATGCATTTTCTGTACCCGTCTATATCCAAAATCAGGTTTAAAACATTCGAAAATTCGATATATTTGGGTCCCAGAAGCAATCTGTACATGCCTACTTCTTGCTAGAATGTTTTCAAGATACAGTCCCAAAACATGCTCCAAATCGATATTTTAGGTGCAAAAAGTCGATATGTGCATGCATCTTCTGTACCCGTTTATATCTCAAATTCAGGCTCAAAACACCCGAAAATTCGATATTTTTGGGTCCCAGAAGCGATCTGTACATGCCTTCTCCGTGTTAAAGTATTTTCAAAATACAGGATCAAAACTTGCTGAAAATCTATATTTTAGGTGCCCAAAGTCAATATGTGTATGCATCTTCTGTACCCGTGTATATCCCAAATTCAGGTTCAAAACACCAGAAAATTCGGTATTTTTGGGTCCCAGAAGCGATCTGTACATGCCTACTCCTTGCTAGAATGTTTTCAAGATACAGACCCAAAACATGCTCAAAATCGATATTTTAGGTGCAAAAAGTCGATATGTGCATGCATCCTCTGTACCCGGTTATATCGCAAATTCAGGCTCAAAACACCCAAAAATTCGATATTTTTGGGTCCCCGAAGCGATCTGTACATGCCTACTCAGTGCTAGAATATTTTCAAATTATACGCCCAAAACATACTAAAAATCGATATTTTGGGTGCCAAAGTCGATATGTGCATGCATCTTCTGTACCCGTTTATATCTCAAATGCATGCTCAAAACACCCGAAAATTCAATGTTTTTGGGTCCCAGAAGCGATCTGTACGTGCATTCTCCGTGTTAGAGTGTTTTTAAAATACAGGCCCAAAACATGCTGAAAATCGTTATTTTAGGTGCCCAAAGTCGATATGTGCATGCATCTTCAGTACCCGTTTATATCTCAAATTCAGGCTCAAAACACCCGAAAATTCAATATTTTTGATTCCCAGGAGCGATCTGTACATGCCTACTCCTTGCTAGAATGTTTTCAAGATACAGACCCAAAACATGCTCAAAATCGATATTTTAGGTGCAAAAAGTCGATATGTGCATGCTTCCTCTGTACCCGGTTATATCCCAAATTCAGGCTCAAAACACCTGAAAATTCGATATTGTTGGGTCCCAGAAGCGATCTGTACATGCCTGCACTCAGTGCTAGAATATTTTCAAATTATACGCCCAAAACATACTAAAAATCGATATTTTGGGTGCCAAAGTCGATATGTGCATGCATCTTCTGTACCCGTTTATATCTCAAATTCAGGCTCAAAACACCCAAAAAATCGATATTTTTGTGTCCCAGAAGCGATCTGTATATGTCTACACCGTGTTAGAGTATTTTCAAAATACAGGCCCAAAAGATGCTCAAAATCGATATTTTAGGTGCCCAAAGTCGTCGATATGTGCATGCATCTTCTGTACCCGTTTATATCTCAAATTCATGCTCAAAACACCCGAAAATTCAATGTTTTTTGGTCCCAGAAGCGATCTGTACGTGCATACTCCGTGTTAGAGTATTTTGAAAATACAGGCTCAAAACATGCTGAAAACCTATATTTTAGGTGCCCAAAGTCAATATGTGTATGCATCTTCTGTACCCGTGTATATCCCAAATTCAGGTTCAAAACACCAGAAAATTCGGTATTTTTGGGTCCCAGAAACGATCTGTACATGCCTACTCCTTGCTAGAATGTTTTCAAGATACAGACCCAAAACATGCTCAAAATCGATATTTTAGGTGCAAAAAGTCGATATGTGCATGCATCCTCTGTACCCGGTTATATCCCAAATTCAGGCTCAAAACACCTGAAAATTCGATATTTTTGGATCCCAGAAGCGATCTGTACATGCCTGCACTCAGTGCTAGAATATTTTCAAATTATACGCCCAAAACATACTAAAAATCGATATTTTGGGTGCCAAAGTCGATATGTGCATGCATCTTCTGTACCCGTTTATATCTCAAATTCAGGCTCAAAACACCCAAAAAATCGATATTTTTGTGTCCCAGAAGCGATCTGTACATGTCTACACCGTGTTTGAGTATTTTCGAAATACAGGCCCAAAAGATGCTCAAAATCGATATTTTAGGTGCCAAAGTCGATATGTGCATGCATCTTCTGAACCCGTTTATATCTCAAATTCAGGCTCAAAACTCCGAAAATCCGATATTTTTGGGTCGCAGAAGCGATCTGTACATGCATACTCCGTGTTAGAGTTTTTTTTAAATACAGGCCTAAAACATGCTAAAAAATTGATATTTTAGGTGCACAAAGTCAATATGTGTATGCATCCTCTGTACCCGGTTATATCTCAAATTCAGGCTCAAAACTCCCGAAAATTTAATATTTTTGGGTCCCAGAAGCGATCTGTACATGCCTACTCAGTGCTAGAATGTTTTCAAAATATAGGCTCAGAACATGCTACAAATCGATATTATGGGTGCTCAAAGTCGATATGTGCATGCATCTTCAGTACCCGTTTATATCTCAAATTTAGGCTCAAAATACCCGAAAATTCGATATTTTTGGGTCCCAGAAGCGATCTGTACATGCCTACTCCGTGTCAGAGGATTTTCAAAATACAAGCCTAAAACATGCTGAAAATCGATATTTTAGCTGCCCAAAGTCAATATGAGTATGCATCTTCTGTACCCGTGTATATCCCAAATTCATTTTCAAAACACCAGAAAATTCGGTATTTTTGGGTCCCAGAAGCGATCTGTACATACCTACTCCTTGCTAGAATGTTTTCAAGATACAGACCCAAAACATGCTCAAAATCGATATTTTAGGTGCAAAAAGTCGATATGTGCATGCATCCTCTGTACCCGGTTATATCGCAAATTCAGGCTCAAAACACCCGAAAATTCGATATTTTTGGGTCCCCGAAGCGATCTGTACATGCCTACTCAGTGCTAGAATATTTTCAAATTATACGCCCAAAACATACTAAAAATCGATATTTTGGGTGCCAAAGTCGATATGTGCATGCATCTTCTGTACCCGTTTATATCTCAAAATCAGGCTCAAAACTCCGAAAATTCGATATTTTTGCGTCCCTTAAGCAATCTGCACATGCCTACTTAGAGCTAGAATGTTTTTAAAGTACAGGCTTAAAACATTCTATAAATCGATATTTTAGGTGTCCAAAGTCGATATGTGCATGCATCTTCTGTGCCCGTTTATATCTCAAATTCAGGCTCAAAACACCCAAAAAATCGATATTTTTGTGTCCCAGAAGCGATCTGTACATGTCTACACCGTGTTAGAGTATTTTCAAAATACAGGCCCAAAACATGCTCAAAATCGATATTTTAGGTGCCCAAAGTCGATATGTGCATGCATCTTCTGTACACGTTCATATCTCAAATTCAGGCTCAGAACACCCGAAAAATCTATTTATTTGGTTCCCAGAAGCGATCTGTTCGTGTCTACTCAGTGTTAGAGTATTTTAAAGATACAGGCCCAAAACATGCTCAAAATCGATATTTTAGGTGCAAAAAGTCGATATGTGCATGCATCTTCTGTACCCGTTTATATCTCAAATTCAGGCTCAAAACACCCGAAAATTCGATATTTTTGGGTCCCAAAAGCGACCTGTACATGTCTACTCCGTGTTAGAGTATATTTATAATACAGGCACAAAACATACTAAAAATCGATATTTTATGTGCCCAAAGTCGATATGTGCATGCATCATCTGTACCCGTTTATATCTAAAATTCAGGCTCAAAGCATCCGAAAATTCAATATTTTTGGGTCCCAGAAGCGATCTGTACATGCCTACTCAGTGCTAGAATATTTTCAAATTATACGCCGGAAACATAATAAAAATTGATATTTTGGGTGCCAAATTCGATATGTGCATGCATCTTCTGTATCCGTTTATATCTCAAATTCAGGCTCAAAACACCCAAAAAATCGATGTTTTTGTGTCCCAGAAGCGATCTGTACATGACTACACCGTGCTATTGTATTTTCAAAAATACAGGCCCAAAACATGCTCAAAATCGATATTTTAGGTGCCCAAAGTCGATATGTGCGTGCATCTTCTGTACCCGTTCATATCTCAAATTCAGGCTCAAAACACCCGAAAATTCGATATATTTGGGTTCCAGAAGCGATCTGTACGTGTCTACTCAGTGTTGGATTATTTTAAAAATACAGCCCCAAAACATGCTCAAAATCGATATTTTGGGTGCGCAAAGTCGATATGTGCATGAATCTTCTGTACCCGTTTATATCTCAAATTTAGACTCAAAACACCCGAATATTCGACATTTTCGTGTCCCAGAAGCGATCTGTACATGCCTACTCCGTGTTAGAGTATTTTCAAAATACAGGCTTAAAACATGCTCAAAATCGATATTTTATGTGCCGAAAGTCAAAATGTGTATGCATCTTCTGTACACGTGTATATCCCTAATTCAGGTTCAAAACTCCCGAAAATTCAATATTTCTGGGTCCCAGAAGCGATCTGTAAATGCTTACTCCTTGTTAATGTATTTTCAAAATACAGGCCCAAAACATGCTGAAAATCTATATTTTAGGTGACCAAAGTCACTATGTGTATGCATCTTCTGTACCCGTCTATATCCCAAATTCAGGTTCAAAACACCATAAAATTCGGTATTTTTGGGTACCAGATGCGATCTGTACATGCCTACTCCTTGCTAGAATTTTTTCAAGATACAGACCTAAAACATGCTCAAAATCGATATTTTAGGTGCAAAAAGTCGATATGTGCATGCATCCTCTGCACCCGGTTATATCCCAAATTCTGGCTCAAAACTACCGAAAATTCGATATTTTTGGGTCCCAGAAGCGATCTGTACATGTCTACTCCGTGTTAGAGTGTTTTTAAAATACAGGCCCATAACATGCTAAAAATCGATATTTTAGGTGCCCAAAGTCGATATGTGCATGCATCTTCTGTACCCGTTTATATCTCAAATTCAGGCTCAAAACACCCGAAAATTCAATATTTTTGGGTCCCAGAAGCGATCTGTACATGCATACTCTGTGTTAGAGTGTTTTAAAAATACAGGCCTAAAACATGCTGAAAATCGATATTTTATGTGCCCAAAGTCAATATGTGTATGCATCTTCTGTAAACGTGTATATCCCTAATTCAGGTTCAAAACACCAGAAAATTCGATATTTTTGGGTCCCAGAAGCAATCTGTACATGCCTACTTCTTGCTAGAATGTTTTCAAGATACAGACCCAAAACATGATCAAAATCGATATTTTAGGTGCAAAAAGTCGATATGTGCATGCATCCTCTGTACCCGGTTATATCCCATATTCTGGCTCAAAACCCCCGAAAATTCAAAATTTTTGGGTCCCAGAAGCGATCTGTACATGCCTACTCAGTGCTAGAATATTTTCAAATTATACAACCAAAACATACTAAAAATCGATATTTTGGGTGCCATAGTCGATATGTGCATGCATCTTCTGTACCCGTTTATATCTCAAAATCAGGCTCAAAACTCCGAAAATTCGATATTTTTGGGTCCCTTAAGCAATCTGCACATGCCTACTTAGTGCTAGAATGTTTTTAAAGTACAGGCTTAAAACATTCTATAAATCGATATTTTAGGTGTCCAAAGTCGATATGTGCATGCATCTTCTGTGCCCGTTTATATCTCAAATTCAGGCTCAAAACACCCAAAAAATCGATATTTTTGTGTCCCAGAAGCGATCTGTACATGTCTACACCGTGTTAGAGTATTTTCAAAATACAGGCCCAAAACATGCTCAAAATCGATATTTTAGGTGCCCAAAGTCGATATGTGCATGCATCTTCTGTACACGTTCATATCTCAAATTCAGGCTCAGAACACCCGAAAATTCGATTTATTTGGGTCCCAGAAGCGATCTGTTCGTGTCTACTCAGTGTTAGAGTATTTTAAAGATACAGGCCAAAAACATGCTCAAAATCGATATTTTGGGTGCAAAAAGTCGATATGTGCATGCATCTTCTGTACCCGTTTAAATCTCAAATTCAAACTCAAAACACCCGAATATTCGATATTTTTGGGTCCCAAAAGCAATGTGTACATGCATACTCCGTGTTAGAGTATTTTCAAAATACAGGCCTAAAACATGCTGAAAATCGATATTTATGCTGCCCAAAGTCAATATGTGTATGCATCTTCTGTATCCGTCTATATCCCAAATTCAGGTTAAAAACACTCGAAAATTCGATATTTTTTAGTCCCAGAAGCAATCTGTACATGCCTACTCTTTGCTAGAATTTTTTCAAGATACAGACCCAAAACATGCTCAAAATCGATATTTTAGGTGCAAAAAGTCGATATGTGCATGCATCTTCTGTACCCGTTTATATCTCAAATTCAGGCTCAAAACACCCGAAAATTCGATATATTTGGGTCCCAAAAGCGATCTGTACATGTCTACTCCGTGTTAGAGTATTTTTAAAATACAGGCCCATAACATGCTAAAAATCGATATTTTAGGTGCCCAAAGTCGATATGTGCATGCATCTTCTGTACCCGTTTATATCTCAAATTCAGGCTCAAAACACCCGAAAATTCAATATTTTTGGGTCCCAGAAGCGATCTGTACGTGCATACTCTGTGTTAGAGTGTTTTAAAAATACAGGCCTAAAACATGCTGAAAATCGATATTTTATGTGCCCAAAGTCAATATGTGTATGCATCTTCTATACACGTGTATATCCCTAATTCAGGTTCAAAACACCAGAAAATTCGATATCTTTGGGTCCCAGAAGCAATCTGCACATGCCTACTCCTTGCTAGAATGTTTTCAAGATACAGACCAAAATAATGCTCAAAATCAATATTTTTAGTGCAAAAAGTCGATATGTGCATGCATCTTCTGTACCCGTTTATATCTCAAATTCAGGCTCACAACTCCGAAAATTCAATATTTTTGGGTCCCTTAAGCAATCTGTACATGCCTACTCAGTGCTAGAATGTTTTTAAAATACAGGCCTAAAACATGCTATAAATCGATATTTTAGGTGTCCAAAGTCGATATGTGCATGAATATTCTGTACCCGTTTATATCTCAAATTCAGGCTCAAAACACACGAAAATTCGATATTTTTGGGTCCTAGAAGCGATCTGTACATGCCTACTCCTTGCTTGAATTTTTTCAAGATACAGACCCAAAATATGCTCAAAATCGATATTTTAGGTGCAAAAAGTCGATATGTGCATGCATCCTCTGTACCCGGTTATATCCCAAATTCTGGCTCAAAACCCCCGAAAATTCGATATTTTTGGGTCCCAGAAGCGATCTGTACATGCCTACTCAGTGCTAGAATATTTTCAAATTATACGCCGGAAACATACTCAAAATCGATATTTTGGGTGCCAAATTCGATATGTGCATGCATCTTCTGTATCCGTTTATATCTCAAATTCAGGCTCAAAACACCCAAAAAATCGATATTTTTGTGTCTCAGAAGCGATCTGTACATGACTACACCGTGCTTTAGTATTTTCAAAAATACAGGCCCAAAACATGCTCAAAATCGATATTTTAGGTTCCCAAAGTCGATATGTGCGTGCATCTTCTGTACCCGTTCATATCTCAAATTCAGGTTCAAAACACCCGAAAATTCGATATATTTGGGTTCCAGAAGCGATCTGTACGTGTCTACTCAGTGTTGGATTATTTTAAAAATACAGGCCCAAAACATGCTCAAAATCGATATTTTGGGTGCGCAAAGTCGATATGTGCATGAATCTTCTGTACCCGTTTATATCTCAAATTTAGACTCAAAACACCCGAATATTCGATATTTTTGTGTCCCAGAAGCGATCTGTACATGCCTACTCCGTGTTAGAGTATTTTCAAAATACAGGCCCAAAACATGCTCAAAATCGATATTTTATGTGCCGTAAGTCAAAATGTGTATGCATCTTCTGTACACGTGTATATCCCTAATTCTGGTTCAAAACTCCCGAAAATTCAATATTTCTGGGTCCCAGAAGCGATCTGTAAATGCCTACTCCGTGTTAATGTATTTTCAAAATACAGGCCCAAAACATGCTGAAAATCTATATTTTAGGTGACCAAAGTCACTATGTGTATGCATCTTCTGTACCCTTCTATATCCCAAATTCAGGTTCAAAACACCATAAAATTCGGTATTTTTGGGTACCAGATGCGATCTGTACATGCCTACTCCTTGCTTGAATTTTTTCAAAATACAGACCTAAAACATGCTCAAAATCGATATTTTAGGTGCAAAAAGTCGATATGTGCATGCATCCTCTGTACCCGGTTATATCCCAAATTCTGGCTCAAAACCCCCGAAAATTCGATATTTTTGGGTCCCAGAAGCGATCTGTACATGTCTACTCCGTGTTAGAGTGTTTTTAAAATACAGGCCCATAACATGCTAAAAATCGATATTTTAGGTGCCCAAAGTCGATATGTGCATGCATCTTCTGTACCCGTTTATATCTCAAATTCAGGCTCAAAACACCCGAAAATTCAATATTTTTGGGTCCCAGAAGCGATCTGTACGTGCATACTCTGTGTTAGAGTGTTTTAAAAATACAGGCCTAAAACATGCTGAAAATCGATATTTTATGTGCCCAAAGTCAATATGTGTATGCATCTTCTGTACACGTGTATATCCCTAATTCAGGTTCAAAACAACAGAAAATTCGATATTTTTGGGTCCCAGAAGCAATCTGTACATGCCTACTCCTTGCTAGAATGTTTTCAAGATACAGACCAAAAAAATGCTCAAAATCGATATTTTTAGTGCAAAAAGTCGATATGTGCAGGAATCTTCTGTACCCGTTTATATCTCAAATTCAGTCCCAAAACTCCGAAAATTCGATATTTTTGGGTCCCTTAAGCAATCTGCACATGCCTACTCAGTGATAGAATGTTTTTAAAATACAGGCTTAAAACATGCTATAAATCGATATTTTAGGTGTCCAAAGTCGATTTGTGCATGCATCTTCTGAACCCGTTTATATCTCAAATTCAGGCTCAAAACACCCAAAAAATCGATATTTTTGTGTCCCAGAAGCAATCTGTACATGACTACTCCGTGTTAGAGTATTTTCAAAATACAGGCCCAAAACATGCTCAAAATCGATATTTTGTGTGCCCAAAGTCGATATGTGCATCAATCTTCTGTACCCGTTTATATCTTAAATTTAGACTCAAAACACCCGAATATTCGATATTTTTGGGTCCCAGAAGCGATCTGTACATGCCTACTCAGTGCTAGAATATTTTCAAATTATACGCCGAAAACATACTAAAAATCGATATTTTGGGTGCCAAAGTCGATATGTGCATACATCTTCTGAACCCGTTTATATCTCAAATTCAGGCTCAAAACACCCAAAAAATCGATATTTTTGTGTCCCGGAAGCGATCTGTACATGCCTACTCCGTGTTAGAGTATTTTCAAAATACTGGCCCAAAAAAAGTTAAAAATCGATATTTTAGGTGCCCAAAGTCGATATGTGCATGCATCTTCTGTATCAGTTTATATCTCAAATTCAGGCTCAAAACACCCGAAAATTCGATATTTTTGGGTCCCAGAAGCGATCTGTACATGCCTACTAAGTGTTAATGTATTTTCAAAATACAGGCCCAAAACATGCTGAAAATCTATATTTTAGGTGCCCAAAGTCAATATGTGTATGTATCTTCTGTACCCGTCTATATCCCAAATTCAGGTTCAAAACACCCGAAAATTCGATATTTTTATGTCCCCGAAGCGATCTTTACATGCCTACTCCGTGTTAGAGTATTTTAAAAATACAGGCCCAAAACATGCTCAAAATCGATATTTTAGGTGCCCAAAGTCGATATGTGCATGCATCTTCTGTACCCGTTCATATCTCAAATTCAGGTTCAAAACACCAGAAAATTCGATATTTTTGGGTCCTAGAAGTGATCTGTACATGCCTACTCCTTGCTAGAATTTTTTCAAGATACAGACCCAAAACATGCTCAAAATCGATATTTTGGGTGCCCAAAGTCGATATGTGCATGCATCTTCTGTACCCGTTCATATCCGAAATTCTGGCTCAAAACCCCCGAAAATTCAATATTTTTGGGTCCCAAAAGCGATCTGTACATGCCTACTCAGTGCTAGAATATTTTCAAATTATACGCCGAAAACATACTAAAAATCGATATTTTGGGTGCCAAAGTCGATATGTGCATGCATCTTCTGTACCCGTTTATATCTCAAATTCAGGCTCAAAACACCCATAAAATCGATATTTTTGTGTCCCAGAAGAGATCTGTACATGCCTACTCCGTGCTCTAGTATTTTCAAAATACAGGCCCAAAACATGCTAAAAATCGATATTTTAGGTGCCCAAAGTCTATATGTGCATGCATCATCTGTACCCGTTCATATCTCAAATTCAGGCTCAGAACACCCTAAAATTCGATTTATTTGGGTTCCAGAAGCGATCTATACGTGTCTACTCAGTGTTGAAGTATTTTAAAAATACAGGCCCAAAACATGCTCAAAATCGATATTTTGGGTGCCCAAAGTCGATATGTACATGCATCTTCTGTACCCGTTTATATCTCAAATTCAGACTCAAAACACCCGAATATTCGATTTTTTTGGGTCCCCGAAGCGATCTGTACATGCCTACTCCCTGCTAGAATGTTTTCAAGATACAGACCCAAAACATGTTAAAAATCGATATTTTAGGTGTAAAAAGTCGATATGTGCATGCATCTTCTGTACCCGTTTATATCTCAAATTCAGGCTCAAAACTCCGAAAATTCTATATTTTTTGGTCCCTTAAGCATTCTGCACATGCCTACTCAGTGCTAGAATGTTTTTAATATACAGGCTTAAAACATGCTATAAATCGATATTTTAGGTGTCCAAAGTCGATATGTGCATGCATCTTCTGTACCCGTTTATATCTCAAATTCAGGCTCAAAACACCCAAAAAATAGATATTTGTGTGTCCCAGAAGCGATCTGTACATGCCTACTCCGTGTTAGAGTATTTTCAAAATACAGGTCTAAAACATGTTAAAAATCGATATTTTATGTGCCCAAAGTCGATATGTGCATGCATCTTCTGAATCCGTTTATATCTCAAATTCAGGCTCAAAACACCAGAAAATTCGGTATTTTTGGGTCCCCGAAGCGATCTGTACATGCCTACTCCGTGTTAATGTATTTTCAAAATACAGGCCCAAAACATGCTGAAAATCTATATTTTAGGTGCCCAAAGTCAATATGTGTATGCATCTTCTGTACCCGTTTATATCCCAAATTCAGGTTCAAAACACCAGAAAATTCGGTATTTTTGGGTCCCCGAAGCTATCTGTAGATGCCTACTCCTTGCTAGAATTTTTTCAAGATACAGACCCAAAACATGCTCAAAATCGATATTTTAGGTGCCCAAAAGTCGATATGTGCATGCATCTTCAGTACACGTTTATATCTCAAATGCATGCTCAAAACACTCGAAAATTCAATGTTTTTGGGTCCCAGAAGCGATCTGTACGTGCATTCTCCGTGTTAGAGTGTTTTTAAAATACAGGCCCAAAACATGCTGAAAATCGTTATTTTAGGTGCCCAAAGTCGATATGTGCATGCATCTTCAGTACCCGTTTATATCTCAAATTCAGGCTCAAAACACCCGAAAATTCAATATTTTTGATTCCCAGGAGCGATCTGTACATGCCTACTCCTTGCTAGAATGTTTTCAAGATACAGACCCAAAAGATGCTCAAAATCGATATTATGGGTGCTCAAAGTCGATATGTGCATGCATCTTCAGTACCCGTTTATATCTCAAATTCAGGCTCAAAATACCCGAAAACTCGATATTTTTGGGTCCCAGAAGCGATCTGTACATGCCTACTCCGCGTCAGAGTATTTTCAAAATACAAGCCTAAAACATGCTGAAAATCGATATTTTAGCTGCCCAAAGTCAATATGAGTATGCATCTTCTGTACCCGTGTATATCCCAAATTCATTTTCAAAACACCAGAAAATTCGGTATTTTTGGGTCCCAGAAGCGATCTGTACATGCCTACTCCTTGCTAGAATGTTTTCATGATACAGACCCAAAACATGCTCAAAATCGATATTTTAGGTGCAAAAAGTCGATATGTGCATGCATCCTCTGTACCCGGTTATATCGCAAATTCAGGCTCAAAACACCCGAAAATTCGATATTTTTGGGTCCCCGAAGCGATCTGTACATGCCTACTCAGTGCTAGAATATTTTCAAATTATACGCCCAAAACATACTAAAAATCGATATTTTGGGTGCCAAAGTCGATATGTGCATGCATCTTCTGTACCCGTTTATATCTCAAAATCAGGCTCAAAACTCCGAAAATTCGATATTTTTGGGTCCCTTAAGCAATCTGCACATGCCTACTTAGAGCTAGAATGTTTTTAAAGTACAGGCTTAAAACATTCTATAAATCGATATTTTAGGTGTCCAAAGTCGATATGTGCATGCATCTTCTGTGCCCGTTTATATCTCAAATTTAGGCTCAAAACACCCAAAAAATCGATATTTTTGTGTCCCAGAAGCGATCTGTACATGTCTACACCGTGTTAGAGTATTTTCAAAATACAGGCCCAAAACATGCTCAAAATCGATATTTTAGGTGCCCAAAGTCGATATGTGCATGCATCTTCTGTACACGTTCATATCTCAAATTCAGGCTCAGAACACCCGAAAATTCGATTTATTTGGGTCCCAGAAGCGATCTGTTCGTGTCTACTCAGTGTTAGAGTATTTTAAAGATACAGGCCCAAAACATGCTCAAAATCGATATTTTAGGTGCAAAAAGTCGATATGTGCATGCATCTTCTGTACCCGTTTATATCTCAAATTCAGGCTCAAAACACCCGAAAATTCGATATTTTTGGGTCCCAAAAGCGACCTGTACATGTCTACTCCGTGTTAGAGTATATTTATAATACAGGCACAAAACATACTAAAAATCGATATTTTAGGTGCCCAAAGTCGATATGTGCATGCATCATCTGTACCCGTTTATATCTAAAATTCAGGCTCAAAGCATCCGAAAATTCAATATTTTTGGGTCCCAGAAGCGATCTGTACATGCCTACTCAGTGCTAGAATATTTTTCAAATTATACGCCGGAAACATACTAAAAATCGATATTTTGGGTGCCAAATTCGATATGTGCATGCATCTTCTGTATCCGTTTATATCTCAAATTCATTCTCAAAACACCCAAAAAATCGATATTTTTGTGTCCCAGAAGCGATCTGTACATGACTACACCGTGCTATTGTATTTTCAAAAATACAGGCTCAAAACATGCTCAAAATCGATATTTTAGGTGCCCAAAGTCGATATGTGCGTGCATCTTCTGTACCCGTTCATATCTCAAATTCAGGCTCAAAACACCCGAAAATTCGATATATTTGGGTTCCAGAAGCGATCTGTACGTGTCTACTCAGTGTTGGATTATTTTAAAAATACAGCCACAAAACATGCTCAAAATCGATATTTTGGGTGTGCAAAGTCGATATGTGCATGAATCTTCTGTACCCGTTTATATCTCAAATTTAGACTCAAAACACCCGAATATTCGACATTTTTGTGTCCCAGAAGCGATCTGTACATGCCTACTCCGTGTTAGAGTATTTTCAAAATACAGGCTTAAAACATGCTCAAAATCGATATTTTATGTGCCGAAAGTCAAAATGTGTATGCACCTTCTGTACACGTGTATATCCCTAATTCAGGTTCAAAACTCCCGAAAATTCAATATTTCTGGGTCCCAGAAGCGATCTGTAAATGCTTACTCCGTGTTAATGTATTTTCAAAATACAGGCCCAAAACATGCTGAAAATCTATATTTTAGGTGACCAAAGTCACTATGTGTATGCATCTTCTGTACCCGTCTATATCCCAAATTCAGGTTCAAAACACCATAAAATTCGGTATTTTTGGGTACCAGATGCGATCTGTACATGCCTACTCCTTGCTAGAATTTTTTCAAGATACAGACCTAAAACATGCTCAAAATCGATATTTTAGGTGCAAAAAGTCGATATGTGCATGCATCCTCTGTACCCGGTTATATCCCAAATTCTGGCTCAAAACCCCCGAAAATTCGATATTTTTGGGTCCCAGAAGCGATCTGTACATGTCTACTCCGTGTTAGAGTGTTTTTAAAATACAGGCCCATAACATGCTAAAAATCGATATTTTAGGTGCCCAAAGTCGATATGTGCATGCATCTTCTGTACCCGTTTATATCTCAAATTCAGGCTCAAAACACCCGAAAATTCAATATTTTTGGGTCCCAGAAGCGATCTGTACGTGCATACTCTGTGTTAGAGTGTTTTAAAAATACAGGCCTAAAACATGCTGAAAATCGATATTTTATGTGCCCAAAGTCAATATGTGTATGCATCTTCTGTAAACGTGTATATCCCTAATTCAGGTTCAAAACACCAGAAAATTCGATATTTTTGGGTCCCAGAAGCAATCTGTACATGCCTACTTCTTGCTAGAATGTTTTCAAGATACAGACCCAAAACATGATCAAAATCGATATTTTAGGTGCAAAAAGTCGATATGTGCATGCATCCTCTGTACCCGGTTATATCCCATATTCTGGCTCAAAACCCCCGAAAATTCAAAATTTTTGGGTCCCAGAAGCGATCTGTACATGCCTACTCAGTGCTAGAATATTTTCAAATTATACAACCAAAACATACTAAAAATCGATATTTTGGGTGCCATAGTCGATATGTGCATGCATCTTCTGTACCCGTTTATATCTCAAAATCAGGCTCAAAACTCCGAAAATTCGATATTTTTGGGTCCCTTAAGCAATCTGCACATGCCTACTTAGTGCTAGAATGTTTTTAAAGTACAGGCTTAAAACATTCTATAAATCGATATTTTAGGTGTCCAAAGTCGATATGTGCATGCATCTTCTGTGCCCGTTTATATCTCAAATTCAGGCTCAAAACACCCAAAAAATCGATATTTTTGTGTCCCAGAAGCGATCTGTACATGTCTACACCGTGTTAGAGTATTTTCAAAATACAGGCCCAAAACATGCTCAAAATCGATATTTTAGGTGCCCAAAGTCGATATGTGCATGCATCTTCTGTACACGTTCATATCTCAAATTCAGGCTCAAAACACCCGAAAATTCGATATTTTTGGGTCCCAAAAGCGATCTGTACATGTCTACTCCGTGTTAGAGTATATTTATAATACAGGCACAAAACATACTAAAAATCGATATTTTAGGTGCCCAAAGTCGATATGTGCATGCATCATCTGTACCCGTTTATATCTAAAATTCAGGCTCAAAGCATCCGAAAATTCAATATTTTTGGGTCCCAGAAGCGATCTGTACGTGCACACTCCGTGTTAGAGTGTTTTTTAAATACAGACCCAAAACATGCTGAAAATCGATATTTTATGTGTCCAAAGTCAAAATGTGTATGCATCTTCTGTACCCGTCTATATCCCAAATTCAGGTTCAAAACACTCGAAAATTCGATATTTTTGGGTCCCAGAAGCAATCTGTACATGCCTACTTCTTGCTAGAATGTTTTCAAGATACAGACCCAAAACATGCTCAAAATCGATAATTTAGGTTCTAAAAGTCGAAATGTGCATGCATCTTCTGTACCCGTTTATATCTCAAATTCAGACTCAAAACCCCCGAAAATTCGATATATTTGGGTCCCAAAAGCGATCTGTACATGTCTACTCCGTGTTAGAGTATTTTTAAAATACAGGACCAAAACATGCTAAAAATCGATATTTTAGGTGCCCAAAGTCGATATGTGCATGCATCTTCTGTACCCGTTTATATCTCAAATTCAGGCTCAAAACACCCGAAAATTCAATATTTTTGGGTCCCAGAAGCGATCTGTACGTGCATACTCTGTGTTAGAGTGTTTTAAAAATACATGCCTAAAACATGCTGAAAATCGATATTTTATGTGCCCAAAGTCAATATGTGTATGCATCTTCTATACACGTGTATATCCCTAATTCAGGTTCAAAACGCCAGAAAATTCGATATCTTTGGGTCCCAGAAG
This sequence comes from Petrolisthes cinctipes, assembly GCA_033782935.1. Taxonomy (NCBI): domain Eukaryota; kingdom Metazoa; phylum Arthropoda; class Malacostraca; order Decapoda; family Porcellanidae; genus Petrolisthes; species Petrolisthes cinctipes. Next base: position 558,390 of record JAWQEG010001115.1, on the reverse strand, counting down.
CAATCTGCACATGCCTACTCCTTGCTAGAATGTTTTCAAGATACAGACCAAAAAAATGCTCAAAATCAATATTTTTAGTGCAAAAAGTCGATATGTGCATGCATCTTCTGTACCCGTTTATATCTCAAATTCAGGCTCACAACTCCGAAAATTCAATATTTTTGGGTCCCTTAAGCAATCTGTACATGCCTACTCAGTGCTAGAATGTTTTTAAAATACAGGCCTAAAACACGCTATAAATCGATATTTTAGGTGTCCAAAGTCGATATGTGCATGAATATTCTGTACCCGTTTATATCTCAAATTCAGGCTCAAAACACACGAAAATTCGATATTTTTGGGTCCTAGAAGCGATCTGTACATGCCTACTCCTTGCTTGAATTTTTTCAAGATACAGACCCAAAATATGCTCAAAATCGATATTTTAGGTGCAAAAAGTCGATATGTGCATGCATCCTCTGTACCCGGTTATATCCCAAATTCTGGCTCAAAACCCCCGAAAATTCGATATTTTTGGGTCCCAGAAGCGATCTGTACATGCCTACTCAGTGCTAGAATATTTTCAAATTATACGCCGGAAACATACTCAAAATCGATATTTTGGGTGCCAAATTCGATATGTGCATGCATCTTCTGTATCCGTTTATATCTCAAATTCAGGCTCAAAACACACAAAAAATCGATATTTTTGTGTCCCAGAAGCGATCTGTACATGACTACACCGTGCTATAGTATTTTCAAAAATACAGGCCCAAAACATGCTCAAAATCGATATTTTAGGTGCCCAAAGTCGATATGTGCGTGCATCTTCTGTACCCGTTCATATCTCAAATTCAGGCTCAAAACACCCGAAAATTCGATATATTTGGGTTCCAGAAGCGATCTGTACGTGTCTACTCAGTGTTGGATTATTTTAAAAATACAGGCCCAAAACATGCTCAAAATCGATATTTTGGGTGCGCAAAGTCGATATGTGCATGAATCTTCTGTACCCGTTTATATCTCAAATTTAGACTCAAAACACCCGAATATTCGATATTTTTGTGTCCCAGAAGCGATCTGTACATGCTTACTCCGTGTTAGAGTATTTTCAAAATACAGGCCCAAAACATGCTCAAAATCGATATTTTATGTGCCGAAAGTCAAAATGTGTATGCATCTTCTGTACACGTGTATATCCCTAATTCAGGTTCAAAACTCCCGAAAATTCAATATTTCTGGGTCCCAGAAGCGATCTGTAAATGCCTACTCCGTGTTAATGTATTTTCAAAATACAGGCCCAAAACATGCTGAAAATCTATATTTTAGGTGACCAAAGTCACTATGTGTATGCATCTTCTGTACCCGTGTATATCCCAAATTCAGGTTCAAAACACCATAAAATTCGGTTTTTTTGGGTACCAGATGCGATCTGTACATGCCTACTCCTTGCTAGAATTTTTTCAAAATACAGACCTAAAACATGCTCAAAATCGATATTTTAGGTGCAAAAAGTCGATATGTGCATGCATCCTCTGTACCCGGTTATATCCCAAATTCTGGCTCAAAACCCCCGAAAATTCGATATTTTTGGGTCCCAGAAGCGATCTGTACATGTCTACTCCGTGTTAGAGTGTTTTTAAAATAAAGGCCCATAACATGCTAAAAATCGATATTTTAGGTGCCCAAAGTCGATATGTGCATGCATCTTCTGTACCCGTTTATATCTCAAATTCAGGCTCAAAATACCCGAAAATTCAATATTTTTGGGTCCCAGAAGCGATCTGTACGTGCATACTCTGTGTTAGAGTGTTTTAAAAATACAGGCCTAAAACATGCTGAAAATCGATATTTTATGTGCCCAAAGTCAATATGTGTATGCATATTCTGTATACGTGTATATCCCTAATTCAGGTTCAAAACACCAGAAAATTCGATATTTTTGGGTCCCAGAAGCAATCTGTACATGCCTACTCCTTGCTAGAATGTTTTCAAGATACAGACCAAAAAAATGCTCAAAATCGATATTTTTAGTGCAAAAAGTCGATATGTGCATGCATCTTCTGTACCCGTTTATATCTCAAATTCAGGCTCAAAACTCCGAAAATTCGATATTTTTGCGTCCCTTAAACAATCTGTACATGCCTACTCAGTGCAAGAATGTTTTTAAAATACAGGTCTAAAACATGCTATAAATCGATATTTTAGGTGTCCAAAGTCGATATGTGCATGCATCTTCTGTACCCGTTTATATCTCAAATTCAGGCTTAAAACACCAGAAAATTCGATATTTTTGGGTCCCAAAAGCGATCTGTACATGTCTACTCCGTGTTAGAGTATTTTTATAATACAGGAACAAAACATGCTAAAAATCGATATTTTAGGTGCCCAAAGTCGATATGTGCATGCATCATCTGTACCCGTTTATATCTCAAATTCAGGCTCAAAACATCCGAAAATTCAATATTTTTGGGTCCCAGAAGCGATCTGTACGTGCACACTCCGTGTTAGAGTGTTTTTAAAATACAGACCCAAAACATGCTGAAAATCGATATTTTATGTGCCCAAAGTCAAAATGTGTATGCATCTTCTGTACACGTGTATATCCCTAATTCAGGTTCAAAACACCAGAAAATTCGATTTTTTTGGGTCCCAGAAGCGATCTGTACATGCCTACTCCTTGCTAGAATGTTTTCAAGATACAGACCCAAAACATTTTAAAAATCGATATTTTAAGTGCAAAAAGTCGATATGTGCAGGAATCTTCTGTACCCGTTTATATCTCAAATTCAGTCCCAAAACTCCGAAAATTCGCTATTTTTGGGTCCCTTAAGCAATCTGTACATGCCTACTCAGTGATAGAATGTTTTTAAAATACAGGCTTAAAACATGCTATAAATCGATATTTTAGGTGTCCAAAGTCGATTTGTGCATCATCTTCTGAACCCGTTTATATCTCAAATTCAGGCTCAAAACACCCAAAAAATCGATATTTTTGTGTCCCAGAAGCAATCTGTACATGACTACTCCGTGTTAGAGTATTTTCAAAATACAGGCCCAAAACATGCTCAAAATCGATATTTTGTGTGCCCAAAGTCGATATGTGCATCAATCTTCTGTACCCGTTTATATCTTAAATTTAGACTCAAAACACCCGAATATTCGATATTTTTGGGTCCCAGAAGCGATCTGTACATGCCTACTCAGTGCTAGAATATTTTCAAATTATACGCCGAAAACATACTAAAAATCGATATTTTGGGTGCCAAAGTCGATATGTGCATACATCTTCTGAACCCGTTTATATCTCAAATTCAGGCTCAAAACACCCAAAAAATCGATATTTTTGTGTCCCGGAAGCGATCTGTACATGCCTACTCCGTGTTAGAGTATTTTCAAAATACTGGCCCAAAACATGTTAAAAATCGATATTTTAGGTGCCCAAAGTCGATATGTGCATGCATCTTCTGTATCCGTTTATATCTCAAATTCAGGCTCAAAACACCCGAAAATTCGATATTTTTGGGTCCCAGAAGCGATCTGTACATGCCTACTAAGTGTTAATGTATTTTCAAAATACAGGCCCAAAACATGCTGAAAATCTATATTTTAGGTGCCCAAAGTCAATATGTGTATGTATCTTCTGTACCCGTCTATATCCCAAATTCAGGTTCAAAACACCCGAAAATTCGATATTTTTATGTCCCCGAAGCGATCTTTACATGCCTACTCCGTGTTAGAGTATTTTAAAAATACAGGCCCAAAACATGCTCAAAATCGATATTTTAGGTGCCCAAAGTCGATATGTGCATGCATCTTCTGTACCCGTTCATATCTCAAATTCAGGTTCAAAACACCAGAAAATTCGATATTTTTGGGTCCTAGAAGTGATCTGTACATGCCTACTCCTTGCTAGAATTTTTTCAAGATACAGACCCAAAACATGCTCAAAATCGATATTTTGGGTGCCCAAAGTCGATATGTGCATGCATCTTCTGTACCCGTTCATATCCGAAATTCTGGCTCAAAACCCCCGAAAATTCAATATTTTTGGGTCCCAAAAGCGATCTGTACATGCCTACTCAGTGCTAGAATATTTTCAAATTATACGCCGAAAACATACTAAAAATCGATATTTTGGGTGCCAAAGTCGATATGTGCATGCATCTTCTGTACCCGTTTATATCTCAAATTCAGGCTCAAAACACCCATAAAATCGATATTTTTGTGTCCCAGAAGAGATCTGTACATGCCTACCCCGTGCTCTAGTATTTTCAAAATACAGGCCCAAAACATGCTAAAAATCGATATTTTAGGTGCCCAAAGTCGATATGTGCATGCATCATCTGTACCCGTTCATATCTCAAATTCAGGCTCAGAACACCCTAAAATTCGATTTATTTGGGTTCCAGAAGCGATCTATACGTGTCTACTCAGTGTTGAAGTATTTTAAAAATACAGGCCCAAAACATGCTCAAAATCGATATTTTGGGTGCCCAAAGTCGATATGTACATGCATCTTCTGTACCCGTTTATATCTCAAATTCAGACTCAAAACACCCGAATATTCGATTTTTTTGGGTCCCTGAAGCGATCTGTACATGCCTACTCCCTGCTAGAATGTTTTTAAGATACAGACCCAAAACATGTTAAAAATCGATATTTTAGGTGTAAAAAGTCGATATGTGCATGCATCTTCTGTACCCGTTTATATCTGAAATTCAGGCTCAAAACTCCGAAAATTCGATATTTTTTGGTCCCTTAAGCATTCTGCACATGCCTACTCAGTGCTAGAATGTTTTTAATATACAGGCTTAAAACATGCTATAAATCGATATTTTAGGTGTCCAAAGTCGATATGTGCATGCATCTTCTGTACCCGTTTATATCTCAAATTCAGGCTCAAAACACCCAAAAAATCGATATTTTTGTGTCCCAGAAGCTATCTGTACATGCCTACTCCGTGTTAGAGTATTTTCAAAATACAGGTCTAAAACATGTTAAAAATCGATATTTTATGTGCCCAAAGTCGATATGTGCATGAATCTTCTGAATCCGTTTATATCTCAAATTCAGGCTCAAAACACCCGAATATTCGATATTTTTGGGTCCCAGAAGCGATCTGTACATGCCTACTCCGTGTTAATGTATTTTCAAAATACAGGCCCAAAACATGCTGAAAATCTATATTTTAGGTGCCCAAAGTCAATATGTGTATGCATCTTCTGTACCCGTTTATATCCCAAATTCAGGTTCAAAACACCAGAAAATTCGGTATTTTTGGGTCCCCGAAGCGATCTGTACATGCCTACTCCTTGCTAGAATTTTTTCAAGATACAGACCCAAAACATGCTCAAAATCGATATTTTAGGTGCAAAAAGTCGATATGTGCATGCATCCTCTGTACCCGGTTATATCCCAAATTCTGGCTCAAAAACCCCGAAAATTCGATATTTTTGGGTCCCAGAAGCAATCTGTACATGTCTACACCGTGCTATAGTATTTTCAAAATACAGGCCCTAAACATTCTCAAAATCGATATTTAAGGTGCCCAAAGTCGATATGTGCATGCATCTTCTGTACCCGTTCATATCTCAAATTCAGGCTCAGAACACCCTAAATTTCGATTTATTTGGGTTCCAGAAGCGATCTGTACGTGTCTACTCAGTGTTAGAGTATTTTTAAAAATATAGGCCCAAAACATGCTGAAAATCGATATTTTGGGTGCCCAAAGTCGATATGTGCATGCATCTTCTGTATCCGTCTATATCCCAAATTCAGGTTCAAAACAATCAAAAATTCGATATTTTTGAGTCACAGAAGCAATCTGTACATGCCTACTTCTTGCTAGAATGTTTTCAAGATACAAACCCAAAACATGCTCAAAATCGATATTTTAGGTGCCCAAAGTCGATATGTGCATGCATCTTCTGTATCCGTCTATATCCCAAATTCAGGTTCGAAAAACCCGAAAATTCGATATTTTTGGGTCCCAGAAGCGATCTGTACATGCCTACTCCTTGCTAGAATTTTTTAAGATACAAACCCAAGACATGCTCAAAATCGATATTTTAGGTGCAAAAAGTCGATATGTGCATGCATCCTCTGTACCCGGTTATATCCCAAATTCTGGCTCAAAAACCCCGAAAATTCGATATTTTTGGGTCCCAGAAGCAATCTGTACATGTCTACACCGTGCTATAGTATTTTCAAAATACAGGCCCAAAACATGCTCAAAATCGATATTTAAGGTGCCAAAAGTCGATATGTGCATGCATCTTCTGTACCCGTTCATATCTCAAATTCAGGCTCAGAACACCCTAAAATTCGATTTATTTGGGTTCCAGAAGCGATCTGTACGTGTCTACTCAGTGTTAGAGTATTTTTTAAAATATAGACCCAAAACATGCTGAAAATCGATATTTTGGGTGCCCAAAGTCGATATGTGTATGCATTATCTGTATCCGTCTATATCCCAAATTCAGGTTCAAAACAATCTAAAATTCGATATTTTTGGGTCACAGAAGCAATCTGTACATGCCTACTTCTTGCTAGTATGTTTTCAAGATACAGACCCAAAACATGCTCAAAATCGATATTTTAGGTGCCCAAAGTCGATATGTGCATGCATCTTCTGTATCCGTCTATATCCCAAATTCAGGTTCAAAAAACCCGAAAATTCGATATTTTTGGGTCCCAGAAGCGATCTGTACATGCCTACTCCTTGCTAGAATTTTTTAAGATACAAACCCAAGACATGCTCAAAATCGATATTTTAGGTGCAAAAAGTCGATATGTGCATGCATCTTCTGTTCCCGTTTATATCTCAAATTCAGGCTCAAAACACCCGAAAATTCGATATTTTTGGGTCCCAAAAGCGATCTGTACATGCATACTCAGTGCTAGAATGTTTTCAAAATATAGGCTTAAAACATGCTAAAAATCGATATTTTAGGTGTCCAAAGTCGATATGTGCATGCATCTTCTGTACCCGTTTATATCTAAAATTCAGGCTCAAAACACCCGAAAATTCAATATTTTTGGGTCCCAAAAGCGATCTGTACATGTCTAGTCCGAGTTGGAGTATTTTTTAAATACAGGCCCAAAACATGCTAAAAATCGATATTTTGGGTGCCTAAAGTCGATATGTGCATGCATCTTCTGTACCCGTTTTTATCTCAAATTCAGACTCAAAACAACCGAATATTCGATATTTTTGTGTCCCAGAAGCGATCTGTACATGCCTACTCCGTGTTAGAGTATTTTCAAAATACAGGCCCAAAACATGCTGAAAATCTATATTTTAGGTGCCCAAAGTCAATATGTGTATGCATCTTCTGTACCCGTTTATATCCCAAATTCAGGTTCAAAACACCCGAAAATTCGATATTTTTGGGTCCCAGAAGCGATCTGTACATGCCTACTAAGTGTTAATGTATTTTCAAAATACAGGCCCAAAACATGCTGAAAATCTATATTTTAGGTGCCCAAAGTCAATATGTGTATGTATCTTCTGTACCCGTCTATATCCCAAATTCAGGTTCAAAACACCCGAAAATTCGATATTTTTATGTCCCCGAAGCGATCTTTACATGCCTACTCCGTGTTAGAGTATTTTAAAAATACAGGCCCAAAACATGCTCAAAATCGATATTTTAGGTGCCCAAAGTCGATATGTGCATGCATCTCCTGTACCCGTTCATATCTCAAATTCAGGTTCAATACACCAGAAAATTCGATATTTTTGGGTCCTAGAAGTGATCTTTACATGCCTACTCCTTGCTAGAATTTGTTCAAGATACAGACCCAAAACATGCTCAAAATCGATATTTTGGGTGCCCAAAGTCGATATGTGCATGCATCTTCTGTACCCGTTCATATCCCAAATTCTGGCTCAAAACCCCCGAAAATTCAATATTTTTGGGTCCCAAAAGCGATCTGTACATGCCTACTCAGTGCTAGAATATTTTCAAATTATACGCCGAAAACATACTAAAAATCGATATTTTGGGTGCCAAAGTCGATATGTGCATGCATCTTCTGTACCCGTTTATATCTCAAATTCAGGCTCAAAACACCCATAAAATCGATATTTTTGTGTCCCAGAAGAGATCTGTACATGCCTACTCCGTGCTCTAGTATTTTCAAAATACAGGCCCAAAACATGCTAAAAATCGATATTTTAGGTGCCCAAAGTCGATATGTGCATGCATCATCTGTACCCGTTCATATCTCAAATTCAGGCTCAGAACACCCTAAAATTCGATTTATTTGGGTTCCAGAAGCGATCTATACGTGTCTACTCAGTGTTGAAGTATTTTAAAAATACAGGCCCAAAACATGCTCAAAATCGATATTTTGGGTGCCCAAAGTCGATATGTACATGCATCTTCTGTACCCGTTTATATCTCAAATTCAGACTCAAAACACCCGAATATTCGATTTTTTTGGGTCCCAGAAGCGATCTGTACATGCCTACTCCCTGCTAGAATGTTTTCAAGATACAGACCCAAAACATGTTAAAAATCGATATTTTAGGTGTAAAAAGTCGATATGTGCATGCATCTTCTGTACCCGTTTATATCTCAAATTCAGGCTCAAAACTCCGAAAATTCGATATTTTTTGGTCCCTTAAGCATTCTGCACATGCCTACTCAGTGCTAGAATGTTTTTAATATACAGGCTTAAAACATGCTATAAATCGATATTTTAGGTGTCCAAAGTCGATATGTGCATGCATCTTCTGTACCCGTTTATATCTCAAATTCAGGCTCAAAACACCCAAAAAATCGATATTTTTGTGTCCCAGAAGCTATCTGTACATGCCTACTCCGTGTTAGAGTATTTTCAAAATACAGGTCTAAAACATGTTAAAAATCGATATTTTATGTGCCCAAAGTCGATATGTGCATGCATCTTCTGAATCCGTTTATATCTCAAATTCAGGCTCAAAACACCCGAATATTCGATATTTTTGGGTCCCAGAAGCGATCTGTACATGCCTACTCCGTGTTAATGTATTTTCAAAATACAGGCCCAAAACATGCTGAAAATCTATATTTTAGGTGCCCAAAGTCAATATGTGTATGCATCTTCTGTACCCGTTTATATCCCAAATTCAGGTTCAAAACACCAGAAAATTCGGTATTTTTGGGTCCCCGAAGCGATCTGTACATGCCTACTCCTTGCTAGAATTTTTTCAAGATACAGACCCAAAACATGCTCAAAATCGATATTTTAGGTGCAAAAAGTCGATATGTGCATGCATCCTCTGTACCCGGTTATATCCCAAATTCTGGCTCAAAAACCCCGAAAATTCGATATTTTTGGGTCCCAGAAGCAATCTGTACATGTCTACACCGTGCTATAGTATTTTCAAAATACAGGCCCAAAACATGCTCAAAATCGATATTTAAGGTGCCCAAAGTCGATATGTGCATGCATCTTCTGTACCCGTTCATATCTCAAATTCAGGCTCAGAACACCCTAAAATTCGATTTATTTGGGTTCCAGAAGCGATCTGTACGTGTCTACTCAGTGTTAGAGTATTTTTAAAAATATAGGCCCAAAACATGCTGAAAATCGATATTTTGGGTGCCCAAAGTCGATATGTGCATGCATCTTCTGTATCCGTCTATATCCCAAATTCAGGTTCAAAACAATCGAAAATTCGATATTTTTGTGTCACAGAAGCAATCTGTACATGCCTACTCCGTGTTAGAGTATTTTCAAAATACAGGTCTAAAACATGTTAAAAATCGATATTTTATGTGCCCAAAGTCGATATGTGCATGCATCTTCTGAATCCGTTTATATCTCAAATTCAGGCTCAAAACACCCGAAAATTCGATATTTTTGGGTCCCAGAAGCAATCTGTACATGTCTACACCGTGCTATAGTATTTTCAAAATACAGGCCCAAAACATGCTCAAAATCGATATTTAAGGTGCCCAAAGTCGATATGTGCATGCATCTTCTGTACCCGTTCATATCTCAAATTCAGGCTCAGAACACCCTAAAATTCGATTTATTTGGGTTCCAGAAGCGATCTGTACGTGTCTACTCAGTGTTAGAGTATTTTTAAAAATATAGGCCCAAAACATGCTGAAAATCGATATTTTGGGTGCCCAAAGTCGATATGTGCATGCATCTTCTGTATCCGTCTATATCCCAAATTCAGGTTCAAAACAATCGAAAATTCGATATTTTTGGGTCACAGAAGCAATCTGTACATGCCTACTTCTTCCTAGAATGTTTTCAAGATACAGACCCAAAACATGCTCAAAATCGATATTTTAGGTGCCCAAAGTCGATATGTGCATGCATCTTCTGTATCCGTCTATATCCCAAATTCAGGTTCAAAAAACCCGAAAATTCGATATTTTTGGGTCCCAGAAGCGATCTGTACATGCCTACTCCTTGCTAGAATTTTTTAAGATACAAACCCAAGACATGCTCAAAATCGATATTTTAGGTGCAAAAAGTCGATATGTGCATGCATCCTCTGTACCCGGTTATATCCCAAATTCTGGCTCAAAAACCCCGAAAATTCGATATTTTTGGGTCCCAGAAGCAATCTGTACATGTCTACACCGTGCTATAGTATTTTCAAAATACAGGCCCAAAACATGCTCAAAATCGATATTTAAGGTGCCCAAAGTCGATATGTGCATGCATCTTCTGTACCCGTTCATATCTCAAATTCAGGCTCAGAACACCCTAAAATTCGATTTATTTGGGTTCCAGAAGCGATCTGTACGTGTCTACTCAGTGTTAGAGTATTTTTAAAAATATAGGCCCAAAACATGCTGAAAATCGATATTTTGGGTGCCCAAAGTCGATATGTGCATGCATCTTCTGTATCCGTCTATATCCCAAATTCAGGTTCAAAAAACCCGAAAATTCGATATTTTTGGGTCCCAGAAGCGATCTGTACATGCCTACTCCTTGCTAGAATTTTTTAAGATACAAACCCAAGACATGCTCAAAATCGATATTTTAGGTGCAAAAAGTCGATATGTGCATGCATCTTCTGTTCCCGTTTATATCTCAAATTCAGGCTCAAAACACCCGAAAATTCGATATTTTTGGGTCCCAAAAGCGATCTGTACATGCATACTCAGTGCTAGAATGTTTTCAAAATATAGGCTTAAAACATGCTAAAAATCGATATTTTAGGTGTCCAAAGTCGATATGTGCATGCATCTTCTGTACCCGTTTATATCTAAAATTCAGGCTCAAAACACCCGAAAATTCAATATTTTTGGGTCCCAAAAGCGATCTGTACATGTCTAGTCCGAGTTGGAGTATTTTTTAAATACAGGCCCAAAACATGCTAAAAATCGATATTTTGGGTGCCTAAAGTCGATATGTGCATGCATCTTCTGTACCCGTTTTTATCTCAAATTCAGACTCAAAACAACCGAATATTCGATATTTTTGTGTCCCAGAAGCGATCTGTACATGCCTACTCCGTGTTAGAGTATTTTCAAAATACAGGCCCAAAACATGCTCAAAATCGATATTTTATGTGCCCAAAGTCAAAATGTGTATGCATCTTCTGTACACGTGTATATCCCTAATTCAGGTTCAAAACACCAAAAAATTCGGTATTTTTGGGTCCCCGAAGCGATCTGTACATGCCTACTCCTTGCTAGAATTTTTTCAAGATACAGACCCAAAACATGCTCAAAATCGATATTTTAGGTGCAAAAAGTCGATATGTGCATGCATCCTCTGTACCCGGTTATATCCCAAATTCTGGCTCAAAAACCCCGAAAATTCGATATTTTTGGGTCCCAGAAGCAATCTGTACATGTCTACACCGTGCTATAGTATTTTCAAAATACAGGCCCAAAACATGCTCAAAATCGATATTTAAGGTGCCCAAAGTCGATATGTGCATGCATCTTCTGTACCCGTTCATATCTCAAATTCAGGCTCAGAACACCCTAAAATTCGATTTATTTGGGTTCCAGAAGCGATCTGTACGTGTCTACTCAGTGTTAGAGTATTTTTAAAAATATAGGCCCAAAACATGCTGAAAATCGATATTTTGGGTGCCCAAAGTCGATATGTGCATGCATCTTCTGTATCCGTCTATATCCCAAATTCAGGTTCAAAACAATCGAAAATTCGATATTTTTGGGTCACAGAAGCAATCTGTACATGCCTACTTCTTGCTAGAATGTTTTCAAGATACAGACCCAAAACATGCTCAAAATCGATATTTTAGGTGCCCAAAGTCGATATGTGCATGCATCTTCTGTATCCGTCTATATCCCAAATTCAGGTTCAAAAAACCCGAAAATTCGATATTTTTGGGTCCCAGAAGCGATCTGTACATGCCTACTCCTTGCTAGAATTTTTAAAGATACAAACCCAAGACATGCTCAAAATCGATATTTTAGGTGCAAAAAGTCGATATGTGCATGCATCCTCTGTACCCGGTTATATCCCAAATTCTGGCTCAAAAACCCCGAAAATTCGATATTTTTGGGTCCCAGAAGGAATCTGTACATGTCTACACCGTGCTATAGTATTTTCAAAATACAGGCCCAAAACATGCTCAAAATCGATATTTAAGGTGCCCAAAGTCGATATGTGCATGCATCTTCTGTACCCGTTCATATCTCAAATTCAGGCTCAGAACACCCTAAAATTCGATTTATTTGGGTTCCAGAAGCGATCTGTACGTGTCTACTCAGTGTTAGAGTATTTTTAAAAATATAGGCCCAAAACATGCTGAAAATCGATATTTTGGGTGCCCAAAGTCGATATGTGCATGCATCTTCTGTATCCGTCTATATCCCAAATTCAGGTTCAAAACAATCGAAAATTCGATATTTTTGGGTCACAGAAGCAATCTGTACATGCCTACTTCTTGCTAGAATGTTTTCAAGATACAGACCCAAAACATGCTCAAAATCGATATTTTAGGTGCCCAAAGTCGATATGTGCATGCATCTTCTGTATCCGTCTATATCCCAAATTCAGGTTCAAAAAACCCGAAAATTCGATATTTTTGGGTCCCAGAAGCGATCTGTACATGCCTATTCCTTGCTAGAATTTTTTAAGATACAAACCCAAGACATGCTCAAAATCGATATTTTAGGTGCAAAAAGTCGATATGTGCATGCATCTTCTGTTCCCGTTTATATCTCAAATTCAGGCTCAAAACACCCGAAAATTCGATATTTTTGGGTCCCAAAAGCGATCTGTACATGCATACTCAGTGCTAGAATGTTTTCAAAATATAGGCTTAAAACATGCTAAAAATCGATATTTTAGGTGTACAAAGTCGATATGTGCATGCATCTTCTGTACCCGTTTATATCTAAAATTCAGGCTCAAAACACCCGAAAATTCAATATTTTTGGGTCCCAAAAGCGATCTGTACATGTCTAGTCCGAGTTGGAGTATTTTTTAAATACAGGCCCAAAACATGCTAAAAATCGATATTTTGGGTGCCTAAAGTCGATATGTGCATGCATCTTCTGTACCCGTTTTTATCTCAAATTCAGACTCAAAACAACCGAATATTCGATATTTTTGTGTCCCAGAAGCGATCTGTACATGCCTACTCCGTGTTAGAGTATTTTCAAAATACAGGCCCAAAACATGCTCAAAATCGATATTTTATGTGCCCAAAGTCAAAATGTGTATGCATCTTCTGTACACGTGTATATCCCTAATTCAGGTTCAAAACACCAAAAAATTCGATTTTTTTGGGTCCCAGAAGCGATCTGTACATGCCTACTCCTTGCTAGAATGTTTTCAAGATACAGACCCAAAACATGTTAAAAATCGATTTTTAAGTGCAAAAAGTCGATATGTGCATGCATCTTCTGTACCCGTTTATGTCTCATATTCAGGCTCAAAACTCCGAAAATTCGATATTTTTTGGTCCCTTAAGCAATCTGCACATGCCTCCTCAGTGCTAGAATGTTTTTAAAACACAGGCTTAAAACATGCTATAAATCGATATTTTAGGTGTCCAAAGTCGATATGTGCATGCATCTTCTGAACCCGTTTATATCTCAAATTCAGGCTCAAAACACCCAAAAAATCGATATTTTTGTGTACCAGAAGCGATCTGTACATGCCTACTCCGTGTTAATGTATTTTCAAAATACAGGCCCAAAACATGCTGAAAATCTATATTTTAGGTGCCCAAAGTCAATATGTGTATGCATCTTCTGTACCCGTTTATATCCCAAATTCAGGTTCAAAACACCAGAAAATACGGTATTTTTGGGTCCCAGAAGCGATCTGTACATGCCTACTCCTTGCTAGAATTTTTTCAAGATACAGACCCAAAACATGCTCAAAATCGATATTTTAGGTGCAAAAAGTCGATATGTGCATGCATCCTCTGTACCCGGTTATATCCCAAATTCTGGCTCAAAACCCCCGAAAATTCGATATTTTTGGGTCCCAGAAGCGATCTGTACATGCCTACTCAGTGCTAGAATTTTTTAAGATACAAACCCAAGACATGCTCAAAATCGATATTTTAGATGCAAAAAGTCGATATGTGCATGCATCTTCTGAATCCGTTTATATCTCAAATTCAGGCTCAAAACCCCCGAAAATTCGATATTTTTGTGTCCCAGAAGCGATCTGTACATGTCTACACCGTGCTATAGTATTTTCAAAATACAGGCCCAAAACATGCTCAAAATCGATATTTAAGGTGCCCAAAGTCGATATGTGCATGCATCTTCTGTACCCGTTCATATCTCAAATTCAGGCTCAGAACACCCTAAAATTCGATTTATTTGGGTTCCAGATGCGATCTGTACGTGTCTACTCAGTGTTAGAGTATTTTTTAAAATACAGACCCAAAACATGCTTAAAATCGATATTTTGGGTGCCCAAAGTCGATATGTGCATGCATCTTCTGTACCCGTTTATATCTCAAATTCAGACTCAAAACACCCGAATATTCGATATTTTTGGGTCCCAAAAGCAATGTGTACATGCATACTCCGTGTTAGAGTATTTTCAAGATACAGGCCTAAAACATGCTGAAAATCGATATTTTAGCTGCCCAAAGACAATATGTGTATGCATCTTCTGTACCCGTCTATATCCCAAATTCAGGTTCAAAACACTCTAAAATTCGATATTTTGGGGTCCCAGAAGCGATCTGTACATGCCTACTTCTTGCTAGAATGTTTTCAAGATACAGACCCAAAACATGCTCAAAATCGATATTTTTTGTGCAAAAAGTCGATATGTGCATGCATCTTCTGTTCCCGTTTATATCTCAAATTCAGGCTCAAAACACCCGAAAATTCCATATTTTTGGGTCCCTTAAGTGATCTGTACATGCATACTCAGTGCTAGAATGTTTTTAAAATATAGGCTCAAAACATGCTAAAAATCGATATTTTAGGTGTCCAAAGTCGATATGTGCATGCATCTTCTGTACCCGTTTATATCTAAAATTCAGGCTCAAAACACCCGAAAATTCGATATTTTAGGGTCCCAAAAGCGATCTGTACATGTCTAGTCCGAGTTAGAGTATTTTTTAAATACAGGCCCAAAACATGCTAAAAATCGATATTTTAGGTGCCCAAAGTCGATATGTGCATGCATTTTCTGTACCCGTTTATATCTCAAATTCAGGCTCAAAACACCCGAAAATTCAATATTTTTGGGGCCCAGAAGCGATCTGTACGTGCATACTACGTGTTAGAGTGTTTTTAAAATACAGGCCCAAAACATGCTGAAAATCGATATTTTATGTGACCAAAGTCAATATGTGTATGCATCTTCTGTACACGTGTATATCCCTAATTCAAGTTCAAAACACCAGAAAATTCGATATTTTTGGGTCCCAAAAGCGATCTGTACATGCCTACTCCTTGCTAGAATGTTTTCAAGATACAGACCCCAAACATGCTCAAAATCGATATTTTAGGTGTCCAAAGTCGATATGTGCATGCATCTTCTGAACCCGTTTATATCTCAAATTCAGGCTCAGAACACCCAAAAAATCGATATTTTTGTGCACCAGAAGCGATCTGTACATGCCTACTCCGTGTTAGAGTATTTTTAAAATACAGGCCCAAAACATGTTAAAAATCGATATTTTAGGTGCCCAAAGTCGATATGTGCATGCATCTTCTGAATCCGTTTATATCTCATATTCAGGCTCAAAACACCAGAAAAATCGATATTTTTGTGTCCCAGAAGCGATATGTTCATGCCTACTCCGTATTAATGTACTTTCAAAATAGAAGCCCAAAACATGCTGAAAATCTATATTTTAGGTGCCCAAAGTCAATATGTGTATGCATCTTCTGTACCCGTTTATATCCCAAATTCAGGTTCAAAACACCAGAAAATTCGGTATTTTTGGGTCCCAGAAGCGATCTGTACATGCCTACTCCTTGCTAGAATTTTTTCAAGATACAGACCCAAAACATGCTCAAAATCGATATTTTAGATGCAAAAAAGTCGATATGTGCATGCATCCTCTGTACCTGGTTATATCCCAAATTCTGGCTCAAAACCCCCGAAAATTCGATATTTTTGGGTCCCAGAAGCGATCTGTACATGCCTACTCAGTGCTAGAATATTTTCAAATTATACGCCCAAAACATACTAAAAATCAAAATTTTTCGGTGCCAAAGTCGATATGT
Source organism: Petrolisthes cinctipes (assembly GCA_033782935.1). Taxonomy (NCBI): domain Eukaryota; kingdom Metazoa; phylum Arthropoda; class Malacostraca; order Decapoda; family Porcellanidae; genus Petrolisthes; species Petrolisthes cinctipes. The sequence continues at coordinate 541,759 of JAWQEG010001115.1, read as the reverse complement.
GCATCCATCTTCTGTACCCGTTTATATCTCAAATTCAGTCTCAAAACACCCAAAAAATCGATATTTTTGTGTCCCAGAAGCGATCTGTACATGTCTACACCGTGCTATAGTATTTTCAAAATACAGGCCCAAGACATGCTCAAAATCGAAATTTAAGGTGCCCAAAGTCGATATGTGCATGCATCTTCTGTACCCGTTCATATCTCATATTCAGGCTCAGAGCACCCTAAAATTTGATTTATTTGGGTTCCAGAAGCGATCTGTACGTGTCTACTCAGTGTTAAAGTATTTTTAAAAATACAGGCCCAAAACATGCTTAAAATCGATATTTTAGGTTCCCAAAGTCGATATGTGCATGCATCTTCTGTACCCGTTTATATCTCAAATTCAGAATCAAAACACCCGAATATTCGATATTTTTGGGTCCCAGAAGCAATGTGTACATGCATACTCCGTGTTAGAGTATTTTCAAAGTACAGGCCTAAAACATGCTGAAAATCGATATTTTAGATGCCCAAAGTCAATATGTGTATGCATCTTCTGTACCCGTCTATATCCCAAATTCAGGTTCAAAACACTCGAAAATTCGAAATTTTTGGGTCCTAGAAGCAATCTGTACATGCCTACTTCTTGCTAGAATGTTTTCAAGATACAGACCCAAAACATGCTCAAAATCGATATTTTAGGTGCAAAAAGTCGAAATGTGCATGCATCTTCTGTTCCCGTTTATATCTCAAATTCAGGCTCAAAACACCCGAAAATTCGATATTTTTGGGTCCCCGAAGCGATCTGTACATGCCTACTCCGTGTTAGAGTATTTTCAAAATACAGGCCCAAAACATGCTCAAAATCGATATTTTAGGTGCCCAAAGTCGATATGTGCATGCATCTTCTGTATCCGTCTATATCCCAAATTCAGGTTTAAAACAACAGAAAATTCGATATTTTTGGGTCCCAGAAACAATCTGTACATGTCTACACCGTGCTATAGTATTTTCAAAATACAGACCCAAAACATGCTCAAAATCGATATTTTAGGTGCAAAAACTCGAAATGTGCATGCATCTTCTGTACCCGTTTATATCTCAAATTCAGTCTCAAAACTCCGAAAATTCGATATTTTTGGGTCCCTTAAGAAATCTGCACATGCCTACTCATTTCTAGAATGTTTTTTAAAATACAGGCTTAAAACATGCTATAAATCGATATTTTATGTGTCCAAAGTCGATATGTGCATACATCTTCTGTACCCGTTTATATCTCAAATTCAGGCTCGAAAAACACCCGAAAATTCAATATTTTTGGGTCCCAGAAGCGATCTGTACATGCCTACTCCGTGTTAATGTATTTTCAAAATACAGGCCCAAAACATGCTGAAAATCTATATATTAGGTGCCCAAAGTCAATATGTGTATGCCACTTCTGGATCCGTCTATATCCCAAATTCAGGTTCAAAACACCAGAAAATTCGGTATTTTTGGGTCACAGAAGCGATCTATACATGCCTACTCCTTGCTGGAATTTTTTCAAGAGACAGACCCAAAACATGCTCAAAATCGATATTTTAGGTGCAAAAAGTCGATATGTGCATGCATCCTCTGTACCCGGTTATATCCTAAATTCTGGCTCAAAACCCCCAAAAATTCGATATTTTTGGGTCCCAGAAGCGATCTGTACATGCCTACTCCATGTTAGAGTATTTTCAAAATACAGGCCCAAAACATGCTCAAAATCGATATTTTAGGTGCCCAAAGTCGATATGTGCATGCATCTTCTGTATCCGTCTATATCCCAAATTCAGGTTCAAAAAACCCGAAAATTCGATATTTTTGGGTCCCTGAAGCGATCTGTACATGCCTACTCCTTGCTAGAATTTTTTAAGATACAAACCCAAGACATTCTCAAAATCGATATTTTAGGTGCAAAAAGTCGATATGTGCATGAATCTTCTGTACCCGTTTATATCTCAAATTCAGGCTTAAAACACCTGAAAATTCCATATTTTTGGGTCCCTTAAGCGATCTGTACATGCATACTCAGTGCTAGAATGATTTCAAAATATAGGCTCAAAACATGCTAAAAATCGATATTTTAGGTGCACAAAGTCGATATGTGCATGCATCTTCTATACCCGTTTATATCTCAAATTCAGGCTCAAAACAACCGAAAATTCGGAATTTTTGGGTCCCAGAAGCGGTCTCTACGTGCATACTCCGTGTTAGAGTGTTTTTAAAATACAGGCCCAAAACATGCTGAAAATCGATATTTTAGGTGTCCAAAGTCGATAGGTGCATGCATCTTCTGAACCCGTTTATATCTCAAATTCAGGCTCAAAACACCCAAAAAATCGATATTTTTGTGTCCCAGAAGCGATCTGTACATGCCTACTCCGTGTTAATGTATTTTCAAAATACAGGCCCAAAACATGATGAAAATCTATATTTTAGGTGCCCAAAGTCAATATGTGTATGCATCTTCTGTACCCGTTTATATCCCAAATTCAGGTTCAAAACACCAGAAAATTCGGTATTTTTGGGTCCCAGAAGCGATCTGTACATGTCTACTCCTTGCTAGAATTTTTTCAAGATACAGACCCAAAACATGCTCAAAATCGATATTTTAGGTGCAAAAAAGTCGATATGTGCATGCATCCTTTGTACCCGGTTATATCTCAAATTCAGGCTCAAAACCCCCGAAAATTCGATATTTTTGGGTACCAGAAGTGATCTGTACATGCCTACTCAGTGCTAGAATATTTTCAAAATACAGACACAAAACATGCTCAAAATCGATATTTTAAGTGCAAAAAGTCGATATGTGCATGCATCTTCTGTACCCGTTTATATCTCAAATTCAGGCTCAAAACTCCGAAAATTCGATATTTTTTGGTCCCTTAAGCAATCTGTACATGCCTACTCAGTGCTAGAATGTTTTTAAAATACAGGCTTAAAACATGCTATAAATCGATATTTTAGGTGTCCAAAGTCGATATGTGCATGCATCTTCTGAACCCGTTTATATCTCAAATTCAGGCTCAAAACACCCAGAAAATCGATATTTTTGTGCACCAGAAGCGATCTGTACATGCCTACTCCGTGTTAGAGTATTTTTAAAATACAGGCCCAAAACATGTTAAAAATCGATATTTTAGGTGACCAAAGTCGATATGTGCATGCATCTTCTGAATCCGTTTATATCTCATATTCAGGCTTAAAACACCCGAAAATTCGATATTTTTGGGTCCCAGAAGCGATCTGTACATGCCTACTCCGTGTTAATGTATTTTGAAAATACAGGCCCAAAACATGATGAAAATCTATATTTTAGGTGCCCAAAGTCAATATGTGTATGCATCTTCTGTACCCGTTCATATCTCAAATTCAGGCTCAGAACACCCTAAAATTCGATTTATTTGGGTTCCAGAAGCGATCTGTACGTGTCTACTCAGTGTTAGAGTATTTTTTAAAATACAGTCCCAAAACATGCTTAAAATCGATATTTTGGGTGCCCAAAGTCGATATGTGCATGCATTTTCTGTACCCGTTTATATCTCAAATTCAGACTTAAAACAACCGAATATTCGATATTTTTGTGTCCCAGAAACGATCTGTACATGCCTACTCCGTGTTAGAGTATTTTCAAAATACAGGCCCAAAACATGCTCAAAATCGATATTTTATGTGCCCAAAGTCAAAATGTGTATGCATCTTCTGTAAAACGTGTATAGCCCTAATTCAGGTTCAAAACACCAGAAAATTCGATTTTTTTGGGTCCCAGAAGCGATCTCTACATGCCTACTCCTTGCTAAAATGTTTTCAAGATACAGACCCAAAACATGTTAAAAATCGATATTTTAAGTGCAAAAAGTCGATATGTGCATGCATCTTCTGTACCCGTTTATATCTCAAATTCAGGCTCAAAACTCCGAAAATTCGATATTTTTGGGTCCCTTAAGCAATCTGCACATGCCTACTCAGTGCGAGAATGTTTTTAAAATACAGGCTTAAAACATGCTATAAATCGATATTTTAGGTGTCCAAAGTCGATATGTGCATGCATCTTCTGAACCCGTTTATATCTCAAATTCAGGCTCAAAACACCCAAAAAATCGATATTTTTGTGTACCAGAAGCGATCTGTACATGCCTACTCCGTGTTAATGTATTTTCAAAATACAGGCCCAAAACATGCTGAAAATCTATATATTAGGTGCCCAAAGTCAATATGTGTATGCCACTTCTGGATCCGTCTATATCCCAAATTCAGGTTCAAAACACCAGAAAATTCGGTATTTTTGGGTCACAGAAGCGATCTATACATGCCTACTCCTTGCTGGAATTTTTTCAAGAGACAGACCCAAAACATGCTCAAAATCGATATTTTAGGTGCAAAAAGTCGATATGTGCATGCATCCTCTGTACCCGGTTATATCCTAAATTCTGGCTCAAAACCCCCAAAAATTCGATATTTTTGGGTCCCAGAAGCGATCTGTACATGCCTACTCCATGTTAGAGTATTTTCAAAATACAGGCCCAAAACATGCTCAAAATCGATATTTTAGGTGCCCAAAGTCGATATGTGCATGCATCTTCTGTATCCGTCTATATCCCAAATTCAGGTTCAAAAAACCCGAAAATTCGATATTTTTGGGTCCCTGAAGCGATCTGTACATGCCTACTCCTTGCTAGAATTTTTTAAGATACAAACCCAAGACATTCTCAAAATCGATATTTTAGGTGCAAAAAGTCGATATGTGCATGAATCTTCTGTACCCGTTTATATCTCAAATTCAGGCTTAAAACACCTGAAAATTCCATATTTTTGGGTCCCTTAAGCGATCTGTACATGCATACTCAGTGCTAGAATGATTTCAAAATATAGGCTCAAAACATGCTAAAAATCGATATTTTAGGTGCACAAAGTCGATATGTGCATGCATCTTCTATACCCGTTTATATCTCAAATTCAGGCTCAAAACAACCGAAAATTCGGAATTTTTGGGTCCCAGAAGCGGTCTCTACGTGCATACTCCGTGTTAGAGTGTTTTTAAAATACAGGCCCAAAACATGCTGAAAATCGATATTTTAGGTGTCCAAAGTCGATAGGTGCATGCATCTTCTGAACCCGTTTATATCTCAAATTCAGGCTCAAAACACCCAAAAAATCGATATTTTTGTGTCCCAGAAGCGATCTGTACATGCCTACTCCGTGTTAATGTATTTTCAAAATACAGGCCCAAAACATGATGAAAATCTATATTTTAGGTGCCCAAAGTCAATATGTGTATGCATCTTCTGTACCCGTTTATATCCCAAATTCAGGTTCAAAACACCAGAAAATTCGGTATTTTTGGGTCCCAGAAGCGATCTGTACATGTCTACTCCTTGCTAGAATTTTTTCAAGATACAGACCCAAAACATGCTCAAAATCGATATTTTAGGTGCAAAAAAGTCGATATGTGCATGCATCCTTTGTACCCGGTTATATCTCAAATTCAGGCTCAAAACCCCCGAAAATTCGATATTTTTGGGTACCAGAAGTGATCTGTACATGCCTACTCAGTGCTAGAATATTTTCAAAATACAGACACAAAACATGCTCAAAATCGATATTTTAAGTGCAAAAAGTCGATATGTGCATGCATCTTCTGTACCCGTTTATATCTCAAATTCAGGCTCAAAACTCCGAAAATTCGATATTTTTTGGTCCCTTAAGCAATCTGTACATGCCTACTCAGTGCTAGAATGTTTTTAAAATACAGGCTTAAAACATGCTATAAATCGATATTTTAGGTGTCCAAAGTCGATATGTGCATGCATCTTCTGAACCCGTTTATATCTCAAATTCAGGCTCAAAACACCCAGAAAATCGATATTTTTGTGCACCAGAAGCGATCTGTACATGCCTACTCCGTGTTAGAGTATTTTTAAAATACAGGCCCAAAACATGTTAAAAATCGATATTTTAGGTGACCAAAGTCGATATGTGCATGCATCTTCTGAATCCGTTTATATCTCATATTCAGGCTTAAAACACCCGAAAATTCGATATTTTTGGGTCCCAGAAGCGATCTGTACATGCCTACTCCGTGTTAATGTATTTTGAAAATACAGGCCCAAAACATGATGAAAATCTATATTTTAGGTGCCCAAAGTCAATATGTGTATGCATCTTCTGTACCCGTTCATATCTCAAATTCAGGCTCAGAACACCCTAAAATTCGATTTATTTGGGTTCCAGAAGCGATCTGTACGTGTCTACTCAGTGTTAGAGTATTTTTTAAAATACAGTCCCAAAACATGCTTAAAATCGATATTTTGGGTGCCCAAAGTCGATATGTGCATGCATTTTCTGTACCCGTTTATATCTCAAATTCAGACTTAAAACAACCGAATATTCGATATTTTTGTGTCCCAGAAACGATCTGTACATGCCTACTCCGTGTTAGAGTATTTTCAAAATACAGGCCCAAAACATGCTCAAAATCGATATTTTATGTGCCCAAAGTCAAAATGTGTATGCATCTTCTGTAAAACGTGTATAGCCCTAATTCAGGTTCAAAACACCAGAAAATTCGATTTTTTTGGGTCCCAGAAGCGATCTCTACATGCCTACTCCTTGCTATAATGTTTTCAAGATACAGACCCAAAACATGTTAAAAATCGATATTTTAAGTGCAAAAAGTCGATATGTGCATGCATCTTCTGTACCCGTTTATATCTCAAATTCAGGCTCAAAACTCCGAAAATTCGATATTTTTGGGTCCCTTAAGCAATCTGCACATGCCTACTCAGTGCGAGAATGTTTTTAAAATACAGGCTTAAAACATGCTATAAATCGATATTTTAGGTGTCCAAAGTCGATATGTGCATGCATCTTCTGAACCCGTTTATATCTCAAATTCAGGCTCAAAACACCCAAAAAATCGATATTTTTGTGTACCAGAAGCGATCTGTACATGCCTACTCCGTGTTAGAGTATTTTTAAAATACAGTCACAAAACATGTTAAAAATCGATATTTTAGGTGCCCAAAGTCGATATGTGCATGCATCTTCTGAATCCGTTTATATCTCATATTCAGGCTCAAAACACCCGAAAAATCGATATTTTTGTGTCCCTTAAGCGATCTGTACATGCCTACTCCGTGTTAATGTACTTTCAAAATAGAAGCCCAAAACATGCTGAAAATCTATATTTTAGGTGCCCAAAGTCAATATGTGTATGCATCTTCTATACCCGTTTATATCCCAAATTCAGGTTCAAAACACCAGAAAATTCGGTATTTTTGGGTCCCAGAAGCGATCTGTACATGCCTACTCCTTGCTAGAATTTTTTCAAGATACAGACCCAAAACATGCTCAAAATCGATATTTTAGGTGCAAAAAAGTCGATATGTGCATGCATCCTCTGTACCTGGTTATATCCCAAATTCTGGCTCAAAACCCCCGAAAATTCGATATTTTTGGGTCCCAGAAGCGATCTGTACATGCCTACTCAGTGCTAGAATATTTTCAAATTATACGCCGAAAACATACTAAAAATCAAAAATTTTCGGTGCCTAAGTCGATATGTGCATGCATCTTCTGTACCCGTTTATATCTCAAATTCAGTCTCAAAACACCCAAAAAATCGATATTTTTTTGTCCCAGAAGCTATCTGTACATGTCTACACCGTGCTATAGTATTTTCAAAATACAGGCCCAAGACATGCTCAAAATCGATATTTAAGGTGCCAAAAGTCGATATGTGCATGCATCTTCTGTACCCGTTCATATCTCATATTCAGGCTCAGAACACCCTAAAATTCGATTTATTTGGGTTCCAGAAGCGATCTGTACGTGTCTACTCAGTGTTAAAGTATTTTTAAAAATACAGGCTTAAAATATGCTATAAATCGATATTTTAGGTGTCCAAAGTCGATATGTGCATGCATCTTCTGTACCCGTTTATATTTCAAATTCAGGCTCGAAAAACACCCGAAAATTCAATATTTTTGGGTCCCAAAAGCGATCTGTACATGCCTACTCCGTGTTAATGTATTTTCAAAATACAGGCCCAAAACATGCTGAAAATCTATATATTAGGTGCCCAAAGTCAATATGTGTAAGCCACTTCTGTATCCGTCTATATCCCAAATTCAGGTTCAAAAAACCCGAGAATTCGATATTTTTGGGCCCCTGAAGCGATCTGTACATGCCTACTCGTTGCTAGAATTTTTTAAGATACAAACCCAAGACATTCTCAAAATCGATATTTTAGGTGCAAAAAGTCGATATGTGCATGTATCTTCTGTACCCGTTTATATCTCAAATTCAGGCTCAAAACACCCGAAAATTACATATTTTTGGGTCCCAGAAGCGGTCTGTACGTGCATACTCCGTGTTAGAGTGTTTTTAAAATACAGGCCCAAAACATGCTGAAAATCGATATTTTAGCTGCCCAAAGTCAATATGTGTATGCATCTTCTGTACCCGTCTATATCCCAAATTCAGGTTCAAAACTCCAGAGAATTCGGTATTTTTGGATCCCAGAAGCGATCTGTACATGCCTACTCCTTGCTAGAATGTTTTCAAGATACAGACCCAATACATGCTCAAAATCGATATTTTAGGTGCAAAAAGTCGATATGTGCATGCATCCTCTGTACCCTGTTATATAACAATTTCTGGCTCAAAACACCCGAAAATTCGATATTTTTGGGTCCCAGAAGCGATCTGTACATGCCTACTCAGTGCTAGAATATTTTCAAATTATACGCCCAAAACATACTAAAAATCGATATTTTGGGTGCCAAAGTCGATATGTGAATGCATCTACTAAACCCGTTTATATCTCAAATTTAGGCTCAAAACACCCAAAAAATCGATATTTTTGTGTCCCAGAAGCGATCTGTACATGTCTAGACCGTGCTAAAGTATTTTCAAAATACAGGCCCAATTCATGCTCAAAATCGATATTTTAGGTGCTCAAAGTCGATATGTGCATGCATCTTCTGTATCCGTCTATATCCCAAATTTAGGTTGAAAACACCCGAAAATTCGATAATTTTGGGTCCCAGAAGCGATCTGTACATGCCTACTCCTTGCTAGAATATTTTCAAGATACAGACCCAAAACATGTTCAAAATCGATATTTTAAGTGCAAAAAGTCGATATGTGTATGCATCTTCTGTACTCGTTGATATCTCAAATTCAGGCTCAAAACTCGGAAAATTCAATATTTTTGGGTCTCTTAAGCAATCTGCACATGCCTACTCAGTGCTAGAATGTTTTTAAAATACAAGCTTAAAACATGCTATAAATCGATATTTTAGGTGTCCAAAGTCGATATGTGCATGCATCTTCTGAACCCGTTTATATCTCAAATTCAGGCTCAAAACACCCAAAAAATCGATATTTTTGTGTCCCAGAAGCGATCTGTACATGCCTACACAGTGTTAGAGTATTTTCAAAATACAGGCCCAAAACATGCTCAAAATCGATATTTTAGGTGCCCAAAGTCGATATGTGCATGCATCTTCTGTACCCGTTTATATCTCAAATTCAGACTCAAAACACCTGAATATTCGATATTTTTGGGTTCCAAAAGCAATGTGTACATGCATACTCCGTGTTAGAGTATTTTCAAAATACAGGCCTAAAACAGGCTGAAAATCGATATTTTAGATTCCCAAAGTCAATATGTGTATGCATCTTCTGTACCCGTCTATATTCCAAATTCAGGTTCAAATCATTTGAAAATTCGATAATTTTGGGTCCCAGAAGCAATCTGTACATGCGTACTTCTTGCTAGAATGTTTTCAAGATAGAGACCCAAAACATGCTAAAAATCGATATTTTAGGTACAAAAAGTCGATATGTGCATGTATCCTCTGTACCCGGTTACATCCCAATTTCTGGCTCAGAACACCCGAAAATTCGATATTTTTGGGTCCCAGAAGCGATCTGTACATGCCTACTCAGTGCTAGAATATTTTCAAATTATACGCCGAAAACATACTAAAAATCGATATTTTGGGTGCCTAAAGTCGATATGTGAATGCATCTTCTGTATCCGTTTATATCTCAAATTCAGGCTCAAAACACCCAAAAAATCGATATTTTTGTGCCCCAGAAGCGATCTGTACATGTCTAAACCGTGTTTAAGTATTTTCAAAATACAGGCCCAAAACATGCTCAAAATCGATATTTTAGGTGCCCGAAGTCGATATGTGCATGCATCTTCTGTACCTGTTCATATCTCAAATTCAGGCTCAGAACAACCGAAAATTCGATTTATTTGGGTCCCCGAAGCGATCTGTACGTCTCTACTCCGTGTTAGAGTATTTTAAAAATACAGGCTCAAAACATGCTCAAAATCGATATTTTGGGTGCCCAAAGTCGATATGTGCATGCATCTTCTGTACCCGTTTATATCTCAAATTCAGACTCAAAACACTCGAATATTCGATATTTTTGTTTCTCAAAAAGCCATCTGTACATGCATACTCCGTGTTAGAGTATTTTTAAAATACAGACCTAAAACATGCTGTAAATCGATATTTTAGCTGCCCAAAGTCAATATGTGTATGCATCTTCTGTACCCGTCTGTATCCCAAATTCAGGTTCAAAACACTCGAAAATTCGATATTTTTGAGTCCCAGAAGCAATCTGTACATGCCTACTTCTAGCTAGAAAGTTTTCATGATACAGACCCAAAACATGCTCAAAATCAATATTTTAGGTGCAAAAAGTCGATATGTGCATGCATCTTCTGTACCCGTTTATATCTCAAATTCAGGCTCAAAACACCCAAAAAATCGATATTTTTGTGTCCCAGAAGCGATCTGTACATGTCTACACCGTGTTATATTATTTTTAAAATACAGGCCCAAAACATGCTCAAAATCGATGTTTTAGGTGCCCAAAGTCGATATGTGCATGCATCTTCTGTACCCGTTCATATCTCAAATTCAGGCTCAGAACACCCGAAAATTCGATTTATTTGGGTCCCAGAAGCGATATGTACGTGTCTACTCAGTGTTAGAGTATTTTAAAAATTCAGGCCCAAAACATGCTCAAAATCGATATTTTGGGTGCCCAAAGTCGATATGTGCATGCATCTTCTGTACCCGTTTATATCTCAAATTCAGACTCAAAACACTCGAATATTCGATATTTTTGTTTCTCAAAAAGCCATCTGTACATGCATACTCCGTGTTAGAGTATTTTTAAAATACAGGCCTAAAACATGCTGTAAATCGATATTTTAGCTGCCCAAAGTCAATATGTGTATGCATCTTCTGTACCCGTCTGTATCCCAAATTCAGGTTCAAAACACTCGAAAATTCGATATTTTTGAGTCCCAGAAGCAATCTGTACATGCCTACTTCTAGCTAGAAAGTTTTCATGATACAGACCCAAAACATGCTCAAAATCGATATTTTAGGTGCAAAAAGTCGATATGTGCATGCATCTTCTGTACCCGTTTATATCTCAAATTCAGGCTCAAAACACCCAAAAAATCGATATTTTTGTGTCCCAGAAGCGATCTGTACATGTCTACACCGTGTTATAGTATTTTTAAAATACAGGCCCAAAACATGCTCAAAATCGATGTTTTAGGTGCCCAAAGTCGATATGTGCATGCATCTTCTGTACCCGTTCATATCTCAAATTCAGGCTCAGAACACCCGAAAATTCGATTTATTTGGGTCCCAGAAGCGATATGTACGTGTCTACTCAGTGTTAGAGTATTTTAAAAATTCAGGCCCAAAACATGCTCAAAATCGATATTTTGGGTGGTCAAAGTCGATATGTGCATGCATCTTCTGTACCCGTTTATATCTCAAATTCAGGCTCAAAACACCCGAAAATTCAATGTTTTTGGGTCCCAGAAGCGACCTGTACATGCCTACTCCTTCGTAGAATGTTTTCAAGATACAAACCCAAAACATGCTCAAAATCGATATTTTAGGTGCCCAAAGTCGATATGTGCATGCATCTTCTGTACACGTTTATATCTCAAATTCAGACTCAAAACACCCGAATATTCGATATTTTTGGGTCCCAGAAGCGATCTGTACATGCCTACTTCTTGCTAGAATGTTTTCAAGATACAGACCCAAAACATGCTCAAAATCGATATTTTAGGTGCAAAAAGTCGAAATGTGCATGCATCCTCTGTACCCGGTTATATCCCAAATTCTGGCTCAAAACACCCGAAAATTCGATATTTTTGGGTCCCAGAAGCGATCTGTACATGCCTACTCAGTGCTAGAATATTTTCAAATTATACGCCCAAAACATACTAAAAACGATATTTTGGGTGCCAAAGTCGATATGTGCATGCATCTTCGGTACCCGTTTATATCTCAAATTCAGGCTCAAAACACCCAAAAAATCGATATTTTTGTGTCCCAAAAGCGATCTGTACATGTTTACACTGTGTTTGAGTATTTTAAAAATACAGGCTCAAAACATGCTCAAAATCGTTATTTTGGGTGCCCAAAGTCGATATGTGCATGCATCTTCTGTACCCGTTTATATCTCAAATTCAGACTCAAAAAACCCGAATATTCGATATTTTTTGGTCCTAAAAGCCATCTGTACATGCATACTCCGTGTTAGAGTATTTTTAAAATACAGGCCTAAAACATGCTGTAAATCGATATTTTAGCTGCCCAAAGTCAATATGTGTATGCATCTTTTGTACCCGTCTATATCCCAAATTCAGGTTCAAAACACTCGAAAATTCGATATTTTTGAGTCCCAGAAGCAATCTGTACATGCCTACTTCTTGCTAGAAAGTTTTCATGATACAGGCCCAAAACATGCTCAAAATCGATATTTTAGGTGCCCAAAGTCGATATGAGCATGCATCTTCTGTATCCGTTCATATCTCAAATTCAGGCTCAGAACACCCTAAAATTCGATTTATTTGGGTTCCAGAAGCGATCTGTACGTGTCTACTCAGTATTAGAGTATTTTAAAAATACAGGCCCAAAACATGCTCAAAATCGATATTTTGGGTGCCCAAAGTCGATATGTGCATGCATCTTCTGTACCCGTTTATATCTCAAATTTAGACTCAAAACACCCGAATATTCGATATTTTTGGGTCCCAAAAGCAATGTGTACATGCATACTCTGTTTTAGAGTATTGTCAAAATACAGGCCTAAAACATGCTAAAAATCGATATTTTTGCTGCCCAAAGTCAATATGTGTATGCATCTTTTGTATCCGTCTATATCCCAAATTCAGATTCAAAACACTCAAAAATTCGATATTTTTGTGTCCCAGAAGTAATCTGTACATGCCTACTTCTTGCTAGAATTTTTTCAAGATACAGACCCAAAACATGCTCAAAATCGATATTTTAATTAAGTGCAAAAAGTCGATATGTGCATGCATCTTCTGTACCCGTTTATATCTCAAATTCAGACTCAAAACACCCGAATATTCGATAATTTTGGGTCCCAAAAGCAATGTGTACATGCATACTCCTTGTTAGAGTATTTTCAAAATACAGGCCTAAAACATGCTGAAAATCGATATTTTAGCTGCCCAAAGTCAATATGTGTATGCATATTCTGTACACGTCTATATCCCAAATTCAGATTCAAAACACTCAAAAATTCGATATTTTTGGGTCCCAGAAGCAATCTGTACATGCCTACTTCTTGCTAGAATGTTTTCAAGATACATACCCAAAACATACTCAAAATCGAAATTTTAGGTGCAAAAAGTCGATATGTGCATGCATCCTCTGTACCCGGTTATATCCCAATTTCTGGCTCAAAACCCCCGAAAATTCGATATTTTTGGATCCCAGAAGCGATCTGTACATGCCTACTCCGTGTTAGAGTATTTTCAAAATACAGGCCCAAAACATGCTCAAAATCGATATTTTAGGTGCAAAAAGTCGATATGTGAATGCATCTTCTGTATCCGTCTATATCCAAAATTCAGGTTCAAAACACCCGAAAATTCGATAATTTGTGGTCCCAGAAACGATCTGTACATACCTACTCCTTGCTAGAATTTTTCAAGATACAGATCCAAAACATGCTCAAAATCGATATTTTAGGTGCAAAAAGTCGAAATGTGCATGCATCTTCTGTACCCGTTTATATCTCAAATTCAGGCTCAAAACACCCGAAAATTCAATGTTTTTGGGTCCCAGAAGCGATCTGTACATGCCTACTCAGTGCTAGAATATTTTCAAATTATACGCCCAAAACAAACTAAAAATCGATATTTTGGGTGCCAAAGTCGATATGTGCATGCATCTTCTGTACCCGTTTATATCTCAAATTCAGGCTCAAAACACCCTAAAAATCGATATTTTTGTGTCCCAGAAGTGATCTGTACATGTCTACACCGTGTTTGAGTATTTTCAAAATACAGGCCCAAAACATGCTCAAAATCGATACTTTACGTGCCCGAAGTCGATATGTGCATGCATCTTCTGTACCTGTTCATATCTCAAATTCAGGCTCAGAACAACCGAAAATTCGATTTATTTGGGTCCCAAAAGCGATCTGTACGTGTCTACTCAGTGTTAGAGTATTTTAAAAATACAGGTCCAAAACATGCTCAAAATCGATATTTTGGGTGCCCTAAGTCGATATGTGCATGCATCTTCTGTACCCGTTTATATCTCAAATTCAGACTCAAAACACCCGAATATTCGATATTTTTGGGTCTCAAAAGCCATCTGTACATGCATACTCCGTGTTAGAGAATTTTTAAAATACAGGCCTAAAACATGCTGTAAATCGATATTTTATGTGCCCAAAGTCAATATGTGTATGCATCTTCTGTACCCGTCTATATCCCAAATTCAGATTCAAAACACTCAAAAATTCGATATTTTTGGGTCCCAGAAGCAATCTGTACATGCCTACTTCTTGCTAGAATGTTTTCAAGATACAGACCCAAAACATACTCAAAATCGATATTTTAGGTGCAAAAAGTCGAAATGTGCATGCATCTTCTGTACCCGTTTATATCTCAAATTCATTCTCAAAACACCCGAAAATTCGATATTTTTGGGTCCCAGAAGCGATCTGTACATGCCTACTCCGTGTTAGAGTATTTTCAAAATACAGGCCCAAAACATGCTCAAAATCGATATTTTAGGAGCAAAAAGTCGATATGTGCATGCATCTTCTGTATCCGTCTATATCCCAAATTCAGGTTCAAAACACCCAAAAAATCGATAATTTTGCGTCCCAGAAGCGATCTGTACATACCTACTCCTTGCTAGAATTT
Organism: Petrolisthes cinctipes; assembly: GCA_033782935.1. Lineage (NCBI taxonomy): Eukaryota > Metazoa > Arthropoda > Malacostraca > Decapoda > Porcellanidae > Petrolisthes > Petrolisthes cinctipes. The sequence continues at coordinate 526,504 of JAWQEG010001115.1, read as the reverse complement.
TTTCAAGATACAGACCCAAAACATGCTCAAAATCGATATTTTAGGTGCAAAAAGTCGATATGTGCATGCATCCTCTGTACCCGGTTATATCCCAATTTCTGGCTCAAAACACCCGAAAATTCGATATTTTTGGGTCCCAGAAGCGATCTGTACATGCCTACTCAGTGCTAGAATATTTTCAAATTATACGCCCAAAACATACTAAAAATCGATATTCTGGGTGCCAAAGTCGATATGTGCATGCATCTTCTGTACCCGTTTATATCTCAAATTCAGGCTCAAAACACCCAAAAAATCGATATTTTTGTGTCCCATAAGTGATCTGTACATGTCTACACCGTGTTTGAGTATTTTCAAAATACAGGCCCAAAACATGCTCAAAATCGATATTTTCGGTGCCCGAAGTCGATATGTGCATGCATCTTCTGTACCTGTTCATATCTCAAACTCAGGCTCAGAACAATCGAAAATTCGATTTATTTGGGTCCCAGAAGCGATCTGTACGTGTCTACTCAGTGTTAGAGTATTTTAAAATTACAGGTCCAAAACATGCTCAAAATCGATATTTTGGGTGCCCAAAGTCGATATGTGCATGCATCTTCTGCACCCGTTTATATCTCAAATTCAGACTCAAAACACCCGAATATTCGATATTTTTGGGTCCCAAAAGCAATGTGTACATGCATACTCCGTGTTAAATTATTTTCAAAATACAGGCCTAAAACATGCTGAAAATCGATATTTTAGCTGCCCAAAGTCAATATGTGTATGCATCTTCTGTACATGTCTATATCCCAAATTCAGATTCAAAACACTAAAAAATTCGATATTTTTGGGTCCCAGAAGCAATCTGTACATGCCTACTTCTTGCTAGAATGTTTTCAAGATAAAGACCCAAAACATACTCAAAATCGATATTTTAGGTGCAAAAAGTCGAAATGTGCATGCATCTTCTGTACCCGTTTATATCTCAAATTCAGGCTCAAAACACCCGAAAATTCAATGTTTTTGGGTTCCAGAAGGTATCTGTACGTGCATACTCCGTGTTAGTGTGTTTTTAAATTACAGGCCCAAAACATGCTGAAAATCGATATTTTATGTGCCCAAAGTCAATATGTGTATGCATCTTCTGTACCCGTGTATATCCCAAATTCAGGTTTAAAAAAAACAGAAAATTCGATATTTTTGGGTCCCAGAAGCGATCTGTACATGCCTACTCAGTGCTAGAATATTTTCAAATTATACGCCCAAAACATACTAAAAATCGATATTTTGGGTGCAAAAGTCGATATCTGCATGCATCTTCTGTACCCGTTTATATCTCAAATTCAGACTCAAAACACCCGAATATTTGATATTTTTGGGTCCCAGAAGCAATCTGTACATGCCTACACCGTGCTAGAGTATTTTCAAAATACAGGCCCAAAACATGCTCAAAATCGATATTTTAGGTGCCCAAAATCGATATGTGCATGCATCTTCTGTATCCGTTCATATCTCAAATTCAGGCTCAGAACACCCTAAAATTCGATTTATTTGGGTTTCAGAAGCGATCTGTACGTGTGTACTCAGTGTTAGAGTATTTTAAAAATACAGGCCCAAAACATGCTCAAAATCGATATTTTGGGTGCCCAAAGTCGATATGTGCATGCATCTTCTGTACCCGTTTATATCTCAAATTCAGACTCAAAACACACGAATATTCGATATTTTTGGGTCCCAAAAGCAATGTGTACATGCATACTCTGTTTTAGAGTATTTTCAAAATACAGGCCTAAAACATGCTGAAAATCGATATTTTAGCTGCCCAAAGTCGATATGTGTATGCATCTTCTGTACCCGTCTATATCCCAAATTCAGATTCAAAACACTCAAAAATTCGATATTTTTGGGTCCCAGAAGCAATCTGTACATGCCTACTTCTTGCTAGAATGTTTTCAAGATACAGACCCAAAACATACTCAAAATCGATATTTTAGGTGCAAAAAGTCGAAATGTGCATGCATCTTCTGTACCCGGTTATATCTCAAATTCAGGCTCAGAAAACCCGAAAATTCGATTTATTTGGGTCCCAGAAGCGATCTGTACGTGTCTACTCAGTGTTAGAGTATTTTAAAAATTCAGGCCCAAAACATGCTCAAAATCGATATTTTGGGTGCCCAAAGTTGATATGTGCATGCATCTTCTGTACCCGTTTATATCTCAAATTCAGGCTCAAAACACCCGAAAATTCAATGTTTTTAGGTCCCAGAAGCGATCTGTACGTGCATACTCCGTGTTAGAGTGTTTTTAAAAAACAGGCCCAAAACATGCTCAAAATCGATATTTTGGGTGCCCAAAGTCGATATGTGCATGCATCTTCTGTACCCGTTTATATCTCAAATTTAGACTCAAAACACCCGAATATTCGATATTTTTGGGTCCCAAAAGCAATGTGTACATGCATACTCTGTTTTAGAGTATTGTCAAAATACAGGCCTAAAACATGCTAAAAATCGATATTTTTGCTGCCCAAAGTCAATATGTGTATGCATCTTTTGTATCCGTCTATATCCCAAATTCAGATTCAAAACACTCAAAAATTCGATATTTTTGTGTCCCAGAAGTAATCTGTACATGCCTACTTCTTGCTAGAATTTTTTCAAGATACAGACCCAAAACATGCTCAAAATCGATATTTTAATTAAGTGCAAAAAGTCGATATGTGCATGCATCTTCTGTACCCGTTTATATCTCAAATTCAGACTCAAAACACCCGAATATTCGATAATTTTGGGTCCCAAAAGCAATGTGTACATGCATACTCCTTGTTAGAGTATTTTCAAAATACAGGCCTAAAACATGCTGAAAATCGATATTTTAGCTGCCCAAAGTCAATATGTGTATGCATATTCTGTACACGTCTATATCCCAAATTCAGATTCAAAACACTCAAAAATTCGATATTTTTGGGTCCCAGAAGCAATCTGTACATGCCTACTTCTTGCTAGAATGTTTTCAAGATACATACCCAAAACATACTCAAAATCGAAATTTTAGGTGCAAAAAGTCGATATGTGCATGCATCCTCTGTACCCGGTTATATCCCAATTTCTGGCTCAAAACCCCCGAAAATTCGATATTTTTGGATCCCAGAAGCGATCTGTACATGCCTACTCCGTGTTAGAGTATTTTCAAAATACAGGCCCAAAACATGCTCAAAATCGATATTTTAGGTGCAAAAAGTCGATATGTGAATGCATCTTCTGTATCCGTCTATATCCAAAATTCAGGTTCAAAACACCCGAAAATTCGATAATTTGTGGTCCCAGAAACGATCTGTACATACCTACTCCTTGCTAGAATTTTTCAAGATACAGATCCAAAACATGCTCAAAATCGATATTTTAGGTGCAAAAAGTCGAAATGTGCATGCATCTTCTGTACCCGTTTATATCTCAAATTCAGGCTCAAAACACCCGAAAATTCAATGTTTTTGGGTCCCAGAAGCGATCTGTACATGCCTACTCAGTGCTAGAATATTTTCAAATTATACGCCCAAAACAAACTAAAAATCGATATTTTGGGTGCCAAAGTCGATATGTGCATGCATCTTCTGTACCCGTTTATATCTCAAATTCAGGCTCAAAACACCCTAAAAATCGATATTTTTGTGTCCCAGAAGTGATCTGTACATGTCTACACCGTGTTTGAGTATTTTCAAAATACAGGCCCAAAACATGCTCAAAATCGATACTTTACGTGCCCGAAGTCGATATGTGCATGCATCTTCTGTACCTGTTCATATCTCAAATTCAGGCTCAGAACAACCGAAAATTCGATTTATTTGGGTCCCAAAAGCGATCTGTACGTGTCTACTCAGTGTTAGAGTATTTTAAAAATACAGGTCCAAAACATGCTCAAAATCGATATTTTGGGTGCCCTAAGTCGATATGTGCATGCATCTTCTGTACCCGTTTATATCTCAAATTCAGACTCAAAACACCCGAATATTCGATATTTTTGGGTCTCAAAAGCCATCTGTACATGCATACTCCGTGTTAGAGAATTTTTAAAATACAGGCCTAAAACATGCTGTAAATCGATATTTTATGTGCCCAAAGTCAATATGTGTATGCATCTTCTGTACCCGTCTATATCCCAAATTCAGATTCAAAACACTCAAAAATTCGATATTTTTGGGTCCCAGAAGCAATCTGTACATGCCTACTTCTTGCTAGAATGTTTTCAAGATACAGACCCAAAACATACTCAAAATCGATATTTTAGGTGCAAAAAGTCGAAATGTGCATGCATCTTCTGTACCCGTTTATATCTCAAATTCATTCTCAAAACACCCGAAAATTCGATATTTTTGGGTCCCAGAAGCGATCTGTACATGCCTACTCCGTGTTAGAGTATTTTCAAAATACAGGCCCAAAACATGCTCAAAATCGATATTTTAGGAGCAAAAAGTCGATATGTGCATGCATCTTCTGTATCCGTCTATATCCCAAATTCAGGTTCAAAACACCCAAAAAATCGATAATTTTGCGTCCCAGAAGCGATCTGTACATACCTACTCCTTGCTAGAATTTTTTCAAGATACAGACCCAAAACATGCTCAAAATCGATATTTTAGGTGCAAAAAGTCGATATGTGCATGCATCCTCTGTACCCGGTTATATCCCAATTTCTGGCTCAAAACACCCGAAAATTCGATATTTTTGGGTCCCAGAAGCGATCTGTACATGCCTACTCAGTGCTAGAATATTTTCAAATTATACGCCCAAAACATACTAAAAATCGATATTCTGGGTGCCAAAGTCGATATGTGCATGCATCTTCTGTACCCGTTTATATCTCAAATTCAGGCTCAAAACACCCAAAAAATCGATATTTTTGTGTCCCATAAGTGATCTGTACATGTCTACACCGTGTTTGAGTATTTTCAAAATACAGGCCCAAAACATGCTCAAAATCGATATTTTCGGTGCCCGAAGTCGATATGTGCATGCATCTTCTGTACCTGTTCATATCTCAAACTCAGGCTCAGAACAATCGAAAATTCGATTTATTTGGGTCCCAGAAGCGATCTGTACGTGTCTACTCAGTGTTAGAGTATTTTAAAATTACAGGTCCAAAACATGCTCAAAATCGATATTTTGGGTGCCCAAAGTCGATATGTGCATGCATCTTCTGCACCCGTTTATATCTCAAATTCAGACTCAAAACACCCGAATATTCGATATTTTTGGGTCCCAAAAGCAATGTGTACATGCATACTCCGTGTTAAATTATTTTCAAAATACAGGCCTAAAACATGCTGAAAATCGATATTTTAGCTGCCCAAAGTCAATATGTGTATGCATCTTCTGTACATGTCTATATCCCAAATTCAGATTCAAAACACTAAAAAATTCGATATTTTTGGGTCCCAGAAGCAATCTGTACATGCCTACTTCTTGCTAGAATGTTTTCAAGATAAAGACCCAAAACATACTCAAAATCGATATTTTAGGTGCAAAAAGTCGAAATGTGCATGCATCTTCTGTACCCGTTTATATCTCAAATTCAGGCTCAAAACACCCGAAAATTCAATGTTTTTGGGTTCCAGAAGGTATCTGTACGTGCATACTCCGTGTTAGTGTGTTTTTAAATTACAGGCCCAAAACATGCTGAAAATCGATATTTTATGTGCCCAAAGTCAATATGTGTATGCATCTTCTGTACCCGTGTATATCCCAAATTCAGGTTTAAAAAAAACAGAAAATTCGATATTTTTGGGTCCCAGAAGCGATCTGTACATGCCTACTCAGTGCTAGAATATTTTCAAATTATACGCCCAAAACATACTAAAAATCGATATTTTGGGTGCAAAAGTCGATATCTGCATGCATCTTCTGTACCCGTTTATATCTCAAATTCAGACTCAAAACACCCGAATATTTGATATTTTTGGGTCCCAGAAGCAATCTGTACATGCCTACACCGTGCTAGAGTATTTTCAAAATACAGGCCCAAAACATGCTCAAAATCGATATTTTAGGTGCCCAAAATCGATATGTGCATGCATCTTCTGTATCCGTTCATATCTCAAATTCAGGCTCAGAACACCCTAAAATTCGATTTATTTGGGTTTCAGAAGCGATCTGTACGTGTGTACTCAGTGTTAGAGTATTTTAAAAATACAGGCCCAAAACATGCTCAAAATCGATATTTTGGGTGCCCAAAGTCGATATGTGCATGCATCTTCTGTACCCGTTTATATCTCAAATTCAGACTCAAAACACACGAATATTCGATATTTTTGGGTCCCAAAAGCAATGTGTACATGCATACTCTGTTTTAGAGTATTTTCAAAATACAGGCCTAAAACATGCTGAAAATCGATATTTTAGCTGCCCAAAGTCGATATGTGTATGCATCTTCTGTACCCGTCTATATCCCAAATTCAGATTCAAAACACTCAAAAATTCGATATTTTTGGGTCCCAGAAGCAATCTGTACATGCCTACTTCTTGCTAGAATGTTTTCAAGATACAGACCCAAAACATACTCAAAATCGATATTTTAGGTGCAAAAAGTCGAAATGTGCATGCATCTTCTGTACCCGGTTATATCTCAAATTCAGGCTCAGAAAACCCGAAAATTCGATTTATTTGGGTCCCAGAAGCGATCTGTACGTGTCTACTCAGTGTTAGAGTATTTTAAAAATTCAGGCCCAAAACATGCTCAAAATCGATATTTTGGGTGCCCAAAGTTGATATGTGCATGCATCTTCTGTACCCGTTTATATCTCAAATTCAGGCTCAAAACACCCGAAAATTCAATGTTTTTAGGTCCCAGAAGCGATCTGTACGTGCATACTCCGTGTTAGAGTGTTTTTAAAAAACAGGCCCAAAATATGCTGAAAATCGATATTTTATGTGCCCAAAGTCAATATGTGTATGCATCTTCTGTACCCGTGTATATCCCTAATTCTGGATCAAAACACCAGAAAATTCGATATATTTGGGTCCCAGAAGCGATCTGTACATGCCTACTCAGTGCTAGAATATTTTCAAATTATACGCCCAAAACATACTAAAAATCGATATTTTGGGTGCCAAAGTCGTTATGTGCATGAATCTTCTGTACCCGTTTATATCTCAAATTCAGGCTCAAAACACCCAAAAAATCGATATTTTTGTGTCCCAGAAGCGATCTGTACATGTCTACACAGTGCTATAGTTTTTTCAAAATACAGGCCCAAAACATGCTCAAAATCGATATTTTAGGTGCCCAAAGTCGATATGTGCATGCATCTTCTGTATCCGTTCATATCTCAAATTCAGGCTCAGAACACCCTAAAATTCGATTTATTTGGGTTCCAGAAGCGATCTGTACGTGTCTACTCAGTGTTAGAGTATTTTAAAAATACAGGTCCAAAACAAGGTCAAAATCGATATTTTGGGTGCCCAAAGTCGATATGTGCATGCATCTTCTGTACCCGTTTATGTCTCAAATTCAGACTCAAAACACCCGAATATTCGATATTTTTGGGTCCCAAAAGCAATGTGTACATGCATACTCCGTGTTAGAGTATTTTCAAAATACAGGCCTAAAACATGCTGAAAATCGATATTTTAGCTGCCCTAAGTCAATATGTGTATGCATCTTCTGTACACGTCTATATCCCAAATTCAGATTCAAAACACTCAAAAATTCGATATTTTTGGGTCCCAGAAGCAATCTGTACATGCCTACTTCTTGCTAGAATGTTTTCAAGATACAGACCCAAAACATACTCAAAATCTATATTTTAGGTGCAAAAAGTCGAAATGTGCATGCATCTTCTGTACCCGTTTATATCTCAAATTCAGGCTCATAACACCCGAAAATTCGATATTTTTGGGTCCCAGAAGCGATCTGTACATGCCTACTCCGTGTTAGCGTATTTTCAAAATACAGGCCCAAAACATGCTCAAAATCGATATTTTAGGTGCAAAAAGTCGATATGTGCATGCATCTTCTGTATCCGTCTATATCCCAAATTCAGGTTCAAAAAACCCGAAAATTCGATAATTTTGGGTCCCAGAAGCGATCTGTACATACCTACTCCTTGCTAGAATTTTTTCAAGATACAGACCCAAAACATGCTCAAAATCGATATTTTAGGTGCAAAAAGTCGATATGTGCATGCATTCTCTGTACCCGGTTATATCCCAATTTCTGGCTCAAAACACCCGAAAATTCAATATTTTTGGGTCCCAGAAGCGATCTGTACATGCCTACTCAGTGTTAGAATATTTTCAAATTATACGCCCAAAACATACTAAAAATCGATATTTTGGGTGCCAAAGTCGATATCTGCATGCATCTTCTGTACCCGTTTATATCTCAAATTCAGACTCAAAACACCCGAATATTCGATATTTTTGGGTCCCAAAAGCAATGTGTACATGCATACTCTGTTTTAGAGTATTTTCAAAATACAGGCCTAAAACATGCTGAAAATCAATATTTTAGCTTCCCAAAGTCAATATGTGTATGCATCTTCTGTACCCGTCTATATCCCAAATTCAGATTCAAAACACTCAAAAATTCGATATTTTTGGGTCCCAGAAGCAATCTGTACATGCCTACACCGTGCTAGAGTATTTTCAAAATACAGGCCCAAAACATGCTCAAAATCGATATTTTAGGTGCCCAAAGTCGATATGTGCATGCATCATCTGTATCCGTTCATATCTCAAATTCAGGCTCAGAACACCCTAAAATTCGATTTATTTGGGTTTCAGAAGCGATCTGTACGTGTCTACTCAGTGTTAGAGTATTTTAAAAATACAGGCCCAAAACATGCTCAAAATCGATATTTTGGGGGCCCAAAGTCGATATGTGCATGCATCTTCTGTACCCGTTTATATCTCAAATTCAGACTCAAAACACCCGAATATTCTATATTTTTGGGTCCCAAAAGCAATGTGTACATGCATACTCTGTTTTAGAGTATTTTCAAAATACAGGCCTAAAACATGCTGAAAATCGATATTTTAGCTGCCCAAAGTCAATATGTGTGTGCATCTTCTGTACCCGTCTATTTCCCAAATTCAGATTCAAAACACTCAAAAATTCGATATTTTTGGGTCCCAGAAGCAATCTGTACATGCCTACTTCTTGCGAGAATGTTTTCAAGATACAGACCCAAAACATACTCAAAATCGATATTTTAGGTGCAAAAAGTCGAAATGTGCATGCATCTTCTGTACCCGTTTATATCTCAAATTCAGGCTCAGAACACCCGAAAATTCGATTTATTTGGGTCCCAGAAGCGATCTGTACGTGTCTACTCAGTGTTAGAGTATTTTAAAAATTCAGGCCCAAAACATGCTCAAAATCGATATTTTGGGTGCCCAAAGTCGATATGTGCATGCATCTTCTGCACCCGTTTATATCCCAAATTCAGGTTCAAAACTCCCGAAAATTCGATAATTTTGGGTCCCAGAAGCGATCTGTACGTGCATACTCCGTGTTAGAGTGTTTTTAAAATACAGGTCCAAAATATGCTGAAAATCGATATTTTATGTGCCCAAAGTCAATATGTGTATGCATCTTCTGTACCCGTGTATATCCCTAATTCTGGTTTAAAACACCCGAAAATTCGATATATTTGGGTCCCAGAAGCGATCTGTACATGCCTACTCAGTGCTAGAATATTTTCAAATTATACGCCCAAAACATACTAAAAATCGATATTTTGGGTGCCAAAGTCGTTATGTGCATGCATCTTCTGTACCCGTTTATATCTCAAATTCAGGCTCAAAACACCAAAAAAATCGATATTTTTGTGTCCCAGAAGTGATCTGTACATGTCTACACCGTGTTTGAGTATTTTCAAAATACAGGCCCAAAACATGCTCAAAATCGATATTTTAGGTGCCCGAAGTCGATATGTGCATGCATCTTCTGTATCCGTTCATATCTCAAATTCAGGCTCAGAACAACCGAAAATTCGATTTATTTGGGTCCCAGAAGCGATCTGTACGTGTCTACTCAGTGTTAGAGTATTTTAAAAATTCAGGCCCAAAACATGCTCAAAATCGATATTTTGGGTGCCCAAAGTCGATATGTGCATGCATCTTCTGTACCCGTTTATATCTCAAATTCAGGCTCAAAACACCCGAAAATTTAATGTTTTTGGGTCCCAGAAGCGATCTGTACGTGCATACTCCGTGTTAAAGTGTTTTTAAAATACAGGCCCAAAACATGCTGAAAATCGATATTTTATGTGCCCAAAGTCAATATGTGTATGAATCTTCTGTACCCGTGTATATCCATAATTCTGGTTCAAAACAACAGAAAATTCGATATATTTGGGTCCCAGAAGCGATCTGTACATGCCTACTCAGTGCTAGAATATTTTCAAATTATACGCCCAAATTATACTTCTGGCTAGCACAGTGCTAGAGTCTGCGGCTGCAATCCTGCGGCCCAGCGTTCGATCATTGCTCGGGACACGATAAAAATCTTTCACTGATGCCGGAGGTTACCACCCCTGTGAGCAGGGGGTGGGGGGTTTGAGTCAGCTGTCTGAGGTCTTCCTGCTTACGCAGCCATAGCTGAAGCTGACTCGGGTCTCACGTGGGTGGAGAGGTCTTTGGGCCACTCATCATCCTTGTGATGCGTTCTATAGTTGTGTTTCATACACATAGTGTGTGATACACTCTGTCCCATTGACTGCCATTAATTGGCGGACCTTTAACCTTTAACCAAAACATACTAAAAATCGATATTTTGGGTGCCAAAGTCGAAATGTGCATGCATCTTCTGTACCCGTTCATATCTCAAATTCTGGCTCAGAACACCCGAAAATTCGATTTATTTGGGTTCCAGAAGCGATCTGTACGTGTCTACTCAGTGTTAGAGTATTTTAAAAATACAGGCCCAAAACATGCTCAAAATCGATATTTTGGGTGCCCAAAGTCGATATGTGCATGCATCTTCTGTACCCGTTTATATCTCAAATTCAGACTCAAAACACCCGAATATTCGATATTTTTGGGTCCCAAAAGCAATGTGTACATGCATACTCTGTTTTAGAGTATTTTCAAAATACAGGCCTAAAACATGCTGAAAATCGATATTTTAGCTGCTCAAAGTCAATATGTGTATGAATCTTCTGTACCCGTCTATATCCCAAATTCAGATTCAAAACACTCAAAAATTCGATATTTTTGGGTCCCAGAAGCAATCTGTACATGCCTACTTCTTGCTAGAATGTTTTCAAGATACAGACCCAAAACATACTCAAAATCGATATTTTAGGTGCAAAAAGTCGAAATGTGCATGCATCTTCTGTACCCGTTTATATCTCAAATTCAGGCTCAGAACACCCGAAAATTAGATTTATTTGGGTCCCAGAAGCGATCTGTACGTGTCTACTCAGTGTTAGAGTATTTTAAAAATTCAGGCCCAAAACATGCTCAAAATCGATATTTTGGGTGCCTAAAGTCGATATGTGCATGCATCTTCTGTACCCGTTTATATCTCAAATTCAGGCTCAAAACACCCGAAAATTCAATATTTTTTGGTCCAGAAGCGATCTGTACGTGCATACTCCGTGTTAGAGTGTTTTTAAAATACAGGCCCAAAACATGCTGAAAATCGATATTTTATGTGCCCAAAGTCAATATGTGTATGCATCTTCTGTACCCGTGTATATCCATAATTCTGGTTCAAAACAACAGAAAATTCGATATATTTGGGTCCCAGAAGCGATCTGTACATGCCTACTCAGTGCTAGAATATTTTCAAATTATACGTCCAAAACATACTAAAAATCGATATTTTGGGTGCCAAAGTCGATATGTGCATGCATCTTCTGTACCCGTTTATATCTCAAATTCAGGCTCAAAACACCCAAAAAATCGATATTTTTGTGTCCCAGAAGCGATCTGTACATGTCTACACCGTGCTATAGTATTTTCAAAATACAGGCCCAAAACATGCTGAAAATCGATATTTTAGGTGCCCAAAGTCGATATGTGCATGCATCCTCTGTACCCGGTTATATCCCAATTTCTGGCTCAAAACACCCGAAAATTCAATATTTTTGGGTCCCAGAAGCGATCTGTACGTGCCTACTCAGTGTTAGAATATTTTCAAATTATACGCCCAAAACATACTAAAAATCGATATTTTGGGTGCCAAAGTCGATATCTGCATGCATCTTCTGTACCCGTTTATATCTCAAATTCAGACTCAAAACACCCGAATATTCGATATTTTTGGGTCCCAAAAGCAATGTGTACATGCATACTCTGTTTTAGAGAATTTTCAAAATACAGGTCTAAAACATGCTGAAAATCAATATTTTAGCTTCCCAAAGTCAATATGTGTATGCATCTTCTGTACCCGTCTATATCCCAAATTCAGATTCAAAACACTCAAAAATTCGATATTTTTGGGTCCCAGAAGCAATCTGTACATGCCTACACCGTGCTAGAGTATTTTCAAAATACAGGCCCAAAACATGCTCAAAATCGATATTTTAGGTGCCCAAAGTCGATATGTGCATGCATCTTCTGTATCCGTTCATATCTCAAATTCAGGCTCAGAACACCCTAAAATTCGATTTATTTGGGTTTCAGAAGCGATCTGTACGTGTCTACTCAGTGTTAGAGTATTTTAAAAATACAGGCCCAAAACATGCTCAAAATCGATATTTTGGGTGCCCAAAGTCGATATGTGCATGCATCTTCTGTACCCGTTTATATCTCAAATTCAGACTCAAAACACCCGAATATTCGATATTTTTGGGTCCCAAAAGCAATGTGTACATGCATACTCTGTTTTAGAGTATTTTCAAAATACAGGCCTAAAACATGCTGAAAATCGATATTTTAGCTGCCCAAAGTCAATATGTGTATGCATCTTCTGTACCCGTCTATATCCCAAATTCAGATTCAAAACACTAAAAAATTCGATATTTTTGGGTCCCAGAAGCAATCTGTACATGCCTACTTCTTGCTAGAATGTTTTCAAGATTCAGACCCAAAACATACTCAAAATCGATATTTTAGGTGCAAAAAGTCGATATGTGCATGCATCTTCTGTACCCGTTTATATCTCAAATTCAGGCTCAGAACACCCGAAAATTCGATTTATTTGGGTCGCAGAAGCGATCTGTACGTGTCTACTCAGTGTTAGAGTATTTTAAAAATTCAGGCCCAAAACATGCTCAAAATCGATATTTTGGGTGCCCAAAGTCGATATGTGCATGCATCTTCTGTACCCGTTTATATCCCTAATTCTGGTTCAAAACACCCGAAAATTCGATATATTTGGGTCCCAGAAGCGATCTGTACATGCATACTCAGTGCTAGAATATTTTCAAATTATACGCCCAAAACATACTAAAAATCGATATTTTGGGTGCCAAAGTCAAAATGTGCATGCATCTTCTGTACCCGTTTATATCTCAAATTCAGGCTCAAAACACCCAAAAAATCAATATTTTTGTGTCCCAGAAGTGATCTGTACATGTCTACACCGTGTTATAGTATTTTTAAAATACAGGCCCAAAAGATGCTCAAAATCGATGTTTTAGGTGCCCAAAGTCGATATGTGCATGCATCTTCTGTACCCGTTCATATCTCAAATTCAGGCTCAGAACACCCGAAAATTCGATTTATTTGGGTCCCAGAAGCGATCTGTACGTGTCTACTCAGTGTTAGAGTATTTTAAAAATTCAGGCCCAAAACATGCTCAAAATCGATATTTTGGGTGCCCAAAGTCGATATGTGCATGCATCTTCTGTACCCGTTTATATCTCAAATTCAACTCAAAACACCCGAAAATTCAATGTTTTCTGGTCCCAGAAGCTATCTGTACGTGCATTCTCCGTGTCAGAGTGTTTTTAAAATACGGGCCCAAAACATGCTGAAAATCGATATTTTATGTGCCCAAAGTCAATATGTGTATGCATCTTCTGTACCCGTGTATATCCATAATTCTGGTTCAAAACAACAGAAAATTCGATATATTTGGGTCCCAGAAGCGATTTGTACATGCCTACTCAGTGCTAGAATATTTTCAAATTATACGCCCAAAACATACTAAAAATCGATATTTTGGGTTCCAAAGTCGATATGTGCATGCATCTTCTGTACCCGTTTATATCTCAAATTCAGGCTCAAAACACCCAAAAAATCGATATTTTTGTGTCCCAGAAGCGATCTGTACATGTCTACACCGTGCTATAGTATTTTCAAATTACAGGCCCAAAACATGCTGAAAATCGATATTTTAGGTGCCCAAAGTCGATATGTGCATGCATCCACTGTACCCGGTTATATCCCAATTTCTGGCTCAAAACTCCCAAAAATTCAATATTTTTGGGTCCCAGAAGCGATCTGTACATGCCTACTCAGTGTTAGAATATTTTCAAATTATACGCCCAAAACATACTAAAAATCGATATTTTGGGTGCCAAAGTCGATATCTGCATGCATCTTCTGTACCCGTTTATATCTCAAATTCAGACTCAAAACACCCGAATATTCGATATTTTTGGGTCCCAAAAGCAATGTGTACATGCATACTCTGTTTTAGAGTATTTTCAAAAATACAGGCCTAAAACATGCTGAAAATCGATATTTTAGCTTCCCAAAGTCAATATGTGTATGCATCTTCTGTACCCGTCTATATCCCAAATTCAGATTCAAAACACTCAAAAATTCGATATTTTTGAGTCCCAGAAGCAATCTGTACATGCCTACACCGTGCTAGAGTATTTTCAAAATACAGGCCCAAAACATACTCAAAATCGATATTTTAGGTGCCCAAAGTCGATATGTGCATGCATCATCTGTATCCGTTCATATCTCAAATTCAGGCTCAGAACACCCTAAAATTCGATTTATTTGGGTTTCAGAAGCGATCTGTACGTGTCTACTCAGTGTTAGAGTATTTTAAAAATACAGGCCCAAAACATGCTCAAAATCGATATTTTGGGGGCCCAAAGTCGATATGTGTATGCATCTTCTGTACCCGTTTATATCTCAAATTCAGACTCAAAACATCCGAATATTCTATATTTTTGGGTCCCAAAAGCAATGTGTACATGCATACTCTGTTTTAGAGTATTTTCAAAATACAGGCCTAAAACATGCTAAAAATCGATATTTTAGCTGCCCAAAGTCAATATGTGTATGCATCTTCTGTACCCGTCTATATCCCAAATTCAGATTCAAAACACTCAAAAATTCGATATTTTTGGGTCCCAGAAGCAATCTGTACATGCCTACTTCTTGCTAGAATGTTTTCAAGATACAGATACAAAACATACTCAAAATCGATATTTTAGGTGCAAAAAGTCGAAATGTGCATGCATCTTCTGTACCCGTTTATATCTCAAATTCAGGCTCAGAACACCCGAAAATTAGATTTATTTGGGTCCCAGAAGCGATCTGTACATGTCTACACCGTGTTATAGTATTTTTAAAATACAGGCCCAAAATATGCTGAAAATCGATATTTTATGTGCCCAAAGTCAATATGTGTATGCATCTTCTGTACCCGTGTATATCCATAATTCTGGTTCAAAACAACAGAAAATTCGATATTTTTGGGTCCCAGAAGCGATCTGTACATGCCTACTCAGTGCTAGAATATTTTCAAATTATACGCCCAAAACATACTAAAAATCGATATTTTGGGTGCCAAAGTCGATATGTGCATGCATCTTCTGTACCCGTTTATATCTCAAATTCAGGCTCAAAACACCCGAAAATTCAATGTTTTTGGGTCCCAGAAGCTATCTGTACGTGCATACTCCGTGCTATAGTATTTTCAAAATACAGGCCCAAAACATGCTGAAAATCGATATTTTAGGTGCCCAAAGTCGATATGTGCATGCATCCTCTGTACCCGGTTATATCCCAATTTCTGGCTCAAAACACCCGAAAATTCGATAATTTTGGGTCCCAGAAGCGATCTGTACATGCCTACTCAGTGTTAGAATATTTTCAAATTATACGCCCAAAACATACTAAAAATCGATATTTTGGGTGCCAAAGTCGATATCTGCATGCATCTTCTGTACCCGTTTATATATCAAATTCAGACTCAAAACACCCGAATATTCGATATTTTTGGGTCCCAAAAGCAATGTGTACATGCATACTCTGTTTTAGAGAATTTTCAAAATACAGGCCTAAAACATGCTGAAAATCGATATTTTAGCTTCCCAAAGTCAATATGTGTATGCATCTTCTGTACCCGTCTATATCCCAAATTCAGATTCAAAACACTCAAAAATTCGATATTTTTGGGTCCCAGAAGCAATCTGTACATGCCTACACCGTGCTAGAGTATTTTCAAAATACAGGCCCAAAACATGCTCAAAATCGATATTTTAGGTGCCCAAAGTCGATATGTGCATGCATCTTCTGTATCCGTTCATATCTCAAATTCAGGCTCAGAACACCCTAAAATTCGATTTATTTGGGTTTCAGAAGCGATCTGTACGTGTCTACTCAGTGTTAGAGTATTTTAAAAATACAGGCCCAAAACATGCTCAAAATCGATATTTTGGGTGCCCAAAGTCGATATGTGCATGCATCTTCTGTACCCGTTTATATCTCAAATTCAGACTCAAAACACCCGAATATTCGATATTTTTGGGTCCCAAAAGCAATGTGTACATGCATACTCTGTTTTAGAGTATTTTAAAAATACAGGCCTAAAACATGCTGAAAATCGATATTTTAGCTGCCCAAAGACAATATGTGTATGCATCTTCTGTACACGTCTATATCCCAAATTCAGATTCAAAACACTCAAAAATTCGATATTTTTGGGTCCCAGAAGCAATCTGTACATGCCTACTTCTTGCTAGAATGTTTTCAAGATACAGACCCAAAACATACTCAAAATCGATATTTTAGGTGCAAAAAGTCGAAATGTGCATGCATCTTCTGTACCCGTTTATATCTCATATTCAGGCTCAAAACACCCGCAAATTCGATATTTTTGGGTCCTAGAAGCGATCTGTACATGCCTAGTCCGTGTTAGAGTAGTTTCAAAATACAGGCCCAAAACATGCTCAAAATCGATATTTTAGGTGCAAAAAGTCGATATCTGCATGCATCTTCTGTATCCGTCTATATCCCAAATTCAGGTTCAAAACACCCGAAAATTCGATAATTTTGGGTCCCAGAAGCGATCTGTACATGTCTACACCGTGTTTGAGTATTTTCAGAATACAGGCCCAAAACATGCTCAAAATCGATATTTTAGGTGCCCGAAGTCGATATGTGCATGCATCTTCTGTACCTGTTCATATCTCAAATTCAGGCTCAGAACAACCGAAAATTCTATTTATTTGGGTCCAAGAAGCGATCTTTACGTGTCTACTCCGTGTTAGAATATTTTAAAAATACAGGCTCAAAACATGCTCAAAATCGATATTTTGGGTGACCAGAGTCGATATGTGCATGTATCTTCTGTACCCGTTTATATCTCAAATTCAGACTCAAAACAACCGAAAATTCGATTTATTTGGGTCCCAAAAGCGATCTGTACGTGCATACTCCGTGTTATAGTATTTTTAAAATACAGGCCCAAAACATGCTCAAAATCGATGTTTTAGGTGCTCAAAGTCGATATGTGCATGCATCTTCTGTACCCGTTCATATCACAATTTCAGGCTCAGAACACCCGAAAATTCGATTTATTTGGGTCCCAGAAGCGATCTGTACATGTCTACTCAGTGTTAGAGTGTATTTAAAATACAGGCCCAAAACATGCTGAAAATCGATATTTTATGTGCCCAAAGTCAATATGTGTATGCATGTTCTGTACCCGTGTATATCCCTAATTCTGGTTCAAAACACCAGAAAATTCGATATTTTTGGGTCCCAGAAGCGATCTGTACATGCCTACTCCTTGCTAGAATGTTTTCAAGATACAGACCCAAAACATGCTCAAAATTGATATTTTAAGTGCAAAAAGTCGATATGTGCATGCATCTTCTGTACCCGTTTATATCTCAAATTCAGACTCAAAACACCCGAAAATTCGATTTATTTGGGTCCCAAAAGCGATCTGTACGTGTCTACTCCGTGTTATAGTATTTTTAAAATACAGGCCCAAAACATGCTCAAAATCGATGTTTTAGGTGCTCAAAGTCGATATGTGCATGCATCTTCTGTACCCGTTTATATCTCAAATTCAGACTCAAAACACCCGAATATTCGATATTTTTGGGTCCCAAAAGCAATGTGTACATGCATACTCCGTGTAAGAGTATTTTCAAAATACAGGCCTAAAACATGCTGAAAATCGATATTTTAGCTGCCCAAAGTCAATATGTGTATGCATCTTCTGTACACGTCTATATCCCAAATTCAGATTCAAAACACTCAAAAATTCGATATTTTTGAGTCCCAGAAGCAATCTGTACATGCCTACTTCTTGCTAGAATGTTTTCAAGATACAGACCCAAAACATACTCAAAATCGATATTTTAGGTGCAACAAGTCGAAATGTGCATGCATCTTCTGTACCCGTTTATATCTCAAATTCAGGCTCAAAACACCCGCAAATTCGATATTTTTGGGTCCCAGAAGCGATCTGTACATGCCTAGTCCTTGTTAGAGTAGTTTCAAAATACAGGCCCAAAACATGCTCAAAATCGATATTTTAGGTGCAAAAAGTGGATATCTGCATGCATCTTCTGTATCCGTCTATATCCTAAATTCAGGTTCAAAACACCCAAAAATTCGATAATTTTGGGTCCCAGAAGCGATCTGTACATGTCTACACTGTGTTTGAGTATTTTCAAAATACAGGCCCAAAACATGCTCAAAATCGATATTTTAGGTGCCCGAATTCGATATGTGCATGCATCTTCTGTACCTGTTCATATCTCAAATTCAAGCTCAGAACAACCGAAAATTCGATATATTTGGGTCCCAGAAGCGATCTGTACGTGTCTACTCCGTGTTAGAGTATTTTAAAAATACAGGCTCAAAACATGCTCAAAATCGATATTTTGGGTGACCAGAGTCGATATGTGCATTCATCTTCTGTACCCGTTTATATCTCAAATTCAGGCTCAGAACACCCGAAAATTCGATTTATTTGGGTCCCAGAAGCGATCTGTACATGACTAGTCCGTGTTAGAGTATTTTCAAAATACAGGCCCCAAACAGGCTCAAAATCGATATTTTAGGTGCAAAAAGTCGATATGTGCATGCATCTTCTGTACCCGTCTATATCTCAAATTCAGACTCAAAACACCCGAATATTCGATATTTTTGGGTCCCAAAAGCAATGTGTACATGCATACTCCGTGTTAGAGTATTTTCAAAATACAGGCCCAAAACAGGCTCAAAATCGATATTTTAGGTGCAAAAAGTCGATATGTGCATGCATCTTCTGTACCCGTCTATATCCCAAATTCAGGTTCAAAACACCCGAAAATTCGATAATTTTGGGTCCCAGAAGCGATCTGTACATGTCTACACCGTGTTTGAGTATTTTCAAAATACAGGCCCAAAACATGCTCAAAATAGATATTTTATGTGCCCAAAGTCAATATGTGTATGCATCTTCTGTACCCGTGTATATCCCTAATTCTGGTTCAAAACACCAGAAAATTCGATATTTTTGGGTCCCAGAAGCGATCTGTACATGCCTACTCCTTGCTAGAATGTTTTCAAGATACAGACCCAAAACATGCTCAAAATCGATATTTTAAGTGAAAAAAGTCGATATGTGCATGCATCTTCTGTACCCGTTTATATCTCAAATTCAGACTCAAAACACCCGAAAATTCGATTTATTTGGGTCCCAAAAGCGATCTGTACGTGTCTACTCCGTGTTATAGTATTTTTAAAATACAGGCCCAAAACATGCTCAAAATCGATGTTTTAGGTACTCAAAGTCAATATGTGTATGCATCTTCTGTACACGTCTATATCCCAAATTCAGATTCAAAACACTCGAAAATTCGATATTTATGGGTCCCAGAAGCAATCTGTACATGCCTACTTCTTGCTAGAATGTTTTCAAGATACAGACCCAAAACATGCTCAAAATCGATATTTCAGGTGCAAAAAGTCGAAATGTGCATGCATCTTCTGTACCCGTTTATATCTCAAATTCAGGCTCAAAACACCCAAAAAATCGATATTTTTGTGTCCCAGAAATGATCTGTACATGTCTACACCGTGTTTGAGTATTTTCAAAATACAGGCCCAAAACATGCCGAAAATCTATATTTTAGGTGCCCAAAGTCAATATGTGTATGCATCTTCTGTATCCGTTCATATCTCAAATTCAGGCTCAAAACACCCAAAAAATCGATATTTTTGTGTCCCAGAAATGATCTGTACATGTCTACACCGTGTTTGAGTATTTTCAAAATACAGGCCCAAAACATGCTCAAAATCGATATTTTGGGTGCCCAAAGTCGATATGTGCATGCATCTTCTGTACCCGTTTATATCTCAAATTCAGACTCAAAACACCCGAATATTCGATATTTTTGGGTCCCAAAAGCCATCTGTACATGCATACTCCGTGTTAAAGTATTTTTGATATAAAGGCCTAAAACATGCTGTAAATCGATATTTTAGCTGCCCAAAGTCAATATGTGTATGCATCTTCTGTACCCGTTTATATCCCAAATTCAGGTTCAAAACACTTGAAAATTCGATATTTTTGAGTCCCAGAAGCAATCTGTACATGCCTACTTCTTGCTAGTAAGTTTTCATGATACAGACCCAAAACATGCTCAAAATCGATATTATAGGTGCAAAAAGTCTATATGTGCATGCCTCTTCTGTACCCGTTTATATCTCAAATTCAGACTCAAAACACCCTAAAATCGATATTTTTGTGTCCCAGAAGCGATCTGTACATGTCTACACAGTGTTATAGTATTTTAAAAATACAGGCCCAAAACATGCTCAAAATCGATGTTTTAGGTGCCCAAAGTCGATATGTGCATGAATCTTCTGTACCCGTTCATATCTCAAATTCAGGCTCAGAACACCCAAAAATTCGATTTATTTGGGTCCCAGAAGCGATCTGTACGTGTCTACTCAGTGTTAGAGTATTTTAAAAATACAGGCCCAAAACATGCTCAAAATTGATATTTTAGGTGTGAAAAGTCGATATGTGCATGCATCTTCTGTACCCGTTTATATCTCAAATTCAGGCTTAAAACACCCGAAAAGTCGATATTTTAGTGTCCCAGAAGCGATCTGTACATGCCTACTCCGTGTTAATGTATTTTCAAAATACAGGCCCTAAACATGCCGAAAATCTATATTTTAGGTGCCCAAAGTCAATATGTGTATGCATCTTCTGTATCCGTTCATATCTTAAATTCAGGCTCAGAACACCCGAAAATTCGATTTATTTGGGTTCCAGAAGCGATCTGTACGTGTCTACTCAGTGTTAGAGTATTTTAAAAATACAGGACCAAAACATGCTCAAAATCGATATTTTGGGCGCCCAAAGTCGATATGTGCATGCATCTTCTGTACCTGTTTATATCTCAAATTCAGACTCAAAACACCCGAATATTCGATATTTTTGGGTCCAAGAAGCAATCTGTACATGCCTACTTCTTGCTAGAATGTTTTCATGATACAGACCTAAAACATGCTCAAAATCGATATTTTAGCTGCCCAAAGTCAATATGTGTATGCATCTTCGGTATCCGTCTATATCCCAATTTCTGGCTCAAAACACCCGAAAATTCGATATTTTTGGGTCCCACAAGCGATCTGTACATGCCTACTCAGTGCTAGAATATTTTCAAATTATACGCCCAAAACATACTAAAAATCGATATTTTGGGTGCCAAAGTCGATATGTGCATGCATGTTTTGTACCCGTTTATATCTCAAATTCTGGCTCAAAACACCCAAAAAATCGATATTTTTGTGTCCCAGAAATGATCTGTACATGTCTACACCGTGTTTGAGTATTTTCAAAAAAAAGGCCCAAAACATGCTCAAAATCGATATTTTCGGTGCCCGAAGTCGATATGTGCATGCATCTTCTGTACCTGTTCATATCTCAAATTCAGGCTCAGAACAACCGAAAATTCGATTTATTTGGTTCCCAGAAGCGATTTGTACGTGTCTACTCAGTGTTAGAGTATTTTAAAAATTCAGGCCCAAAACATTCTCAAAATCGATATTTTGGGTGCCCAAAGTCGATATGTGCATGCATCTTCTGTACCCGTTTATATCTCAAATTCAGACTCAAAACACCCGAATATTCGATATTTTTGAGTCCCAAAAGCAATGTGTACATGCATACTCCGTGTTAGAGTATTTTCAAAATACAGGCCTAAAACATGCTGAAAATCGATATTTTAGCTGCCCAAAGTCAATATGTGTATGCATCTTCTGTACCCGTCTATATCCCAAATTCAGGTTCAAAACACTCGAAAATTCGATATTTTTGGGTCCAAGAAGCAATCTGTACATGCCTACTTCTTGCTAGAATGTTTTCAAGATACAGACCCAAAACATGCTCAAAATCGATATTTTAGGTGCAAAAAGTCGAAATGTGCATGCATCTTCTGTACCCGTTTATATCTCAAATTCAGGCTCAAAACACCCAAAAAATCGATATTTTTGTGTCCCAGAAATGATCTGTACATGTCTACACCGTGTTTGAGTATTTTCAAAATACAGGCCCAAAACATGCTCAAAATCGATATTTTAGGTGCCCGAAGTCGATATGTGCATGCATCTTCTGTACCTGTTCATATCTCAAATTCAGGCTCAGAACAACCGAAAACTCGATTTATTTGGGTCCCAGAAGCGATTTGTGCGTGTCTACTCCGTATTAGAGTATTTTAAAAATACAGGCTCAAAACATGCTCAAAATCGATATTTTGGGTGCTTAAAGTCGATATGTGCATGCCTCTTCTGTACCCGTTTATATCTCAAATTCAGACTCAAAACACCCGAATATTCGATATTTTTGGGTCCCAAAAGCCATCTGTACATGCATACTCCGTGTTAGAGAATTTTTAAAATACAGGCCTAAAACATGCTGTAAATCGATATTTTAGCTGCCCAAAGTCAATATGTGCATGCATCCTCTGTACCCGGTTATATCCCAATTTCTGGCTCAAAACTCCGAAAATTCGATATTTTTGGGTCCCTTAAGCGATCTGCACATGCCTACTCAGTGCTAGAATGTTTTTAAAATACAGGCTTAAAACATGCTATAAATCGATATTTTAGGTGTGAAAAGTCGATATGTGCATGCATCTTCTGTACCCGTTTATATCTCAAATTCAGGCTTAAGACACCCGAAAAGTCGATATTTTAGTGTCCCAGAAATGATCTGTACATGCCTACTCCGTGTTAAAGTATTTTCTAAATACAGGCCCAAAACATGCCGAAAATCTATATTTTAGGTGCCCAAAGTCAATATGTGTATGCATCTTCTGTATCCGTTCATATCTCAAATTCAGGCTCAAAACACCCAAAAAATCGATATTTTTGTGTCCCAGAAATGATCTGTACATGTCTACACCGTATTTGAGTATTTTCAAAATACAGGCCCAAAACATGCTCAAAATCGATATTTTAGGTGCCCGAAGTCGATATGTGCATGCATCTTCTGTACCTGTTCATATCTCAAATTCAGGCTCAGAACAACCGAAAATTCGATTTATTTGGGTCCCAGAAGCGATTTGTACGTGTCTACTCCGTGTTAGAGTATTTTAAAAATACAGGCTCAAAGCATGCTCAAAATCGATATTTTGGGTGCCCAAAGTCGATATGTGCATGCATCTTCTGTACCCGTTTATATCTCAAATTCAGACTCAAAACACCCGAATATTCGATATTTTTGGGTCCCAAAAGCCATCTGTACATGCATACTCCGTGTTAGAGTATTTTTAATATAAAGGCCTAAAACATGCTGTAAATCGATATTTTAGCTGCCCAAAGTCAATATGTGTATGCATCTTCTGTACCCGTTTATATCCCAAATTCAGGTTCAAAACACTTGAAAATTCGATATTTTTGAGTCCCAGAAGCAATCTGTACATGCCTACTTCTTGCTAGAAAGTTTTCATGATACAGACCCAAAACATGCTCAAAATCGATATTATAGGTGCAAAAAGTCTATATGTGCATGCCTCTTCTGTACCCGTTTATATCTCAAATTCAGACTCAAAACACCCTAAAATCGATATTTTTGTGTCCCAGAAGCGATCTGTACATGTCTACACAGTGTTATAGTATTTTAAAAATACAGGCCCAAAACATGCTCAAAATCGATGTTTTAGGTGCCCAAAGTCGATATGTGCATGAATCTTCTGTACCCGTTCATATCTCAAATTCAGGCTCAGAACACCCAAAAATTCGATTTATTTGGGTCCCAGAAGCGATCTGTACGTGTCTACTCAGTGTTAGAGTATTTTAAAAATACAGGCCCAAAACATGCTCAAAATTGATATTTTAGGTGTGAAAAGTCGATATGTGCATGCATCTTCTGTACCCGTTTATATCTCAAATTCAGGCTTAAAACACCCGAAAAGTCGATATTTTAGTGTCCCAGAAGCGATCTGTACATGCCTACTCCGTGTTAATGTATTTTCAAAATACAGGCCCTAAACATGCCGAAAATCTATATTTTAGGTGCCCAAAGTCAATATGTGTATGCATCTTCTGTATCCGTTCATATCTTAAATTCAGGCTCAGAACACCCGAAAATTCGATTTATTTGGGTTCCAGAAGCGATCTGTACGTGTCTACTCAGTGTTAGAGTATTTTAAAAATACAGGCCCAAAACATGCTCAAAATCGATATTTTGGGCGCCCAAAGTCGATATGTGCATGCATCTTCTGTACCTGTTTATATCTCAAATTCAGACTCAAAACACCCGAATATTCGATATTTTTGGGTCCAAGAAGCAATCTGTACATACCTACTTCTTGCTAGAATGTTTTCAAGATACAGACCTAAAACATGCTCAAAATCGATATTTTAGCTGCCCAAAGTCAATATGTGTATGCATCTTCGGTATCCGTCTATATCCCAATTTCTGCCTCAAAACACCCAAAATTCGATATTTTTGGGTCCCAGAAGCGATCTGTACATGCCTACTCAGTGCTAGAATATTTTCAAATTATACACCCAAAACATACTAAAAATCGATATTTTGGGTGCCAAAGTCGATATGTGCATGCATGTTCTGTACCCGTTTATATCTCAAATTCTGGCTCAAAACACCCAAAAAATCTATATTTTTGTGTCCCAGAAATGATCTGTACATGTCTACACCGTGTTTGAGTATTTTCAAAAAAAAGGCCCAAAACATGCTCAAAATCGATATTTTAGGTGCCCGAAGTCGATATGTGCATGCATCTTCTGTACCTGTTTATAACTCAAATTCAGACTCAAAACACCCGAATATTCGATATTTTTGGGTCCAAGAAGCAATCTGTACATGCCTACTTCTTGCTAGAATGTTTTCAAGATACAGACCTAAAACATGGTCAAAATCGATATTTTAGCTGCCCAAAGTCAATATGTGTATGCATCTTCGGTATCCGTCTATATCCCAATTTCTGGCTCAAAACACCCGAAAATTCGATATTTTTGGGTCCCAGAAGCGATCTGTACATGCCTACTCAGTGCTAGAATATTTTCAAATTATACGCCCAAAACATACTAAAAATCGATATTTTGGGTGCCAAAGTCGATATGTGCATGCATGTTCTGTACCCGTTTATATCTCAAATTCTGGCTCAAAGCACCCAAAAAATCGATATTTTTGTGTCCCAGAAATGATCTGTACATGTCTACACCGTGTTTGAGTATTTTCAAAAAAAAGGCCCAAAACATGCTCAAAATCGATATTTTGGGTGCCCGAAGTCGATATGTGCATGCATCTTCTGTACCTGTTCATATCTCAAATTCAGGCTCAGAACAACCGAAAATTCGATTTATTTGGGTCCCAGAAGCGATTTGTACGTGTCTACTCAGTGTTAGAGTATTTTAAAAATTCAGGCCCAAAACATGCTCAAAATCGATATTTTGGGTGCCCAAAGTCGATATGTGCATGCATCTTCTGTACCCGTTTATATCTCAAATTCAGACTCAAAACACCCGAATATTCGATATTTTTGAGTCCCAAAAGCAATGTGTACATGCATACTCCGTGTTAGAGTATTTTCAAAATACAGGCCTAAAACATGCTGAAAATCGATATTTTAGCTGCCCAAAGTCAATATGTGTATGCATCTTCTGTACCCGTCTATATCCCAAATTCAGGTTCAAAACACTCGAAAATTCGATATTTTTGGGTCCAAGAAGCAATCTGTACATGCCTACTTCTTGCTAGAATGTTTTCAAGATACAGACCCAAAACATGCTCAAAATCGATATTTTAGGTGCAAAAAGTCGAAATGTGCATGCATCTTCTGTACCCGTTTATATCTCAAATTCAGGCTCAAAACACCCAAAAAATCTATATTTTTGTGTCCCAGAAATGATCTGTACATGTCTACACCGTGTTTGAGTATTTTCAAAATACAGGCCCAAAACATGCTCAAAATCGATATTTTAGGTGCCCGAAGTCGATATGTGCATGCATCTTCTGTACCTGTTCATATCTCAAATTCAGGCTCAGAACAACCGAAAATTCGATTTATTTGGGTCCCAGAAGCGATTTGTACGTGTCTACTCCGTGTTAGAGTATTTTAAAAATACAGGCTCAAAACATGCTCAAAATCGATATTTTGGGTGCCCAAAGTCGATATGTGCATGCCTCTTCTGTACCCGTTTATATCTCAAATTCAGACTCAAAACACCCGAATATTCGATATTTTTGGGTCCCAAAAGCCATCTGTACATGCATACTCCGTGTTAGAGAATTTTTAAAATACAGGCCTAAAACATGCTGTAAATCGATATTTTAGCTGCCCAAAGTCAATATGTGCATGCATCCTCTGTACCCGGTTATATCCCAATTTCTGGCTCAAAACTCCGAAAATTCGATATTTTTGGGTCCCTTAAGCGATCTGCACATGCCTACTCAGTGCTAGAATGTTTTTAAAATACAGGCTTAAAACATGCTATAAATCGATATTTTAGGTGTGAAAAGTCGATATGTGCATGCATCTTCTGTACCCGTTTATATCTCTAATTCAGGCTTAAAACACCCGAAAAGTCGATATTTTAGTGTCCCAGAAATGATCTGTACATGCCTACTCCGTGTTAAAGTATTTTCTAAATACAGTCCCAAAACATGCCGAAAATCTATATTTTAGGTGCCCAAAGTCAATATGTGTATCCATCTTCTGTATCCGTTCATATCTCAAATTCAGGCTCAAAACACCCAAAAAATCGATATTTTTGTGTCCCAGAAATGATCTGTACATGTCTACACCGTGTTTGAGTATTTTCAAAATACAGGCCCAAAACATGCTCAAAATCGATATTTTAGGTGCCCGAAGTCGATATGTGCATGCATCGTCTGTACCTGTTCATATCTCAAATTCAGGCTCAGAACAACCGAAAATTCGATTTATTTGGGTCCCAGAAGCGATTTGTACGTGTCTACTCCGTGTTAAAGTATTTTAAAAATACAGGCTCAAAACATGCTCAAAATCGATATTTTGGGTGCCCAAAGTCGATATGTGCATGCATCTTCTGTACCCGTTTATATCTCAAATTCAGACTTAAAACACCCGAATATTCGATATTTTTGGGTCCCAAAAGCCATCTGTACATGCATACTCCGTGTTAGAGTATTTTTAAAATACAGGCCTAAAACATGCTGTAAATCGATATTTTAGCTGCCCAAAGTCAATATGTGCATGCATCCTCTGTACCCGGTTATATCCCAATTTCTGGCTCAAAACTCCGAAAATTCGATATTTTTGGGTCCCATAAGCGATCTGCACATGCCTACTCAGTGCTAGAATGTTTTTAAAATACAGGCTTAAAACATGTTATAAATCGATATTTTAGGTGTGAAAAGTCGATATGTGCATGCATCTTCTGTACCCGTTTATATCTCAAATTCAGGCTTAAAACACCCGAAAAGTCGATATTTTAGTGTCCCAGAAATGATCTGTACATGCCTACTCCGTGTTAATGTATTTTCAAAATACAGGCCCAAAACATGCCGAAAATCTATATTTTAGGTGCCCAAAGTCAATATGTGTATGCATCTTCTGTACCCGTTCATATCTCAAATTCAGGCTCAAAACACCCGAATATTCGATATTTTTGGGTCCCAAAAGCAATGTGTACATGCATACTCCGTGTAAGAGTATTTTCAAAATACAGGCCTAAAACATGCTGAAAATCGATATTTTAGCTGCCCAAAGTCAATATGTGTATGCATCTTCTGTACCCGTCTATATCCCAAATTCAGGTTCAAAACACTCGAAAATTCAATATTTTTGGGTCCCAGAAGCAATCTGTACATGCCTACTTCTTGCTAGAATGTTTTCAAGATACAGACCCAAAACATGCTCAAAAGCGATATTTTAGCTGCCCAAAGTCAATATGTGTATGCATCTTCGGTATCCGTCTATATCCCAATTTCTGGCTCAAAACACCCGAAAATTCGATATTTTTGTGTCCCAGAAGCGATCTGTACATGCCTACTCAGTGCTAGAATATTTTCAAATTATACGCCCAAAACATACTAAAAATCGATATTTTGGGTGCCAAAGTCGATATGTGCATGCATCTTCTGTA
The DNA here is from genome assembly GCA_033782935.1 of Petrolisthes cinctipes. Taxonomy (NCBI): domain Eukaryota; kingdom Metazoa; phylum Arthropoda; class Malacostraca; order Decapoda; family Porcellanidae; genus Petrolisthes; species Petrolisthes cinctipes. Next base: position 497,777 of record JAWQEG010001115.1, on the reverse strand, counting down.
CCCGTTTATATCTCAAATTCAGGCTCAAAACACCCAAAAAATCGATATTTTTGTGTCCCAGAAGCGATCTGTACATGTCTACACCGTGTTTGAGTATTTTCAAAATACAGGCCCAAAACATGCTAAAAATCGATATTTTAGGTGCCCGAAGTCGATATGTGCATGCATCTTCTGTACCTGTTCATATCTCAAATTCAGGCTCAGAAAAACCGAAAATTCGATTTATTTGGGTCCCAGAAGCGATCTGTACTTGTCTACTCCGTGTTAGAGTATTTTAAAAATACAGGCTCAAAGCATGCTCAAAATCGATGTTTTAGGTGCCCAAAGTCGATATGTGCATGCATCTTCTGTACCCGTTTATATCTCAAATTCAGACTCAAAACACCCGAATATTCGATATTTTTGGGTCCCAAAAGCCATCTGTACATGCATACTCCGTGTTAGAGTATTTTTAATATAAAGGCCTAAAACATGCTGTAAATCGATATTTTAGCTGCCCAAAGTCAATATGTGTATGCATCTTCTGTACCCGTTTATATCCCAAATTCAGGTTCAAAACACTTGAAAATTCGATATTTTTGAGTCCCAGAAGCAATCTGTACATGCCTACTTCTTGCTAGAAAGTTTTCATGATACAGACCCAAAACATGCTCAAAATCGATATTTTAGGTGCAAAAAGTCGATATGTGCATGCCTCTTCTGTACCCGTTTATATCTCAAATTCAGACTCAAAACACCCTAAAATCGATATTTTTGTGTCCCAGAAGCGATCTGTACATGTCTACACAGTGTTATAGTATTTTAAAAATACAGGCCCAAAACATGCTCAAAATCGATATTTTAGGTGTTAAAAGTCGATATGTGCATGCATCTTCAGTACCCGATTATATCTCAAATTCAGGCTCAAAACAACCGAAAATTCGATATTTTTGGGTCCCAGAAGCGATCTGTACATGCCTACTCCGTGTTAGAGTATTTTCAAAATACATGCCCAAAACATGCTGAAAATTGATATTTTAGCTTCACATAGTCGATATGTGCATGCATCTTCTGTACCCGTTTATTTCTCAAATACAGGCTCAAATCACCCGAAAATTCAATATTTTTGGGTCCCAAAAGCGATCTGAACATGCTTACTCTGTGTTAGAGTACTTTCAAAATACAGGCCCAAAACATGCTGTAAATTGATATTTTAGGTGCCCAAAGTCGATATGTGCATGCATCTTCTGTACCCGATTATATCTCAAATTCAGGCTCAAAATACCCAAAAATTCGATATTTTTGTGTCACAGAAGCAATCTGTACTTGCCTATTCCGTGTTAGAGTATTTTTTAAAATACAGGCCCAAAACATGCTGAAAATCGATATTTTAGGTGCCCAAAGTAAATATGTGTATGCATCTTCTGTACCCGTTTATATCCCAAATTCAGGCTCAAAACACCCGAAAATTCGATATTTTTGGGTCCCAGAAGCGATCTGTATATACCTACTCCGTGTTAGAGTATTTTCAAAATACATGCCCAAAACATGCTGAAAATCGATATTTTAGCTTCACATAGTCGATATGTGTATGCATCATTTGTACCCGTTTATATCCCAAATTCAGGCTCTAACACCCGAAAATTCAATATTTTTGGGTCCCAGAAGCGACCTGTACATGCCTACTCAGTGATAGAATATTTTCAAAATATTGGCCCAAAACATACTAAAAATCGATATTTGGGGTGCCGAAAGTCGATATGTGCATGCATCTTCTCTACCCGTTTATATCTCAAATTCAGGCTTAAAACACCCGAAAATTAGATATTTTTGTGTCCCAGAAGCGATCTGTACATGCCTACTTCGTGTTAGAGTATTTTCAAAATAGATGCCTAAAACATGCTCAAAATCGATATTTTGGGTGCCCAAAGTCGATATGTGCATGCATCTTTTGTACTCGATTATATCTCAAATTCAGGCTCAAAATACCCAAAAATTCGATATTTTTGGGTCCCAGAAGCGATCTGTACATGCCTATTCCTTGTTAGAGTATTTTCAAAATACATGCCCAAAACATGCTGAAAATCGATATTTGAGGTGCCCAAAGTCAATATGTGTATGCATCTTCTGTACCCGTTTATATCCCAAATTCAGGCTCAATAGATCCAAAAATTCGATATTATTGAGTCCCAGAAGCGATCTGTACATGTCTACTCAGTGCCAGAATGTTTTCAAAATATAGGCTTAAAACTTGCTAAAATTCAATATTTTAGGTGTCCAAAGTCGATATGTGCATACATCATTTGTACCCGTTTATATCCCAAATTCAGGCTCTAACACCCGAAAATTCAATATTTTTGGGTCCCAGAAGCGACCTGTACATGCCTATTCCTTGTTAGAGTATTTTCAAAATACATGATGAAAACATGCTAAAAATCGATATTTGGGGTGCCCAAAGTCGATATGTGCATGCATCTTCTCTACCCGTTTATATCTCAAATTCAGGCTCAAAACTCCGAAAATTAGATATTTTTGTGTCCCAGAAGCAATCTGTACATGCCTACTCCTTCTTAGAATGTTTTCAAGATACAGACCCAAAACATGCTCAAAATCGATATATTAAATACAAAAAGTCGATATGTGCCTGCATCTTCAGTACCCGTTTATATCTCAAATTCAGGCTCAGAACACCCAAAAATTCAATATTTTTGTGTCTCAGAAACGATCTGTACATGCCTACTTCGTGTTAGAGTATTTTTAAAATAGATGCCAAAAACATGCTCAAAATCGATATTTTGGGTGCCCAAAGTCGATATGGGCATGCATCTTCTGTACCCGTTTATATCTCAAATTCAGGCTCAAAACAACCGAAAAATCGATATTTTTGGGTCACAGAAGCGATCTGTACATGCCTACTCTTTGCTAGAATGTTTTATAAAATACAGACCCAAAACATGCTCAAAATCGATATTTTAGGTGCTAAAAGTCGATATGTGCATGCATCTTCAGTACCCGATTATATCTCAAATTCTGGCTCAAAAAAAACGAAAATTCGATATTTTTGTGTCCCAGAAGCGATCTGTACATGTCTACTCAGTGCTAGAATGTTTTCAAAATATAGGCCTAAAACATGCTAAAATTCGATATTTTAGGTGTCCAAAGTCGATATGTGCATACATCTTTTGTACTTGTTTATATCCCAAATTCAGGCTCAAAACACCCGAAAATTCGATATTTTTGGGTCCCAGAAGCGATATGTAAATACCTACTCATTCTTAGAATGTTTTCAAGATACAGACCCAAAACATGCTCAAAATCGATATATTAGGTGCAAAAAGTCGATATGGGTATGCATCTTCTGTACCCGTTTATATCCCAAATTACGGCTTAAAACACTCGAAAATTCGATATTTTCGGGTCCCAGAAGCGATCTGTACATGCCTACTCCTTGCTAGAATGTTTTCAAAATATAGACTCAAAACATGCTAAAAATCGATATTTTAGGTATCCAAAGTCGATATGTGCATTCATCTTCTGTACCCGTTTACATCTCAAATTCAGGGTCAAAACACCCGAAAGTTCGATATTTTGAGTCTCATAAGCGTTTTGTACATGTCTACTCAGTGCTAGAATGTTTTCAAAATATAGGCTTAAAACATGCTAAAAATCGATATTTTAGGTGTCCAAAGTCGATATGTGCATACATCTTTTGTACCCGTTTATATCCCAAATTCAGGGTAAAAACACCCGAAAATTCGATATTTTTGGGTCCATGAAGCGATCTGTACATGCCTACTCAGTTCTAGAATATTTTTTAAATGTAGGCCCAAAACATGCTAAAAATCGATATTTTAGGTGCTAAATGTCGATATGAGCATGCATTTTCTGTACCGGTTTATATCTCAAATTTAGGCTCAAAAAACCCGAAAATTCGATAATTTTGGGTCCCAGAAGCGATCTTTACATGCCTACTCCGTGTTAGAGTATTTTCAAAATACAGGCCCAAAACATGCTCAAAATCGATATTTTAGGTTCCCAAAGTCAATATGTGTATGCATATTCTATACCCGTTTATATCCCAAATTCAGGCTGAAAACACCCGAAAATTCGATATTTTTTTGTCCCAGAAGCGATCTGTACATCCCTACTCATGGCTAGAATACTTTCAAAATATAGGCCCAAAACATGCTAAAAATCGATATTTTGGGTGCCCAAAGTCGATATCTGCATGCATCTTCTGTACTCGTTTATATCTCAAATTCAGGATCAAAACACCCGAAAACTCGATATTTTTGGGTTCCAGAAGAGATGTGTACATGCCTACTCCGTGTTAGAGTACTTTCAAAATACAGGCCCAAAACATGCTGAAAATCGATATTTTAGGTGCCCAAAGTCGATATGTGCATGCATCTTCTGTACCCGTTTATATCTCAAATTCAGGCTCAAAACAACGGAAAATTAAATATTTTTGGGTTCCAGAAGCGATCTGTACATGCCTACTCAGTGCTAGAAAGTTTTCAAAATATAGGCTCAAAACATGCTAAAAATCTTTAATTTAGGTGTCCAAAGTCGATATGTGCATACATCTTTTGTACCCGTTTATATCCCAAATTCAGGCTCAAAACACCCGAAAATTCGCTATTTTTGGGTCCTTGAAGCGATCTGTACATGCCTACTCCGTGTTAGAGTATTTTCAAAATACAGGCTCAAAACATGCTAAAAATCGATATTTTAGGTGCTAAATGTCGATATGAGCATGCATTTTCTGTACCGGTTCATATCTCAAATTCTGGCTCAAAACACCCGAAAATTCGATAATTTTGGGTCCCAGAAGGGATATTTACATGCCTACTCAGTGCTAAAATGTTTTCAAGATATAGGCTTAAAGCATGCTAAAAATCGATATTTTAGGTGTCCAAAGTCGATATGTACATACATCTTTTGTACCCGTTTATATCCCAAATTCAGGCTCAGAACACCCGAAAATTCGATATTTTTGGGTCCCTGGAGCGATCTGTACATGCCTACTTCATGTTAGAGTATTTTCAAAATACAGGCCCAAAACATGCTCAAAATCGATATTTTAGGTTCCCAAAATCAATATGTGTTTGCATCTTCTATACCCGTTTATATCCCAAATTCAGTCTGAAAACACCCGAAAATTCGATATTTTTTTGTTCCAGAAGCGTTCTGTACATGCCTACTCAGTGCTAGAATGTTTTCAAAATATAGGCTCAAAACATGCTATAAATCTATAATTTAGGTGTCCAAAGTCGATATGTGCATGCATCTTCTGTACAAGTATATATCTGATATTCAGGCTCAAAACACCCAAAAATTCGATATTTTTGTGTCCCAGAAGCGATCTGTACATGCCTACTTTGTATTAGAGTATTTTCAAAATAGATGCCCAAAACATGCTCAAAATCGATATTTTGGGTGCCCAAAGTCGATAAGTGCTTGCATCTTCTGTACCCGTTCATATCTCAAATTCATTCTCAAAACACCCGAAAATTCGTTATTTTCGGGTCCAAGAAGCGATCTGTACATGCCTACTCTTTGCTAGAATGTTTTCAAAATACATACCCAAAACATGCTCAACATCGATATTTTAGGTGCAAAAAGTCGATATGTGCATACATCTTTTGTACCCGTTTATATCCCAAATTCAAGCTTAAAACCCCCGAAAATTCGATATTTTTTTGTCCCAGAAGCGATCTGTACATGTCTACTCAGTGCTAGAATGTTTTCAAAATATAGGCCTAAAACATGCTAAAATTCGATATTTTAGGTGTCCAAAGTCGATATGTGCATACATCTATTGTACTTGTTTATATCCCAAATTCAGGCTCAAAACACCCGAAAATACGATATTTTTTTGTCCCAGAAGCGATCTGTACATGCCTACTCAGTGATAGAATATTTTCAAAATATTGGAACAAAACATGCTAAAAATCGATATTTTGGGTGCCGAAAGTCGATATGTGAATGCATCTTCTGTACCCGTTTATATCTCAAATTCAGGCTCAAAACACCCGAAAACTCGATATTTTTGGGTCCCTGAAGCGATCTGTACATGCCTACTCCGTGTTAGAGTACTTTTAAAATACAGGCCCAAAACATGCTGAAAATCGATATTTTAGGTGCCCAAAGTCGATATGTGAATGCATCTTCAGTACCCGTTTATATCCCAAATTCAGGCTCAAAACACCCGAAAATTTGATATTTTTGGGTCCCTGAAGCTATCTGTACATGCCTACTCATTGCTAGAATACTTTCAAAATATAGGCCCAAAATATGCTAAAAATCGATATTTTGGGTGCCCAAAGTCGATATCTGCATGCATATTCTGTACCCGTTTATATCTCAAATTCAGGCTCAAAACACCCGAAAACTCGATATTTTTGGGTCACAGAAGAGATCTGTACATGCCTACTCCGTGTTAGAGTACTTTCAAAATACAGGCCCAAAACATGCTAAAAATCGATATTTTATGTGCCCAAAGTCGATATGTGCATGCATCTTCAGTACCCGTTTATATCTCAAATTCAGGCTCAAAACAACGGAAAATTCAATATTTTTGGGTTCCAGAAGCGATCTGTACATGCCTACTCATTGCTAGAAAGTTTTCAAAATATAGGCTCAAAATATGCTAAAAATCGATATTTTTGGTGCTAAATGTCGATATGAGCATGCATTTTCTGTACAGGTTTATATCTCAAATTAAGGGTCAAAACACCCGAAAATTCGATAATTTTGGGTCCCAGAAGGGATATTTACATGCCTACTCAGTGCTAAAATGTTTTCAAAATATAGGCTTAATGCATGCTAAAAATCGATATTTTAGGTGTCCAAAGTCGATATGTGAACATATCTTTTGTACCCGTTTATATCCAAAATTCACGCTCAAAACACCCGAAAATTCGATATTTTTGGGTCCCTGAAGCGATCTGTATATGCCTACTCCGTGTTAGAGCATTTTCAAAATACAGGCCCAAAACATGCTCAAAATCGATATTTTAGGTTCCCAAAGTCAATATGTGTATGCATCTTCTATACCCGTTTATATCCCAAATTCAGGCTGAAAACACCCGAAAATTTGATATTTTTTTGTCCCAGAAGCGTTCTGTACATGCCTACTCATTGCTAGAATACTTTCAAAATATAGGCCCAAAACATGCTAAAAATCGATATTTTGGGTGCCCAAAGTCGATATCTGCATGCATCTTCTGTACCCGTTTATATATCAAATTCAGGCTCAAAACACCCGAAAACTCGATATTTTTGGGTCCCAGAAGAGATCTGTACATGCCTACTCCGTGTTAGAGTACTTTCAAAATACAGGCCCAAAACATGCTCAAAATCGATATTTTAGGTGCAAAAAGTCGATATATGCATGCATTTTCAGTACACGTTTATATCTCAAATTTAGGCACAAAACACCCAAAAATTCAATATTTTTGGGTTCCAGAAGCGATCTGTACATGCCTACTCAGTGCTGGAAAGTTTTCAAAATATAGGCTCAAAACATGCTAAAAATCTATAATTTAGGTGTCCAAAGTCGATATGTGCATGCATCTTCTGTACCCGTATATATCTGAAATTCATTCTCAAAACACCCAAAAATTCGATATTTTTGTGTCCCAGAAGCGATCTGTACATGCCTACTTCGTGTTAGAGTATTTTCAAAATAGATGCCCAAAACATGCTCAAAATCGATATTTTGGGTGCCCAAAGTCGATATGTGCATGCATCTTCTGTACCCGTTTATATCTCAAATTCAGGCTCAAAACACCCGAAAATTCGAAATTTTTGGGTCCCAGAAGCGATCTGTACATGCCTACTCTTTGCTAGAATGTTTTCAAAATACAGACCCAAAATATGTTAAAGATCGATATTTTAGGTGCAAAAAGTCGATATGTGCATACATCTTTTGTACCCGTTTATATCCCAAATTCTGGCTTAAAACACCCGAAAATTCGATATTTTTGTGTCCCAGAAGCGATCTGTAAATGCCTACTCAGTGCTGGAATATTTTCAAAATATAGGCCCAATACACTCTAAAAATCGATATTTTAGGTGCCCAATGTCGATATGTGCATGCATCTTCTGTACCCGTTTATATCTCAAATTCAGGCTTAAAACACCCGAAAATTCGATATTTTTGGGTCCAAGAAGCAATCTGTACATGCCTACTCCGTGTTAGAGTACTTTCAAAATACAGGCCTAAAACATGCTGAAAATCGATATTTTAGGTGCCCAAAGTCGATATGTGAATACATCTTTTGTACCCGTTTATATCCAAAATTCACGCTCAAAACACCCGAAAATTCGATATTTTTGGGTCCTTGAAGCGATCTGTATAGGCCTACTCCGTGTTAGAGCATTTTCAAAATACAGGCCCAAAACATGCTCAAAATCGATATTTTAGGTTCCCAAAGTCAATATGTGTATGCATCTTCTATACCCGTTTATATCCCTAATTTAGGCTGAAAACACCCGAAAATTTGATATTTTTTTGTCCCAGAAGCGTTCTGTACATGCCTACTCATTGCTAGAATACTTTCAAAATATAGGCCCAAAACATGCTAAAAATCGATATTTTGGGTGCCCAAAGTCGATATGTGCATGCATCTTCTGTACCCGTTTATATCTCAAATTCAGGCTCAAAACACCCGAAAATTTGATATTTTCGGGTCCCAGAAGCAATCTGTACATGCCTACTCTTTGCTAGAATGTTTTCAAAATACAGACCCAAAATATGTTAAAAATCGATATTTTATGTGCAAAAAGTCGATATGTGCATACATCTTTTGTACCCGTTTATATCCCAAATTCTGGCTTAAAACACCCGAAAATTCGATATTTTTGTGTCCCAGAAGCGATCTGTAAATGCCTACTCACTGCTAGAATGTTTTCAAAATATAGGCTCAAAACATGCTAAAAATCAATATTTTATATGTCCCAAGTCGATATGTGCATGCATGTTCTGTACCCGTTTATATCTCAAATTCAGGCTCAAAACACCCGAAAATACGATATTTTTGGGTCCCATAAGCAATCTGTATAAGCCTACTCCGTGTTTGAGTATTTTCAAAATACAGGCCCAAAACATGCTGAAAATAGAAATTTTAGCTACCCATAGTCGATATGTGCATGCATCTTCTGTACCCGTTTATATCTCAAATTCAGGCTCAAAACAACCGAAAATTCAATATTTTTGGGTTCCAGAAGCGATCTGTACATGCCTACTCAGTGCTAGAACATTTTTTAAATGTAGCCCCAAAACATGCTAAAAATCGATATTTTAGGTGCTAAATGTCGATATGAGCATGTATTTTCTGTACCGGTTTATATCTCAAATTCAGGCTCAAAACACCTGAAAATTCGATAATTTTGGGTCCCAGAAGGGATAATTACATGCCTACTCAGTACTAAAATGTTTTCAAAATATAGGCTTAATGCATGCTAAAAATCGAAATATTAGCTACCCATAGTCGATATGTGAATACATCTTTTGTACCCGTTTATATCCAAAATTCACGCTCAAAACACCCGAAAATTCGATATTTTTGGGTCCCTGCAGCGATCTGTATATGCCTACTCCGTGTTAGAGCATTTTCAAAATACAAGCCCAAAACATGCTCAAAATCGATATTTTAGGTTCCCAAAGTCAATATGTGTATGCATCTTCTATACCCGTTTATATCCCAAATTCAGGCTGAAAACACCCGAAAATTTGATTTTTTTTTGTCCCAGAAGCGTTCTGTACATGCCTACTCATTGCTAGAATACTTTCAAAATATAGGCCCAAAACATGCTAAAAATCGATATTTTGGGTGCCCAAAGTCGATATCTGCATGCATCTTCTGTACCCGTTTACATATCAAATTCAAGCTCAAAACACGCGAAAACTCGATATTTTTGGGTACCAGAAGAGATCTGTACATGCCTACTCCGTGTTAGAGTACTTTCAAAATACAGGCCCAAAACATGCTCAAAATCGATATTTTAGGTGCAAAAAGTCGATATGTGCATGCATTTTCAGTACACGTTTATATCTCAAACATAGGCACAAAACACCCAAAAATTCAATATTTTTGGGTTCCAGAAGCGATCTGTACATGCCTAGTCAGTGCTAAAAAGTTTTCAAAATATAGGCTCAAAACATGCTAAAAATCTATAATTTAGGTGTCCAAAGTCGATATGTGCATGCATCTTCTGTACCCGTATATATCTGAAATTCATTCTCAAAACACCCAAAAATTCGATATTTTTGTGTCCCAGAAGCGATCTGTACATGCCTACTTCGTGTTAGAGTATTTTCAAAATAGATGCCCAAAACATGCTCAAAATCGATATTTTGGGTGCCCAAAGTCGATATGTGCATGCATCTTCTGTACCCGTTTATATCTCAAATTCAGGTTCAAAACACCCGAAAATTCGATATTTTCGGGTCCCAGAAGCGATCTGTACATGCCTACTCTTTGGTAGAATGTTTTCAAAATACAGACCCAAAATATGTTAAAAATCGATATTTTAGGTGCAAAAAGTCGATATGTGCATACATCTTTTGTACCCGTTTATATCCCAAATTCTGGCTTAAAACACTCGAAAATTCGATATTTTTGTGTCCCAAAAGCGATCTGTAAATGCCTACTCAGTGCTGGAATATTTTCAAAATATAGGCCCAATACATGCTAAAAATCGATATTTTAGGTGCCCAATGTCGATATGTGCATGCATCTTCTGTACCCGTTTATATCTCAAATTCAGGCTTAAAACACCCGAAAATTCGATATTTTTGGGTCCAAGAAGCAATCTGTACATGCCTACTCAGTGCTAGAATGTTTTCAAAATATAGGCTCAAAACATGTTAAAAATCAATATTTTATATGTCCCAAGTCGATATGTGCATGCATGTTCTGTACCCGTTTATATCTCAAATTCAGGCTCAAAACACCCGAAAACTAAATATTTTTGGGTCCCAGAAGAGATCTGAACATGCCTAATCCGTGTTAGAGTACTTTCAAAATACAGGCCCAAAACATGCTGAAAATCGATATTTTAGGTGCCCAAAGTCGATATGTGCATGCATCTTCAGTACCCGTTTATATCTCAAATTCAGGCTGAAAACCACGGAAAATTCAATATTTTTGGGTTCCAGAAGCGATCTGTACATGCCTACTCAGTGCTAGAACGTTTTCAAAATATAGGCTCAAAACATGCTAAAAATCTATAATTTAGGTGTCCAAAGTCGATATGTGCATACATATTTTGTACCCGTTTATATCCCAAATTCAGGCTCAAAACACCCGAAAATTCGATATTTTTGGGTCCCTAAAGCGATCTGTACTTGCCTACTCAGTGCTAGAATATTTTTTAAATGTAGGCCCAAAACATGCTAAAAATCGATATTTTAGGTGCTAAATGTCGATATGAGCATGCATTTTCTGTACCGGTTTATATCTCAAATTCAGGCTCAAAACACCCGAAAATTCGATAATTTTGGGTCCCAGAAGTGATATTTACATGCTTACTCAGTGCTAAAATGTTTTCAAAATATAGGCTTAATGCATGCTAAAAATCAATATTTTAAGTGTCCAAAGTCGATATGTGAATACATCTTTTGTACCCGTTTATATCCAAAATTCGCGCTCAAAACACTCGAAAGTTCGATATTTTTGGGTCCCTGAAGCGATCTGTATAGGCCTACTCCGTGTTAGAGCATTTTCAAAATACAGGCCCAAAACATGCTGAAAATCGATATTTTAGGTGCACAAAGTCGATATGTGCATGCATCTTCAGTACCCGTTTATATCTCAAATTCAGGCTCAAAACCACGGAAAATTCAATATTTTTTTGTCCCAGAAGCGTTCTGTACATGCCTACTCATTGCTAGAATACTTTCAAAATATAGGCCCAAAACATGCTAAAATTCGATATTTTGGGTGCCCAAAGTCGATATCTGCATGCATCTTCTGTACCCGTTTATATATCAAATTCAGGCTCAAAACACCCGAAAACTCGATATTTTTGGGTCCCAGAAGAGATCTGTAAATGCCTACTCCGTGTTAGAGTACTTTCAAAATACAGGCCCAAAACATGCTCAAAATCGATATTTTAGGTGCAAAAAGTCGATATGTGCATGCATTTTCAGTACACGTTTATATCTCAAATTTAGGCACAAAACACCCAAAAATTCAATATTTTTGGGTTCCAGAAGCGATCTGTACATGCCTACTCAGTGCTAGAAAGTTTTCAAAATATAGGCTCAAAACATGCTAAAAATCTATAATTTAGGTGTCCAAAGTCGATATGTGCATGCATCTTCTGTACCCGTATATATCTGAAATTCATTCTCAAAACACCCAAAAATTCGATATTTTTGTGTCCTAGAAGCGATCTGTACATGTCTACTTCGTGTTAGAGTATTTTCAAAATAGATGCCCAAAACATGCTCAAAATCGATATTTTGGGTGCCCAAAGTCGATATGTGCATGCATCTTCTGTACCCGTTTATATCTCAAATTCAGGTTCAAAACACCCGAAAATTCGATATTTTCGGGTCCCAGAAGCGATCTGTACATGCCTACTCTTTGCTAGAATGTTTTCAAAATACAGACCCAAAATATGTTAAAAATCGATATTTTATGTGCAAAAAGTCGATATGTGCATACATCTTTTGTACCCGTTTATATCCCAAATTCTGGCTTAAAACACCCGAAAATTCGATATTTTTGTGTCCCAGAAGCGATCTGTAAATGCCTACTCAGTGCTGGAATATTTTCAAAATATAGGCCCAATACATGCTAAAAATCGATATTTTAGGTGCCCAATGTCGATATGTGCATGCATCCTCTGTACCCGTTTATATCTCAAATTCAGGCTTAAAACACCCGAAAATTCGAAATTTTTGGGTCCAAGAAGCAATCTGTACATGCCTACTCAGTGCTAGAATATTTTCAAAATATAGGCTCAAAACATGCTAAAAATCAATATTTTATATGTCCCAAGTCGATATGTGCATGCATGTTCTGTACCCGTTTATATCTCAAATTCTGGCTCAAAACACCCGAAAATACGATATTTTTGGTTCCCAGAAGCGATCTGTACATGCCTATTTCGTGTTAGAGTATTTTCAAAATAGATGCCCAAAACATGCTCAAAATCGATATTTTGGGTGCCCAAAGTCGATAAGTGCTTGCATCTTCTGAACCCGTTCATATCTCAAATTCATTCTCAAAACACCCGAAAATTCGTTATTTTCGGGTCCAAGAAGCGATCTGTACATGCCTACTCTTTGCTAGAATGTTTTCAAAATACATACCCAAAACATGCTCAACATCAATATTTTAGGTGCAAAAAGTCGATATTTGCATACAACTTTTGTACCCGTTTATATCCCAAATTCAGGCTTAAAACCCCCGAAAATTCGATATTTTTGTGTCCCAGAAGCGATCTGTACATGTCTACTCAGTGCTAGAATGTTTTCAAAATACAGGCCTAAAACATGCTAAAATTCGATATTTTAGGTGTCCAAAGTCGATATGTGCATACATCTATTGTACTTGTTTATATCCCAAATTCAGGCTCAAAACACCCGAAAATACGATATTTTTTTGTCCCAGAAGCGATCTGTACATGCCTACTCAGTGATAGAATATTTTCAAAATATTGGAACAAAACATGCTAAAAATCGATATTTTGGGTGCCAAAAGTCGATATGTGAATGCATCTTCTGTACCCGTTTATATCTCAAATTCAGGCTCAAAACACCCGAAAACTCGATAATTTTGGGTCCCTGAAGCGATCTGTACATGCCTACTCCGTGTTAGAGTACTTTTAAAATACAGGCCCAAAACATGCTGAAAATCGATATTTTAGGTGCCCAAAGTCGATATGTGAATGCATCTTCAGTACCCGTTTATATCCCAAATTCAGGCTCAAAACACCCGAAAATTTGATATTTTTGGGTCCCTGAAGCTATCTGTACATGCCTACTCATTGCTAGAATACTTTCAAAATATAGGCCCAAAATATGCTAAAAATCGATATTTTGGGTGCCCAAAGTCGATATCTGCATGCATATTCTGTACCCGTTTATATCTCAAATTCAGGCTCAAAACACCCGAAAACTCGATATTTTTGGGTCACAGAAGAGATCTGTACATGCCTACTCCGTGTTAGAGTACTTTCAAAATACAGGCCCAAAACATGCTAAAAATCGATATTTTATGTGCCCAAAGTCGATATGTGCATGCATCTTCAGTACCCGTTTATATCTCAAATTCAGGCTCAAAACAACGGAAAATTCAATATTTTTGGGTTCCAGAAGCGATCTGTACATGCCTACTCATTGCTAGAAAGTTTTCAAAATATAGGCTCAAAATATGCTAAAAATCGATATTTTTGGTGCTAAATGTCGATATGAGCATGCATTTTCTGTACCTGTTTATATCTCAAATTAAGGCTCAAAACACCCGAAAATTCGATAATTTTGGGTCCCAGAAGGGATATTTACATGCCTACTCAGTGCTAAAATGTTTTCAAAATATAGTCTTAATGCATGCTAAAAATCGATATTTTAGGTGTCCAAAGTCGATATGTGAATACATCTTTTGTACCCGTTTATATCCAAAATTCACGCTCAAAACACCCGAAAATTCGATATTTTTGGGTCCTTGAAGCGATCTGTATAGGCCTACTCCGTGTTAGAGCATTTTCAAAATACAGGCCCAAAACATGCTCAAAATCGATATTTTAGGTTCCCAAAGTCAATATGTGTATGCATCTTCTATACCCGTTTATATCCCTAATTTAGGCTGAAAACACCCGAAAATTTGATATTTTTTTGTCCCAGAAGCGTTCTGTACATGCCTACTCATTGCTAGAAAACTTTCAAAATATAGGCCCAAAACATGCTAAAAATCGATATTTTGGGTGCCCAAAGTCGATATCTGCATGCATCTTCTGTACCCGTTTATATATCAAATTCAGGCTCAAAACACCCGAAAACTCGATATTTTTGGGTCCCAGAAGAGATCTGTACATGCCTACTCCGTGTTAGAGTACTTTCAAAATAGATGCCCAAAACATGCTCAAAATCGATATTTTGGGTGCCCAAAGTCGATATGTGCATGCATCTTCTGTACCCGTTTATATCTCAAATTCAGGCTCAAAACACCCGAAAATTTGATATTTTCGGGTCCCAGAAGCAATCTGTACATGCCTACTCTTTGCTAGAATGTTTTCAAAATACAGACCCAAAATATGTTAAAAATCGATATTTTATGTGCAAAAAGTCGATATGTGCATACATCTTTTGTACCCGTTTATATCCCAAATTCTGGCTTAAAACACCCGAAAATTCGATATTTTTGTGTCCCAGAAGCGATCTGTAAATGCCTACTCACTGCTAGAATGTTTTCAAAATATAGGCTCAAAACATGCTAAAAATCAATATTTTATATGTCCCAAGTCGATATGTGCATGCATGTTCTGTACCCGTTTATATCTCAAATTCAGGCTCAAAACACCCGAAAATACGATATTTTTGGGTCCCATAAGCAATCTGTATAAGCCTACTCCGTGTTTGAGTATTTTCAAAATACAGGCCCAAAACATGCTGAAAATCGAAATTTTAGCTACCCATAGTCGATATGTGCATGCATCTTCTGTACCCGTTTATATCTCAAATTCAGGCTCAAAACAACGAAAAATTCAATATTTTTGGGTTGCAGAAGCGATCTGTACATGCCTACTCAGTGCTAGAACATTTTTTAAATGTAGCCCCAAAACATGCTAAAAATCGATATTTTAGGTGCTAAATGTCGATATGAGCATGTATTTTCTGTACCGGTTTATATCTCAAATTCAGGCTCAAAACACCTGAAAATTCGATAATTTTGGGTCCCAGAAGGGATAATTACATGCCTACTCAGTACTAAAATGTTTTCAAAATATAGGCTTAATGCATGCTAAAAATCGAAATATTAGCTACCCATAGTCGATATGTGAATACATCTTTTGTACCCGTTTATATCCAAAATTCACGCTCAAAACACCCGAAAATTCGATATTTTTGGGTCCCTGCAGCGATCTGTATATGCCTACTCCGTGTTAGAGCATTTTCAAAATACAAGCCCAAAACATGCTCAAAATCGATATTTTAGGTTCCCAAAGTCAATATGTGTATGCATCTTCTATACCCGTTTATATCCCAAATTCAGGCTGAAAACACCCGAAAATTTGATTTTTTTTTGTCCCAGAAGCGTTCTGTACATGCCTACTCATTGCTAGAATACTTTCAAAATATAGGACCAAAACATGCTAAAAATCGATATTTTGGGTGCCCAAAGTCGATATCTGCATGCATCTTCTGTACCCGTTTACATATCAAATTCAAGCTCAAAACACGCGAAAACTCGATATTTTTGGGTCCCAGAAGAGATCTGTACATGCCTACTCCGTGTTAGAGTACTTTCAAAATACAGGCCCAAAACATGCTCAAAATCGATATTTTAGGTGCAAAAAGTCGATATGTGCATGCATTTTCAGTACACGTTTATATCTCAAACTTAGGCACAAAACACCCAAAAATTCAATATTTTTGGGTTCCAGAAGCGATCTGTACATGCCTAGTCAGTGCTAGAAAGTTTTCAAAATATAGGCTCAAAACATGCTAAAAATCTATAATTTAGGTGTCCAAAGTCGATATGTGCTTGCATCTTCTGTACCCGTATATATCTGAAATTCATTCTCAAAACACCCAAAAATTCGATATTTTTGTGTCCCAGAAGCGATCTGTACATGCCTACTCTTTGGTAGAATGTTTTCAAAATACAGACCCAAAATATGTTAAAAATCGATATTTTAGGTGCAAAAAGTCGATATGTGCATACATCTTTTGTACCCGTTTATATCCCAAATTCTGGCTTAAAACACTCGAAAATTCGATATTTTTGTGTCCCAGAAGCGATCTGTAAATGCCTACTCAGTGCTGGAATATTTTCAAAATATAGGCCCAATACATGCTAAAAATCGATATTTTAGGTGCCCAATGTCGATATGTGCATGCATCTTCTGTACCCGTTTATATCTCAAATTCAGGCTTAAAACACCCGAAAATTCGATATTTTTGGGTCCAAGAAGCAATCTGTACATGCCTACTCAGTGCTAGAATGTTTTCAAAATATAGGCTCAAAACATGCTAAAAATCAATATTTTATATGTCCCAAGTCGATATGTGCATGCATGTTCTGTACCCGTTTATATCTCAAATTCAGGCTCAAAACACCCGAAAACTCGATATTTTTGGGTCCCAGAAGAGATCTGAACATGCCTACTCCGTGTTAGAGTACTTTCAAAATACAGGCCCAAAACATGCTGAAAATCGATATTTTAGGTGCCCAAAGTCGATATGTGCATGCATCTTCAGTACCCGTTTATATCTCAAATTCAGGCTGAAAACCACGGAAAATTCAATATTTTTGGGTTCCAGAAGCGATCTGTACATGCCTACTCAGTGCTAGAACGTTTTCAAAATATAGGCTCAAAACATGCTAAAAATCTATAATTTAGGTGTCCAAAGTCGATATGTGCATACATCTTTTGTACCCGTTTATATCCCAAATTCAGGCTCAAAACACCCGAAAATTCGATATTTTTGGGTCCCTAAAGCGATCTGTACTTGCCTACTCAGTGCTAGAATATTTTTTAAATGTAGGCCCAAAACATGCTAAAAATCGATATTTTAGGTGCTAAATGTCGATATGAGCATGCATTTTCTGTACCGGTTTATATCTCAAATTCAGGCTCAAAACACCCGAAAATTCGATAATTTTGGGTCCCAGAAGTGATATTTACATGCTTACTCAGTGCTAAAATGTTTTCAAAATATAGGCTTAATGCATGCTAAAAATCAATATTTTAAGTGTCCAAAGTCGATATGTGAATACATCTTTTGTACCCGTTTATATCCAAAATTCACGCTCAAAACACCCGAAAATTCGATATTTTTGGGTCCCTGAAGCGATCTGTATAGGCCTACTCCGTGTTAGAGCATTTTCAAAATACAGGCCCAAAACATGCTGAAAATCGATATTTTAGGTGCACAAAGTCGATATGTGCATGCATCTTCATTACCCGTTTATATCTCAAATTCAGGCTCAAAACCACGGAAAATTCAATATTTTTTTGTCCCAGAAGCGTTCTGTACATGCCTACTCATTGCTAGAATACTTTCAAAATATAGGCCCAAAACATGCTAAAAATCGATATTTTGGGTGCCCAAAGTCGATATCTGCATGCATCTTCTGTACCCGTTTATATATCAAATTCAGGCTCAAAACACCCGAAAACTCGATATTTTTGGGTCCCTGCAGCGATCTGTATATGCCTACTCCGTGTTAGAGCATTTTCAAAATACAAGCCCAAAACATGCTCAAAATCGATATTTTAGGTTCCCAAAGTCAATATGTGTATGCATCTTCTATACCCGTTTATATCCCAAATTCAGGCTGAAAACACCCGAAAATTTGATTTTTTTTTGTCCCAGAAGCGTTCTGTACATGCCTACTCATTGCTAGAATACTTTCAAAATATAGGCCCAAAACATGCTAAAAATCGATATTTTGGGTGCCCAAAGTCGATATCTGCATGCATCTTCTGTACCCGTTTACATATCAAATTCAAGCTCAAAACACGCGAAAACTCGATATTTTTGGGTCCCAGAAGAGATCTGTACATGCCTACTCCGTGTTAGAGTACTTTCAAAATACAGGCCCAAAACATGCTCAAAATCGATATTTTAGGTGCAAAAAGTCGATATGTGCATGCATTTTCAGTACACGTTTATATCTCAAACTTAGGCACAAAACACCCAAAAATTCAATATTTTTGGGTTCCAGAAGCGATCTGTACATGCCTAGTCAGTGCTAGAAAGTTTTCAAAATATAGGCTCAAAACATGCTAAAAATCTATAATTTAGGTGTCCAAAGTCGATATGTGCTTGCATCTTCTGTACCCGTATATATCTGAAATTCATTCTCAAAACACCCAAAAATTCGATATTTTTGTGTCCCAGAAGCGATCTGTACATGCCTACTCTTTGGTAGAATGTTTTCAAAATACAGACCCAAAATATGTTAAAAATCGATATTTTAGGTGCAAAAAGTCGATATGTGCATACATCTTTTGTACCCGTTTATATCCCAAATTCTGGCTTAAAACACTCGAAAATTCGATATTTTTGTGTCCCAGAAGCGATCTGTAAATGCCTACTCAGTGCTGGAATATTTTCAAAATATAGGCCCAATACATGCTAAAAATCGATATTTTAGGTGCCCAATGTCGATATGTGCATGCATCTTCTGTACCCGTTTATATCTCAAATTCAGGCTTAAAACACCCGAAAATTCGATATTTTTGGGTCCAAGAAGCAATCTGTACATGCCTACTCAGTGCTAGAATGTTTTCAAAATATAGGCTCAAAACATGCTAAAAATCAATATTTTATATGTCCCAAGTCGATATGTGCATGCATGTTCTGTACCCGTTTATATCTCAAATTCAGGCTCAAAACACCCGAAAACTCGATATTTTTGGGTCCCAGAAGAGATCTGAACATGCCTACTCCGTGTTAGAGTACTTTCAAAATACAGGCCCAAAACATGCTGAAAATCGATAATTTAGGTGCCCAAAGTCGATATGTGCATGCATCTTCAGTACCCGTTTATATCTCAAATTCAGGCTGAAAACCACGGAAAATTCAATATTTTTGGGTTCCAGAAGCGATCTGTACATGCCTACTCAGTGCTAGAACGTTTTCAAAATATAGGCTCAAAACATGCTAAAAATCTATAATTTAGGTGTCCAAAGTCGATATGTGCATACATCTTTTGTACCCGTTTATATCCCAAATTCAGGCTCAAAACACCCGAAAATTCGATATTTTTGGGTCCCTAAAGCGATCTGTACTTGCCTACTCAGTGCTAGAATATTTTTTAAATGTAGGCCCAAAACATGCTAAAAATCGATATTTTAGGTGCTAAATGTCGATATGAGCATGCATTTTCTGTACCGGTTTATATCTCAAATTCAGGCTCAAAACACCCGAAAATTCGATAATTTTGGGTCCCAGAAGTGATATTTACATGCTTACTCAGTGCTAAAATGTTTTCAAAATATAGGCTTAATGCATGCTAAAAATCAATATTTTAAGTGTCCAAAGTCGATATGTGAATACATCTTTTGTACCCGTTTATATCCAAAATTCACGCTCAAAACACCCGAAAATTCGATATTTTTGGGTCCCTGAAGCGATCTGTATAGGCCTACTCCGTGTTAGAGCATTTTCAAAATACAGGCCCAAAACATGCTGAAAATCGATATTTTAGGTGCACAAAGTCGATATGTGCATGCATCTTCATTACCCGTTTATATCTCAAATTCAGGCTCAAAACCACGGAAAATTCAATATTTTTTTGTCCCAGAAGCGTTCTGTACATGCCTACTCATTGCTAGAATACTTTCAAAATATAGGCCCAAAACATGCTAAAAATCGATATTTTGGGTGCCCAAAGTCGATATCTGCATGCATCTTCTGTACCCGTTTATATATCAAATTCAGGCTCAAAACACCCGAAAACTCGATATTTTTGGGTCCCTGCAGCGATCTGTATATGCCTACTCCGTGTTAGAGCATTTTCAAAATACAAGCCCAAAACATGCTCAAAATCGATATTTTAGGTTCCCAAAGTCAATATGTGTATGCATCTTCTATACCCGTTTATATCCCAAATTCAGGCTGAAAACACCCGAAAATTTGATTTTTTTTTGTCCCAGAAGCGTTCTGTACATGCCTACTCATTGCTAGAATACTTTCAAAATATAGGCCCAAAACATGCTAAAAATCGATATTTTGGGTGCCCAAAGTCGATATCTGCATGCATCTTCTGTACCCGTTTACATATCAAATTCAAGCTCAAAACACGCGAAAACTCGATATTTTTGGGTCCCAGAAGAGATCTGTACATGCCTACTCCGTGTTAGAGTACTTTCAAAATACAGGCCCAAAACATGCTCAAAATCGATATTTTAGGTGCAAAAAGTCGATATGTGCATGCATTTTCAGTACACGTTTATATCTCAAACTTAGGCACAAAACACCCAAAAATTCAATATTTTTGGGTTCCAGAAGCGATCTGTACATGCCTAGTCAGTGCTAGAAAGTTTTCAAAATATAGGCTCAAAACATGCTAAAAATCTATAATTTAGGTGTCCAAAGTCGATATGTGCTTGCATCTTCTGTACCCGTATATATCTGAAATTCATTCTCAAAACACCCAAAAATTCGATATTTTTGTGTCCCAGAAGCGATCTGTACATGCCTACTCTTTGGTAGAATGTTTTCAAAATACAGACCCAAAATATGTTAAAAATCGATATTTTAGGTGCAAAAAGTCGATATGTGCATACATCTTTTGTACCCGTTTATATCCCAAATTCTGGCTTAAAACACTCGAAAATTCGATATTTTTGTGTCCCAGAAGCGATCTGTAAATGCCTACTCAGTGCTGGAATATTTTCAAAATATAGGCCCAATACATGCTAAAAATCGATATTTTAGGTGCCCAATGTCGATATGTGCATGCATCTTCTGTACCCGTTTATATCTCAAATTCAGGCTTAAAACACCCGAAAATTCGATATTTTTGGGTCCAAGAAGCAATCTGTACATGCCTACTCAGTGCTAGAATGTTTTCAAAATATAGGCTCAAAACATGCTAAAAATCAATATTTTATATGTCCCAAGTCGATATGTGCATGCATGTTCTGTACCCGTTTATATCTCAAATTCAGGCTCAAAACACCCGAAAACTCGATATTTTTGGGTCCCAGAAGAGATCTGAACATGCCTACTCCGTGTTAGAGTACTTTCAAAATACAGGCCCAAAACATGCTGAAAATCGATAATTTAGGTGCCCAAAGTCGATATGTGCATGCATCTTCAGTACCCGTTTATATCTCAAATTCAGGCTGAAAACCACGGAAAATTCAATATTTTTGGGTTCCAGAAGCGATCTGTACATGCCTACTCAGTGCTAGAACGTTTTCAAAATATAGGCTCAAAACATGCTAAAAATCTATAATTTAGGTGTCCAAAGTCGATATGTGCATACATCTTTTGTACCCGTTTATATCCCAAATTCAGGCTCAAAACACCCGAAAATTCGATATTTTTGGGTCCCTAAAGCGATCTGTACTTGCCTACTCAGTGCTAGAATATTTTTTAAATGTAGGCCCAAAACATGCTAAAAATCGATATTTTAGGTGCTAAATGTCGATATGAGCATGCATTTTCTGTACCGGTTTATATCTCAAATTCAGGCTCAAAACACCCGAAAATTCGATAATTTTGGGTCCCAGAAGTGATATTTACATGCTTACTCAGTGCTAAAATGTTTTCAAAATATAGGCTTAATGCATGCTAAAAATCAATATTTTAAGTGTCCAAAGTCGATATGTGAATACATCTTTTGTACCCGTTTATATCCAAAATTCACGCTCAAAACACCCGAAAATTCGATATTTTTGGGTCCCTGAAGCGATCTGTACATGCCTACTCAGTGCTAGAATACTTTCAAAATATAGGCCCAAAACATGCTAAAAATCGATATTTTGGGTGCCCAAAGTCGATATCTGCATGCATCTTCTGTACCCGTTTATATATCAAATTCAGGCTCAAAACACCCGAAAACTCGATATTTTTGGGTCCCAGAAAAGATCTGTACATGCCTACTCCGTGTTAGAGTACTTTCAAAATACAGGCCCAAAACATGCTCAAAATCGATATTTTAGGTGCAAAAAGTCGATATGTGCATGCATTTTCAGTACACGTTTATATCTCAAATTTAGGCACAAAACACCCAAAAATTCAATATTTTTGGGTTCCAGAAGCAATCTGTACATGCCTACTCAGTGCTAGAAAGTTTTCAAAATATAGGCTCAAAACATGCTAAAAATCTATAATTTAGGTGTCCAAAGTCGATATGTGCATGCATCTTCTGTACCCGTATATATCTGAAATTCATTCTCAAAACACCCAAAAATTCGATATTATTGTGTCCTAGAAGCGATCTGTACATGTCTACTTCGTGTTAGAGTATTTTCAAAATAGATGCCCAAAACATGCTCAAAATCGATATTTTGGGTGCCCAAAGTCGATATGTGCATGCATCTTCTGTACCCGTTTATATCTCAAATTCAGGTTCAAAACACCCGAAAATTCGATATTTTCGGGTCCCAGAAGCGATCTGTACATGCCTACTCTTTGCTAGAATGTTTTCAAAATACAGACCCAAAATATGTTAAAAATCGATATTTTATGTGCAAAAAGTCGATATGTGCATACATCTTTTGTACCCGTTTATATCCCAAATTCTGGCTTAAAACACTCGAAAATTCGATATTTTTGTGTCCCAGAAGCGATCTGTAAATGCCTACTCAGTGCTGGAATATTTTCAAAATATAGGCCCAATACATGCTAAAAATCGATATTTTAGGTGCCCAATGTCGATATGTGCATGCATCTTCTGTACCCGTTTATATCTCAAATTCAGGCTTAAAACACCCGAAAATTCGATATTTTTGGGTCCAAGAAGCAATCTGTACATGCCTACTCAGTGCTAGAATGTTTTCAAAATATAGGCTCAAAACATGCTAAAAATCAATATTTTATATGTCCCAAGTCGATATGTGCATGCATGTTCTGTACCCGTTTATATCTCAAATTCAGGCTCAAAACACCCGAAAACTCGATATTTTTGGGTCCCAGAAGAGATCTGAACATGCCTACTCCGTGTTAGAGTACTTTCAAAATACAGGCCCAAAACATGCTGAAAATCGATAATTTAGGTGCCCAAAGTCGATATGTGCATGCATCTTCAGTACCCGTTTATATCTCAAATTCAGGCTGAAAACCACGGAAAATTCAATATTTTTGGGTTCCAGAAGCGATCTGTACATGCCTACTCAGTGCTAGAACGTTTTCAAAATATAGGCTCAAAACATGCTAAAAATCTATAATTTAGGTGTCCAAAGTCGATATGTGCATACATCTTTTGTACCCGTTTATATCCCAAATTCAGGCTCAAAACACCCGAAAATTCGATATTTTTGGGTCCCTAAAGCGATCTGTACTTGCCTACTCAGTGCTAGAATATTTTTTAAATGTAGGCCCAAAACATGCTAAAAATCGATATTTTAGGTGCTAAATGTCGATATGAGCATGCATTTTCTGTACCGGTTTATATCTCAAATTCAGGCTCAAAACACCCGAAAATTCGATAATTTTGGGTCCCAGAAGTGATATTTACATGCTTACTCAGTGCTAAAATGTTTTCAAAATATAGGCTTAATGCATGCTAAAAATCAATATTTTAAGTGTCCAAAGTCGATATGTGAATACATCTTTTGTACCCGTTTATATCCAAAATTCACGCTCAAAACACCCGAAAATTCGATATTTTTGGGTCCCTGAAGCGATCTGTACATGCCTACTCAGTGCTAGAATACTTTCAAAATATAGGCCCAAAACATGCTAAAAATCGATATTTTGGGTGCCCAAAGTCGATATCTGCATGCATCTTCTGTACCCGTTTATATATCAAATTCAGGCTCAAAACACCCGAAAACTCGATATTTTTGGGTCCCAGAAAAGATCTGTACATGCCTACTCCGTGTTAGAGTACTTTCAAAATACAGGCCCAAAACATGCTCAAAATCGATATTTTAGGTGCAAAAAGTCGATATGTGCATGCATTTTCAGTACACGTTTATATCTCAAATTTAGGCACAAAACACCCAAAAATTCAATATTTTTGGGTTCCAGAAGCAATCTGTACATGCCTACTCAGTGCTAGAAAGTTTTCAAAATATAGGCTCAAAACATGCTAAAAATCTATAATTTAGGTGTCCAAAGTCGATATGTGCATGCATCTTCTGTACCCGTATATATCTGAAATTCATTCTCAAAACACCCAAAAATTCGATATTATTGTGTCCTAGAAGCGATCTGTACATGTCTACTTCGTGTTAGAGTATTTTCAAAATAGATGCCCAAAACATGCTCAAAATCGATATTTTGGGTGCCCAAAGTCGATATGTGCATGCATCTTCTGTACCCGTTTATATCTCAAATTCAGGTTCAAAACACCCGAAAATTCGATATTTTCGGGTCCCAGAAGCGATCTGTACATGCCTACTCTTTGCTAGAATGTTTTCAAAATACAGACCCAAAATATGTTAAAAATCGATATTTTATGTGCAAAAAGTCGATATGTGCATACATCTTTTGTACCCGTTTATATCCCAAATTCTGGCTTAAAACACCCGAAAATTCGATATTTTTGTGTCCCAGAAGCGATCTGTAAATGCCTACTCAGTGCTGGAATATTTTCAAAATATAGGCCCAATACATGCTAAAAATCGATATTTTAGGTGCCCAATGTCGATATGTGCATGCATCCTCTGTACCCGTTTATATCTCAAATTCAGGCTTAAAACACCCGAAAATTCGAAATTTTTGGGTCCAAGAAGCAATCTGTACATGCCTACTCAGTGCTAGAATATTTTCAAAATATAGGCTCAAAACATGCTAAAAATCAATATTTTATATGTCCCAAGTCGATATGTGCATGCATGTTCTGTACCCGTTTATATCTCAAATTCTGGCTCAAAACACCCGAAAATACGATATTTTTGGTTCCCAGAAGCGATCTGTATAAGCCTACTCCGTGTTTGAGTATTTTCAAAATACAGGCCCAAAACATGCTGAAAATCGAAATTTTAGCTACCCAAAGTCGATATGTGCATGAATCTTCTGTACCCGTTTATATCTCAAATTCAGGATGAAAACCACGGAAAATTCAATATTTTTGGGTTCCAGAAGCGATCTGTACATGCCTAGTCAGTGCTAGAAAGTTTTCAAATTATAGAATCAAAACATGCTAAAAATCTATAATTTAGGTGTCCAAAGTCGATATGTGCATACATCTTTTGTACCCGTTTATATCCCAAATTCTGGCTCAAAACACCCGAAAATTCGATATTTTTCGGTCCCAGAAGCGATCTGTACATGCCTACTCAGTGCTAGAACATTTTTTAAATGTAGGCCCAAAACATGCTAAAAATCGATATTTTAGGTGCTAAATGTCGATATGAGCATGTATTTTCTGTACCGGTTTATATCTCAAATTCAGGCTCAAAACACCCGAAAATTCGATAATTTTAGGTCCCAGAAGGGATATTTACATGCCTACTCAGTACTAAAATGTTTTCAAAATATAGGCTTAAAGCATGCTAAAAACCGATATTTTAGGTGTCCAAAGTCGATATGTGCATACATCTTTATATCCAAAATTCACGCTCAAAACACCCGGAAATTCGATATTTTTGGGTCCCTGAAGCGATCTGTACATGCCTAATCCGTGTTAGAGTATTTTCAAAATACAGGCCCAAAACATGCTCAAAATCGATATTTTAGGTTCCCAAAGTCAATATGTGTATGCATCTTCTATACCCGTTTATATCCCAAATTCAGGCTGAAAACACCCGAAAATTCGATATTTTTTTGTCCCAGAAGCGTTCTGTACATGCCTACTCATTGCTAGAATACTTTCAAAATATAGGCCCAAAACATGCTAAAAATCGATATTTTGGGTGCCCAAAGTCGATATCTGCATGCATATTCTGTACCCGTTTATATCTCAAATTCAGGCTCAAAACACCCGAAAACTCGATATTTTTGGGTCCCAGAAGAGATCTGTACATGCCTACTCCGTGGTAGAGTACTTTCAATATACAGGCCCAAAACATGCTGAAAATCGATATTTTATGTGCCCAAAGTCGATATGTGCATGCATTTTCAGTATCCGTTTATATCTCAAATTCAGGCTCAAAACAACGGAAAATTCAATATTTTTGGGTTCCAGAAGCGATCTGTACATGCCTACTTCATGTTAGAGTATTTTCAAAATAGATGCCCAAAACATGCTCAAAATCGATATTTTGGGTGCCCAAAGTCGATATGTGCATGCATCTTCTGTACCCGTTTATATCTCAAATTCAGGCTCAAAACACCCGAAAATTCGATATTTTTGGGTCCCAGAAGCAATCTGTACATGCCTACTCCGTGTTAGAGTACTTTCAAAATACAGGCCTAAAACATGCTGAAAATCGATATTTTAGGTGCCCAAAGTCGATATGTGCATGCATTTTCAGTACCCGTTTATATCTCAAATTTAGGCACAAAACCCAAAAAAATTCAATATTTTTGGGTCCCAGAAGCGATCTGTGCATTTCTACACAGTGCTAGAATTTTTTCAAAATATAGGCTTAAAGCATGCTAAAAATCGATATTTTAGGTGTCCAAAGTAGATATGTGCATACATCTTTTGTATCCGTTTATATCCAAAATTCAGGCTGAAAACACCCGAAAATTCGATATTTTTGGGTCCCTGAAGTGATCTGTACATGCCTACTCAGTGCTGAAATATTTTTTAAATGTAGGCCCAAAACATGCTAAAAATCGATATTTTAGGTGCTAAATGTCGATATGAGCATGCATTTTCTGTTCCGGTTTATATCTCAAATTCAGGCTCAAAACACCCGAAAACTCGATAATTTTGGGTCCCAGAAGCGATCTGTACATGCCTACTCCGTGTTAGAGTATTTTCAAAATACAGGCCCAAAACATGGTCAAAATCGATATTTTAGGTTCCCAAAGTCAATATGTGTATGCATCTTCTATGCCCGTATATATCCCAAATTCAGGCTGAAAACACCCGAAAATTCGATATTTCTGGGTCCCTGAAGCGATCTGTACATGCCTACTCCGTGTTAGAGTATTTTCAAAATACAGGCCCAAAACATGCTCAAAATCGATATTTTAGGTTCCCAAAGTCAATATGTGTATGCATCTTCTATACCCGTTTATATCCCAAATTCAGGCTAAAAAAAACACCCGAAAATTCGATATTGTTTTGTCCCAGAAGCATTCTGTACATGCCTACTCATTGCTAGAATACTTTCAAAATATAGGCCCAAAACATGCTAAAAATCGATATTTTGGGTGCCAAAAGTCGATATCTGCATGCATCTTCTGTACCCGTTTATATCTCAAATTCAGGCTCAAAACACACGAAAACTCGATATTTTTGGGTCCCAGAAGAGATCTGTACATGCCTACTCCGTGTTAGAGTACTTTCAAAATACAGGCCCAAAACATGCTGAAAATTGATATTTTATGTGCCCAAACTCGATATGTGCATGCATCTTCAGTACCCGTTTATATCTCAAATTCAGGCTCAAAACAACGGAAAATTCAATATTTTTGGATTGCAGAAGCAATCTGTACATGCCTACTCAGTGCTAGAAAGTTTTCAAAATATAGGCTCAAAACATGCCAAAAATCTATAATTTAGGTGTCCAAAGTCGATATGTGCATGCATCTTCTGTACCCGTATATATCTGAAATTCAGGCTCAAAACACAAAAATTCGATATTTTTGTGTCCCAGAAGCGATCTGTACATGTCTACTTCGTGTTAGAGTATTTTCAAAATAGATGCCCAAAACATGCTCAAAATCGATATTTTGGGTGCCCAAAGTCAAAATGTGCATGCATCTTCTGTACCCGTTTATATCTCAAATTCAGGCTCAAAACACCCGAAAATTCGATATTTTCGGGTCCCAGAAGCGATCTGTACATGCCTACTCTTTGCTAGAATGTTTTCAAAATACAGACTCAAAACATGCTCAAAATCGATATTATAGGTGCAAAAAGTCGATATCTGCATGCATCTTCTGTACCCGTTTATATCTCAAATTCAGGCTCAAAGCACCCAAAAATTCGATATTTTTGGGTCCAAAAAGCGATCTGATCATGCCTAAACAGTGCTAGAATGTTTTCAAAATATAGGCTCAAAAAATGCTAAAAATCGATATTTTATATGTCCCAAGTCGATATGTTCATGCATGTTCTGTTCCCGATTATATCTCAAATTCAGGCTCAAAACACCCGAAAATTAGATTTTTTTGTGCCCCAGAAGCGATCTGTACGTTAGAGTATTTTCAAAATTCAGGCCCAAAACATGCTGAAAATCGATATTTGAGGTGCCCAAAGTCAATATGTGTATGCATCTTCTGTACCCGTTTATATCCCAAATTCAGGCTCAAAACACCCGAAAATTCGATAATTTTGGGTCCCAGAAGGGATATTTACACGCCTACTCAGTGCTAAAATGTTTTAAAAGTATAGGCTTAAAGCATGCTAAAAATTGATATTTTAGGTGTCCAAAGTCGATATGTGCATACATCTTTTGTACCCGTTTTTATCCAAAATTCAGGCTCAAAACACCCGAAAATTCGATATTTTTGGGTCCCTGAAGCGATTTGTACATGCCTACTCAGTGCTAGAATATCTTTAAAATATAGGCCCAAAACATGCTAAAAATCGATATTTTAGGTGCCCAATGTCGAAATGTGCATGCATCTTCTGTACCCGTTTATATCTCAAATTCAGGCTCAAAACACCCAAAAATTCGATATTTTTGGGTCCCATAAGCGACTTGTACATGCCTACTCTTTGCTAGAATGTTTTCAAGATACAGACCCAAAATATGCTCAAAATCGATATTTTAAGTGCAAAAAGTCGATATGTGCATGCATCTTCAGTACTCGTTTATATCTCAAATGCAGGCTCAAAATACCCAAAAATTCAATATTTTTGGGTCCCAGAAGCGATCTGTACATGCCTACTTCGTGTTAGAGTATTTTCAAATAACAGGCCAAAAACATGCTGAAAATCGATATTTGAGGTGCCCAAAGTCAATATGTGTATGCATGTTCTGTACCCTTTTATATCCCAAATTCAGGCTCAAAACACCTGAAAATTCGATATTTTTGGGTCCCAGAAGCGATTTGTATATGTCTACTCAGTGCTAGAATGTTTTCAAAATATAGGCTTAAAACATGTTAAAATTCGACATTTTAAATGTCCAAAGTCGCTTTGTGCATACCTCTTTTGCACCCGTTTATATCCCAAATTCAGGCTCAAAACACCCAAAAATTTAATATTTTTGGGTTCCATAAGCGATCTGTACATGCCTACTCAGTGATAGAATATTTTCAAAATATTGGCCAAAAACATACTAAAAATCGATATTTTAGGTTCCCAAAGTCTATAAGTGCATGCATCTTCTGTACCCGTTTATATCTCAAATTCAGGCTGAAAACACCTGAAAATTAGATATTTTTAGGTCCCAGAAGCGATATGTACATGCCTACTCCTTCTTAGAATGTTTTAAAGATACAGACCCAAAACATGCTCAAAATCGATATTTTAGGTGCAAAAAGTCGATATGTGCATGCATCTTCAGTATCCATTTATATCTCAAATTCAGGCTCAAATCACCCGAAAATTAGGTATTTTTGGGTTCCAGAAGCGATCTGTACATACCTACTCCTTACTAGAATGTTTTCAAGATACAGACCTAAAACAAGCTCAAAATCGATATTTTAGGTGCAAAAAGTCGATATGTGCCAGCATCTTCAGTACCCGTTTATATCTCAAATTCAGGCTCAAAACACCCGAAAATTTAATATTTTTGGGTCCCAGAAGCGATCTGTACATACCAACTCCGTGTTAGAGTACATTCAAAATACAGGCCATAAAAAATGCTGAAAATCGATATTTTAGGTGCCCAAAATCGATATGTGCATGCATCTACTGAACCCGTTTATATCTCAAATTCAGGCTCAAAACACCCGAAAATTCGATATTTTTGGGTCCCAGAAGCGATCTGTGCATGCCTACTCCGTGTTAGAGTACTTTCAAAATTCAGGCCCAAAACATGCTAAAAATCGATATTTA
Organism: Petrolisthes cinctipes; assembly: GCA_033782935.1. Taxonomy (NCBI): domain Eukaryota; kingdom Metazoa; phylum Arthropoda; class Malacostraca; order Decapoda; family Porcellanidae; genus Petrolisthes; species Petrolisthes cinctipes. Next base: position 466,863 of record JAWQEG010001115.1, on the reverse strand, counting down.
AGGTGCCAAAAGTGGATATGTGCATTCATCTTCTGAACCCGATTATATCTCAAATTCAGGCTCAAAATACCCGAAAATTCGATATTTTTGGGTCCAAGAAGCGATCTGTACATGCCTACTCTTTGTTAGAGTATTTTCAAATTATAGGCTTAAAACATGCTAAAAATCGTTATTTTAAGTGTCCAAAGTCGATATGTGCATACATCTTTTGTACCCGTTTATATCCCAAATTCAGGCTCAAAACACCCGAAAATTCTATATTTTTGGGTCACAGAAGCTATCTGTGCATGCCTACTCCGTGTTAGAGTATTTTCAAAATACAGGCCCAAAACATGCTCAAAATCGATATTTTTGGTGCTAAGAGTCAATATGTGCATGCATCTTCATTACCTGTTTACATATCAAATTCAGGCTCAAAACACCCAAAAATTCGATATTTTTGGGTCCCAGAAGCGATCTGTACATGCCTATTCCGAGTTAGAGTACTTTCAAAATTCAATCACAAAACATGCTATAAATCGATATTTAAGGTGCCCAAAGTGGATATGAGCATGCATCTTCTGTACCCGATTATATCTCAAATTCAGGCTCAAAATACCCGAAAAATCGATATTTTTGGGTCCAAGAAGCGATCTATACATGCCTACTCTGAGTTAGAGTATTTTCAAAATATAGGCTTAAAACATTCTAAAAATCGTTATTTTACGTGTCCAAAGTCGATATGTGGATACATCTTTTGTACCCGTTTATATCCCAAATTCAGGCTCAAAACACCCGAAAATTAGATATTTTTGGGTCCCTTAAGCGATCTGTACATGCCTACTCCGTGTTAGAGTATTTCCAACATACAGGCCCAAAACATGATTAAAATCGATATTTTTGGTGCAAAGAGTCGATATGTGCATGCATCTTTATTACCTGTTTACATATCAAATTCAGGCTCAAAACACCCGAAAATTCAATATTTTTGGGTTCCGAAAGCGATCTGTACATGCCTACTCAGAGCTAGAATGTTTTCAAAATACATGCCCAAAACATGCTGAAAACCGATATTTTAGCTACCCATAGTCGATATGTGCATGCATCTTCTGTACCCGTTTATATCTCAAATTCAGGCTCAAAACACCCGAAAATTCTATATTTTTGGGTCACAGAAGAGATCTGTACATGCCTACTCAGTAATAGAATATTTTCAAAATATAGGCTCAAAACAAGCTAAAATTCGATATCTTAGGTACTCAATGTCGATATGTGCATGCGTATTCTGTACCCGTTTATATCTCAAATTCAGGCTCAAAACACCCAAAAATTCGATATTTTTGGGTCCCTTAAGCGATCTATACATGCCTACTCCGTGTTAGAGTATTTTCAAAATACAGGCCCAAAACATGCTCAAAATCGATATTTTTGGTGCTAAGAGTCAATATGTGCATGCATCTTCATTACCTGTTTACATATCAAATTCAGGCTCAAAACACCCAAAAATTCGATATTTTTGGGTCCCAGAAGCGATCTGTACATGCCTATTCCGTGTTAGAGTACTTTCAAAATTCAATCACAAAACATGCTGTAAATCGATATTTAAGGTGCCCAAAGTGGATATAAGCATGCATCTTCTGTACCCGATTATATCTCAAATTCAGGCTCAAAATACCCCAAAAATCGATATTTTTGGGTCCAAGAAGCGATCTATACATGCCTACTCTGAGTTAGAGTATTTTCAAAATATAGGCTTAAAACATGCTAAAAATCGTTATTTTACGTGTCCAAAGTCGATATGTGCATACATCTTTTGTACCCGTTTATATCCCAAATTCAGGCTCAAAACACCCGAAAATTAGTTATTTTTGGGTCCCTTAAGCGATCTGTACATGCCTACTCCGTGTTAGAGTATTTTCAACATACAGGCCCAAAACATGATTAAAATCGATATTTTTGGTGCAAAGAGTCGATATGTGCATGCATCTTCATTACCTGTTTACATATCAAATTCAGGCTCAAAACACCCGAAAATTCAATATTTTTGGGTTCCGAAAGCGATCTGTACATGCCTACTCAGAGCTAGAATGTTTTCAAAATACATGCCCAAAACATGCTGAAAACCGATATTTTAGCTACCCATAGTCGATATGTGCATGCATCTTCTGTACCCGTTTATATCTCAAATTCAGGCTCAAAACACCCGAAAATTTAATATTTTTGGGTCCCAGAAGCGATCTGTACATGCCTACTCCGTGTTAGAGTACTTTCAAAATACAGGCCATAAAAAATGCTGAAAATCGATATTTTAGGTGCCCAAAGTCGATATGTGCATGCATCTACAGTACCCGTTTATATCTCAAATTCAGGCTCAAAACACCCGAAAATTCTATATTTTTGGGTCACAGAAGAGATCTGTACATGCCTACTCAGTAATAGAATATTTTCAAAATATAGGCTCAAAACAAGCTAAAATTCGATATCTTAGGTACTCAATGTCGATATGTGCATGCGTATTCTGTACCCGTTTATATCTCAAATTCAGGCTCAAAACACCCAAAAATTCGATATTTTTGGGTCCCTTAAGCGATCTATACATGCCTACTCCGTGTTAGAGTATTTTCAAAATACAGGCCCAAAACATGCTCAAAATCGATATTTTTGGTGCTAAGAGTCAATATGTGCATGCATCTTCATTACCTGTTTACATATCAAATTCAGGCTCAAAACACCCAAAAATTCGATATTTTTGGGTCCCAGAAGCGATCTGTACATGCCTATTCCGTGTTAGAGTACTTTCAAAATTCAATCACAAAACATGCTATAAATCGATATTTAAGGTGCCCAAAGTGGATATGAGCATGCATCTTCTGTACCCGATTATATCTCAAATTCAGGCTCAAAATACCCCAAAAATCGATATTTTTGGGTCCAAGAAGCGATCTATACATGCCTACTCTGAGTTAGAGTATTTTCAAAATATAGGCTTAAAACATGCTAAAAATCGTTATTTTACGTGTCCAAAGTCGATATGTGCATACATCTTTTGTACCCGTTTATATCCCAAATTCAGGCTCAAAACACCCGAAAATTAGATATTTTTGGGTCCCTTAAGCGATCTGTACATGCCTACTCCGTGTTAGAGTATTTTCAACATACAGGCCCAAAACATGATTAAAATCGATATTTTTGGTGCAAAGAGTCGATTTGTGCATGCATCTTCATTACCTGTTTACATATCAAATTCAGGCTCAAAACACCCGAAAATTCAATATTTTTGGGTTCCGAAAGCGATCTGTACATGCCTACTCAGAGCTAGAATGTTTTCAAAATACATGCCCAAAACATGCTGAAAACCGATATTTTAGCTACCCATAGTCGATATGTGCATGCATCTTCTGTACCCGTTTATATCTCAAATTCAGGCTCAAAACACCCGAAAATTTAATATTTTTGGGTCCCAGAAGCGATCTGTACATGCCTACTCCGTGTTAGAGTACTTTAAAAATACAGGCCATAAAAAATGCTGAAAATCGATATTTTAGGTGCCCAAAGTCGATATGTGCATGCATCTACTGTACCCGTTTATATCTCAAATTCAGGCTCAAAACACCCGAAAATTCGATAGTTTTGGGTCCCAGAAGCGATCTGTGCATGCCTACTCCATGTTAGAGTACTTTCAAAATTCAGGCTCAAAACATGCTGAAAATCGATATTTTAGGTGCCCAAAGAGGATATGAGCATGCATCTTCTGTACCCGATTATATCTCAAATTCAGTCTCAAAATACCCGAAAATTCAATGTTTTTGGGTCCCAGAAGCAATCTGTACATGCCTATTCCGTGTTAGAGTATTTTCAAAATACAGGCCCAAAACATGCTGAAAATCGATATTTGAGTTGCCCAAAGTTAATATGTGTATGCATCTTCTGTACCCGTTTATATCCCAAATTCAGGCTCAAAACTCCAGAAAATTCGATATTTTTGGGTCCCAGAAGCGATCTGTACATGCCTACTCTGTGTTAGAGTATTTTTAAATTATAGGCCCAAAACATGCTAAAAATCGATATTTTGGGTGCCCAAAGGTGATATCTGCATGCATCTTCAGTACCCGTTTATATCTCAAATTCAGGCTAAACACGACGGAAAATTCAATATTTTTGGGTCCCAGAAGCGATTTGCACATGCCTACTCAGTGCTAGAATGTTTTCAAAATATAGGCTCAAAACATGCTAAAAAATCGATAATTTAGATACCCAAAGTCGATATGTGCATGCATCTTCTGTACCCGTTTATATTTCAAATTCAGGCTAAAAACGACGGAAAATTCAATATTTTTGGGTCCCAGAAGCGATCTGTACATGCCTACTCAGTACTAGAATGTTTTCACGATATAGACCCAAAATATGCTCAAAATCGATATTTTAGGTGCAAAAAGTCGATATGTGCATGCATCTTCAGTACCCATTTATATCTCAAATGCAGGCTCAAAACACCCGAAAATTCGAGATTTTTGGGTCCCCGAAGCGATCTGTACATGTGTACTTAGTGCTAGAATCTTTTCAAAATATAGTCTTAAAACATGCTAAAAATCGATATTTTACGTGTCCAAAGTCGATATGTGCATACATCTTTTGTACCCGTTTATATCCCAAATTCTGGATCAAAACACCCGAAAATTCGATATTTTTGGGTCACAGACTCGATCTGTACATGCCTACTCCGTGTTAGAGTATTTTCAAAATACAGGCCCAAAACATGCTGAGAATCGATATTTGAGGTGCCCAAAGATAATATGTGAATGGATCTTCTTTACCCGTTTATATCCCAAATTCATGCTCAAAACATCCGAAAATTCGATATTTTTGGGTCCCAGAAGCGATCTGTACATGCCTACTCCGTGTTAGAGTATTTTCAAAATATAGGCCCAAAACATGCTAAAAATCGATATCTTGGGTGCCGAAAGTTGATATCTGCATGCATCTTCAGTACCCGTTTATATCTCAAATTCAGGCTCAAAACACCCGAAAATTCGAAATCTTTGGGTGACAGAAGCGATCTATACATGCCTACTCTGTGTTAGAGTATTTTTTAAAATACATGCTCAAAGCATGCTGAAAATCGATATTTTAGCTCCACATAGTCGATATGTGCATGCATCTTCTGTACCCGTTTATATCTCAAATTGAGGCTCAAAACACCCGAAAATTCGATATTTTTGGGTCCCAGAAGCGATCTGTACATGCCTACTCCGTGTTAGAGTACTTTCAAAATTCAATCACAAAACATGCTATAAATCGATATTTAAGGTGCCCAAAGTGGATATGAGCATGCATCTTCTGTACCCGATTATATCTCAAATTCAGGCTCAAAATACCCGAAAAATCGATATTTTTGGGTCCAAGAAGCGATCTATACATGCCTACTCTGAGTTAGAGTATTTTCAAAATATAGGCTTAAAACATGCTAAAAATCGTTATTTTACGTGTCCAAAGTCGATATGTGCATACATCTGTTGTACCCGTTTATATCCCAAATTCAGGCTCAAAACACCCGAAAATTCGATATTTTTGGGTCTCTTAAGCGATCTGTACATGCCTACTCCGTGTTAGAGTATTTTCAACATACAGGCCCAAAACATGATTAAAATCGATATTTTTGGTGCAAAGAGTCGATATGTGCATGCATCTTCATTACCTGTTTACATATCAAATTCAGGCTCAAAACACCCGAAAATTCAATATTTTTGGGTTCCGAAAGCGATCTGTACATGCCTACTCAGAGCTAGAATGTTTTCAAAATACATGCCCAAAACATGCTGAAAACCGATATTTGAAGTGACCAAAGTTAATATGTGTATAGATCTTCAGTACCCGTTTATATCTCAAATTCAGGCTCAAAACACCCGAAATTTCGAAGTGTTTGGGTGACAGAAGCGATCTGTACATGCCTACTCCGTGGTAGAGTACTTTTTGAATTTCAGGCCCAAAACATGCTGAAAATCGATATTTTAGGTGCCCAAAGTGGATATGAGCATGCATCTTCTGTACCCGTTTATATCTCAAATTCAGACTCAAGACACCCGAAAATTCGATATTTTTTGGTCCCAAAAGCGACTTGTACATGCCTACTCTTTGCTAGAATGTTTTCAAGATACAGACCTAAAAAATGCTCAAAATCGATATTTTAGGTGCAAAATTTGGATATGTGCATGCATCTTCAGTACCCGTTTATATCTCAAATGCAGGCTCAAAATTTAAGAAAATTCGATATTTTTGGGCCCCAGAAGCAATCTGTACATGCCTATTCCGTGTTAGAGTATTTTCAAAATACTGGCCCAAAACATGCTCAAAATCGATATTTGAGGTGCCCAGAGTCAATATGTGTATGTATCTTCTGTACCTGTTTATATCCCAAATTCAGGTACAAAACACCCGAAAATTAGATATTTTTGGGTCCCCGAAGCGATCTGTACATGCCTACTCTGTGTTAGAGTATTTTCAAAATATAGGCCTAAAACATGCTAAAAATCGATATTTTAGGTGTCCAAAGTCGATATGTGCATGCATCTTCTGTACCCGTTTATATCCCAAATTCAGGCTCAAAACACCCGAAAATTAGATATTTTTGTGTCACAGGAGAGATCTGTACATGGCTACTTCGTGTTAGAGTATTTTCAAAATACATGCCCAAAACATGCTGAAAATCGATATTTTAGCTTCCCATAGTCGATAAGTGCATGCATCTTCTGTACCCGTTTATATCCCAAATTCATGCTCAAAACACCCGAAAATTCGATATTTTTGTGTCCCAGAAGCGATCTGTACATGCCTACTCCGTGTTAGACTATTTTCAAATTATAGACCGAAAACATGCTCAAAATCGATATGTACATGTATTTTCTGAACCCGATTATATCTCAAATTCAGGCTCAAAACACCCGAAAATTCGATATTTTTGGGTCCCAGAAGCGATCTGTACATGCCTACTCCGTGTTAGAATACTTTCAAAATATAGGCCCAAAACATGCTCAAAATCGATATTTTGGGTGCCCAAAGTCGATATGTGTATGCATCTTCTGTACCCGTTTATATCTCAAATTCAGGCTCAAAACAACCGATAATTCGGAATTTTTGGGTCCCAGAAGCGATCTGTACATGCCTACTCAGTGCTAGAATTTTTTTCAATATATAGGCTTAACACATGCTAAAAATCTATATTTTTTTAGGTGCAAAAAGTTGATATGTGCATGCATCCTCTGTACCCGTTTATATTTCAAATTCAGGCTCAAAACCCCCGAAAATTCGATATTTTTGGGTCCCAGAAGCGAATTGCACATGCCTACTCTTTGTTAGAAAGTTTTCAAGATGCAGACCCAAAATATGCTCAAAATCGATATTTTTTGGTGCTAAAAGTCGATATGTGCATGCATCTTCAGTAGCCGTTTATATCTCAAATGCAGGCTCAAAACACCCGAAAATTCGATATTTTTGGTTCCAGAAGCGATCTGTACATGCCTACTCAGTAATAGAATATTTTTAAAGTATAGGCCCAAAACAATCTAAAAATCTATATTTTAGGTGCGCAAAGTCGGTATGTGCATACAACTTCTGTACCCTTTTATATCTCAAATTCAGGCTCAAAACACCCGAAAATTCGATATTTTTGTGTTCCAGAAGCGATCTGTACATGCCTACTTCTTGTTAGAGTATTTTCACAATACAGACCCAAAACATGCTGAAAATCGATATTTTAGGTGCAAAGAGTCGATATGTGCATGCTTCTTCTATACATGTTTACATATCAAATTCAGGCTCAAAACTCCCGAAAATTAAATATTTTTGGGTTCCAGAAGCGATCTGTACATGCCTACTCAGTCCTAGAATGTTTTCAAAATTTAGGCTCAAAACATGCTAAAAATCGATATTTTAGGTGTCCCAAGTCACTAAGTGCATGCATGTTCTGCACCCGTTTATATCTCAAATTCAAGCTGAAAACACTCGAAAATTCGATATTTTTGGGTCCCAGGAGCGATCTGTACATGCCTACTCCGTGTTAGAGTATTTTCAAAATACATGCCCAAAACATGCTGAAAATCGATATTTTAGCTGCCCATAGTCGATAAGTGCATGCATCTTCTGTACCCGATTATATACCAAATTCATGCTCAAAACACCCGAAAATTCGATATTTTTGTGTTCCAGAAGCGATCTGTACATGCCTACTCCGTGTTAGAGTATTTTCAAATTATAGACCGAAAACATGCTCAAAATCGATATTTTGGGTGCCCAAAGTCGATATGTACATGTATTTTCTGTACCCGATTATATCTCAAATTCAGGCTCAAAACACCCGAAAATTCGATATTTTTGGGTCCCAGAAGCGATCTGTACATGCCTACTCCGTGGTAAAATACTTTCAAAATATAGGCCCAAAACATGCTTAAAATCGATATTTTGGGTGCCCAAAGTCGATATGTGCATGCTTCTTCTGTACCCGTTTATATCTCAAATTCAGGCTCAAAACACCCGAAAATTCGGAATTTTTGGGTCCCAGAAGCGATCTGTACATGCCTACTCAGTGCTAGAATTTTTTTCAAAATATAGACTTAAAACATGCTAAAAATCGATATTTTAGGTACAAAAAGTCGATATGTGCCTGCATCTTCAGTACCCGTTTATATCTCAAATTCAGGCTCAAAACACGCAAAAATTCAATATTTTTGGGTCCCAGAAGCGATCTGTACATGCCTACTCAGTGCTAGAATAATTTCAAAATATTGGCCCAAAACATGCTAAAAATCGATATTTTGGGTGCCCAAAGTCGATATGTGCATGCATTCTCTGTACCCGTTTATATTTCAAATTCAGGCTCAAAACACCCGAAAATTCGATATTTTTAGGAACGAGAAGCGATATGTACATGCCTACTCCGTGTTAGAGTATTTTCAAAATACAGGTCCAAAACATGCTCAAAATCGATATTTTGGGTGCCCAAAGTCAATATGTGAATGCATCTTCTGTACGCGTTTTTTATATTTCAAATTCAGGCTTAAAACACCCGAAAATTCGATATTTTTGGGTCCCAGAAGCATTCTGTACATGCCTACTCCTTGCTTGAATGTTTTCAAGATACAGATCCAAAACATGCTCAAAATCGTTAATTTAGGTGCAAAAAATCGATATGTGCATGTATCTTCAGTACCGGTTTATATCTCAAATTCAGGCTCAAAACACCCCAATATTCAATGGTTTTAGGTTCCAGAAGCGATCTGTACAAGCCTACTCCGTGTTAGAGTACTTTCAAAATACAGGCCATAAAACATGCTGAAAATCGATATTTTAGGTGCCCAAAGTCGATATGTGCATGCATCTTCTGTACCCGTTTGTATCTCAAATTCAGGCTCAAAACACCCGAAAATTCGAGATTTTTGGGTCCCAGAAGCGATCTGTACATGCCTACTCCGTGTTAGAGTATTTTCAAAATACAGGCCCAAAACATGCTGATAATCGATATTTGAGGTGACCAAAGTTAATATGTGTATAGATCTTCAGTACCCGTTTATATCTCAAATTCTGTCTCAAAACACCCGAAATTTCGAAGTGTTTGGGTGACAGAAGCGATCTGTACATGCCTACTCCGTGGTAGAGTACTTTTTGAATTTCAGGCCCAAAACATGCTGAAAATCGATATTTTAGGTGCCCAAAGTGGATATGAGCATGCATCTTCTGTACCCGTTTATATCTCAAATTCAGACTCAAGACACCCGAAAATTCGATATTTTTTGGTCCCAAAAGCGACTTGTACATGCCTACTCTTTGTTAGAATGTTTTCAAGATACAGACCTAAAAAATTCTCAAAATCGATATTTTATGTGCAAAAATTGGATATGTGCATGCATCTTCAGTACCCGTTTATATCTCAAATGCAGGCTCAAAATTTCCGAAAATTCGATATTTTTGGGCCCCAGAAGCAATCTGTACATGCCTATTCCGTGTTAGAGTATTTTCAAAATACTGGCCCAAAACATGCTGAAAATCGATATTTGAGGTGCCCAGAGTCAATATGTGTATGTATCTTCTGTACCCGTTTATATCCCAAATTCAGGTACAAAACACCCGAAAATTAGATATTTTTGGGTCCCCGAAGCGATCTGTACATGCCTACTCTGTGTTAGAGTATTTTCAAAATATAGGCCTAAAACATGCTAAAAATCGATATTTTAGGTGTCCAAAGTCGATATGTGCATGCATTTTCTGTACCCGTTTATATCCCAAATTCAGGCTCAAAACACCCGAAAATTAGATATTTTTGTGTCACAGAAGATATCTGTACATGCCTACTTCGTGTTAGAGTATTTTCAAAATACATGCCCAAAACATGCTGAAAATCGACATTTTAGCTTCCCATAGTCGATAAGTGCATGCATCTTCTGTACCCGTTTATATCCCAAATTCATGCTCAAAACACCCGAAAATTCAATATTTTTGTGTCCCAGAAGCGATCTGTACATGCCTACTCCGTGTTAGACTATTTTCAAATTATAGACCGAAAACATGCTCAAAATCGATATGTACATGTATTTTCTGAACCCGATTATATCTCAAATTCAGGCTCAAAACACACGAAAATTCGATATTTTTGGGTCCCAGAAGCGATCTGTACATGCCTACTCCGTGTTAGAATACTTTCAAAATATAGGCCCAAAACATGCTCAAAATCGATATTTTGGGTGCCCAAAGTCGATATGTGCATGCATCTTCTGTACCCGTTTATATCTCAAATTCAGGCTCAAAACACCCGATAATTCGGAATTTTTGGGTCCCAGAAGCGATCTGTACATGCCTACTCAGTGCTAGAATTTTTTTCAATATATAGGCATAACACATGCTAAAAATCTATATTTTTTTAGGTGCAAAAAGTTGATATGTGCATGCATCCTCTGTACCCGTTTATATTTCAAATTCAGGCTCAAAACACCCGAAAATTCGATATTTTTGGGTCCCATAAGCGAATTTCACATGCCTACTCTTTGTTAGAATGTTTTCAAGATGCAGACCCAAAATATGCTCAAAATCGATATTTTTTGGTGCTAAAAGTCGATATGTGCATGCATCTTCAGTAGCCGTTTATATCTCAAATGCAGGCTCAAAACACCCGAAAATTCGATATTTTTGGTTCCAGAAGCGATCTGTACATGCCTACTCAGTAATAGAATATTTTTAAAGTATAGGCCCAAAACAATCTAAAAATCTATATTTTAGGTGCGCAAAGTCGGTATGTGCATACAACTTCTGTACCCTTTTATATCTCAAATTCAGGCTCAAAACACCCGAAAATTCGATATTTTTGTGTTCCAGAAGCGATCTGTACATGCCTACTTCTTGTTAGAGTATTTTCACAATACAGACCCAAAACATGCTCAAAATCGATATTTTAGGTGCAAAGAGTCGATATGTGCATGCATCTTCTATACCTGTTTACATATCAAATTCAGGCTCAAAACTCCCGAAAATTCAATATTTTTAGGTTCCAGAAGCGATCTGTACATGCCTACTCAGTCCTAGAATGTTTTCAAAATATAGGCTCAAAACATGCTAAAAATCGATATTTCATGTGTCCCAAGTCAATAAGTTCAGGCATGTTCTGTACCCGTTTATATCTCAAATTCAAGCTGAAAACACTCGAAAATTCGATATTTTTGGGTTCCAGGAGCGATATGTACATGCATACTCCGTGTTAGAGTATTTTCAAAATTCATGCCCAAAACATGCTGAAAATCGATATTTTAGCTGCCCATAGTCGATAAGTGCATGCATCTTCTGTACCCGATTATATCTCAAATTCAGGCTCAAAATAACCGAAATATTGTTATTTTTAGGTCCCAGAAGCAATCTGTACATGCATATTCCGTGTTAGAGTATTTTGAAAATACCTACCCAAAACATGCTGATAATCGATATTTGAGGTGCCCAAAGTCAATATGTGTATGGATCTTCTGTACCCGTTTATATCCCAAATTCATGCTCAAAACACCCGAAAATTCGATATTTTTGTGTCCCAGAAGCGATCTGTACATGCCTACTCCGTGTTAGATTATTTTTAAATTATAGACCGAAAACATGCTCAAAATCGATATTTTGGGTGCCCAAAGTCGATATGTACATGTATTTTCTGTACCCGATTATATCTCAAATTCAGGCTCAAAACACCCGAAAATTCGGTATTTTTAGGAACGAGAAGCGATATGTACATGCCTACTCCGTGTTAGAGTATTTTCAAAATACAGGTCCAAAACATGCTCAAAATCGATATTTTGGGTGCCCAAAGTCGATATGTGCATGCATCTTCTGTACTCGTTTATATCTCGAATTCTGGCTCAAAACACCTAAAAATTCGATATTTTAGGGTCCCAGAAGCGATCTGTACATGCCTACTCCGTGTTAGAATACTTTCTAAATACAGGTCCAAAACATGCTCAAAATCGATATTTTGGGTGCCCAAAGTCGATATGTGCATGCATCTTCTGTACTCGTTTATATCCCAAATTCATGCTCAAAACACCCGAAAATTCGGTATTTTTGGGTCCCAGAAGCGATCTGTACATGTCTACTCAGTGCTAGAATGTTTTTAAAATATAGGTTAAAACATGCTAAAAATCGATATTTTAGATGCCCAATGTCGATATGTTCATGCATCTTCTGTACTGTACCCGTTTATATCTCAAATTCAGGCTCAAAACACCAGAAAATTCGGTATTTTTGGGTCCCAGAAGCGATCTGTGCATGCCTACTCAGTACTAGAATATTTTCAAAATAAAAGCCCAATACATGCTAAAAATCGATATTTTAGGTGCCCAATGTCGATATGTGCATGCATCTTCTGTACACGTTTATATCTCAAATTCAGTCTCAAAACACCCGAAAATTCGATATTTTTGGGTAGAAGAAGAGATCTGTACATGCCTACTCAGTGCTAGAATGTTTGCAAAATATAGGCTCAAAACACCCGAAAATTCGATATTTATGGGTCCTAGATGCAATCTGTATATGCCTACTCCGTGTTTAAGTATTTTCAAAAGACATGCCCAAAACATGCTGAAAATCGATATTTTAGCTGCCGATAGTCAATATGTGCATGCATCTTCAGTACCCGTTTATATCTTAATTTCAGGCTCAAAACACCCACAAATTCGATATTTTTGGGTCCCAGAAGCGATCTGTACATGCCTACTCGGTGTTAGAATATTTTCAAAATACAGGCCCAAAATATGCTCAAAATCGATATTTTAGGTGCTCATAGTCGATATGTGCATGCATCTTCAGTATCCGTTAATATCTCAAATTCAGGCTCAAAACACCCGAAAATTCGATATTTTTGGGACCCAGAAGCGATCTGTACATGCTTACTCAGTGCTAGAATAATTTCAAGATATTGGCCCAATATATGCTGAAAATCGATATTTTAGGAGCCCAAAGGCAATATGTGCATGCATCTTCTGTACCCGTTTATAACTCAAATTCAGGCTCAAAACACCCGAAAATTCGGTAATTTTGGGTCCAAGAAGCGATCTGTACATACTTACTCTGTGTTAAAGTATTTTCAAAATACATTCCCAAAACATGCTGAAAATCGATATTTTAGGTGATCAAAGTCGATTTGTGCATGCATCTTCTGTACCCGTTTATATCTCAAAATCAGGCTCAAAAATCCCGAAAATTCGATATTTTTGGGTCCCAGAAGCGATCTGTACATGCCTACTCCGTGTTAGAGTATTTTCAAAATACAGGCCGAAAACATGCTGAAAATCAATATTTTAGGTGCCCAAAGTCAATATGTGCATGCTTCTACTGTACCCGATTATATCTCAAATTCAGGCTCAAAATATCCGAAAATTCGATATTTTTGGGTCCCAGAAGCGATCTGTACATGCCTACTTCGTGTTAGAGTATTTTCAAAATAAAGGGCCAAAACATGCTAAAAATCGATATTTTTGGTGCCCAAAGTCGATATGTGCATGCATTATCTGTAACCGTTTATATCACATATTCAGGCTCAAAACACCCTAAAATTTGGTTTTTTTGTGTCCCAGAAGCGATCTGTACATCCCTACTCCATGCTAGAATGTTTTCAAGATACAGACCCAAAACATGCTCAAAAATTGATATTTTAGGTGCAAAAAGTCGATATGTGAATGCATCTTCAGTGCCCGTATATATCTCAAATTCAGGCTCAAAACACCCAAAAATTCAATATTCTTGGGTCCCCGAAGTGATCTGTACATGTCTACTCTTTGCTAGAATGTTTTAAAATATAGGCTTAAAAAATGCTAAAAATCAATATTTTAGGTTTCCCAAGTCGATATGTGCATGCATCTTCTGTATCCGTTTATATCTCAAATTCAGGCTCAAAACACCCGAAAAATCGATATTTTTGGGTTCCAGATCTGATCTGTACATGTCTACTAAGTGCTACAGAAGCGATCTGTACATGCCTACTCCGTGTTAGAGAATGTTTTAAAAATACAGGCCCAAAACATGCTAAAAATCGATATTTTAGGTGCACGAAGTCGATATGTGCATGCATCTTCTGTACCCGTTTATATCTCAAATTCATTCTCAAAACACCAGAAAATTCGATATTTTGGGGTCCCAAAAGCAAATTGTACATGCCTACTCCTTGCTAGAATGTTTTCAAAATACAGACCAAAAACATGCTCAAAATCGATATTTTAGGTGGAAAAAGTCGATATGTGCATTCATCTTCTGTACCCGTTAATATCTCAAATTCAGGCTCAAAACACCCGAAAATTCAATATTTTTGGGTCACATAAGCGATCTGTACATGCCTACTCCTTGCTAGAATGTTTTCAAGATACAGACCCAGAACATGAACAAAATTGATATTTTAGGATAAAAAAGTCGATATGTGCATGAATCCTCAGTACCCGTTTATATATCAAATTCATTCTAAAACACCCGAAAATTGAATATTTTTGGGTCCCAAAAACAATCTGTACATGCCTACTCCTTGCTAGAATGTTTTCAAGATACAGACCCAAAACATGCTAAAAATCGATATTTTAGGTGCCCAAAGACATATATATGTTCAAGCAACTTCTGTACCCGTTTATATATCAAATTCAGGCTCGAAACACCCGAAAATTCGATATTTTTGGGTCCTAGAAGCGATCTGTACGTGCATACTCCGTGTTAGGTGTTTTTAAAATACAGGCCCAAAACATGCTGAAAATCGATATGTTAGGTGCAAAAAGTCGATATGTGCATGCATCTTCTGTACCCGTTCATATCTCAAATTCAAGCTCAAAACACCCGAAAATTCCATATTTTTGGGTCCCTTAAGCGATCGGTACATGCATACTAAGTGCTAGAATGTTTTCAAGATACAAACCCAAAACATGCTCGATATCGATATTTTAGGTGCCCAAAGTCGATATGTGCATGCATCCTCTGTTCACGGTTATATCCCAAATTCAGGCTCAAAACACCCAAAAATTCGATATTTTTGGGTCCCAAAAGCGATCTGTTCATGCCTTATCAGTGCTAGATTATTTTCAAAATATATCCCCAAAATATGCTGAAAATCGATATTTTAGGTGCCCTAAGTCGATATGAGCATGCATCTTCTGTACCCGTTTATATCTCAAATTTAGGCTCAAAACACCCGAAAATTCGATATTTTTGGGTCTCAGAAGCGATCTGTACATGCCTACTCCGTGTTAAGTATTTTCAAAATACAGGCCCAAAACATGCTGAAAATCGATATTTTAGCTGCCCAAAGTCAATATGTGTATGCATCTTCTGTACCCGTCTATATCCCAAATTCAGGTTCAAAACAATCGAAAATTCGATATTTTAGGGTCACAGAAGCAATCTGTACATGCCTACTTCTTGCTAGAATGTTTTCAAGATACAGTCCCAAAACATGCTCAAAATCGATATTTTAGGTGCAAAAAGTCGATATGTGCATGCATCTTCTGTACCCGTTTATATCTCAAATTCTGGTTCAAAACGCCCGAAAATTCGATATTTTTGGGTCCCAGAAGCGATCTGTACATGGCTACTCAGTGCTAGAATATTTTCAAATTATACGCCCAAAACATACTAAAAATCGATATTTTGGGTGCCAAAGTCGATATGTGCATGCATCTTCTGTACCCGTTTATATCTCAAAATCAGGCTCAAAACACCCAAAAAATCGATATTTTTTTGTCCCAGAAGCGATCTGTACATGTCTACACCGTGTTAGAGTATTCTAAAAATACAGGTCCAAAACATGCTCAAAATCGATATTTTAGGTGCCGAAAGTCGATATGTGCATGCATCTTCTGTACCCGTTTATATCTCAAATTCATGCTCAAAACACCCAAAAATTCAATGTTTTTGGGTCCCAGAAGCAATCTGTACGTGCATACTCCGTGTTAGAGTGTTTTTAAAATACAGGCCGAAAACATGCTGAAAATCGATATTTTATGTGCCCAAAGTCAATATGTGTATGCATCTTCTGTACCCGTGTATATTCCTAATTCTGGTTCAAAACACCCGAAAATTCGATATTTTTGGGTGCCAGAAGTGATCTGTACATGCCTACTCAGTGCTAGAATATTTTCAATTTATACGCCGAAAACATGCTCTAAATCGATATTTTAGGTGCCCAAAGTCGATATGTGCATGTATCATCTGTACCCATTTAAATCCCAAATTCAGACTCAAAACACCCGAATATTCGATATTTTTGGGTCCCAAAAGCCATCTGTACATGCATACTCCGTGTTAGAGTATGTTCAAAATACAGGCCTAAAACATGCTGTAAATCGATATATTAGCTGCCCAAAGTCAATATGTGTATGCATCTTCTGTACCCGTCTATATCCCAAATTCTGGTTTAAAACACTCGAAAATTCGATACTTTTGGGTCCCAGAAGCAATCTGTACATGCCTACTTCTTGCTAGAATGTTTTCAAGATACAGACCCAAAACATGCTCAAAATCAATTTTTTATGTGCAAAATGTCGATATGTGCATGCATCTTCTGTACCCGTTTATATCTCAAATTCAGGCTCAAAACTCAGAAAATTCGATATATTTGGGTCCCAGAAGCGATCTGTACATGCATACTCCGTGTTAGAGTGTTTTTAAAATATAGGCTCAAAACATGCTATAAATCGATATTTTAGGTGTCCAAAGACGATATGTGCATGCATCTTCTGTACCCGTTTATATCTCAAATTCAGGCTCAAAAACACTCAAAAAATCGATATTTTTGTGTCCCAGAAGCGATCTGTACATGCCTACTCCGTGTTAGAGTATTTTCAAAATACAGGCCCAAAACATGCTCAAAATCGATATTTTAGGTGCCCAAAGTCGATATGTGCATGCATCTTCTGTATCCGTTTATATCTCAAATGTAGGCTCAAAACACCCGAAAATTCGATATTTTTGGGTCCCAGAAGCGATCTGTACATGTCTACACCGTGTTTGAGTATTTTCAAAATACAGGCCCAAAAGATGCTCAAAATCGATATTTTAGGTGCCCAAATTCGATATGTGCATGCATCTTCTGTACCCGTTTATATCTCAAATTCAGGCTCAAAACACCCGAAAATTCGATATTTTTGGGTCCCAGAAGCGATCTGTACGTGCATACTCCGTGTTAGAGTGTTTTTAAAATACAGGCTCAAAACATGCTGAAAATCGATATTTTATGTGCCCAAAGTCAATATGTGTATGCATCTTCTGTACCCGTCTATATCCCTAATTCTGGTTCAAAACACCAGAAAATTCGATATTTTTGGGTCCCAGAAGCGATCTGTACATGCCTACTCCTTGCTAGAATGTTTTCAAGATACAGACCCAAAACATGCTCAAAATCGATATTTTAAGTGCAAAAAGTCGATATGTGCATGCATCTTCTGTACCCGTTTATATCTCAAATTCAGGCTCAAAACTCCGAAAATTCTATATTTTTGGGTCCCAGAAGCGATCTGTACATGCATACTCCGTGTTAGAGTGTTTTTAAAATACAGGCCCAAAACATGCCTACAAATTGATATTTTAGGTGCACAAAGTCAATATGTGTATGCATTCTCTGTACCCGGTTATATCTCAAATTTAGGCTCAAAACTCCCGAAAATTAAATATTTTTGAGTCCCAGAAGCGATCTGTACATGCCTACTCAGTGCTAGAATGTTTTCAAAATATAGGCTCAGAACATGCTAAAAATCGATATTTTGGGTGCCCAAAGTCGATATGTGCATGCATCTTCTGTACCCGTTTATATCTCAAATTCAGGCTCAAAACACCCAAAAATTCGATATTTTTGTGTCCCAGAAGCGATCTGTACGTGTCTACTCCGTGTTAGAGTAATTTAAAAATACAGGCCCAAAATATGCTCAAAATCGATATATTGGGTGCCCAAAGTCGATATGTGCATGCATCTTCTGTACAAGTTTATATCTCAAATTCAGACTCAAAACACCCGAATATTCGATATTTTTGGGTCCCAAAAGCCATCTGTACATGCATACTCCGTGTCAGAGTATTTTCAAAATACAAGCCTAAAACATGCTGAAAATCGATATTTTAGCTGCCCAAAGTCAATATGTGTATGCATCTTCTGTACCCGTCTATATCCCAAATTCAGGTTCAAAACATTCGAAAATTCGATATTTTTGGGTCCCAGAAGCAATCTGTACATGCCTACTTCTTGCTAGAATGTTTTCAAGATACAGTCCCAAAACATGCTCAAAATCGATATTTTAGGTGCAAAAAGTCGATATGTGCATGCATCTTCTGTTCCCGTTTATATCTCAAATTCTGGTTCAAAACGCCCGAAAATTCGATATTTTTGGGTCCCAGAAGCGATCTGTACATGCCTACTCAGGGCTAGAATATTTTCAAATTATACGCCCAAAACATACTAAAAATCGATATTTTGGGTGACAAAGTCGATATGTGCATGCATCTTCTGTACCCGTTTATATCTCAAATTCAGGCTCAAAACTCCGAAAATTCGATATTTTTGGGTCCCAGAAGCGATCTGTACATGCATACTCCGTGTTAGAGTTTTTTTTAAATACAGGCCCAAAACATGCTAAAAAATTGATATTTTAGGTGCACAAAGTCAATATGTGTATGCATTCTCTGTACCCGTTTATATCTCAAATTCAGGCTCAAAACACCCAAAAATTCGATATTTTTGTGTCCCAGAAGCGATCTGTACGTGTCTACTCCGTGTTAGAGTAATTTAAAAATACAGGCCCAAAATATGCTCAAAATCGATATATTGGGTGCCCAAAGTCGATATGTGCATGCATCTTCTGTACCCGTTTATATCTCAAATTCAGACTCAAAACACCCGAATATTCGATATTTTTTGGTCCCATAAGCCATCTGTACATGCATACTCCGTGTCAGAGTATTTTCAAAATACAAGCCTAAAACATGCTGAAAATCGATATTTTAGCTGCCCAAAGTCAATATGTGTATGTATCTTCTGTACCCGTCTATATCCCAAATTCAGGTTCAAAACATTCGAAAATTCGATATTTTTGGGTCACAGAAGCAATCTGTACATGCCTACTTCTTGCTAGAATGTTTTCAAGATACAGTCCCAAAACATGCTCAAAATCGATATTTTAGGTGCAAAAAGTCGATATGTGCATGCATCTTCTGTACCCGTTTATATCTCTAATTCAGGTTCAAATCACCCGAAAATTCGATATTTTTGAGTCCCAGAAGCGATCTGTACATGCCTACTCAGTGCTAGAATATTTTCAAATTATACGCCCAAAACATACTAAAAATCGATATTTTGGGTGCCAAAGTCGATATGTGCATGCATCTTCTGTACCCGTTTATATCTCAAATTCAGGCTCAAAACACCCAAAAAATCGATATTTTTGTGTCCCAGAAGCGATATGTACATGTCTACACCGTGTTTGAGTATTTTCAAAATACACGTCCAAAAGATGCTCAAAATCGATATTTTAGGTGCCCAAAGTCGATATGTGCATGCATCTTCTGTACCCGTTTATATCTCAAATTCATGCTCAAAACACCCAAAAATTCAATGTTTTTGGGTCCCAGAAGCGATCTGTACGTGCATACTCCGTGTTAGAGTGTTTTTAAAATACCGGCCCAAAACATGCTGAAAATCGATATTTTATGTGCCCAAAGTCAATATGTGTATGCATCTTCTGTACCCGTGTATATCCCTAATTCTGGTTCAAAACACCCGAAAATTCGATATTTTTGGGTCCCATAAGTGATCTGTACATGCCTACTCAGTGCTAGAATATTTTCAATTTATACGCCGAAAACATGCTCAAAATCGATATTTTAGGTGCCCAAAGTCGATATGTGCATGCATCTTCTGTACCCGTTTATATCTCAAATTCATGCTCAAAACACCCGAAAATTCAATGTTTTGGGTTCCCAGAAGCAATCTGTACGTGCATACTCCGTGTTAGAGTGTTTTTAAAATACAGGCCTAAAACATGCTGAAAATCGATATTTTATGTGCCCAAAGTCAATATGTGTATGCATCTTCTGTACCAGTGTATATCCCTAATTCTGGTTCAAAACACCAGAAAATTCGATATTTTTGGGTCCCAGAAGCGATCTGTACATGCCTACTCCTTGCTAGAATGTGTTCAAGATACAGACCCAAAACATGCTCAAAATCGATATTTTAAGTGCAAAAAGTCGATATGTGCATGTATCTTCTGTACCCGTTTATATCTCAAATTCAGGCTCAAAACTCCGAAAATTCGATATTTTTGGGTCCCAGAAGCGATCTGTACATGCATACTCCGTGTTAGAGTTTTTTTTAAATACAGGCCCAAAACATGCTAAAAAATTGATATTTTAGGTGCACAAAGTCAATATGTGTATGCATTCACTGTACCCGTTTATATCTCAAATTCAGACTCAAAACACCCGAATATTCGATATTTTTTGGTCCCATAAGCCATCTGTACATGCATACTCCGTGTCAGAGTATTTTCAAAATACAAGCCTAAAACATGCTGAAAATCGTTATTTTAGCTGCCCAAAGTCAATATGTGTATGCATCTTCTGTACCCGTCTATATCCCAAATTCAGGTTCAAAACATTCGAAAATTCGATATTGTTGGGTCACAGAAGCAATCTGTACATGCCTACTTCTTGCTAGAATGTTTTCAAGATACAGTCCCAAAACATGCTCAAAATCGATATTTTAGGTGCAAAAAGTCGATATGTGCATGCATCTTCTGTACCCGTTTATATCTCTAATTCAGGTTCAAAACACCCGAAAATTCGATATTTTTGGGTCCCAGAAGCGATCTGTACATGCCTACTCAGTGCTAGAATATTTTCAAATTATACGCCCAAAACATACTAAAAATCGATATTTTGGGTGACAAAGTCGATATGTGCATGCATCTTCTGTACCCGTTTATATCTCAAATTCATGCTCAAAACACCCAA
The DNA here is from genome assembly GCA_033782935.1 of Petrolisthes cinctipes. Lineage (NCBI taxonomy): Eukaryota > Metazoa > Arthropoda > Malacostraca > Decapoda > Porcellanidae > Petrolisthes > Petrolisthes cinctipes. The sequence goes on along the minus strand of JAWQEG010001115.1, from coordinate 445,395 downwards.
AAATTCAATGTTTTTGGGTCCCAGAAGCGATCTGTACATGCATACTCCGTGTTAGAGTTTTTTTTAAATACAGGCCCAAAACATGCTAAAAAATTGATATTTTAGGTGCACAAAGTCAATATGTGTATGCATTCTCTGTACCCGTCTATATCCCAAATTCAGGTTCAAAACATTCGAAAATTCGATATTTTTGGGTCACAGAAGCAATCTGTACATGCCTACTTCTTGCTAGAATGTTTTCAAATTATACGCCCAAAACATACTAAAAATCGATATTTTGGGTGACAAAGTCGATATGTGCATGCATCTTCTGTACCCGTTTATATCTCAAATTCAGGCTCAAAACACCCAAAAAATCGATATTTTTGTGTCCCAGAAGCGATCTGCACATGTCTACACCGTGTTTGAGTATTTTCAAAATACAGGCCCAAAAGATGCTCAAAATCGATATTTTAGGTGCCCAAAGTCGATATGTGCATGCATCTTCTGTACCCGTTTATATCTCAAATTCATGCTCAAAACACCCAAAAATTCAATGTTTTTGGGTCCCAGAAGCGATCTGTACGTGCATACTCCGTGTTAGAGTATTCTAAAAATAAAGGCCCAAAATATGCTGAAAATCGATATATTGGGTGCCCAAAGTCGATACGTGCATGCATCTTCTGTACCCTTTTATATCTCAAATTCAGACTCAAAACACCCGAATATTCGATATTTTTGGGTCCCAAAAGCCATCTGTACATGCATACTAAGCGTCAGAGTATTTTCAAAATACAAGCCTAAAACATGCTGAAAATCGATATTTTAGCTGCCCAAAGTCAATATGTGTATGCATCTTCTGTACCCGTCTATATCCCAAATATAGGTTCAAAACATTCGAAAATTCGATATTTTTGGGTCCCAGAAGCAATCTGTACATGCCTACTTCTTGCTACAATGTTTTCAAGATACAGTCCCAAAACATGCTCAAAATCGATATTTTAGGTGCCCAAAGTCAATAAGTGTATGCATCTTCTGTACCCGTCAATATCCCAAATTCAGGTTCAAAACACCAGAAAATTCGATATTTTTGGGTCCCATAAGCGATCTATACATGCCTACTCCGTGTTAGAGTATTTTCAAAATACAGGCCCAAAATATGCTCAAAATCGATGTTTAAGTTGCCCAAAGTCGATATGTGCATGCATCTTCTGTATCCGTTTATATCTCAAATTCAGGCTCAAAACACCCGAAAATTCGATATTTTTGGGTCCCAGAAGCGATCTGTACATGCCTACTCCGTTTTAAAGTATTTTCAAAATACAGGCCCAAAACATGCTGAAAATCTATATTTTAGGTGCCCAAAGTCAATAAGTGCATGCATCTTCTGTACCCGTCAATATCCTAAATTCAGGTTCAAAACACCAGTAAATTCGGTATTTTTGGGTCCCAGAAGCGATCTGTACATGCATACTCCGTGTTAGAGTTTTTTTTAAATACAGGCCCAAAACATGCTAAAAAATTGATATTTTAGGTGCACAAAGTCAATATGTGTATGCATTCTCTGTACCCGTTTATATCTCAAATTCAGGCTCAAAACACCCAAAAATTCGATATTTTTGTGTCCCAGAAGCGATCTGTACGTGTCTACTCCGTGTTAGAGTAATTTAAAAATACAGGCCCAAAATATGCTCAAAATCGATATATTGGGTGCCCAAAGTCGATATGTGCATGCATCTTCTGTACCCGTTTATATCTCAAATTCAGACTCAAAACACCCGAATATTCGATATTTTTTGGTCCCATAAGCCATCTGTACATGCATACTCCGTGTCAGAGTATTTTCAAAATACAAGCCTAAAACATGCTGAAAATCGATATTTTAGCTGCCCAAATTCAATATGTGTATGTATCTTCTGTACCCGTCTATATCCCAAATTCAGGTTCAAAACATTCGAAAATTCGATATTTTTGGGTCACAGAAGCAATCTGTACATGCCTACTTCTTGCTAGAATGTTTTCAAGATACAGTCCCAAAACATGCTCAAAATCGATATTTTAGGTGCAAAAAGTCGATATGTGCATGCATCTTCTGTACCCGTTTATATCTCTAATTCAGGTTCAAAACACCCGAAAATTCGATATTTTTGAGTCCCAGAAGCGATCTGTACATGCCTACTCAGTGCTAGAATATTTTCAAATTATACGCCCAAAACATACTAAAAATCGATATTTTGGGTGCCCAAAGTCGATATGTGCATGCATCTTCTGTACCCGTTTATATCTCAAATTCATGCTCAAAACACCCAAAAATTCAATGTTTTTGGGTCCCAGAAGCGATCTGTACGTGCATACTCCGTGTTAGAGTGTTTTTAAAATACCGGCCCAAAACATGCTGAAAATCGATATTTTATGTGCCCAAAGTCAATATGTGTATGCATCTTCTGTACCCGTGTATATCCCTAATTCTGGTTCAAAACACCCGAAAATTCGATATTTTTGGGTCCCATAAGTGATCTGTACATGCCTACTCAGTGCTAGAATATTTTCAATTTATACGCCGAAAACATGCTCAAAATCGATATTTTAGGTGCCCAAAGTCGATATGTGCATGCATCTTCTGTACCCGTTTATATCTCAAATTCATGCTCAAAACACCCGAAAATTCAATGTTTTGGGTTCCCAGAAGCAATCTGTACGTGCATACTCCGTGTTAGAGTGTTTTTAAAATACAGGCCTAAAACATGCTGAAAATCGATATTTTATGTGCCCAAAGTCAATATGTGTATGCATCTTCTGTACCAGTGTATATCCCTAATTCTGGTTCAAAACACCAGAAAATTCGATATTTTTGGGTCCCAGAAGCGATCTGTACATGCCTACTCCTTGCTAGAATGTGTTCAAGATACAGACCCAAAACATGCTCAAAATCGATATTTTAAGTGCAAAAAGTCGATATGTGCATGTATCTTCTGTACCCGTTTATATCTCAAATTCAGGCTCAAAACTCCGAAAATTCGATATTTTTGGGTCCCAGAAGCGATCTGTACATGCATACTCCGTGTTAGAGTTTTTTTTAAATACAGGCCCAAAACATGCTAAAAAATTGATATTTTAGGTGCACAAAGTCAATATGTGTATGCATTCACTGTACCCGTTTATATCTCAAATTCAGACTCAAAACACCCGAATATTCGATATTTTTTGGTCCCATAAGCCATCTGTACATGCATACTCCGTGTCAGAGTATTTTCAAAATACAAGCCTAAAACATGCTGAAAATCGTTATTTTAGCTGCCCAAAGTCAATATGTGTATGCATCTTCTGTACCCGTCTATATCCCAAATTCAGGTTCAAAACATTCGAAAATTCGATATTGTTGGGTCACAGAAGCAATCTGTACATGCCTACTTCTTGCTAGAATGTTTTCAAGATACAGTCCCAAAACATGCTCAAAATCGATATTTTAGGTGCAAAAAGTCGATATGTGCATGCATCTTCTGTACCCGTTTATATCTCTAATTCAGGTTCAAAACACCCGAAAATTCGATATTTTTGGGTCCCAGAAGCGATCTGTACATGCCTACTCAGTGCTAGAATATTTTCAAATTATACGCCCAAAACATACTAAAAATCGATATTTTGGGTGCCAAAGTCGATATGTGCATGCATCTTCTGTACCCGTTTATATCTCAAATTCAGGCTCAAAACACCCAAAAAATCGATATTTTTGTGTCCCAGAAGCGATCTGTACATGTCTACACCGTGTTAGAGTATTTTCAAAATACAGGCCCAAAAGATGCTCAAAATCGATATTTTAGGTGCCCAAAGTCGATATGTGCATGCATCTTCTGTACCCGTTTATATCTCAAATTCATGCTCAAAACACCCAAAAATTCAATGTTTTGGGTTCCCAGAAGCGATCTGTACGTGCATACTCCGTGTTAGAGTGTTTTTAAAATACAGGCCTAAAACATGCTGAAAATCGATATTTTATGTGCCCAAAGTCAATATGTGTATGCATCTTCTGTACCCGTGTATATCCCTAATTCTGGTTCAAAACACCCGAAAATTCGATATTTTTAGGTCCCAGAAGCGATCTGTACATGCCTACTCCTTGCTAGAATGTGTTCAAGATACAGACCCAAAACATGCTCAAAATCGATATTTTAAGTGCAAAAAGTCGATATGTGCATGTATCTTCTGTACCCGTTTATATCTCAAATTCAGGCTCAAAACTCCGAAAATTCGATATTTTTGGGTCCCAGAAGCGATCTGTACATGCATACTCCGTGTTAGAGTTTTTTTTAAATACAGGCCCAAAACATGCTAAAAAATTGATATTTTAGGTGCACAAAGTCAATATGTGTATGCATTCTCTGTACCCGTTTATATCTCAAATTTAGGCTCAAAACACCCAAAAATTCGATATTTTTGTGTCCCAGAAGCGATCTGTACGTGTCTACTCCGTGTTAGAGTAATTAAAAAATACAGGCCCAAAATATGCTCAAAATCGATATATTGGGTGCCCAAAGTCGATATGTGCATGCATCTTCTGTACCCGTTTATATCTCAAATTCATGCTCAAAACACCCAAAAATTCAATGTTTTTGGGTCCCAGAAGCGATCTGTACATGCATACTCCGTGTTAGAGTTTTTTTTAAATACAGGCCCAAAACATGCTAAAAAATTGATATTTTAGGTGCACAAAGTCAATATGTGTATGCATTCTCTGTACCCGTCTATATCCCAAATTCAGGTTCAAAACATTCGAAAATTCGATATTTTTGGGTCACAGAAGCAATCTGTACATGCCTACTTCTTGCTAGAATGTTTTCAAATTATACGCCCAAAACATACTAAAAATCGATATTTTGGGTGCCAAAGTCGATATGTGCATGCATCTTCTGTACCCGTTTATATCTCAAATTCAGGCTCAAAACACCCAAAAAATCGATATTTTTGTGTCCCAGAAGCGATCTGCACATGTCTACACCGTGGTTGAGTATTTTCAAAATACAGGCCCAAAAGATGCTCAAAATCGATATTTTAGGTGCCCAAAGTCGATATGTGCATGCATCTTCTGTACCCGTTTATATCTCAAATTCATGCTCAAAACACCCAAAAATTCAATGTTTTTGGGTCCCAGAAGCGATCTGTACGTGCATACTCCGTGTTAGAGTATTCTAAAAATAAAGGCCCAAAATATGCTGAAAATCGATATATTGGGTGCCCAAAGTCGATACGTGCATGCATCTTCTGTACCCTTTTATATCTCAAATTCAGACTCAAAACACCCGAATATTCGATATTTTTGGGTCCCAAAAGCCATCTGTACATGCATACTAAGCGTCAGAGTATTTTCAAAATACAAGCCTAAAACATGCTGAAAATCGATATTTTAGCTGCCCAAAGTCAATATGTGTATGCATCTTCTGTACCCGTCTATATCCCAAATATAGGTTCAAAACATTCGAAAATTCGATATTTTTGGGTCCCAGAAGCAATCTGTACATGCCTACTTCTTGCTACAATGTTTTCAAGATACAGTCCCAAAACATGCTCAAAATCGATATTTTAGGTGCCCAAAGTCAATAAGTGTATGCATCTTCTGTACCCGTCAATATCCCAAATTCAGGTTCAAAACACCAGAAAATTCGATATTTTTGGGTCCCATAAGCGATCTATACATGCCTACTCCGTGTTAGAGTATTTTCAAAATACAGGCCCAAAATATGCTCAAAATCGATGTTTTAGTTGCCCAAAGTCGATATGTGCATGCATCTTCTGTATCCGTTTATATCTCAAATTCAGGCTCAAAACACCCGAAAATTCGATATTTTTGGGTCCCAGAAGCGATCTGTACATGCCTACTCCGTTTTAAAGTATTTTCAAAATACAGGCCCAAAACATGCTGAAAATCTATATTTTAGGTGCCCAAAGTCAATAAGTGTATGCATCTTCTGTACCCGTCAATATCCTAAATTCAGGTTCAAAACACCAGAAAATTCGGTATTTTTGGGTCCCAGAAGCGATCTGTACATGCCTACTCAGTGCTAGAATGTTTTCAATATACAGACCCAAAACATGCTCAAAATCGATATTTTAGGTGCAAAAAGTCGATATGTGCATGCATCCTTTGTACCCGGTTATATCCCAAATTCTGGCTCAAAACCCCCGAAGATTCGATATTTTTGGGGCCCAGAAGCGATCTGTACATGCCTACTCAGTGCTAGAATATTTTCAAATTATACGCCCAAAACATACTAATAATCGATATTTTGGGTGCCAAAGTCGATATGTGCATGCATCTTCTGTACCCGTTTATATCTCAAATACAGGCTCAAAACTCCGAAAATTCGATATTTTTGGGTCCCAGAAGCGATCTGTACATGCATCCTCCGTGTTAGAGTGCTTTTAAAATACAGGCCCAAAACATGCTAACAAATTGATATTTTAGGTGCACAAAGTCAATATGTGTATGCATTCTCTGTACCCGGTTATATCTCAAATTCAGGCTCAAAACTCCCGAAAATTCAATATTTTTGGGTCCCAGAAGCGATCTGTACATGCCTACTCAGTGCTAGAATGTTTTCAAAATATAGGCTCAGAACATGCTAAAAATCGATATTTTGGGTGCCCAAAGTCGATATGTGCATGCATCTTCTGTACCCGTTTATATCTCAAATTCAGGCTCAAAACACCCGAAAATTCGATATTTTTGGGTCCCAGAAGTGATCTGTACATGCCTACTCAGTGCTTGAATATTTTCAATTTATACGCCGAAAACATGCTCAAAATCGATATTTTAGGAGCCCAAAGTCGATATGTGCATGTATCTTCTGTACCCATTTAAATCCCAAATTCAGACTCAAAACACTCGAATATTCGATATTTTTGGGTCCCAAAAGCCATCTGTACATGCATACTCCGTGTTAGAGTGTGTTCAAAATACAGGCCTAAAACATGCTGTAAATCGATATTTTAGCTACCCAAAGTCAATATGTGTATGCATCTTCTGTACCCGGTTATATCTCAAATTCAGGCTCAAAACACCCGAAAATTCAATATTTTTGGGTCCCAGAAGCGATCTGTACATGCCTACTCAGTGCTAGAATGTTTTCAAAATAGAGGCTCAGAACATGCTAAAAATCGATATTTTGGGTGCCCAAAGTCGATATGTGCATGCATCTTCAGTACCTGTTTATATCTCAAGTTCAGACTCAAAACACCCGAATATTCGATATATTTGGGTCCCAAAAGCGATCTGTACATGCCTTCTTCGTGTTAAAGTATTTTCAAAATACAGGCTCAAAACATGCTGAAAATCTATATTTTAGGTGCCCAAAGTCAATATGTGTATACATCTTCTGTACTTCTGTACAGCGATCTGTACATGCCTACTCCTTGCTAGAATGTTTTTAAGATACAGACCCAAAACATGCTGAAAATCGATATTTTAGGTGCAAAAAGTCGATATGTGCATGCATCCTCTGTACCCGGTTATATCGCAAATTCAGGCTCAAAACACCCGAAAATTCGATATTTTTGAGTCCCAGAAGCGATCTGTACATGCCTACTCAGTGCTAGAATATTTTCAAATTATACGCCCAAAACATACTAAAAATCGATATTTTGGGTGCCAAAGTCGATATGTGCATGCATCTTCTGTACCCGTTTATATCTCAAATTCAGGCTCAAAACACCCGAAAATTCGATATTTTTTGGTCCCAGAAGCGATCTGTACATGCCTACTCCGTTTTAAAGTATTTTACAAATACAGGCCCAAAACATGCTGAAAATCTATATTTTAGGTGCCCAAAGTCAATAAGTGTATGCATCTTCTGTACCCGTTTATATCTCAAATTCAGGCTCAAAACTCCGAAAATTCGATATTTTTGGGTCCCAGAAGCGATCTGTACATGCATACTCCGTGTTAGAGTGTTTTTAAAATACAGGCCCAAAACATGCTAAAAAATTGATATTTTAGGTGCACAAAGTCAATATGTGTATGCATTCTCTGTACCCGGTTATATCTCAAATTCAGGCTCAAAACTCCCGAAAATTTAATATTTTTGGGTCCCAGAAGCGATCTGTACATGTCTACTCAGTGCTAGAATGTTTTCAAAATAGAGGCTCAGAACATGCTAAAAATCGATATTTTGGGTGCCCAAAGTCGATATGTGCATGCATCTTCTGTACCCGTTTATATCTCAAATTCAGACTCAAAACACCCGAATATTCGATATATTTGGGTCCCAAAAGCCATCTGTACATGCATACTCCGTGTCAGAGTATTTTCAAAATACAAGCCTAAAACATGCTGAAAATCGATATTTTAGCTGCACAAAGTCAATATGTGCATGCATCTTCTGTACCCGTTTATATCTCAAATTCATTCTCAAAACACCCGAAAATTCGATATTTTTGGGTCCCAGAAGCAATCTGTACATGCCTTCTCCGTGTTTAAGTATTTTGAAAATACAGGCTCAAAACATGCTGAAAATCTATATTTTAGGTGCCCAAAGTCAATATGTGTATGCATCTTCTGTACCCGTGTATATCCCAAATTCAGGTTCAAAACACCAGAAAATTCGGTATTTTTGGGTCCCAGAAGCGATCTGTACATGCCTACTCCTTGCTAGAATGTTTTCAAGATACAGACCCAAAACATGCTCAAAATCGATATTTTAGGTGCAAAAAGTCGATATGTGCATACATCCTCTGTACCCGGTTATATCCCAAATTCAGGCTCAAAACACCTGAAAATTCGATATTTTTGGGTCCCAGAAGCGATCTGTACATGCCTGCACTCAGTGCTAGAATATTTTCAATTTATACGCCCAAAACATACTAAAAATCGATATTTTGGTTGCCAAAGTCGATATGTGCATGCATCTTCTGTACCCGTTTATATCTCAAATTCAGGCTCAAAACACCCAAAAAATCGATATTTTTGTGTCCCAGAAGCGATCTGTACATGTCTACACCGTGTTTGAGTATTTTCGAAAAACAGGCCCAAAAGATGCTCAAAATCGATATTTTAGGTGCCAAAGTCGATATGTGCATGCTTCTTCTGAACCCGTTTATATCTCAAATTCAGGCTCAAAACTCCGAAAATTCGATATTTTTGGGTCGCAGAAGCGATCTGTACATGCATACTCCGTGTTAGAGTGTTTTTAAAATACAGGCCCAAAACATGCTAAAAAATTGATATTTTAGGTGCACAAAGTCAATATGTGTATGCATTCTCTGTACCCGGTTATATCTCAAATTCAGGCTCAAAACTCCCGAAAATTTAATATTTTTGGGTCCCAGAAGCGATCTGTACATGCCTACTCAGTGCTAGAATGTTTTCAAAATATAGGCTCAGAACATGCTACAAATCGATATTATGGGTGCTCAAAGTCGATATGTGCATGCATCTTCAGTACCCGTTTATATCTCAAATTCAGGCTCAAAATACCCGAAAATTCGATATTTTTGGGTCCCAGAAGCGATCTGTACATGCCTACTCCTTGTCAGAGTATTTTCAAAATACAAGCCTAAAACATGCTGAAAATCGATATTTTAGCTGCCCAAAGTCAATATGAGTATGCATTTTCTGTACCCGTCTATATCCAAAATCAGGTTTAAAACATTCGAAAATTCGATATTTTTGGGTCCCAGAAGCAATCTGTACATGCCTACTTCTTGCTAGAATGTTTTCAAGATACAGTCCCAAAACATGCTCCAAATCGATATTTTAGGTGCAAAAAGTCGATATGTGCATGCATCTTCTGTACCCGTTTATATCTCAAAATCAGGCTCAAAACACCCGAAAATTCGATATTTTTGGGTCCCATAAGCGATCTGTACATGCCTTCTCCGTGTTAAAGTATTTTCAAAATACAGGATCAAAACTTGCTGAAAATCTATATTTTAGGTGCCCAAAGTCAATATGTGTATGCATCTTCTGTACCCGTGTATATCCCAAATTCAGGTTCAAAACACCAGAAAATTCGGTATTTTTGGGTCCCAGAAGCGATCTGTACATGCCTACTCCTTGCTAGAATGTTTTCAAGATACAGACCCAAAACATGCTCAAAATCGATATTTTAGGTGCAAAAAGTCGATATGTGCATGCATCCTCTGTACCCGGTTATATCGCAAATTCAGGCTCAAAACACCCGAAAATTCGATATTTTTGGGTCCCCGAAGCGATCTGTACATGCCTACTCAGTGCTAGAATATTTTCAAATTATACGCCCAAAACATACTAAAAATCGATATTTTGGGTGCCAAAGTCGATATGTGCATGCATCTTCTGTACCCGTTTATATCTCAAATGCATGCTCAAAACACCCGAAAATTCAATGTTTTTGGGTCCCAGAAGCGATCTGTACGTGCATTCACCGTGTTAGAGTGTTTTTAAAATACAGGCCCAAAACATGCTGAAAATCGTTATTTTAGGTGCCCAAAGTCGATATGTGCATGCATCTTCAGTACCCGTTTATATCTCAAATTCAGGCTCAAAACACCCGAAAATTCAATATTTTTGATTCCCAGGAGCGATCTGTACATGCCTACTCCTTGCTAGAATGTTTTCAAGATACAGACCCAAAACATGCTCAAAATCGATATTTTAGGTGCAAAAAGTCGATATGTGCATGCTTCCTCTGTACCCGGTTATATCCCAAATTCAGGCTCAAAACACCTGAAAATTCGATATTGTTGGGTCCCAGAAGCGATCTGTACATGCCTGCACTCAGTGCTAGAATATTTTCAAATTATACGCCCAAAACATACTAAAAATCGATATTTTGGGTGCCAAAGTCGATATGTGCATGCATCTTCTGTACCCGTTTATATCTCAAATTCTGGCTCAAAACACCCAAAAAATCGATATTTTTGTGTCCCAGAAGCGATCTGTACATGTCTACACCGTGTTAGAGTATTTTCAAAATACAGGCCCAAAAGATGCTCAAAATCGATATTTTAGGTGCCCAAAGTCGATATGTGCATGCATCTTCTGTACCCGTTTATATCTCAAATTCATGCTCAAAACACCCGAAAATTCAATGTTTTTTGGTCCCAGAAGCGATCTGTACGTGCATACTCCGTGTTAGAGTATTTTGAAAATACAGGCTCAAAACATGCTGAAAACCTATATTTTAGGTGCCCAAAGTCAATATGTGTATGCATCTTCTGTACCCGTGTATATCCCAAATTCAGGTTCAAAACACCAGAAAATTCGGTATTTTTGGGTCCCAGAAGCGATCTGTACATGCCTACTCCTTGCTAGAATGTTTTCAAGATACAGACCCAAAACATGCTCAAAATCGATATTTTAGGTGCAAAAAGTCGATATGTGCATGCATCCTCTGTACCCGGTTATATCCCAAATTCAGGCTCAAAACACCTGAAAATTCGATATTTTTGGGTCCCAGAAGCGATCTGTACATGCCTGCACTCAGTGCTAGAATATTTTCAAATTATACGCCCAAAACATACTAAAAATCGATATTTTTGGTGCCAAAGTCGATATGTGCATGCATCTTCTGTACCCGTTTATATCTCAAATTCAGGCTCAAAACACCCAAAAAATCGATATTTTTGTGTCCCAGAAGCGATCTGTACATGTCTACACCGTGTTTGAGTATTTTCGAAATACAGGCCCAAAAGATGCTCAAAATCGATATTTTAGGTGCCAAAGTCAATATGTGCATGCTTCTTCTGAACCCGTTTATATCTCAAATTCAGGCTCAAAACTCCGAAAATTCGATATTTTTGGGTCGCAGAAGCGATCTGTACATGCATACTCCGTGTTAGAGTTTTTTTAAAATACAGGCCCAAAACATGCTAAAAAATTGATATTTTAGGTGCACAAAGTCAATATGTGTATGCATTCTCTGTACCCGGTTATATCTCAAATTCAGGCTCAAAACTCCCGAAAATTTAATATTTTTGGGTCCCAGAAGCGATCTGTACATGCCTACTCATTGCTAGAATGTTTTCAAAATATAGGCTCAGAACATGCTACAAATCGATATTATGGGTGCTCAAAGTCGATATGTGCATGCATCTTCAGTACCCGTTTATATCTCAAATTCAGGCTCAAAATACCCGAAAATTCGATATTTTTGGGTCCCAGAAGCGATCTGTACATGCCTACTCCGTGTCAGAGTATTTTCAAAATACAAGCCTAAAACATGCTGAAAATCGATATTTTAGCTGCCCAAAGTCAATATGAGTATGCATTTTCTGTACCCGTCTATATCCAAATTCAGGTTTAAAACATTCGAAAATTCGATATTTTTGGGTCCCAGAAGCAATCTGTACATGCCTACTTCTTGCTAGAATGTTTTCAAGATACAGTCCCAAAACATGCTCCAAATCGATATTTTAGGTGCAAAAAGTCGATATGTGCATGCATCTTCTGTACCCGTTTATATCTCAAATTCAGGCTCAAAACACCCGAAAATTCGATATTTTTGGGTCCCAGAAGCGATCTGTACATGCCTTCTCCGTGTTAAAGTATTTTCAAAATACAGGATCAAAACTTGCTGAAAATCTATATTTTAGGTGCCCAAAGTCAATATGTGTATGCATCTTCTGTACCCGTGTATATCCCAAATTCATTTTCAAAACACCAGAAAATTCGGTATTTTTGGGTCCCAGAAGCGATCTGTACATGCCTACTCCTTGCTAGAATGTTTTCAAGATACAGACCAAAAACATGCTCAAAATCGATATTTTAGGTGCAAAAAGTCGATATGTGCATGCATCCTCTGTACCCGGTTATATCGCAAATTCAGGCTCAAAACACCCGAAAATTCGATATTTTTGGGTCCCCGAAGCGATCTGTACATGCCTACTCAGTGCTAGAATATTTTTAAAGTACAGGCTTAAAACATTCTATAAATCGATATTTTAGGTGTCCAAAGTCGATATGTGCATGCATCTTCTGTGCCCGTTTATAACTCAAATTCAGGCTCAAAACACCCAAAAAATCGATATTTTTGTGTCCCAGAAGCGATCTGTACATGTCTACACCGTGTTAGAGTATTTTCAAAATACAGGCCCAAAACATTCTCAAAATCGATATTTTAGGTGCCCAAAGTCAATATGTGCATGCATCTTCTGTACACGTTCATATCTCAAATTCAGGCTCAGAACACCCGAAAATTCGATTTACTTGGGCCCCAGAAGCGATCTGTTCGTGTCTACTCAGTGTTAGAGTATTTTAAAGATACAGGCCCAAAACATGCTCAAAATCGATATTTTGGGTGCAAAAAGTCGATATGTGCATGCATCTTCTGTACCCATTTAAATCTCAAATTCAAACTCAAAACACCCGAATATTCGATATTTTTGGGTCCCAAAAGCAATGTGTACATGCATACTCCGTGTTAGAGTATTTTCAAAATACAGGCCTAAAACATGCTGAAAATCGATATTTATGCTGCCCAAAGTCAATATGTGTATGCATCTTCTGTATCCGTCTATATCCCAAATTCAGGTTAAAAACACTCGAAAATTCGATATTTTTTAGTCCCAGAAGCAATCTGTACATGCCTACTCTTTACTAGAATTTTTTCAAGATACAGACCCAAAACATGCTCAAAATCGATATTTTAGGTGCAAAAAGTCGATATGTGCATGCATCTTCTGTACCCGTTTATATCTCAAATTCAGGCTCAAAACTCCATAAAATTCGATATTTTTGGGTCCCAAAAGCGATCTGTACATGTCTACTCCGTGTTAGAGTATATTTATAATACAGGCACAAAACATACTAAAAATCGATATTTTAGGTGCCCAAAGTCGATATGTGCATGCATAATCTGTACCCGTTTATATCTAAAATTCAGGCTCAAAGCATCCGAAAATTCAATATTTTTGGGTCCCAGAAGCGATCTGTACGTGCACACTCCGTGTTAGAGTGTTTTTAAAATACAGACCCAAAACATGCTGAAAATCGATATTTTATGTGTCCAAAGTCAAAATGTGTATGCATCTTCTGTACCCGTCTATATCTCAAATTCAGGCTCACAACTCCGAAAATTCAATATTTTTGGGTCCCTTAAGCAATCTGTACATGCCTACTTAGTGCTAGAATGTTTTTAAAATACAGGCCTAAAACATGCTATAAATCGATATTTTAGGTGTCCAAAGTCGATATGTGCATCCATCTTCTGTACCCGTTTATATCTCAAATTCAGGCTCAAAACACACGAAAATTCGATATTTTTGGGTCCTAGAAGCAATCTGTACATGCCTACTCCTTGCTTGAATTTTTTCAAGATACAGACCCAAAATATGCTCAAAATCGATATTTTAGGTGCAAAAAGTCGATATGTGCATGCATCCTCTGTACCCGGTTATATCCCAAATTCTGGCTCAAAACACCCGAAAATTCGATATTTTTGGGTCCCAGAAGCGATCTGTACATGCCTACTCAGTGCTAGAATATTTTCAAATTATACGCCGGAAACATACTAAAAATCGATATTTTAGGTGCCCAAAGTCGATATGTGCGTGCATCTTCTGTACCCGTTCATATCTCAAATTCAGGCTCAAAACACCCGAAAATTCGATATTTTTGTGTCCCAGAAGCGATCTGTACATGACTACACCGTGCTATTGTATTTTCAAAAATACAGGCCCAAAACATGCTCAAAATCGATATTTTAGGTGCCCAAAGTCGATATGTGCGTGCATCTTCTGTACCCGTTCATATCTCAAATTCAGGCTCAAAACACCCGAAAATTCGATATATTTGGGTTCCAGAAGCGATCTGTACGTGTCTACTCAGTGTTGGATTATTTTAAAAATACAGCCCCAAAACATGCTCAAAATCGATATTTTGGGTGCGCAAAGTCGATATGTGCATGAATCTTCTGTACCCGTTTATATCTCAAATTTAGACTCAAAACACCCGAATATTCGACATTTTTGTGTCCCAGAAGCGATCTGTACATGCCTACTCCGTGTTAGAGTATTTTCAAAATACAGGCTCAAAACATGCTCAAAATCGATATTTTATGTGCCGAAAGTCAAAATGTGTATGCATCTTCTGTACACGTGTATATCCCTAATTCAGGTTCAAAACTCCAGAAAATTCAATATTTCTGGGTCCCAGAAGCGATCTGTAAATGCTTACTCCGTGTTAATGTATTTTCAAAATACAGGCCCAAAACATGCTGAAAATCTATATTTTAGGTGACCAAAGTCACTATGTGTATGCATCTTCTGTACCCGTCTATATCCCAAATTCAGGTTCAAAACACCATAAAATTCGGTATTTTTGGGTACCAGATGCGATCTGTACATGCCTACTCCTTGCTAGAATTTTTTCAAGATACAGACCTAAAACATGCTCAAAATCGATATTTTAGGTGCAAAAAGTCGATATGTGCATGCATCCTCTGTACCCGGTTATATCCCAAATTCTGGCTCAAAACCCCCGAAAATTCGATATTTTTGGGTCCCAGAAGCGATCTGTACATGTCTACTCCGTGTTAGAGTGTTTTTAAAATACAGGCCCATAACATGCTAAAAATCGATATTTTAGGTGCCCAAAGTCGATATGTGCATGCATCTTCTGTACCCGTTTATATCTCAAATTCAGGCTCAAAACACCCGAAAATTCAATATTTTTGGGTCCCAGAAGCGATCTGTACGTGCATACTCTGTGTTAGAGTGTTTTAAAAATACAGGCCTAAAACATGCTGAAAATCGATATTTTGTGTGCCCAAAGTCAATATGTGTATGCATCTTCTGTAAACGTGTATATCCCTAATTCAGGTTCAAAACACCAGAAAATTCGATATTTTTGGGTCCCAGAAGCAATCTGTACATGCCTACTTCTTGCTAGAATGTTTTCAAGATACAGACCCAAAACATGATCAAAATCGATATTTTAGGTGCAAAAAGTCGATATGTGCATGCATCCTCTGTACCCGGTTATATCCCATATTCTGGCTCAAAACCCCCGAAAATTCAAAATTTTTGGGTCCCAGAAGCGATCTGTACATGCCTACTCAGTGCTAGAATATTTTCAAATTATACAACCAAAACATACTAAAAATCGATATTTTGGGTGCCAAAGTCGATATGTGCATGCATCTTCTGTACCCGTTTATATCTCAAAATCAGGCTCAAAACTCCGAAAATTCGATATTTTTGGGTCCCTTAAGCAATCTGCACATGCCTACTTAGTGCTAGAATGTTTTTAAAGTACAGGCTTAAAACATTCTATAAATCGATATTTTAGGTGTCCAAAGTCGATATGTGCATGCATCTTCTGTGCCCGTTTATATCTCAAATTCAGGCTCAAAACACCCAAAAAATCGATATTTTTGTGTCCCAGAAGCGATCTGTACATGTCTACACCGTGTTAGAGTATTTTCAAAATACAGGCCCAAAACATGCTCAAAATCGATATTTTAGGTGCCCAAAGTCGATATGTGCATGCATCTTCTGTACACGTTCATATCTCAAATTCAGGCTCAGAACACCCGAAAATTCGATTTATTTGGGTCCCAGAAGCGATCTGTTCGTGTCTACTCAGTGTTAGAGTATTTTAAAGATACAGGCCCAAAACATGCTCAAAATCGATATTTTGGGTGCAAAAAGTCGATATGTGCATGCATCTTCTGTACCCGTTTATATCTAAAATTCAGGCTCAAAGCATCCGAAAATTCAATATTTTTGGGTCCCAGAAGCGATCTGTACGTGCACACTCCGTGTTAGAGTGTTTTTAAAATACAGACCCAAAACATGCTAAAAAAATAGATATTTTATGTGTCCAAAGTCAAAATGTGTATGCATCTTCTGTACCCGTCTATATCCCAAATTCAGGTTAAAAACACTCGAAAATTCGATATTTTTGGGTCCCAGAAGCAATCTGTACATGCCTACTTCTTGCTA
This sequence comes from Petrolisthes cinctipes, assembly GCA_033782935.1. Lineage (NCBI taxonomy): Eukaryota > Metazoa > Arthropoda > Malacostraca > Decapoda > Porcellanidae > Petrolisthes > Petrolisthes cinctipes. The sequence goes on along the minus strand of JAWQEG010001115.1, from coordinate 428,502 downwards.
GAATGTTTTCAAGATACAGACCCAAAACATGCTCAAAATCGATATTTTAGGTTCTAAAAGTCGAAATGTGCATGCATCTTCTGTACCCGTTTATATCTCAAATTCAGGCTCAAAACACCCGAAAATTCGATATATTTGGGTCCCAAAAGCGATCTGTACATGTCTACTCCGTGTTAGAGTATTTTTAAAATACAGGCCCACAACATGCTAAAAATCGATATTTTAGGTGCCCAAAGTCGATATGTGCATGCATCTTCTGTACCCGTTTATATCTCAAATTCAGGCTCAAAACACCCGAAAATTCAATATTTTTGGGTCCCAGAAACGATCTGTACGTGCATACTCTGTGTTAGAGTGTTTTAAAAATACAGGCCTAAAACATGCTGAATATCGATATTTTATGTGCCCAAAGTCAATATGTGTATGCATCTTCTATACACGTGTATATCCCTAATTCAGGTTCAAAACACCAGAAAATTCGATATCTTTGGGTCCCAGAAGCAATCTGCACATGCCTACTCCTTGCCAGAATGTTTTCAAGATACAGACCAAAAAAATGCTCAAAATCAATATTTTTAGTGCAAAAAGTCGATATGTGCATGCATCTTCTGTACCCGTTTATATCTCAAATTCAGGCTCACAACTCCGAAAATTCAATATTTTTGGGTCCCTTAAGCAATCTGTACATGCCTACTCAGTGCTAGAATGTTTTTAAAATACAGGCCTAAAACATGCTATAAATCGATATTTTAGGTGTCCAAAGTCGATATGTGCATGCATCTTCTGTACCCGTTTATATCTCAAATTCAGGCTCAAAAAAACACGAAAATTCGATATTTTTGGGTCCTAGAAGCGATCTGTACATGCCTACTCCTTGCTTGAATTTTTTCAAGATACAGACCCAAAATATGCTCAAAATCGATATTTTAGGTGCAAAAAGTCGATATGTGCATGCATCCTCTGTACCCGGTTATATCCCAAATTCTGGCTCAAAACACCCGAAAATTCGATATTTTTGGGTCCCAGAAGCGATCTGTACATGCCTACTCAGTGCTAGAATATTTTCAAATTATACGCCGGAAACATACTAAAAATCGATATTTTCGGTGCCAAATTCGATATGTGCATGCATCTTCTGTACCCGTTCATATCTCAAATTCAGGCTCAGAACACCCGAAAATTCGATATATTTGGGTTCCAGAAGCGATCTGTACGTGTCTACTCAGTGTTGGATTATTTTAAAAATACAGGCCCAAAACATGCTAAAAATCGATATTTTAGGTGCCCAAAGTCGATATGTGCATGCATCATCTGTACCCGTTTATATCTCAAATTCAGGCTCAAAACTCCGAAAATTCGATATTTTTGCGTCCCTTAAACAATCTGTACATGCCTACTCAGTGCAAGAATGTTTTTAAAATACAGGTCTAAAACATGCTATAAATCGATATTTTAGGTGTCCAAAGTCGATATGTGCATGCATCTTCTGTACCCGTTTATATCTCAAATTCAGGCTTAAAACACCCGAAAATTCGATATTTTTGTGTCCCAAAAGCGATCTGTACATGTCTACTCCGTGTTAGAGTATTTTTATAATACAGACACAAAACATGCTAAAAATCGATATTTTAGGTGCCCAAAGTCGATATGTGCATGCATCATCTGTACCCGTTTATATCTCAAATTCAGGCTCAAAACATCCGAAAATTCAATATTTTTGGGTCCCAGAAGCGATCTGTACGTGCACACTCCGTGTTAGAGTGTTTTTAAAATACAGACCCAAAACATGCTGAAAATCGATATTTTATGTGCCCAAAGTCAAAATGTGTATGCATCTTCTGTACACGTGTATATCCCTAATTCAGGTTCAAAACTCCAGAAAATTCGATTTTTTTGGGTCCCAGAAGCGATCTGTACATGCCTACTCCTTGCTAGAATGTTTTCAAGATACAGACCCAAAATATTTTAAAAATCGATATTTTAAGTGCAAAAAGTCGATATGTGCAGGAATCTTCTGTACCCGTTTATATCTCAAATTCAGTCCCAAAACTCCTAAAATTCGATATTTTTGGGTCCCTTAAGCATTCTGCACATGCCTACTCAGTGATAGAATGTTTTTAAAATACAGGCTTAAAACATGCTATAAATCGATATTTTAGGTGTCCAAAGTCGATTTGTGCATGCATCTTCTGAACCCGTTTATATCTCAAATTCAGGCTCAAAACACCCAAAAAATCGATATTTTTGTGTCCCAGAAGCGATCTGTACATGACTACTCCGTGTTAGAGTATTTTCAAAATACAGGCCCAAAACATGCTCAAAATCGATATTTTAGGTGCCCAAAGTCGATATGTGCATACATCTTCTGTATCCGTTTATATCTCAAATTCAGGTTCAAAACACCCGAAAATTCAATATTTTTGGGTCCCAGAAGCGATCTGTACATGCCTACTCCGTGTTATTGTATTTTCAAAATACAGGTCCAAAACATGCTGAAAATCTATATTTTAGGTGCCCAAAGTCAATATGTGTATGCATCTTCCGTACCCGTCTATATCCCAAATTCAGGTTCAAAACAACAGAAAATTCGATATTTTTGGGTCCCAGAAGCGATCTGTACATGCCTACTCCTTGCTAGAATTTTTTCAAGATACAGACCCAAAACATGCTCAAAATCGATATTTTAGGTGCAAAAAGTCGATATGTGCATGCATCCTCTGTACCCGGTTATATCCCAAATTCTGGCTCAAAACCCCCGAAAATTCGATATCTTTGTTCCCAGAAGCGATCTGTACATGCCTACTCAGTGTTAGAATATTTTCAAATTATACGCCGGAAACATACTAAAAATCGATATTTTGGGTGCCAAAGTCGATATGTGCATGCATCTTCTGTACCCGTTTATATCTCAAATTCAGGCTCAAAACACCCAAAAAATCGATATTTTTGTGTCCCAGAAGAGATCTGTACTTGACTACACCGTGCTATAGTATTTTCAAAATACAGGCCCAATACATGCTAAAAATCGATATTTTAGGTGCCCAAAGTCGATATGGGCATATATCTTCTGTATCCGTTTATATCTCAAATTCAGGCTCAAAACACCCGAAAATTCAATATTTCTGGGTCCCAGAAGCGATCTGTAAATGCCTACTCCATGTTAATGTATTTTCAAAATACAGGCCCAAAACATGCTGAAAATCTATATTTTAGGTGACCAAAGTCACTATGTGTATGCATCTTCTGTACCCGTCTATATCCCAAATTCAGGTTCAAAACACCATAAAATTCGGTATTTTTGGGTACCAGATGCGATCTGTACATGCCTACTCCTTGCTAGAATTTTTTCAAGATACAGACCTAAAACATGCTCAAAATCGATATTTTAAGTGCAAAAAGTCGATATGTGCATGCATCCTCTGTACCCGGTTATATCCCAAATTTTGGCTCAAAACCCCCGAAAATTCGATATTTTTGGGTCCCAGAAGCGATCTGTACATGTCTACTCCGTGTTAGAGTGTTTTTAAAATACAGGCCCATAACAAGCTAAAAATCGATATTTTAGGTGCCCAAAGTCGATATGTGCATGCATCTTCTGTACCCGTTTATATCTCAAATTCAGGCTCAAAACACCCGAAAATTCAATATTTTTGGGTCCCAGAAGCGATCTGTACGTGCATACTCTGTGTTAGAATGTTTTAAAAATACAGGACTAAAACATGCTGAAAATCGATATTTTATGTGCCCAAAGTCAATATGTGTATGCATCTTCTGTACACGTGTATATCCCTAATTCAGGTTCAAAACACCAGAAAATTCGATATTTTTGGGTCCCAGAAGCAATCTGTACATGCCTACTCCTTGCTAGAATGTTTTCAAGATACAGACCAAAAAAATGTTAAAAATCGATATTTTTAGTGCAAAAAGTCGATATGTGCATGCATCTTCTGTACCCGTTTATATCTCAAATTCAGGCTCAAAACTCCGAAAATTCGATATTTTTGCGTCCCTTAAACAATCTGTACATGCCTACTCAGTGCAAGAATGTTTTTAAAATACAGGTCTAAAACATGCTATAAATCGATATTTTAGGTGTCCAAAGTCGATATGTGCATGCATCTTCTGTACCCGTTTATATCTCAAATTCAGGCTTAAAACACCCGAAAATTCGATATTTTTGGGTCCCAAAAGCGATCTGTACATGTCTACTCCGTGTTAGAGTATTTTTATAATACAGGCACAAAACATGCTAAAAATCGATATTTTAGGTGCCCAAAGTCGATATGTGCATGCATCATCTGTACCCGTTTATATCTGAAATTCAGGCTCAAAACATCCGAAAATTCAATATTTTTGGGTCCCAGAAGCGATCTGTACGTGCACACTCCGTGTTAGAGTGTTTTTAAAATACAGACCCAAAACATGCTGAAAATCGATATTTTATGTGCCCAAAGTCAAAATGTGTATGCATCTTCTGTACACGTGTATATCCCTAATTCAGGTTCAAAACACCAGAAAATTCGATTTTTTTGGGTCCCAGAAGCGATCTGTACATGCCTACTCCTTGCTAGAATGTTTTCAAGATACAGACCCAAAATATTTTAAAAATCGATATTTTAAGTGCAAAAAGTCGATATGTGCAGGAATCTTCTGTACCCGTTTATATCTCAAATTCAGTAACAAAACTCCGAAAATTCGATATTTTTGGGTCCCTTAAGCAATCAGCACATGCCTACTCAGTGATAGAATGTTTTTAAAATACAGGCTTAAAACATGCTATAAATCGATATTTTAGGTGTCCAAAGTCGATTTGTGCATGCATCTTCTGAACCCGTTTATATCTCAAATTCAGGCTCAAAACACCCAAAAAATCGATATTTTTGTGTCCCAGAAGCGATCTGTACATGACTACTCCGTGTTAGAGTATTTTCAAATTACAGGCCCAAAACATGCTCAAAATCGATATTTTAGGTGCCCAAAGTCGATATGTGCATACATCTTCTGTATCCGTTTATATCTCAAATTCAGGCTCAAAACACCCGAAAATTCAATATTTTTGGGTCCCAGAAGCGATCTGTACATGCCTACTCCGTGTTAATGTATTTTCAAAATACAGGTCCAAAACATGCTGAAAATCTATATTTTAGGTGTCCAAAGTCGATATGTGCATGCATCTTCTGTACCCGTTTATATCTCAAATTCAGGCTTAAAACACCCGAAAATTCGATATTTTTGGGTCCCAAAAGCGATCTGTACATGTCTACTCCGTGTTAGAGTATTTTTATAATACAGGCACAAAACATGCTAAAAATCGATATTTTAGGTGCCCAAAGTCGATATGTGCATGCATCATCTGTACCCGTTTATATCTCAAATTCAGGCTCAAAACATCCGAAAATTCAATATTTTTGGGTCCCAGAAGCGATCTGTACGTGCACACTCCGTGTTAGAGTGTTTTTAAAATACAGACCCAAAACATGCTGAAAATCGATATTTTATGTGCCCAAAGTCAAAATGTGTATGCATCTTCTGTACACGTGTATATCCCTAATTCAGGTTCAAAACACCAGAAAATTCGATTTTTTTGGGTCCCAGAAGCGATCTGTACATGCCTACTCCTTGCTAGAATGTTTTCAAGATACAGACCCAAAATATTTTAAAAATCGATATTTTAAGTGCAAAAAGTCGATATGTGCAGGAATCTTCTGTACCCATTTATATCTCAAATTCAGTAACAAAACTCCGAAAATTCGATATTTTTGGGTCCCTTAAGCAATCAGCACATGCCTACTCAGTGATAGAATGTTTTTAAAATACAGGCTTAAAACATGCTATAAATCGATATTTTAGGTGTCCAAAGTCGATTTGTGCATGCATCTTCTGAACCCGTTTATATCTCAAATTCAGGCTCAAAACACCCGAAAAATCGATATTTTTGTGTCCCAGAAGCGATCTGTACATGACTACTCCGTGTTAGAGTATTTTCAAAATACAGGCCCAAAACATGCTCAAAATCGATATTTTAGGTGCCCAAAGTCGATATGTGCATACATCTTCTGTATCCGTTTATATCTCAAATTCAGGCTCAAAACACCCGAAAATTCAATATTTTTGGGTCCCAGAAGCGATCTGTACATGCCTACTCCGTGTTAATGTATTTTCAAAATACAGGTCCAAAACATGCTGAAAATCTATATTTTAGGTGCCCAAAGTCAATATGTGTATGCATCTTCTGTACCCGTCTATATCCCAAATTCAGGTTCAAAACACCAGAAAATTCGGTATTTTTGGGTCCCAGAAGCGATCTGTACATGCCTACTCCTTGCTAGAATTTTTTCAAGATACAGACCCAAAACATGCTCAAAATCGATATTTTAGGTGCAAAAAGTCGATATGTGCATGCATCCTCTGTACCCGGTTATATCCCAAATTCTGGCTCAAAACCCCCGAAAATTCGATATTTTTGTTCCCAGAAGCGATCTGTACATGCCTACTCAGTGTTAGAATATTTTCAAATTATACGCCGAAAACATACTAAAAATCGATATTTTGGGTGCCAAAGTCGATATGTGCATGCATCTTCTGTACCCGTTTATATCTCAAATTCAGGCTCAAAACACCCAAAAAATCGATATTTTTGTGTCCCAGAAGCGATCTGTACATGTCTACACCGTGCTATAGTATTTTCAAAATACAGGCCCAAAACATGCTCAAAATCGATATGTTAGGTGCCCAAAGTCGATATGGGCATACATCTTCTGTATCCGTTTATATCTCAAATTCAGGCTCAAAACACCCGAAAATTCAATATTTTTGGGTCCCAGAAGTGATCTGTACATGCCTACTCCGTGTTAGAGTATTTTCAAAATACAGGCCCAAAACATGCTCAAAATCGATATTTTAGGTGCCCAAAGTCAATATGTGTATGCATCTTCTGTACCCGTCTATATCCCAAATTCAGGTTCAAAACACCAGAAAATTCGGTATTTTTGGGTCCCAGAAGCGATCTGTACATGCCTAGTCCTTGCTAGAATTTTTTCAAGATACAGACCCAAAACATGCTCAAAATCGATATTTTAGGTGCAAAAAGTCGATATGTGCATGCATCCTCTGTACCCGGTTATATCCCAAATTCTGGCTCAAAACCCCCGAAAATTCGATATTTTTGGGTCCCAGAAGAGATCTGTACATGCCTACTCAGTGCTAGAATATTTTCAAATTATACACCGAAAACATACTAAAAATCGATATTTTGGGTGCCAAAGTCGATATGTGCATGCATCTTCTGTACCCGTTTATATCTCAAATTCAGGCTCAAAACACCCAAAAAATCGATATTTTTGTGTCCCAGAAGCGATCTGTACATGTCTACACCGTGCTATAGTATTTTCAAAATACAGGCCCAAAACATGCTCAAAATCGATATGTTAGGTGCCCAAAGTCGATATGTGCGTGCATCTTCTGTACCCGTTCATATCTCAAATTCAGGCTCAAAACACACGAAAATTCGATATATTTGGGTTCCAGAAGCGATCTGTACGTGTCTACTCAGTGTTGGAGTATTTTAAAAATACAGGCCCAAAACATGCTCAAAATCGATATTTTGGGTGCCCAAAGTCGATATGTGCATCAATCTTCTGTACCCGTTTATATCTTAAATTTAGACTCAAAACACCCGAATATTCGATATTTTTGGGTCCCAGAAGCGATCTGTACATGCCTACTCAGTGCTAGAATATTTTCAAATTATACGCCGAAAACATACTAAAAATCGATATTTTGGGTGCCAAAGTCGATATGTGCATACATCTTCTGAACCCGTTTATATCTCAAATTCAGGCTCAAAACACCCAAAAAATCGATATTTTTGTGTCCCGGAAGCGATCTGTACATGCCTACTCCGTGTTAGAGTATTTTCAAAATACTGGCCCAAAACATGTTAAAAATCGATATTTTAGGTGCCCAAAGTCGATATGTGCATGCATCTTCTGTATCCGTTTATATCTCAAATTCAGGCTCAAAACACCCGAAAATTCGATATTTTTGGGTCCCCGAAGCGATCTGTACATGCCTACTAAGTGTTAATGTATTTTCAAAATACAGGCCCAAAACATGCTGAAAATCTATATTTTAGGTGCCCAAAGTCAATATGTGTATGTATCTTCTGTACCCGTCTATATCCCAAATTCAGGTTCAAAACACCCGAAAATTCGATATTTTTATGTCCCCGAAGCGATCTTTACATGCCTACTCCGTGTTAGAGTATTTTCAAAATACAGGCCCAAAACATGATCAAAATCGATATTTTAGGTGAACAAAGTCGATATGTGCATGCATCTTCTGTACCCGTTCATATCTCAAATTCAGGTTCAAAACACCAGAAAATTCGGTATTTTTGGGTCCTAGAAGTGATCTGTACATGCCTACTCCTTGCTAGAATTTTTTCAAGATACAGACCCAAAACATGCTCAAAATCGATATTTTGGGTGCCCAAAGTCGATATGTACATGCATCTTCTGTACCCGTTCATATCCCAAATTCTGGCTCAAAACCCCCGAAAATTCAATATTTTTGGGTCCCAGAAGCGATCTGTACATGCCTACTCAGTGCTAGAATATTTTCAAATTATACGCCGAAAACATACTAAAAATCGATATTTTGGGTGCCAAAGTCGATATGTGCATGCATCTTCTGTACCCGTTTATATCTCAAATTCAGGCTCAAAACACCCATAAAATCGATATTTTTGTGTCCCAGAAGAGATCTGTACATGCCTACTCCGTGCTCTAGTATTTTCAAAATACAGGCCCAAAACATGCTAAAAATCGATATTTTAGGTGCCCAAAGTCGATATGTGCATGCATCATCTGTACCCGTTCATATCTCAAATTCAGGGTTAGAACACCCTAAAATTCGATTTATTTGGGTTCCAGAAGCGATCTATACGTGTCTACTCAGTGTTGAAGTATTTTAAAAATACAGGCCCAAAACATGCTCAAAATCGATATTTTGGGTGCCCAAAGTCGATATGTACATGCATCTTCTGTTCCCGTTTATATCTCAAATTCAGACTCAAAACACCCGAATATTCGATTTTTTTGGGTCCCAGAAGCGATCTGTACATGCCTACTCCTTGCTAGAATGTTTTCAAGATACAGACCCAAAACATGTTAAAAATCGATATTTTAGGTGTAAAAAGTCGATATGTGCATGCATCTTCTGTACCCGTTTATATCTCAAATTCAGGCTCAAAACTCCGAAAATTCGATATTTTTTGGTCCCTTAAGCATTCTGCACATGCCTACTCAGTGCTAGAATGTTTTTAATATACAGGCTTAAAACATGCTATAAATCGATATTTTAGGTGTCCAAAGTCGATATGTACATGCATCTTCTGAACCCGTTTATATCTCAAATTCAGGCTCAAAACACCCAAAAAATCGATATTTTTGTGTCCCAGAAGCGATCTGTACATGCCTACTCCGTGTTAGAGTATTTTCAAAATACAGGTCCAAAACATGTTAAAAATCGATATTTTATGTGCCCAAAGTCGATATGTGCATGCATCTTCTGAATCCGTTTATATCTCAAATTCAGGCTCAAAACACCCGAATATTCGATATTTTTGGGTCCCAGAAGCGATCTGTACATGCCTACTCCGTGTTAATGTATTTTCAAAATACAGGCCCAAAACATGCTGAAAATCTATATTTTAGGTGCCCAAAGTCAATATGTGTATGCATCTTCTGTACCCGTTTATATCCCAAGTTCAGGTTCAAAACACCAGAAAATTCGGTATTTTTGGGTCCCCGAAGCGATCTGTACATGCCTACTCCTTGCTAGAATTTTTTCAAGATACAGACCCAAAACATGCTCAAAATCAATATTTTAGGTGCAAAAAGTCGATATGTGCATGCATCCTCTGTACCCGGTTATATCCCAAATTCTGGCTCAAAAACCCCGAAAATTCGATATTTTTGGGTCCCAGAATTAATCTGTACATGTCTACACCGTGCTATAGTATTTTCAAAATACAGGCCCAAAACATGCTCAAAATCGATATTTAAGGTGCCCAAAGTCGATATGTGCATGCATCTTCTGTACCCGTTCATATCTCAAATTCAGGCTCAGAACACCCTAAAATTCGATTTATTTGGGTTCCAGAAGCGATCTGTACGTGTCTACTCAGTGTTAGAGTATTTTTAAAAATATAGGCCCAAAACATGCTGAAAATCGATATTTTGGGTGCCCAAAGTCGATATGTGCATGCATCTTCTGTATCCGTCTATATCCCAAATTCAGGTTCAAAACAATCGAAAATTCGATATTTTTGGGTCACAGAAGCAATCTGTACATGCCTACTTCTTGCTAGAATGTTTTCAAGATACAGACCCAAAACATGCTCAAAATCGATATTTTAGGTGCCCAAAGTCGATTTGTGCATGCATCTTCTGTATCCGTCTATATCCCAAATTCAGGTTCAAAAAACCCAAAAATTCGATATTTTTGGGTCCCAGAAGCGATCTGTACATGCCTACTCCTTGCTAGAATTTTTTAAGATACAAACCCAAGACATGCTCAAAATCGATATTTTAGGTGCAAAAAGTCGATATGTGCATGCATCTTCTGTTCCCGTTTATATCTCAAATTCAGGCTCAAAACACCCGAAAATTCGATATTTTTGGGTCCCAAAAGCGATCTGTACATGCATACTCAGTGCTAGAATGTTTTCAAAATATAGGCTTAAAACATGCTAAAAATCGATATTTTAGGTGTCCAAAGTCGATATGTGCATGCATCTTCTGTACCCGTTTATATCTAAAATTCAGGCTCAAAACACCCGAAAATTCAATATTTTTGGGTCCCAAAAGCGATCTGTACATGTCTAGTCCGAGTTGGAGTATTTTTTAAATACAGGCCCAAAACATGCTAAAAATCGATATTTTGGGTGCCTAAAGTCGATATGTGCATGCATCTTCTGTACCCGTTTATATCTCAAATTCAGACTCAAAACAACCGAATATTCGATATTTTTGTGTCCCAGAAGCGATCTGTACATGCCTACTCCGTGTTAGAGTATTTTCAAAATACAGGCCCAAAACATGCTCAAAATCGATATTTTATGTGCCCAAAGTCAAAATGTGTATGCATCTTCTGTACCCGTTTATATCCCAAGTTCAGGTTCAAAACACCAGAAAATTCGGTATTTTTGGGTCCCCGAAGCGATCTGTACATGCCTACTCCTTGCTAGAATTTTTTCAAGATACAGACCCAAAACATGCTCAAAATCGATATTTTAGGTGCAAAAAGTCGATATGTGCATGCATCCTCTGTACCCGGTTATATCCCAAATTCTGGCTCAAAAACCCCGAAAATTCGATATTTTTGGGTCCCAGAAGCAATCTGTACATGTCTACACCGTGCTATAAAATTTTCAAAATACAGGCCCAAAACATGCTCAAAATCGATATTTAAGGTGCCCAAAGTCGATATGTGCATGCATCTTCTGTACCCGTTCATATCTCAAATTCAGGCTCAGAACACCCTAAAATTCGATTTATTTGGGTTCCAGAAGCGATCTGTACGTGTCTACTCAGTGTTAGAGTATTTTTAAAAATATAGGCCCAAAACATGCTGAAAATCGATATTTTGGGTGCCCAAAGTCGATATGTGCATGCATCTTCTGTATCCGTCTATATCCCAAATTCAGGTTCAAAACAATCGAAAATTCGATATTTTTGGGTCACAGAAGCAATCTGTACATGCCTACTTCTTGCTAGAATGTTTTCAAGATACAGACCCAAAACATGCTCAAAATCGATATTTTAGGTGCCCAAAGTCGATATGTGCATGCATCTTCTGTATCCGTCTATATCCCAAATTCAGGTTCAAAAAACCCAAAAATTCGATATTTTTGGGTCCCAGAAGCGATCTGTACATGCCTACTCCTTGCTAGAATTTTTTAAGATACAAACCCAAGACATGCTCAAAATCGATATTTTAGGTGCAAAAAGTCGATATGTGCATGCATCTTCTGTTCCCGTTTATATCTCAAATTCAGGCTCAAAACACCCGAAAATTCGATATTTTTGGGTCCCAAAAGCGATCTGTACATGCATACTCAGTGCTAGAATGTTTTCAAAATATAGGCTTAAAACATGCTAAAAATCGATATTTTAGGTGTCCAAAGTCGATATGTGCATGCATCTTCTGTACCCGTTTATATCTAAAATTCAGGCTCAAAACACCCGAAAATTCAATATTTTTGGGTCCCAAAAACGATCTGTACATGTCTAGTCCGAGTTGGAGTATTTTTTAAATACAGGCCCAAAACATGCTAAAAATCGATATTTTGGGTGCCTAAAGTCGATATGTGCATGCATCTTCTGTACCCGTTTTTATCTCAAATTCAGACTCAAAACAACCGAATATTCGATATTTTTGTGTCCCAGAAGCGATCTGTACATGCCTACTCCGTGTTAGAGTATTTTCAAAATACAGGCCCAAAACATGCTCAAAATCGATATTTTATGTGCCCAAAGTCAAAATGTGTATGCATCTTCTGTACACGTGTATATCCCTAATTCGGGTTCAAAACACCAAAAAATTCGATTTTTTTGGGTCCCAGAAGCGATCTGTACATGCCTACTCCTTGCTAGAATGTTTTCAAGATACAGACCCAAAACATGTTAAAAATCGATTTTTAAGTGCAAAAAGTCGATATGTGCATGCATCTTCTGTACCCGTTTATGTCTCATATTCAGGCTCAAAACTCCGAAAATTCGATATTTTTTGGTCCCTTATGCAATCTGCACATGCCTCCTCAGTGCTAGAATGTTTTTTAAACACAGGCTTAAAACATGCTATAAATCGATATTTTAGGTGTCCAAAGTCGATATGTGCATGCATCTTCTGAACCCGTTTATATCTCAAATTCAGGCTCAAAACACACAAAAAAACGATATTTTTGTGTACCAGAAGCGATCTGTACATGCCTACTCCGTGTTAATGTATTTTCAAAATATAGGCCCAAAACATGCTGAAAATCTATATTTTAGGTGCACAAAGTCAATATGTGTATGCATCTTCTGTACCCGTTTATATCCCAAATTCAGGTTCAAAACACCAGAAAATACGGTATTTTTGGGTCCCAGAAGCGATCTGTACATGCCTACTCCTTGCTAGAATTTTTTCAAGATACAGACCCAAAACATGCTCAAAATCGATATTTTAGGTGCAAAAAGTCGATATGTGCATGCATCCTCTGTACCCGGTTATATCCCAAATTCTGGCTCAAAACCCCCGAAAATTCGATATTTTTGGGTCCCAGAAGCAATCTGTACATGTCTACACCGTGCTATAGTATTTTCAAAATACAGGCCCAAAACATGCTGAAAATCGATATTTAAGGTGCCCAAAGTCGATATGTGCATGCATCTTCTGTACCCGTTCATATCTCAAATTCAGGCTCAGAACACCCTAAAATTCGATTTATTTGGGTTCCAGATGCGATCTGTACGTGTCTACTCAGTGTTAGAGTATTTTTAAAAATACAGGCCCAAAACTTGCTTAAAATCGATATTTTGGGTTCCCAAAGTCGATATGTGCATGCATCTTCTGTACCCGTTTATATCTCAAATTCAGACTCAAAACACCCGAATATTCGATATTTTTGGGTCACAAAAGCAATGTGTACATGCATACTCCGTTTTAGAGTATTTTCAAAGTACAGGCCTAAAACATGCTGAAAATCGATATTTTAGCTGCCCAAAGTCAATATGTGTATGCATCTTCTGTACCCGTCTATATCCCAAATTCCGGTTCAAAACAATCGAAAATTCGATATTTTTGGGTCACAGAAGCAATCTGTACGTGCCTACTTCTTGCTAGAATGTTTTCAAGATACAGACCCAAAACATGCTCAAAATCGATATTTTAGGTGCCCAAAGTCGATATGTGCATGCATCTTCTGTTCCCGTTTATATCTCAAATTCAGGCTCAAAACACCCGAAAATTCCATATTTTTGGGTCCCTTAAGCGATCTGTACATGCATACTCAGTGCTAGAATGTTTTCAAAATATAGGCTCAAAACATGCTAAAAATCGATATTTTAGGTGTCCAAAGTCGATATGTGCAAGCATCTTCTGTACCCGTTTATATCTAAAATTCAGGCTGAAAACACCCGAAAATTCGATAATTTTGGGTCCCAGAAGCGATCTGTACATGCCTACTCAGTGCTAGCACATTTTTAAATTATACGCCGAAAGCATACTAAAAATCGATATTTTGGGTGCCAAAGTCGATATGTGCATACATCTTCTGTACCCATTTCAAAACACCCAAAAAATCGATATTTTTGTGTCCCAGAAGCGAACTGTACATGTCTACACCGTGCTATAGTATTTTCAAAATACAGGCCCAAAACATGCTCAAAATCGATATTTTATGTGCCCAAAGTCAAAATGTGTATCCATCTTCTGTACACGTGTATATCCCTAATTCAGGTTCAAAACACCAGAAAATTCGATTTTTTTGGGTCCCAGAAGCGATCTCTACATGCCTACTCCTTGCTAAAATGTTTTCAAGATACAGACCCAAAACATGTTAAAAATCGATATTTTAAGTGCAAAAAGTCGATATGTGCATGCATCTTCTGTACCCGTTTATATCTCAAATTCAGGCTCAAAACTCCGAAAATTCGATATTTTTGGGTCCCTTAAGCAATCTGCACATGCCTACTCAGTGCTAGAATGTTTTTAAAATACAGGCTTAAAACATGCTATAAATCGATATTTTAGGTGTCCAAAGTCGATATGTGCATGCATCTTCTGAACCCGTTTATATCTCAAATTCAGGCTCAAAACACCCAAAAAATCGATATTTTTGTGTACCAGAAGCGATCTGTACATGCCTACTCCGTGTTAGAGTATTTTTAAAATACAGGCACAAAACATGTTAAAAATCGATATTTTAGGTGCCCAAAGTCGATATGTGCATGCATCTTCTGAATCCGTTTATATCTCATATTCAGGCTCAAAACACCAGAAAAATCGATATTTTTGTGTCCCAGAAGCGATCTGTTCATGCCTACTCCGTGTTAATGTACTTTCAAAATAAAAGCCCAAAACATGCTGAAAATCTATATTTTAGGTGCCCAAAGTCAATATGTGTATGCATCTTCTGTACCCGTTTATATCCCAAATTCAGGTTCAAAACACCAGAAAATTCGGTATTTTTGGGTCCCAAAAGCGATCTGTATATGCCTACTCCTTGCTAGAATTTTTTCAAGATACAGACCCAAAACATGCTCAAAATCGATATTTTAGATGCAAAAAAGTCGATATGTGCATGCATCCTCTGTACCTGGTTATATCCCAAATTCTGGCTCAAAACCCCCGAAAATTCGATATTTTTGGGTCCCAGAAGCAATCTGCACATGCCTACTCAGTGCTAGAATATTTTCAAATTATACGCCCAAAACATACTAAAAATCAAAATTTTTCGGTGCCAAAGTCGATATGTGCATGCATCTTCTGTACCCGTTTATATCTCAAATTCAGTCTCAAAACACCCAAAAAATCGATATTTTTGTGTCCCAGAAGCGATCTGTACATGTCTACACCGTGCTATAGTATTTTCAAAATACAGGCCCAAGACATGCTCAAAATCGATATTTAAGGTGCCCAAAGTCGATATGTGCATGCATCTTATGTACCCGTTCATATCTCATATTCAGGCTCAGAACACCCTAAAATTCGATTTATTTGGGTTCCAGATGCGATCTGTACGTGTCTACTCAGTGTTAAAGTATTTTTAAAAATACAGGCCCAAAACATGCTTAAAATCGATATTTTGGGTTCCCAAAGTCGATATGTGCATGCATCTTCTGTACCCGTTTATATCTCAAATTCAGAATCAAAACACCCGAATATTCGATATTTTTGGGTCCCAGAAGCAATGTGTACATGCATACTCCGTGTTAGAGTATTTTCAATGTACAGGCCTAAAACATGCTGAAAATCGATATTTTAGATGCCCAAAGTCAATATGTGTATGCATCTTCTGTACCCGTCTATATCCCAAATTCAGTTTCAAAACACTCGAAAATTCGAAATTTTTGGGTCCTAGAAGCAATCTGTACATGCCTACTTCTTGCTAGAATGTTTTCAAGATACAGACCCAAAACATGCTCAAAATCGATATTTTAGGTGCAAAAAGTCGATATGTGCATGCATCTTCTGTTCCCGTTTATATCTCAAATTCAGGCTCAAAACACCCGAAAATTCGATATTTTTGGGTCCCCGAAGCGATCTTTACATGCCTAATCCGTGTTAGAGTATTTTCAAAATACAGGCCCAAAACATGCTCAAAATCGATATTTTAGGTGCCCAAAGTCGATATGTGCATGCATCTTCTGTATCCGTCTATATCCCAAATTCAGGTTTAAAACCCCCGAAAATTCGATATTTTTGGGTCCCAGAAACAATCTGTACATGTCTACACCGTGCTATAGTATTTTCAAAATACAGACCCAAAACATGCTCAAAATCGATATTTTAGGTGCAAAAACTCGATATGTGCATGCATCTTCTGTACCCGTTCATATCTCAAATTCAGGCTCAAAACTCCGAAAATTCGATATTTTTGGGTCCCTTAAGAAATCTGCACATGCCTACTCATTTCTAGAATGTATTTTAAAATACAGGCTTAAAACATGCTATAAATCGATATTTTAGGTGTCCAAAGTCGATATGTGCATACATCTTCTGTAATCGTTTATATCTCAAATTCAGGCTCGAAAAACACCCGAAAATTCAATATTTTTGGGTCCCAGAAGCGATCTGTACATGCCTACTCCGTGTTAATGTATTTTCAAAATACAGGCCCAAAACATGCTGAAAATCTATATATTAGGTGCCCAAAGGCAATATGTGTATGCCACTTCTGTATCCGTCTATATCCCAAATTCAGGTTCAAAACACCAGAAAATTCGGTATTTTTGGGTCCCAGAAGCGATCTATACATGCCTACTCCTTGCTGGAATTTTTTCAAGATACAGACCCAAAACATGCTCAAAATCGATATTTTAGGTGCAAAAAGTCGATATGTGCATGCATCCTCTGTACCCGGTTATATCCTAAATTCTGGCTCAAAACCCCCGAAAATTCGATATTTTTGGGTCCCAGAAGCGATCTGTACATGCCTACTCCATGTTAGAGTATTTTCAAAATACAGGCCCAAAACATGCTCAAAATCGATATTTTAGGTGCCCAAAGTCGATATGTGCATGCATCTTCTGTATCCGTCTATATCCCAAATTCAGGTTCAAAAAACCCGAGAATTCGATATTTTTGGGTCCCTGAAGCGATCTGTACATGCCTACTCCTTGCTAGAATTTTTTAAGATACAAACCAAAGACATTCTCAAAATCGATATTTTAGGTGCAAAAAGTCGATATGTGCATGTATCTTCTGTACCCGTTTATATCTCAAATTCAGGCTCAAAACACCCGAAAATTCCATATTTTTGGGTCCCAGAAGCGGTCTGTACGTGCATACTCCGTGTTAGAGTGTTTTTAAAATACAGGCCCAAAACATGCTGAAAATCGATATTTTAGCTGCCCAAAGTCAATATGTGTATGCATCTTCTGTACCCGTCTATATCCCAAATTCAGGTTCAAAACTCCAGAGAATTCGGTATTTTTGGATCCCACAAGCGATCTGTACATGCCTACTCCTTGCTAGAATGTTTTCAAGATACAGACCCAATACATGCTCAAAATCGATATTTTAGGTGCAAAAAGTCGATATGTGCATGCATCCTCTGTACCCGGTTATGTCCTAAATTCTGGCTCAAAACACCCGAAAATTCGATAATTTTGGGTCCCAGAAGCGATCTGTACATGCCTACTCCTTGCTAGAATATTTTCAAGATACAGACCCAAAACATGTTCAAAATCGATATTTTAAGTGCAAAAAGTCGATATGTGCATGCATCTTCTGTACTCGTTGATATCTCAAATTCAGGCTCAAAACTCCGAAAATTCGATATTTTTGGGTCCCTTAAGCAATCTGCACATGCCTACTCAGTGCTAGAATGTTTTTAAAATACAGGCTTAAAACATGCTATAAATCGATATTTTAGGTGTCCAAAGTCGATATGTGCATGCATCTTCTGAACCCGTTTATATCTCAAATTCAGGCTCAAAACACCCAAAAAATCGATATTTTTGTGTCCCAGAAGCGATCTGTACATGCCTACACAGTGTTAGAGTATTTTCAAAATACAGGCCTAAAACATGCTCAAAATCGATATTTTAGGTGCCCAAAGTCGATATGTGCATGTATCTTCTGTACCCGTTTATATCTCAAATTCAGACTCAAAACACCCGAATATTCGATATTTTTGGGTTCCAAAAGCAATGTGTACATGCATACTCCGTGTTAGAGTATTTTCAAAATACAGGCCTAAAACAGGCTGAAAATCGATATTTTAGATTCCCAAAGTCAATATGTGTATGCATCTTCTGTACCCGTCTATATTCCAAATTCAGGTTCAAATCATTTGAAAATTCGATAATTTTGGGTCCCAGAAGCAATCTGTACATGCGTACTTCTTGCTAGAATGTTTTCAAGATACAGACCCAAAACATGCTAAAAATCGATATTTTAGGTACAAAAAGTCGATATGTGCATGCATCTTCTGTACCCGGTTACATCCCAATTTCTGGCTCAGAACACCCGAAAATTCGATATTTTTGGGTCCCAGAAGCGATCTGTACATGCCTACTCAGTGCTAGAATATTTTCAAATTATACGCCGAAAACATACTAAAAATCGATATTTTGGGTGCCCAAAGTCGATATGTGAATGCATCTTCTGTACCCGTTTATATCTCAAATTCAGGCTCAAAACACCCAAAAAATCGATATTTTTGTGTCCCAAAAGCGATCTGTACATGTTTACACTGTGTTTGAGTATTTTCAAAATACAGGCTCAAAACATGCTCAAAATCGTTATTTTCGGTGCCCAAAGTCGATATGTGCATGCATCTTCTGTACCCGTTTATATCTCAAATTTAGACTCAAAACACCCGAATATTCGATATTTTTGGGTCCCAAAAGCAATGTGTACATGCATAATCTGTTTTAGAGTATTGTCAAAATACAGGCCTAAAACATGCTGAAAATCGATATTTTAGCTGCCCAAAGTCAATATGTGTATGCATCTTCTGTACACGTCTATATCCCAAATTCAGATTCAAAACACTCAAAAATTCGATATTTTTGGGTCCCAGAAGCAATCTGTACATGCCTACTCCGTGTTAGAGTATTTTCAAAATACAGGGCCAAAACATGCTCAAAATCGATATTTCAGGTGCAAAAAGTCGATATGTGCATGCATCTTCTGTATCCGTCTATATCCCAAATTCAGGTTCAAAACACCCAAAAATCGATAATTTTGCGTCCCAGAAGCGATCTGTACATACCTAATCCTTGCTAGAATTTTTTCAAGATACAGCCCCAAAACATGCTCAAAATCGATATTTTAGGTGCAAAAAGTCGATATGTGCATGCATCCTCTGTACCCGGTTATATCCCAATTTCTGGCTCAAAACACCCGTAAATTCGATATTTTTGGGTCCCTGAAGCGATCTGTACATGCCTAATCAGTGCTAGAATATTTTCAAATTATACGCCCAAAACATACTAAAAATCGATATTTTGGGTGCCAAAGTCGATATGTGCATGCATCTTCTGTACCCGTTTATATCTCAAACTCAGGCTCAAAACACCCAAAAAATCGATATTTTTGTGTCCCATAAGTGATCTGTACATGTCTACACCGTGTTTGAGTATTTTCAAATTACAGGCCCAAAACATGCTCAAAATCGATATTTTAGGTGCCCGAAGTCGATATGTGCATGCATCTTCTGTACCTGTTCATATCTCAAATTCAGGCTCAGAACAACCGAAAATTCGATTTATTTGGGTCCCAGAAGCGATCTGTACGTGTCTACTCAGTGTTAGAGTATTTTAAAAATACAGGTCCAAAACATGCTCAAAATCGATATTTTGGGTCCCCAAAGTCGATATGTGCATGCATCTTCTGTACCCGTTTATATCTCAAATTCAGACTCAAAACACCCGAATATTCGATAATTTTGGGTCCCAAAAGCAATGTGTACATGCATACTCCTTGTTAGAGTATTTTCAAAATACAGGCCTAAAACATGCTGAAAATCGATATTTTAGCTGCCCAAAGTCAATATGTGTATGCATATTCTGTACACGTCTATATCCCAAATTCAGATTCAAAACACTCAAAAATTCGATAATTTTGGGTCCCAAAAGCAATCTGTACATGCCTACTTCTTGCTAGAATGTTTTCTAGATACAGACCCAAAACATACTCAAAATTGATATTTTAGGTGCAAAAAGTCGATATGTGCATGCATCCTCTGTACCCGGTTATATCCCAATTTCTGGCTCAAAACCCCCGAAAATTCGATATTTTTGGGTCCCAGAAGCGATCTGTACATGCCTACTCCGTGTTAGAGTATTTTCAAAATACAGGCCCAAAACATGCTCAAAATCGATATTTTAGGTGCAAAAAGTCGATATGTGAATGCATCTTCTGTATCCGTCTATATCCAAAATTCAGGTTCAAAACACCCGAAAATTCGATAATTTTGGGTCCCAGAAACGATCTGTACATACCTACTCCTTGCTAGAATTTTTCAAGATACAGACCCAAAACATGCTCAAAATCGATATTTTAGGTGCAAAAAGTCGATATGTGCATGCATCCTCTGTACCCGGTTATATCCCAATTTCTGGCTCAAAACACCCGAAAATTCGACATTTTTGGGTCCCAGAAGCGATCTGTACATGCCTACTCAGTGCTAGAATATTTTCAAATTATACGACCAAAACATACTAAAAATCGATATTTTGGGTGCCAAAGTCGATATGTGCATGCATCTTCTGTACCCGTTTATATCTCAAATTCAGGCTCAAAACACCCAAAAAATCGATATTTTTGTGTCCCATAAGTGATCTGTACATGTCTACACCGTGTTTGAGTATTTTCAAAATACAGGCCCAAAACATGCTCAAAATCGATATTTTAGGTGCCCGAAGTCGATATGTGCATGCATCTTCTGTACCTGTTCATATCTCAAATTCAGGCTCAGAACAACCGAAAATTCGATTTATTTGGGTCCTAGAAGCGATCTGTACGTGTCTACTCAGTGTTAGAGTATTTTAAAAATACAGGTCCAAAACATGCTCAAAATCGATATTTTGGGTGCCCAAAGTCGATATGTGCATGCATCTTCTGTACCCGTTTATATCTCAAATTCAGACTCAAAACACCCGAATATTCGATAATTTTGGGTCCCAAAAGCAATGTGTACATGCATACTCCTTGTTAGAGTATTTTCAAAATACAGGCCTAAAACATGCTGAAAATCGATATTTTAGCTGCCCAAAGTCAATATGTGTATGCATATTCTGTACACGTCTATATCCCAAATTCAGATTCAAAACACTCAAAAATTCGATATTTTTGGGTCCCAGAAGCAATCTGTACATGCCTACTTCTTGCTAGAATGTTTTCAAGATACAGACCCAAAACATACTCAAAATTGATATTTTAGGTGCAAAAAGTCGATATGTGCATGCATCCTCTGTACCCGGTTATATCCCAATTTCTGGCTCAAAACCCCCGAAAATTCGATATTTTTGGGTCCCAGAAGCGATCTGTACATGCCTACTCCGTGTTAGAGTATTTTCAAAATACAGGCCCAAAACATGCTCAAAATCGATATTTTAGGTGCAAAAAGTCGATATGTGAATGCATCTTCTGTATCCGTCTATATCCAAAATTCAGGTTCAAAACACCCGAAAATTCGATAATTTTGGGTCCCAGAAACGATCTGTACATACCTACTCCTTGCTAGAATTTTTCAAGATACAGACCCAAAACATGCTCAAAATCGATATTTTAGGTGCAAAAAGTCGATATGTGCATGCATCCTCTGTACCCGGTTATATCCCAATTTCTGGCTCAAAACACCCGAAAATTCGATATTTTTGGGTCCCAGAAGCGATCTGTACATGCCTACTCAGTGCTAGAATATTTTCAAATTATACGCCCAAAACATACTAAAAATCGATATTTTGGGTGCCAAAGTCGATATGTGCATGCATCTTCTGTACCCGTTTATATCTCAAATTCAGGCTCAAAACACCCAAAAAATCGATATTTTTGTGTCCCATAAGTGATCTGTACATGTCTACACCGTGTTTGAGTATTTTCAAAATACAGGCCCAAAACATGCTCAAAATCGATATTTTAGGTGCCCGAAGTCGATATGTGCATGCATCTTCTGTACCTGTTCATATCTCAAATTCAGGCTCAGAACAACCGAAAATTCGATTTATTTGGGTCCCAGAAGCGATCTGTACGTGTCTACTCAGTGTTAGAGTATTTTAAAAATACAGGTCCAAAACATGCTCAAAATCGATATTTTGGGTGCCCAAAGTCGATATGTGCATGCATCTTCTGTACCCGTTTATATCTCAAATTCAGACTCAAAACACCCGAATATTCGATAATTTTGGGTCCCAAAAGCAATGTGTACATGCATACTCCTTGTTAGAGTATTTTCAAAATACAGGCCTAAAACATGCTGAAAATCGATATTTTAGCTGCCCAAAGTCAATATGTGTATGCATATTCTGTACACGTCTATATCCCAAATTCAGATTCAAAACACTCAAAAATTCGATATTTTTGGGTCCCAGAAGCAATCTGTACATGCCTACTTCTTGCTAGAATGTTTTCAAGATACAGACCCAAAACATACTCAAAATCGATATTTTAGGTGCAAAAAGTCGATATGTGCATGCATCCTCTGTACCCGGTTATATCCCAATTTCTGGCTCAAAACACCCGAAAATTCGATATTTTTGGGTCCCAGAAGCGATCTGTACATGCCTACTCAGTGCTAGAATATTTTCAAATTATACGCCCAAAACATACTAAAAATCGATATTTTGGGTGCCAAAGTCGATATGTGCATGCATCTTCTGTACCCGTTTATATCTCAAATTCAGGCTCAAAACACCCTAAAAATCGATATTTTTGTGTCCCAGAAGTGATCTGTACATGTCTACACCGTGTTTGAGTATTTTCAAAATAAAGGCCCAAAACATGCTCAAAATCGATACTTTAGGTGCCCGAAGTCGATATGTGCATGCATCTTCTGTACCTGTTCATATCTCAAATTCAGGCTCAGAACAACCGAAAATTCGATTTATTTGGGTCCCAGAAGCGATCTGTACGTGTCTACTCAGTGTTAGAGTATTTTAAAAATACAGGTCCAAAACATGCTCAAA
This sequence comes from Petrolisthes cinctipes, assembly GCA_033782935.1. Classification (NCBI taxonomy): domain Eukaryota; kingdom Metazoa; phylum Arthropoda; class Malacostraca; order Decapoda; family Porcellanidae; genus Petrolisthes; species Petrolisthes cinctipes. Next base: position 405,097 of record JAWQEG010001115.1, on the reverse strand, counting down.
ATCGATATTTTGGGTGCCCAAAGTCGATATGTGCATGCATCTTCTGTACCCGTTTATATCTCAAATTCAGACACAAAACACCCGAATATTCGATATTTTTGGGTCTCAAAAGCCATCTGTACATGCATACTCCGTGTTAGAGAATTTTTCAAATACAGGCCTAAAACATGCTGTAAATCGATATTTTATGTGCCCAAAGTCAATATGTGTATGCATCTTCTGTACCCGTCTATATCCCAAATTCAGGTTCAAAACACTCGAAAATTCTATATTTTTGAGTCCCAGAAGCAATCTGTACATGCCTACTTCTTGCTAGAAAGTTTTCATGATACAGACCCAAAACATGCTCAAAATCGATATTTTAGGTGCAAAGAGTCGATATGTGCATGCATCCTCTGTACCCGGTTATATCCCAATTTCTGGCTCAAAACACCCGTAAATTCGATATTTTTGGGTCCCAGAAGCGATCTGTACATGCCTACTCAGTGCTAGAATATTTTCAAAATACAGGCCTAAAACATGCTGAAAATCGATATTTTAGCTGCCCAAAGTCAATATGTGTATGCATCTTCTGTACACGTCTATATCCCAAATTCAGATTCAAAACACTCAAAAATTCGATATTTTTGGGTCCCAGAAGCAATCTGTACATGCCTACTCCGTGTTAGAGTATTTTCAAAATACAGGGCCAAAACATGCTCAAAATCGATATTTTAGGTGCAAAAAGTCGATATGTGCATGCATCTTCTGTATCCGTCTATATCCAAAATTCAGGTTCAAAACACCCAAAAATCGATAATTTTGCGTCACAGAAGCGATCTGTACATACCTAATCCTTGCTAGAATTTTTTCAAGATACAGACCCAAAACATGCTCAAAATCGATATTTTAGGTGCAAAAAGTCGATATGTGCATGCATCCTCTGTACCCGGTTATATCCCAATTTCTTGCTCAAAACACCCGTAAATTCGATATTTTTGGGTCCCTGAAGCGATCTGTACATGCCTACTCAGTGCTAGAATATTTTCAAATTATACGCCCAAAACATACTAAAAATCGATATTTTGGGTGCCAAAGTCGATATGTGCATGCATCTTCTGTACCCGTTTATATCTCAAACTCAGGCTCAAAACACCCAAAAAATCGATATTTTTGTGTCCCAGAAGTGATCTGTACATGTCTACACCGTGTTTGAGTATTTTCAAAATACAGGCCCAAAACATGCTCAAAATCGATATTTTAGGTGCCCGAAGTCGATATGTGCATGCATCTTCTGTACCTGTTCATATCTCAAATTCAGGCTCAGAACAACCGAAAATTCGATTTATTTGGGTCCCAGAAGCGATCTGTACGTGTCTACTCAGTGTTAGAGTATTTTAAAAATACAGGTCCAAAACATGCTCAAAATCGATATTTTGGGTGCCCAAAGTCGATATGTGCATGCATCTTCTGTACCCGTTTATATCTCAAATTCAGACTCAAAACACCCGAATATTCGATAATTTTGGGTCCCAAAAGCAATGTGTACATGCATACTCCTTGTTAGAGTATTTTCAAAATACAGGCCTAAAACATGCTGAAAATCGATATTTTAGCTGCCCAAAGTCAATATGTGTATGCATATTCTGTACACGTCTATATCCCAAATTCAGATTCAAAACACTCAAAAATTCGATATTTTTGGGTCCAGAAGCAATCTGTACATGCCTACTTCTTGCTAGAATGTTTTCAAGATACAGACCCAAAACATACTCAAAATCGATATTTTAGGTGCAAAAGTCGATATGTGCATGCATCCTCTGTACCCGGTTATATCCCAATTTCTGGCTCAAAACCCCCGAAAATTCGATATTTTTGGGTCCCAGAAGCGATCTGTACATGCCTACTCCGTGTTAGAGTATTTTCAAAATACAGGCCCAAAACATGCTCAAAATCGATATTTTAGGTGCAAAAAGTCGATATGTGAATGCATCTTCTGTATCCGTCTATATCCAAAATTCAGGTTCAAAACACCCGAAAATTCGATAATTTTGGGTCCCAGAAACGATCTGTACATACCTACTCCTTGCTAGAATTTTTCAAGATACAGACCCAAAACATGCTCAAAATCGATATTTTGGGTGCCAAAGTCGATATGTGCATGCATCTTCTGTACCCGTTTATATCTCAAATTCAGGCTCAAAACACCCTAAAAATCGATATTTTTGTGTCCCAGAAGTGATCTGTACATGTCTACACCGTGTTTGAGTATTTTCAAAATACAGGCCCAAAACATGCTCAAAATCGATACTTTAGGTGCCCGAAGTCGATATGTTCATGCATCTTCTGTACCTGTTCATATCTCAAATTCAGGCTCAGAACAACCGAAAATTCGATTTATTTCGGTCCCAGAAGCGATCTGTACGTGTCTACTCAGTGTTAGAGTATTTTAAAAATACAGGTCCAAAACATGCTCAAAATCGATATTTTGGGTGCCCAAAGTCGATATGTGCATGCATCTTCTGTACCCGTTTATATCTCAAATTCAGACTCAAAACACCCGAATATTCGATATTTTTGGGTCTCAAAAGCCATCTGTACATGCATACTCCGTGTTAGAGAATTTTTAAAATACAGGCCAAAAACATGCTGTAAATCGATATTTTATGTGCCCAAAGTCAATTTGTGTATGCATCTTCTGTACCCGTCTATATCCCAAATTCAGATTCAAAACACTCAAAAATTCGATATTTTTGGGTCCCAGAAGCAATCTGTACATGCCTACTTCTTGCTAGAATGTTTTCAAGATACAGACCCAAAACATACTCAAAATCGATATTTTAGGTGCAAAAAGTCGAAATGTGCATGCATCTTCTGTACCCGTTTATATCTCAAATTCAGGCTCAAAACACCCGAAAATTCGATATTTTTGGGTCCCAGAAGCGATCTGTACATGCCTACTCCGTGTTAGAGTATTTTCAAAATACAGGCCCAAAACATGCTCAAAATCGATATTTTAGGTGCAAAAAGTCGATATGTGCATGCATCTTCTGTATCCGTCTATATCCCAAATTCAGGTTCAAAACACCCAAAAAATCGATAATTTTGCGTCCCAGAAGCGATCTGTACATACCTACTCCTTGCTAGAATTTTTTCAAGATACAGACCCAAAACATGCTCAAAATCGATATTTTAGGTGCAAAAAGTCGATATGTGCATGCATCCTCTGTACCCGGTTATATCCCAATTTCTGGCTCAAAACACCCGAAAATTCGATATTTTTGGGTCCCAGAAGCGATCTGTACATGCCTACTCAGTGCTAGAATATTTTCAAATTATACGCCCAAAACATACTAAAAATCGATATTCTGGGTGCCAAAGTCGATATGTGCATGCATCTTCTGTACCCGTTTATATCTCAAATTCAGGCTCAAAACACCCAAAAAATCGATATTTTTGTGTCCCATAAGTGATCTGTACATGTCTACACCGTGTTTGAGTATTTTCAAAATACAGGCCCAAAACATGCTCAAAATCGATATTTTCGGTGCCCGAAGTCGATATGTGCATGCATCTTCTGTACCTGTTCATATCTCAAATTCAGGCTCAGAACAACTGAAAATTCGATTTATTTGGGTCCCAGAAGCGATCTGTACGTGTCTACTCAGTGTTAGAGTATTTTAAAAATACAGGTCCAAAACATGCTCAAAATCGATATTTTGGGTGCCCAAAGTCGATATGTGCATGCATTTTCTGTACCCGTTTATATCTCAAATTCAGACTCAAAACACCCGAATATTCGATATTTTTGGGTCCCAAAAGCAATGTGTACATGCATACTCCGTGTTAAAGTATTTTCAAAATACAGGCCTAAAACATGCTGAAAATCGATATTTTAGCTGCCCAAAGTCAATATGTGTATGCATCTTCTGTACATGTCTATATCCCAAATTCAGATTCAAAACACTAAAAAATTCGATATTTTTGGGTCCCACAAGCAATCTGTACATGCCTACTTCTTGCTAGAATGTTTTCAAGATAAAGACCCAAAACATACTCAAAATCGATATTTTAGGTGCAAAAAGTCGAAATGTACATGCATCTTCTGTACCCGTTTATATCTCAAATTCAGGCTCAAACTACCCAAAAAATTGATATTTTTGTGTCCCAGAAGCGATCTGTACATGTCTACACCTTGTTAGAGTGTTTTTAAAATACAGGCCCAAAACATGCTCAAAATCGATGTTTTGGGTGCCCAAAGTCGATATGTGCATGCATCTTCTGTACCCGTTTATATCTCAAATTCAGGCTCAAAACACCCGAAAATTCAATGTTTTTGGGTTCCAGAAGGTATCTGTACGTGCATACTCCGTGTTAGTGTGTTTTTAAATTACAGGCCCAAAACATGCTGAAAATCGATATTTTATGTGCCCAAAGTCAATATGTGTATGCATCTTCTGTACCCGTGTATATCCCAAATTCAGGTTTAAAAAAAACAGAAAATTCGATATATTTGGGTCCCAGAAGCGATCTGTACATGCCTACTCAGTGCTAGAATATTTTCAAATTATACGCCCAAAACATACTAAAAATCGATATTTTTGTTGCCAAAGTCGATATGTGCATGCATCTTCTGTACCAGTTTATATCTCAAATTCAGGCTCAAAACACCCAAAAAATCGATATTTTTGTGTCCCAGAAGCGATCTGTACATGTCTACACCGTGCTATAGTATTTTCAAAATACAGGCCCAAAACATGGTCAAAATCAATATTTTAGGTGCCCAAAGTCGATATGTGCATGCATCTTCTGTACCTGTTCATATCTCAAATTCAGGCTCAGAACACCCTAAAATTCTATTTATTTGGGTTCCAGAAGCGATCTGTACGTGTCTACTCAGTGTTAGAGTATTTTAAAAGTACAGGCCCAAAACATGCTCAAAATCGATATTTTGGGTGCCCAAAGTCGATATGTGCATGCATCTTCTGTACCCGTTTATATCTCAAATTCAGATTCAAAACACCCGAATATTCGATATTTTTGGGTCCCAAAAGCAATGTGTACATGCATACTCTGATTTAGAGTATTTTCACAATACAGGCCTGAAACATGCTGAAAATCGATATTTTAGCTGCCCAAAGTCAATATGTGTATGCATCTTCTGTACCCGTCTATATCCCAAATTCAGATTCAAAACACTCAAAAATTCGATATTTTTGGGTCCCAGAAGCAATCTGTACATGCCTACTTCTTGCTAGAATGTTTTCAAGATACAGACCCAAAACATACTCAAAATCGATATTTTAGGTGCAAAAATTCGAAATGTGCATGCATCTTCTGTACCCGTTTATATCTCAAATTCAGGCTCAGAACACCCGAAAAATCGATTTATTTGGGTCCCAGAAGCTATCTGTACGTGTCTGCTCTGTGTTAGAGTATTTTAAAAATTCAGGCCCAAAACATGCTCAAAATCGATATTTTGGGTGCCCAAAGTCGATATGTGCATGCATCTTCTGTACCGATATAAACGGGTGCAGAAGATGCATATACATATTGACTTTGGCACCTAAAATATCGATTTTCAGCATGTTTTCGGCCTGTATCAGAGTAGGCATGTACAGATCGCTTCTGCGACCCCAAAATATCGAATTTTCGGGTGTTTTGAGCCTGAATTTGAGATATAAACGGGTACAGAGAATGCATACACATATTGACTTTGGGCACCTAAAATATCGATTTTCAGCATGTTTTGGGTTGTATCTGAGTAGGCATGTACAGATCGCTTCTGGGACCCCAAAATATCGAATTTTCTGGTGTTTGAAGCCTGAATTTGAGATATAAACGGGTACAGAAGTTGCATGCGCATATCGACTTTTGGGCACCTAAAAGATCGATTTTCAGTATGTTTTGGGCCTGTATATTGAAAATACTCTAACACGAAGTAGGCATGTACAGATCGCTTCTGAGACCCCAAAATATAGAATTTTCGGGTGTTTTGGGCCTGAATTTGAGATATATACTTTGGGCACCTAAAATATCGATTTTTAGCATGTTTTTGGGCCTATATTTTGAAAATATTCTAGCACTGTGTAGGCATGTACAGATCGCTTCTGGGACCCCAAAATAATAGTAATAATAATAATAATAAGCGGTTTATTGAGGTTGCAGCCATAAGGCTGAAAATATACAATACATTATATATATGGTTGATGATTGATGGGGATGGTTTTATATATACAACAATGAAAGATGTTATGATGGTGAAATGAATTTTAGACATAGTATTATTTGTTGTTAATAATTCTGACCATAGATGGTATGGAACTGTTGTTATAGCGGTCAGTGCGTGCCCTTATCGGTGTTAAGATATTGGTATGCCTCGTCGATTGTCGTGGTGGTGGAAGGGAAAGGGGAAGCATATCTCGATGTCTCGGGTTGCTTAACAGTTCTATGCTAAATCGACGCAGAATGTTGTGGTGTACTGTGTCTAGGGAGACCATGCCAAGGGTGATAAGGGCCTCACTGTAGGTAGTATAGTCTGCCCCCAGTATTATACGACAAGCCCTTTTCTGTACACGTTCAAGCTGTTTCTTCTGTGTGGTGTTAATGGATGGAAACCAGCTTGGAGAGGCATAGGTGAGCTTGGAGAGTATAAACATATGATATATACTCCTCAGCTCACACTGTGGTGTACCTAGGGACTTTAGCCTTCTCAGCATGTACAGACGGTAAGAGGCGGACTGGGTAGTGGTGGTAATATGATGCTTCCAGTCCATCTTGCTGTCCAGCATAATTCCCAGGATTTTGGTTGTTTCCACAACCTGGAGTGGGTGTCCCCCCAGTGTGACTGTCGGTGGTGGTACAGGTGTGGTGGATGTGTGCAGATGCATCACCACTGTCTTGTTGTGTCTGATGCTGACGTTGTTGGCTTCAGTCCAAGCTTGTAGGTTGTCAAGTTGTTGTTGTAGTAGGTGGTAGTCAGGTGCAGTGTTGTCCACTACAACTCCCACAGTGGAGTCATCCACATACTTCCACCGGTGTGTGTCGGTCAGGGCATCAGTAATGAGGATTAGGAAGCACAGAGGTCCCATCCTGGTCCCTTGAGGCACACCACATTTCAGTGTTTGTGGGAGAGACACTGCACCTTGATATCTTACCACCTGCTGTCGATCACTGAGGAAATCTGCCAACCACGCCACCAAGCCTGGCTCCATCCCAATACCAAGTGCCTTATTTATTATTACATTGTGGTCCACTAGGTCAAATGCCTTTTTAAAGTCAAGGAAAGTTAGTATTACTGAGGTCTTCCTTTGCTCTAAGTTCTTATATACAAAGTCAAGTAGGCTAATAAGGCAATGTGTGGTGGAGGATAACTTTATATTGCCAAACTGTTGGTTATCAATGAATTTTTTAATACTAGCTGAGGCCCAATCAAAAACAAAACTTTCACACAAAAGACTGGGGAGGGGAGTGATAGCAATGGGTCTCAACTGGTCAAAAGATTGGGGATTATTGACTTTAGGGATTGGTGTGACATAAGCTGTCTTCCAATCTGTGGGTACTTTAAACTGACTTATGGATGCGTTGATAATAGAGCAAAGGGGGATGGCAAGCTCAACAGCAAACTCTTTATACAATTTAATAGGAAGGTCAATGGGAGTGGTGGAGCGTTTAAGTTTAAATTCTGAAAGTTTCTTGGCGACCTGATACTCTTGGACTCTGGGTGGCTGAGGGGAGGGGAGGTAGGCAGGTAGTTGGGATGGGTCAAACTCGGGTAAGCTTTGACATATGGCCGCAAAGTGGTCATTGAGGCGGCCTGCTGTATCCTCACTGGTATGTCCGTTAGTACAAGGGAGGGAGGGTGAGTGTTTACGCATCCCACACACATCCTTAATTTTGCTGTACCACTGACTGATGTTGGATTCCTTGAGATGTTGTATTTTTGTGGGGTAGTGTTTCAGTTTGGCTTTCCTGATTTCCCTAATGACTTTGTTGCGAAGACTGTTATATCTTGCCTTGTCGGTGTAGAAGGCTTTGTTACGTTGTTTAATGAGTCTTTTTTATTCTGGTGGTAATCCATGGCATATCCGATGGGTGAACTGTCGTCGACTTTTCTGGGAAGAAGTGATAGTATGCTTGAGTGATGGTGGTAGAATAGTTCTCCCATTTGATGTCAACTTCACTGACAGTCAATACCTCAACCCACGGGTAATGTACCAGCCACTGTCCAAATCCCCTTATCAATGAGTCAGGTGTAGGTCTGTACTTCCTGATGATGGGAGGCTGGTGATGGGTGGTGGTGGGGATGGGAGTCCACAGGATGGAGAGGTGGGTACTCTTCCCCACTGGTGGCAAAGGTTGTGGTGGGAGGTACTGATTTGACAGGTCGGTGACAATCTCATCTAGGACACTCTGGTTGTGGGTTGGGAAATCAACAACTTGGCTGAGGGATAATGCATTTTCAAGTTCTTCAGTGTTAATTTCATTGAAGTCGCCACATATTACGAATTTTGCTGATGGATACCTAATTTTGAGGATGTCACATGTGTTAATAATATGTTCCATCAGCACTGCCTGAGATGGTGCACGTGGTGGATGGTAAATTAGGCAGTAGATAATGGAGGCCGTGAGTCTCGGGTGACAGGGAGGTGTTAACTTGACCCAAAGGACCTCAATTCCTTCTGGGATATCCACAATCAGGTGTAGGGGGTGGTATTTGTCCCGAGCAAATAAGGCTAACCCACCAACACGTTTATTTTCTCTAAGTCGAATTTTCGGGTTTTTTTAGCCTGAATTTGAGATATAAACGGGTACAGAAGATGCATGCATGCAGTATGTTTTGGGCCTGTATTTTGAAAATACTCTAACACGGAGTAGGCATGTAAAGTTCGCTTCTGGGACCCCAAAATATCGAATTTTCGGGTGTTTTGGGCCTGAATTTGAGATATCGACTTTGGGCACCTAAAATATCGATTTTTAGCATGTTTTGGGCCTATATTTTGAAAATATTCTAGCACTAAGTAGGCATGTACAGATCACTTCTGGAACCCCAAAATATCGAATTTTTGGTGTTTTGAGCCTGAATTTGAGATATAAACGGGTATAGAAGATGCATGCACATATTGACTCTGGACACTTAAAATATCGATTTTTAGCATGTTTTAAGCCTATATTTTGAAAACATTCTAGCACTGAGTAGGCATGTACAGATCGCTTCTGGGACCCAAAAATATCGGATTTTCGGGTGTTTTGAGGTTGAATTTGGGATATAAACGGGTGCAGAAGATGCATACACAGATTGACTTTGGTCACCTAAAATATCGATTTTTAGCATGTTTTGAGCCAATATTTTGAAAACATTCTAGCACTGAGTAGGCATCGATTTTCAGTATGTTTTGGGCCTGTATATTGAAAATACTCTAACACGGAGTAGGCATGTACAGATCACTTCTGGGACCCCAAAATATCGAATTTTCAGGTGTTTTGGGCCAGAATTTGAGATATAAACGGGTACAGAAGATGCATGCACATATCGACTTTTGGGCACCTAAAATATCGATTTTGAGCATGTTTTGGGTCTGTATCTTGAAAACAATCTAACTAGGAGTAGGCATGTACAGATCGCTTCTAGGACCCAAAAATACCGAATTTTCGGGTGTTTTGAGCCTGAATTTGAGATATAAACGGGTACAGAAGATGCATGCACATATCGACTTAGGACACATAAAATATCGATTTTTAGTATGTTTTGAGCCTATATTTTGAAAACATTCTAGCACTGAGTAGGCATGTACAGATCGCTTCTGGGACCCAAAAATATCGAATTTTAGGGGGTTCTAAGGTTGAATTTGGGATATAAACGGGTGCAGAAGATGCATACACATATTGACTTTGGGCACCTAAAATATCGATTTTCAGCATGTTTTGGGCCTGTATCTGAGTAGGCATGTACAGATCGCTTCTGGGACCAAAAAATATCGGTTTTTCGGGTGTTTGGAGCCTGAATTTGAGATATAAACGGGTACAGAAGATGCATGCACATATCGACTTTTGGGCACCTAAAATATCGATTTTCTGTATGTTTTGGGCTTGTATTTTAAAAATACTCTAACACGGAGTAGGCATGTACAGATCGCTTCTGGGACCCCAAAATATCAAATTTTCGGGTGTTTTGGGGATGAATTTAAGATATCGACTTTGGGCACATAAAATATCGATTTTTAGCATGTTTTGGGCCTATATTTTAAAAATATTCTAGCACTCAGTACGCATGTACAGATCGCTTCTGGGACCCCAAAATATCGAATTTTCGGGTGTTTTGAGCCTGAATTTGAGATATAAACGGGTACAGAAAATGCATGCACATATTGACTTTGGGCACCTAAAATATTGATTTTCAGCATGTTTTGGGCCTGTATATTGAAAATGCTCTAACACGGAGTAGGCATGTACACATCGCTTCTGGGACCAAAAAATATCGAATTTTCGGGAGTTTTGGGCCTGAATTTGAGATATCGACTTTGGGCACCTAAAATATCGATTTTTAGCATATTTTGGGCCTATAATTAGAAAATATTCTAGCACTGAGTAGGCATGTACAGATCGCTTGAGGGACCCTAAAATATATCGAGATTTCGGGTGTTTTGGGGATAAATTTGAAATATCGACTTTGGGCACTTAAAGTATCGATTTTTAGCATGTTTTGGGCCTGTATATTGAAAATACTCTAACACGGAGTAGGCATGTACAGATCACTTCTGGGACCCCAAAATATCGAATTTTCAGGTGTTTTGGGCCAGAATTTGAGATATAAACGGGTACAGAAGATGCATGCACACATCGACTTTTGGGCACCTAAAATATCGATTTTGAGCATGTTTTGGGTCTGTATCTTGAAAACAATCTAACTAGGAGTAGGCATGTACAGATCGCTTCTAGGACCCAAAAATACCGAATTTTCGGGTGTTTTGAGCCTGAATTTGAGATATAAACGGGTACAGAAGATGCATGCACATATCGACTTAGGACACATAAAATATCGATTTTTAGTATGTTTTGAGCCTATATTTTGAAAACATTCTAGCACTGAGTAGGCATGTACAGATCGCTTCTGGGACCCAAAAATATCGAATTTTCGGGGGTTCTAAGGTTGAATTTGGGATATAAACGGGTGCAGAAGATGCATACACATATTGACTTTGGGCACCTAAAATATCGATTTTCAGCATGTTTTGGGCCTGTATCTGAGTAGGCATGTACAGATCGCTTCTGGGACCAAAAAATATCGGTTTTTCGGGTGTTTGGAGCCTGAATTTGAGATATAAACGGGTACAGAAGATGCATGCACATATCGACTTTTGGGCACCTAAAATATCGATTTTCTGTATGTTTTGGGCTTGTATTTTAAAAATACTCTAACACGGAGTAGGCATGTACAGATCGCTTCTGGGACCCCAAAATATCAAATTTTCGGGTGTTTTGGGGATGAATTTAAGATATCGACTTTGGGCACATAAAATATCGATTTTTAGCATGTTTTGGGCCTATATTTTAAAAATATTCTAGCACTCAGTACGCATGTACAGATCGCTTCTGGGACCCCAAAATATCGAATTTTCGGGTGTTTTGAGCCTGAATTTGAGATATAAACGGGTACAGAAAATGCATGCACATATTGACTTTGGGCACCTAAAATATTGATTTTCAGCATGTTTTGGGCCTGTATATTGAAAATGCTCTAACACGGAGTAGGCATGTACAGATCGCTTCTGGGACCAAAAAATATCGAATTTTCGGGAGTTTTGGGCCTGAATTTGAGATATCGACTTTGGGCACCTAAAATATCGATTTTTAGCATATTTTGGGCCTATAATTAGAAAATATTCTAGCACTGAGTAGGCATGTACAGATCGCTTGAGGGACCCTAAAATATATCGAGATTTCGGGTGTTTTGGGGATAAATTTGAAATATCGACTTTGGGCACTTAAAGTATCGATTTTTAGCATGTTTTGGGCCTATATTTTGGAAATATTCTAGCACTGAGTAAGCATGTACAGATCGCTTCTGGGACCCCAAAATATCGAGTTTTCGGGTGTTTTGAGCCTGAATTTGAGATATATACGGGTACAGAAAATGCATGCACATATCGACTTTTGGGCACCTAAAATATCGATTTTGAGCATGTTTTGGGTCTGTATCTTGAAAACAATCTAACTAGGAGTAGGCATGTACAGATCGCTTCTAGGACCCAAAAATACCGAATTTTCGGGTGTTTTGAGCCTGAATTTGAGATATAAACGGGTACAGAAGATGCATGCACATATCGACTTAGGACACATAAAATATCGATTTTTAGTATGTTTTGAGCCTATATTTTGAAAACATTCTAGCACTGAGTAGGCATGTACAGATCGCTTCTGGGACCCAAAAATATCGAATTTTCGGGTGTTTTAAGGTTGAATTTGGGATATAAACGGGTGCAGAAGATGCATACACATATTGACTTTGGGCACCTAAAATATCGATTTTCAGCATGTTTTGGGCCTGTATCTGAGTAGGCATGTACAGATCGCTTCTGGGACCAAAAAATATCGGTTTTTCGGGTGTTTGGAGCCTGAATTTGAGATATAAACGGGTACAGAAGATGCATGCACATATCGACTTTTGGGCACCTAAAATATCGATTTTCTGTATGTTTTGGGCTTGTATTTTAAAAATACTCTAACACGGAGTAGGCATGTACAGATCGCTTCTGGGACCCCAAAATATCAAATTTTCGGGTGTTTTGGGGATGAATTTAAGATATCGACTTTGGGCACATAAAATATCGATTTTTAGCATGTTTTGGGCCTATATTTTAAAAATATTCTAGCACTCAGTACGCATGTACAGATCGCTTCTGGGACCCCAAAATATCGAATTTTCGGGTGTTTTGAGCCTGAAATTGAAATATAAACGGGTACAGAAAATGCATGCACATATTGACTTTGGGCACCTAAAATATTGATTTTCAGCATGTTTTGGGCCTGTATATTGAAAATGCTCTAACACGGAGTAGGCATGTACAGATCGCTTCTGGGACCAAAAAATATCGAATTTTCGGGAGTTTTGGGCCTGAATTTGAGATATCGACTTTGGGCACCTAAAATATCGATTTTTAGCATATTTTGGGCCTATAATTAGAAAATATTCTAGCACTGAGTAGGCATGTACAGATCGCTTGAGGGACCCTAAAATATATCGAGATTTCGGGTGTTTTGGGGATAAATTTGAAATATCGACTTTGGGCACTTAAAGTATCGATTTTTAGCATGTTTTGGGCCTATATTTTGGAAATATTCTAGCACTGAGTAAGCATGTACAGATCGCTTCTGGGACCCCAAAATATCGAGTTTTCGGGTGTTTTGAGCCTGAATTTGAGATATAAACGGGTACAGAAAATGCATGCACATATCGACTTTTGGGCACCTAAAATATCGATTTTGAGCATGTTTTGGGTCTGTATCTTGAAAACATTCTAACTAGGTGTAGGCATGTACAGATCGCTTCTAGGACCCAAAAATACCGAATTTTCGGGTGTTTTAAGCCTGAATTTGAGATATAAACGGGTACAGAAGATGCATGCACATATCGACTTTGGACACATAAAATATCGATTTTTAGTATGTTTTGAGCCTATATTTTGAAAACATTCTAGCACTGAGTAGACATGTACAGATCGCTTCTGGGACCCAAAAATATCGAATTTTCGGGTGTTTTAAGGTTGAATTTGGGATATAAACGGGTGCAAAAGATGCATACACATATTGACTTTGGGCACCTAAAATATCGATTTTCAGCATGTTTTGGGCCTGTATCTGAGTAGGCATTTACAGATCGCTTCTGGGACCAAAAAATATCGATTTTTCGAGTGTTTGGAGCCTGAATTTGAGATATAAACGGGTACAGAAGATGCATGCACATATCGACTTTGGACACTTAAAATATCGATTTTTAGCATGTTTTGAGCCTATATTTTGAAAATATTCTAGCACAAAGTACATATGTACATATCACTTCTGGGACCCCAAAATATCGAATTTTCGGGTGTTTTGAGCCTGAATTTGAGATATAAACGGGAACAGAAAATGCATGCACATATTGACTTTGGGCACATAAAATATCGATTTTCAGCATGTTTTGGGCCTGTATATTGAAAATGCTCTAACACGGAGTAGGCATGTACAGATCGCTTCTGGGACCAAAAAATATCGAATTTTCGGGTGTTTTGGGCCTGAATTTGAGATATCGACTTTGGGAACCTAAAATATCGATTTTTAGCATATTTTGGGCCTATAATTTGAAAATATTCTAGCACTGAGTAGGCTTGTACAGATCGCTTGAGGGACCCCAAAATATCGAATTTTCGGGTGTTTTAAGCCTGAATTTGAGATATAAACGGGTACAGAAGATGCATGCAGATATCGATTTTGGACACTTAAAATATCGATTTTTAGCATGTTTTGGGCCTGAATTTTGAAAATATTCTAGCACTGCGTAGGCATGTACAGATCGCTTCTGGGACCCCAAAATATCGAATTTTCGGGGGTTTTGAGCCTGAAAGAGATATAAACGGGTACAGAAGATGCATACACATATCGACTTTTGGGCACCTAAGAGATCGATTTTCAGTATGTTTTGGGCCTGTATATTAAAAATATTCTAGCACTGCGTAGGCATGTACAGATCGCTTCTAGGACTCAAAAATATAGAATTTTCGGGTGTTTTGAGCCTGAATTTGAGATAGAAACCGGTACAGAAGATGCATGCACATATCGACTTTGGACACATAAAATATCGATTTTTAGTATGTTTTGAGCCTATATTTTGAAAACATTCTAGCACTGAGTAGACATGTACAGATCGCTTCTGGGACCCAAAAATATCGAATTTTCGGGTGTTTTAAGGTTGAATTTGGGATATAAACGGGTGCAAAAGATGCATACACATATTGACTTTGGGCGCCTAAAATATCGATTTTCAGCATGTTTTGGGCCTGTATCTGAGTAGGCATTTACAGATCGCTTCTGGGACCAAAAAATATCGAATTTTCGGGTGTTTTGAGCCTGAATTTGGGATATAAACGGGTACAGAAGATGAATGCACATATAGATTTTGGGCACATAAAATATCGGTTTTCAGTTTGTTTTGGGTCTGTATTTTGAAAATCTTTTAACATTGAGTACGCATTTACAGATCCCTTCTGGGAACAAAAAGTATCGAATTTTAAGGTGTTTTAAACCTTAATTTGGGATACAAGCGAGTGCTGATGATTCATGCACATATCGATTTTGGGCACCAAAAATTGCGATTTTCAGCTTATTTTGGGCCTGTATTTTGAAAATATTCTAACACTGAGTAGGCATGCACAGATCGCTTCTGGGACCCAAAAAAATCAAATTTTCAGGTGTTTTTAGCCTGAATTTGGGATATAAACGGGAGCAGAAGACGCATACAGATATCGACTTTGATCACCTATAATATCGATTTAAAGCATGTATTGGCCCTATATTTTGAATTTAATCTAGCACTGGGTAAGCATGTACATAGCGCTTCTAAGACCCAAAAATACCAAATTTTCAGGTGTTTTGAGAATGAATTTGGGATATAAACGGGTACAGAAGATGCATGCACATATCGACTTTCTTCACACAAAAAAACGATTTTCAGCATGTTTTGGGCCTATATTTTAAAAATATTCAAGCGCTGAGTAGTCATGTACATATCGCTTTTGGGACTCCAAAATATCGAACTTTCGGGTGTTTTGAGCCTGAATTTGAGATATAAACGGGTACAGAAGATACATGCACATATCGACTTTTAGGCACCTAAAATATCGATTTTGAGCATGTTTTGGGTATGTATCTTGACAACATTCTAACTAGCAGTAGGCATATACAGATCGCTTCTAGGACCCAAAAATACCGAATTTTCGAGTGTTTTGAGCCAGAATTTGAGATATAAACGGGTACAGAAGATGCATGCACATATCGACTTTGGACACCTAAAATATCGATTTTTAGCATGTTTTGGGCCTGTATTTTGAAAATACTAAAACACGGAGTAGGCATGTACAGATCGCTTCTGGGACCCCAAAATATCGAATTTTCGGGTGTTTTGAGCCTGAATTTGGGATATAAACGGGTACAGAAGATGCATGCACATATCGACTTTAGACACTAAAAATATCGATTTTTAGCATGTTTTGAGCCTTTACTTTGAAAACATTCTAGCACTGAGTAGGCATGTACAGATCGCTTCTGGGACCCAAAAATATCGAATTTTCGGGTGTTTTGAGGTTGAATTTTTTATATAAACGGGTGCAGAAGATGCATACACATATTGACTTTGGGTACCTAAACTAGCGATTTTCAGCATGCTTTGGGCCTGTATTTTGAAAATGCTCTAACACGGAGTAGGCATGTACAGATCGCTTCTGGGATCCCAAAATATCGAGTTTTCAGGGGTTTTTGGCCTGAATTTGAGATATCGACTTTGGGCACTTAAAATATCGATTTTTAGCATGTTTTGGGCCTATGTTTTGAAAATAATCTGGCACTGAGTAGGCATGTACAAATCGCTTAATGGACCCAAAAATATCGAATTTTCGGGTGTTTGGAGTCTGAATTTGAGATATAAACGGGTACAGAAGATTCATGCACATATCGACTTTTGGGCACCTAAAAGAACGATTTTCAGTATGTTTTGGGCTTGTATTTTGAAAGAACTCTAACAAGGAGTAGCCATGAACAAATCGCTTCAGGGACCCCAAAATATCGAATTTTCGGGTGTTTTGGGCCTGAATTTGAGATATCGACTTTGGGCACCTAAAATATCGATTTTTAGCTTGTTTTGGGCCTATTTTTTTGAAAATATTCTAGCACTGAGTAGGCATGTACAGATCGCGTCTGGGACCCCAAAATATCGAATTTTCAGGTGTTTTGAGCCTGAATTTCAGATATAAACGGGTACAGAAGATGCAGGCACATATCGACTTTTGGGCTCCTAAAATATCGATTTTCAGCATGTGTTTGGTCTGTATCTTGAAAACATTCTTACTAGGAGTAGGCATGTACAGATCGCTTTTAGGACCAAAAATACCGAATTTTCGGGTGTTTTGAGCCTGAATTTGAGATATAAACGGGTACAGAAGATGTATGCACATATCGACTTTGGACACTTAAAATATCGATTTTGAGCATGTTTTGGGTCTATATTTTGAAAATATTCTAGCACTGAGTAGGCATGTACAGATCGCTTCTGGGACCCCAAAATATCGAATTTTCGGGTGTTTTGAGCCTGAATTTGGGATATAAACGGGTACAGAAGATGCATGCACATATCGACTTTAGACACTTAAAATATCGATTTTTAGCATGTTTTGAGCCTTTACTTTGAAAACATTCTAGCACTGAGTAGGCATGTACAGATCGCTTCTGGGACCCAAAAATATCGAATTTTCGGGTGTTTTGAGGTTGAATATTTTATATAAACGGGTGCAGAAGATGCATACACATATTGACTTTGGGCACCTAAACTAGCGATTTTCAGCATGCTTTGGGCCTGTATTTTGAAAATGCTCTAACACGGAGTAGGCATGTACAGATCGCTTCTGGGATCCCAAAATATCGAGTTTTCAGGTGTTTTTGGCCTGAATTTGAGATATCGACTTTGGGCACTTAAAATATCGATTTTTAGCATGTTTTGGGCCTATATTTTGAAAATAATCTGGCACTGAGTAGGCATGTACAAATCGCTTCTGGGACCCAAAAATATCGAATTTTCGGGTGTTTGGAGTCTGAATTTGAGATATAAACGGGTACAGAAGATTCATGCACATATCGACTTTTGGGCACCTAAAAGATCGATTTTCAGTATGTTTTGGGCGTGTATTTTGAAAGAACTCTAACAAGGAGTAGCCATGTACAAATCGCTTCAGGGACCCCAAAATATCGAATTTTCGGGTGTTTTTGGCCTGAATTTGAGATATCGACTTTGGGCACCTAAAATATCGATTTTTAGCATGTTTTGGGCCTATATTTTTGAAAATATTCTAGCACTGAGTAGGCATGTACAGATCGCGTCTGGGACCCCAAAATATTGAATTTTCAGGTGTTTTGAGCCTGAATTTCAGATATAAACGGGTACAGAAGATGCATGCACATATCGACTTTGACACTTAAAATATCGATTTTGAGCATGTTTTGGGTCTATATTTTGAAAATATTCTAGCACTGAGTAGGCATGTACAGATCGCTTCTGGGACCCCAAAATATCGAATTTTCGGGTGTTTTGAGCCTGAATTTGGGATATAAACGGGCACAGAAGATGCATGCACATATCGACATTAGACACTTAAAATATCGATTTTTAGCATGTTTTGAGCCTTTACTTTGAAAACATTCTAGCACTGAGTAGGCATGTACAGATCGCTTCTGGGACCCAAAAATATCGAATTTTCGGGTGTTTTGAGGTTGAATATTTTATATAAACGGGTGCAGAAGATGCATACACATATTGACTTTGGGCACCTAAACTAGCGATTTTCAGCATGCTTTGGGCCTGTATTTTGAAAATGCTCTAACACGGAGTAGGCATGTACAGATCGCTTCTGGGATCCCAAAATATCGAGTTTTCAGGGGGTTTTGGCCTGAATTTGAGATATCGACTTTGGGCACTTAAAATATCGATTTTTAGCATGTTTTGGGCCTATGTTTTGAAAATAATCTGGCACTGAGTAGGCATGTACAAATCGCTTAATGGACCCAAAAATATGGAATTTTCGGGTGTTTGGAGTCTGAATTTGAGATATAAACGGGTACAGAAGATTCATGCACATATCGACTTTTGGGCACCTAAAAGAACGATTTTCAGTATGTTTTGGGCTTGTATTTTGAAAGAACTCTAACAAGGAGTAGCCATGAACAAATCGCTTCAGGGACCCCAAAATATCGAATTTTCGGGTGTTTTGGGCCTGAATTTGAGATATCGACTTTGGGCATCTAAAATATCGATTTTTAGCTTGTTTTGGGCCTATTTTTTTGAAAAGATTCTAGCACTGAGTAGGCATGTACAGATCGCGTCTGGGACCCCAAAATATCGAAGTTTCAGGTGTTTTGAGCCTGAATTTCAGATATAAACGGGTACAGAAGATGCATGCACATATCGACTTTTGGGCTCCTAAAATATCGATTTTCAGCATGTTTTTGGTCTGTATCTTGAAAACATTCTTACTAGTAGTAGGCATGTACAGATCGCTTCTAGGACCAAAAAATACCGAATTTTCGTAAGTTTTGAGCCTGAATTTGAGATATAAACGGGTACAGAAGATGTATGCACATATCGACTTTGGACACTTAAAATATCGATTTTGAGCATGTTTTGGGTCTATATTTTGAAAATATTCTAGCACTGAGTAGGCATGTACAGATCGCTTCTGGGACCCCAAAATATCTAATTTTCGGGTGTTTTGAGCCTGAATTTGGGATATAAACGGGTACAGAATATTCATGCACATATCGACTTTAGACACTTAAAATATCGATTTTTAGCATGTTTTGAGCCTTTACTTTGAAAACATTCTAGCACTGAGTAGGCATGTACAGATCGCTTCTGGGACCCAAAAATATCGAATTTTCGGGTGTTTTGAGGTTGAATATTTTATATAAACGGGTGCAGAAGATGCATTACACATATTAACTTTGGGCACCTAAACTAGCGATTTTCAGCATGCTTTGGGCCTGTATTTTGAAAATGCTCTAACACGGAGTAGGCATGTACAGATCGCTTCTGGGATCCCAAAATATCGATTTTTCAGGGGTTTTTGGCCTGAATTTGAGATATCGACTTTGGGCACTTAAAATATCGATTTTTAGCATGTTTTGGGCCTATATTTTGAAAATAATCTGGCACTGAGTAGGCATGTACAAATCGCTTCTGGGACCCAAAAATATCGAATTTTCGGGTGTTTGGAGTCTGAATTTGAGATATAAACGGGTACAGAAGATTCATGCACATATCGACTTTTGGGCACCTGAAAGATCGATTTTCAGTATGTTTTGGGCGTGTATTTTGAAAGAACTCTAACAAGGAGTAGCCATGTACAAATCGCTTCAGGGACCCCAAAATATCGAATTTTCGGGTGTTTTGGGCCTGAATTAGAGATATCGACTTTGGGCACCTAAAATATCGATTTTTAGCATGTTTTGGGCCTATATTTTTGAAAATATTCTAGCACTGAGTAGGCATGTACAGATCGCGTCTGGGACCCCAAAATATTGAATTTTCAGGTGTTTTGAGCCTGAATTTCAGATATAAACGGGTACAGAAGATGCATGCACATATCGACTTTTGGGCTCCTAAAATACCGATTTTCAGCATGTTTTTGGTCTGTATCTTGAAAACATTCTTACTAGGAGTAGGCATGTACAGATCGCTTCTAGGACCAAAAAATACCGAATTTTCGGGTATTTTGAGCCTGAATTTGAGATATAAACGGGTACAGAAGATGTATGCACATATCGACTTTGACACTTAAAATATCGATTTTGAGCATTTTTTGGGTCTATATTTTGAAAATATTCTAGCACTGAGTAGGCATGTACAGATCGCTTCTGGGACCCCAAAATATCGAATTTTCGGGTGTTTTGAGCCTGAATTTGGGATATAAACGGGTACAGAAGATGCATGCACATATCGACTTTAGACACTTAAAATATCGATTTTTAGCATGTTTTGAGCCTTTACTTTGAAAACAATCTAGCACTGAGTAGGCATGTACAGATCGCTTCTGGGACCCAAAAATATCGAATTTTCGGGTGTTTTGAGGTTGAATATTTTATATAAACGGGTGCAGAAGATGCATACACATATTGACTTTGGGCACCTAAACTAGCGATTTTCAGCATGCTTTGGGCCTGTATTTTGAAAATGCTCTAACACGGAGTAGGCATGTACAGATCGCTTCTGGGATCCCAAAATATCGAGTTTTCAGGGGGTTTTGGCCTGAATTTGAGATATCGACTTTGGGCACTTAAAATATCGATTTTTAGCATGTTTTGGGCCTATATTTTGAAAATAATCTGGCACTGCGTAGGTATGTACAAATCGCTTCTGGGACCCAAAAATATCGAATTTTCGGGTGTTTGGAGTCTGAATTTGAGATATAAACGGGTACAGAAGATGCATGCACATATCGACTTTTGGGCACCTAAAAGATCGATTTTCAGTATGTTTTGGGCTTGTATTTTGAAAGAACTCTAACAAGGAGTAGCCATGTACAAATCGCTTCAGGGACCCCAAAATATCGAATTTTCGGGTATTTTGGGCTTGAATTTGAGATATCGACTTTGGGCACCTAAAATATCGATTTTTAGCATGTTTTGGGTCTATATCATTGAAAATATTCTAGCACTGAGTAGGCATGTACAGATCGCGTCTGGGACCCCAAAATATCGAATTTTCAGGTGTTTTGAGCCTGAATTTCAGATATAAACGGGTACAGAAGATGCATGCACATATCGACTTTTGGGCTCCTAAAATATCGATTTTCAGCATGTTTTTGGTCTGTATCTTGAAAACATTCTTACTAGGAGTAGGCATGTACAGATCGCTTCTAGGACCAAAAAATACCGAATTTTCGGGTGTTTTGAGCCTGAATTTGAGATATAAACGGGTACAGAAGATGTATGCACATATCGACTTTGGACACTTAAAATATCGATTTTGAGCATGTTTTGGGTCTATATTTTGAAAATATTCTAGCACTGAGTAGGCATGTACAGATCGCTTCTGGGACCCCAAAATATCGAATTTTCGGGTGTTTTGAGCCTGAATTTGGGATATAAACGGGTACAGAAGATGCATGCACATATCGACTTTAGACACTTAAAATATCGATTTTTAGCATGTTTTGAGCCTTTACTTTGAAAACATTCTAGCACTGAGTAGGCATGTACAGATCGCTTCTGGGACCCAAAAATATCGAATTTTCGGGTGTTTTGAGGTTGAATATTTTATATAAACGGGTGCAGAAGATGCATACACATATTGACTTTGGGCACCTAAACTAGCGATTTTCAGCATGCTTTGGGCTTGTATTTTGAAAATGCTCTAACACGGAGTAGGCATGTACAGATCGCTTCTGGGATCCCAAAATATCGAGTTTTCAGGTGTTTTTGGCCTGAATTTGAGATATCGACTTTGGGCACTTAAAATATCGATTTTTAGCATGTTTTGGGCCTATATTTTGAAAATAATCTGGCACTGAGTAGGCATGTACAAATCGCTTCTGGGACCCAAAAATATCGAATTTTCGGGTGTTTGGAGTCTGAATTTGAGATATAAACGGGTACAGAAGATTCATGCACATATCGACTTTTGGGCACCTAAAAGATCGATTTTCAGTATGTTTTGTGCTTGTATTTTGAGAGAACTCTAACAAGGAGTAGCCATGTACAAGTCGCATCAGGGACCCCAAAATATCGAATTTTCGGGTGTTTTGGGCCTGAATTTGAGATATCGACTTTGGGCACCTAAAATATCGATTTTTAGCATGTTTTGGGCCTATATTTTTAAAAAATATTATAGCACTGAGTAGGCATGTACAGATCGCGTCTAGGAACCCAAAATATCGAATTTTCAGGTGTTTTGAGCCTGAATTTGAGATATAAACGGGTACAGAAGATGCATGCACATATCGACTTTTGGGCTTCTAAAATATCGATATTTAGCATGTTTTTGGTCTGTATCTTGAAAACATTCTTACCAGGAGTAGGCATGTACAGATCGCTTCTAGGACCAAAAAATACCGAATTTTCGGGTGTATTGAGCCTGAATTTGAGATATAAACGGGTACAGAAGATGTATGCACATATCGACTTTGGACACTTAAAATATCGATTTTGAGCATGTTTTCGGTCTATATTTTGAAAATATTCTAGCACTGATGTACAGATCGCTTCTGGGACCCCAAAATATCGAATTTTCGGGTGTTTTGAGCCTAAATTTGAGATATAAACGGGTACAGAAGATGCATGCACATATCGACTTTTGGGCTCCTAAAATATCGATATTTAGCATGTTTTTGGTCTGTATCTTGAAAACATTCTTACCAGGAGTAGGTATGTACAGATCGCTTCTAGGACCAAAAAATACCGAATTTTCGGGTGTTTTGAGCCTGAATTTGAGATATAAACGGGTACAGAAGATGTATGCACATATCGACTTTGGACACTTAAAATATCGATTTTGAGCATGTTTTGGGTCTATATTTTGAAAATATTCTAGCACTGATGTACAGATCGCTTCTGGGACCCCAAAATATCGAATTTTCGGGTGTTTTGAGCCTAAATTTGAGATATAAACGGGTACAGAAGATGCATGCACATATCGACTTTTGGGCTCCTAAAATATCGATTTTGAGCATGTTTTGGGTCTGTATCTTGAAAACATTCTTACTAGGAGTAGGCATGTACAGATCGCACCTAGGACCCCAAAATATCGAATTTTCGGGTGTTTTGAGCCTGAATTTGAGATATAAACGGGTACAGAAGATGTATGCACATATCGACTTTGGACACTTAAAATATCAATTTTGAGCATGTTTTGTTCCTGTATTTTGAAAATACTCTAACACGAGGTAGGCATGAACAGATCGCTTCTGGGACCCAAAAATCTCGAATTTTCGGGTGTTTTGAGCCTGAATTTGAGATATAAACGGGTACTGAAGATGCATGCACATATCTACTTGTGGGCACCTAAAATATCGATTTTGAGCATGTTTTGGGTCTGTATCTTGAAAACATTCAAACTAGGAGTAGGCATGTACATATCGCTTCTAGGACCCAAAAATAACGAATTTTTGGGTGTTTTGAGCCTGAATTTAAGATATAAAAGGGTACAGAAGATCGACTTTGGACACTAAAAATATCGATTTTTACCTTGTTTTGAGCCTATATTTTGAAAACATTCTAGCACTGAGTAGGCATGTACAGATCGCTTCACGGACCAAAAAATATCGAATTTTCGGTTGTTTTGGGGTTGAATTTGGGATATAAACGGTTGCAGAAGATGCATACACATATTGACTTTGGGCACCTAAAATATCGATTTTCAGCATGTTTTGGGCCTGTATCTGAATAGGCATGTACAGATCGGTTCTGGGACCCCAAAATATCGAATTTCCTGGTGTTTGGAACCTGAATTTGAGATTTAAACTGGTACAGAAGATGAATGCACATATCGACTTTTGGGCACCTAAAAGATCGATTTTCAGTATGTTTTGGGTCTGTATTTTGAAAATATTCTAACACGGATTAGGCATGTACAGATCGCTTCTGGGACTCCAAAATATAGGATTTTCGGGTGTTTTGGGCCTGAATTTGAGATATCGACTTTGGGCACCTAAAATATCTATTTCTAGCATGTTTTCGGTCTATATTTTGAAAATATTCTAGCACTGAGTAGGCATGTACAGATCGCTTCTGGGACCCCAAAATATCGAATTTTCGGGTGTTTTGAGCCTGAATTTGATATATAAACGGGTACTGAAAATGCATGCATATATCGACTTTTAGGCACCTAAAATATCGATTTTCAGCATGTTTTGGGCCTGTATTTTGAAAATACTCTAACACGGAGTAGGCATGTACAGATAGCTTCTGGGACCTCAAAATATCGAATTTTCGAGTGTTTTCAGCCTGAATTTGAGATATGAACGGGTACTGAAGATGCATGCACATATCGACTTTTGGGCACCTAAAATATCGATTTTTAAGTATGTTTTGGGTCTGTATCTTGAAAACATTCTAACTAGGAGTAGGCATGTACATATCGCTTCTTGGACCCAAAAATACCGAATTTTCGAGTGTTTTTAACCTGAATTTAAGATATAAACGGGTACAAAAGTATGACTTTGGACACTAAAAATATCGATTTTTAGCATGTTTTGAGCCTATATTTAAAAAAAAATTCTAGCACTGAGTAGGCATGTACATATCGCTTCTGGGACCCAAAAATATCGAATTTTAGGGTGTTTTGAGGTTGAATTTGAGATATAAACGGGTACAGAAGATGCAAGGACATATCGACTTTTGGGCACCAAAAATATCGATTTTTAAGTATGTTTTGGGTCTGTATCTTGTAAACATTCTAACTAGGAGTAGGCATGTACTGATCGCTTCTAGGGCCCCGAAATACCGAATTTTCGGGTGTTTTGATCCTGAATTTGAGATATAAACGGGTACAGAAGATGCATGCACATATCGACTTTGGACACTTAAAATATCGATTTTTAGCATGTTTTGAGCCTATATTTTGAAAATACTCTAACACGGAGTAAGCATGTACATATCGCTTCTGGGACTCCAAAATATCGAATTTTCGGGTGTTTTGAGCCTGAATTTGAGATATAAACGGGTACAGAAGATGCATGCACATATTGACTTTGGGCACCTAAAATATCGATTTTCAGCATGTTTTGGGCATGTATCTGAATAGGCCAGTACAGATCGCTTCTGGGACCCCAAAATATCGAATTTCCGGGTGTTTGGAACCTGAATTTGAGATATAAACGGGTACAGAAGATGCATGCACATATCGACTTTTGGGCACCTAAAAGATCGATTTTCAGTATGTTTTGGGGCTGTATTTTGAAAATACTCTAATATGGAGTAAGCATGTACAGATCGCTTCTGGGACCCCAAAATATCGAATTTTAAGGTATTTTGGGCCTGAATTTGAGATATCGACTTTGGGCACCTAAAATATCGATTTTTAGCATGTTTTGGGACTATATTTTGAAAATATTCTAGCAGTGAGTAGGCATGTACAGATCGCTTTTGGGACTCCAAAATATTGAATTTTCGGGAGTTTTGACCCTGAATTTGATATATAAACGGGTACTGAAGATGCATGCACATATCAACTTTGGGCACCTAATATATCGATTTTAAGCATGTTTTGGGTCTGTATCTTGAAAACATTCTAACTAGGAGTAGGCATGTACATATCGTTTCTACGACCCAAAAATACCGAATTTTCGAGTGTTTTGAGCCTGAATTCAAGATATAAACGGGTACAATATTACGACTTTGGACACTAAAAATATCGATTTTTAGCATGTTTTGGGCCTATATTTAAAAAAAAATTCTAGCACTGAGTAGGCATGTACAGATCGCTTCGGGGACCCAAAAATATCGAATTTTAGGGTGTTTTGATGTTGAATTTGAGATATAAACGGGTACAGAAGATGCAGGCACATATCGACTTTTGGGCACCTAAAATATCGATTTTTAAGTATGTTTTGGGTCTGTATCTTGAAAACATTCTAACTATTAGTAGGCATGTACTGATCGCTTCTAGGACCCCGAAATACCGAATTTTCGGGTGTTTTGATCCTGAATTTGAGATATAAACGGGTACAGAAGATGCATGCACATATCGACTTTGGACACTTCTTAAAATATCGATTTTTAGCATGTTTTGAGCCTATATTTTGAAAATACTCTAACACGGAGTAAGCATGTACATATCGCTTCTGGGACTCCAAAATATCGAATTTTCGGGTGTTTTGAGACTGAATTTGAGATATAAACGGGTACAGAAAATGCATGCACATATCGACTTTGGACACATAAAATATCGATTTTTAGCATGTTTTGAGCCTATATTTTGAAAATACTCTAACACGGAGTAAGCATGTACATATCGCTTCTGGGACTCCAAAATATCGAATTTTCGGGTGTTTTGAGCCTGAATTTGAGATATAAACGGGTACAGAAGATGCATGCACATATTGACTTTGGGCTCCTAAAATATCGATTTTCAGTATGTTTTTTGGCCTGTATCTGAATAGGCCAGTAAAGATCGCTTCTGGGACCCCAAAATATCGAATTTCCGGGTGTTTGGAACCTGAATTTGAGATATAAACGGGTACAGAAGATGCATGCACATATCGACTTTTGGGCACCTAAAAGATCGACTTTCAGTATGTTTTGGCCCTGTATTTTGAAAATACTCTAATATGGAGTAAGCATGTACAGATCGCTTCTGGGACCCCAAAATATCGAATTTTCGGGTGTTTTGGGCCTGAATTTGAGATATCGACTTTGGGCACCTAAAATATCGATTTTTAGCATGTTTTGGGACTATATTTTGAAAATATTCTAGCAGTGAGTAGGCATGTACAGATCGCTTTTGGGACCCCAAAATATTGAATTTTCGGGTGTTTTGACCCTGAATTTGAGATATAAACGGGTACTGAAGATGCATGCACATATCAACTTTGGGCACCTAAAATATCGATTTTGACCATGTTTTGGGTCTGTATCTTGAAAACATTCTAACTAGGAGTAGGCATGTACATATCGCTTCTAGGACCCAAAAATACCGAATTTTCGGGTGTTTTGAGCCTGAATTTAAGATATAAACGGGTACAAAAGTACGACTTTGGACACTAAAAATATCGATTTTTAGCATGTTTTGAGCCTATATTTTTAAAAAATTTTTAGCACTGACTAGGCATGTACAGATCGCTTCTGGGACCCAAAAATATCGAATTTTAGGGTGTTTTGGGCTTGAATTTGATATATCGACTCTAGGCACCTAAAATATCGATTTTAGCATGTTTTGGGTCTATATTTTGAAAATGTTCTCGCACTGAGTAGGCATCTACAGATCGCTTTTGGACCCCAAAATATCGAATTTTCGGGTGTTTGGAGCCTGAATTTGAGATATAAACGGGTACTGAAGATGCACGCACATATCGACTTTTGGGCACCTAAAAGATCGATTTTCATTATGTTTTGGGCCTGTATTTTGAAAATACTCTAATGCGGAGTAGGCATGTACAGATCGCTTCTGGGACCCCAAAATATCGAATTTTTGGGTGTTTTGAGGTGGAATTTGAGATATAAACGGGTACTGAAGATGCATGCACATATCGACTTTGGAGACTTAAAATATCGATTGTTAGCATGTCTTGAGCCTATATTTTGAAAATATTCTAGCACTGAGTAGGCATGTACAGATCGCTTCTGGGAACCCAAAATATCATATTTTCAGGTGTTTTGAGGATGAATTTGGAATATAATCTGGTGCCGAAGATGCATGCACGTATTGACTTTGGGCACCTAAAATATCGATTTTGAGCATGTTTTGAGCCTATATTTTGAAAACATTCTAGCACTGAGTAGGCATGCACAGATCGCTTCTGGGACTGAAAAATATCGAATTTTCGGGTGTTTTGAGGCTGAATTTGGGATATAAACGGGTACAGAAGATGAATGCACATATTGACTTTGGGCACCTAAAAGATCGATTTTCAGCATGTTTTGCGCCTGTATTCAGAAAATTCTCTAACACGTGGTAGGCATGTACAGATCGCTTCTGGAACCTCAAAATATCGAATTCTCGAGTGTTTTGAGCCTGAATTTGAGATATAAACGGGTACTGAAGATGCATGCACATATCGACTTTGGAGACTTAAAATATCGATTTTTAGCATGTTTTGAGCCTATATTTTGAAAATATTCTAGCACTTATTAGGCATGTACAGATCGCTTCTGGGAACCCAAAATATCATATTTTCAGGTGTTTTGAGGATGAATTTGGAATATAATCTGGTGCCGAAAATGCATGCACGTATTGACTTTGGGCACCTAAAATATCGATTTTGAGCATGTTTTGGGTCTGTATCTTGAAAACATTCTAACTAGGACTAAGCATGTACAGATCGCTTCTGGGACCTCAAAATATCGAATTTTCGGGTGTTTTCAGCCTGAATTTGAGATATGAACGGGTACTGAAGATAAATGCACATATCGACGTTTGGGCACCTAAAATATCGATTTTTAAGTATGTTTTGGGTCTGTATCTTGAAAACATTCTAACTAGGAGTAGGCATGTACTGATCGCTTCTAGGACACCGAAATACCGAATTTTCGGGTGTTTTGATCCTGAATTTGAGATATAAACGGGTACAGAAGATGCATGCACATATCGACTTTGGACACTTAAAATATCGATTTTTAGCATGTTTTGAGCCTATATTTTGAAAATATTCTAGCATTGCGTAGGCATGTACAGATCGCTTCTGGGACCCTAAAATATCGAATTTTCGGGTGTTTTGAGACTGAATTTGAGATATAAACGGGTACAGAAGATGCATGCACATATCGACTTTTGGGCACCTAAAATATCGATTTTGAGCATGTTTTGGGTCTGTATCTTGAAAACATTCTAACTAGGGGTAGGCATGTAAAGATCGCTTCTAGGACCCAAAAATATAGAATTTTCGGGGGTTTTGAGCCTGAATTTGAGATATAAACGGGTACAGAAGATGCATGCACATATCGACTTTGGACACTTAAAATATCGATTTTTAGCATGTTTTGAGCCTATATTTTAAAAAAATTCTAGCACTGAGTAGGCATGCACAGATCGCTTCTGGGACTGAAAAATATCGAATTTTCGGGTGTTTTGTGGTTGAATTTGAGATATAAACGCGTGGAGAAGATGCATACACATATTGACTTTGGGCACCTAAAATATCGATTTTCAGCATGTTTTGAGCCTGTATCCGAGTAGGCATGTACAGATCGCTTCTGGGACCCAAAAATATCGAGTTTTCGGGTGTTTTGAGGCTGAATTTGGGATATAAACGGGTACAGAAGATGAATGCACATATTGACTTTGGGCTCATAAAAGATCGATTTTCAGTATGTTTTGGGCCTGTATCTTGAAAATACTCTAACACGTGGTAGGCATGTACAGATCGCTTCTGGAACCTCAAAATATCGAATTTTCGAGTGTTTTGAGCCTGAATTTGAGATATAAACGGGTACTGAAGATGCATTCACATATCGACTTTGGAGACTTAAAATATCGATTTTTAGCATGTTTTGAGCCTATATTTTGAAAATATTCTAGCACTTATTAGGCATGTACAGATCGCTTCTGGGAACCCAAAATATCATATTTTCAGGTGTTTTGAGGATGAATTTGGAATATAATCTGGTGCCGAAGATGCATGCATGTATTGACTTTGGGCACCTAAAATATCGATTTTGAGCATGTTTTGGGTCTGTATCTTGAAAACATTCTAACTAGGACTAGGCATGTACAGATCGCTTCTGGGACCTCAAAATATCGAATTTTCGGGTGTTTTCAGCCTGAATTTGAGATATGAACGGGTACTGAAGATTAATGCACATATCGACGTTTGGGCACCTAAAATATCGATTTTTAAGTATGTTTTGGGTCTGTATCTTGAAAACATTCTAACTAGGAGTAGGCATGTACTGATCGCTTCTAGGACACCGAAATACCGAATTTTCGGGTGTTTTGATCCTGAATTTGAGATATAAACGGGTACAGAAGATGCATGCACATATCGACTTTGGACACTTAAAATATCGATTTTTAGCATGTTTTGAGCCTATATTTTGAAAATACTCTAACACGGAGTAAGCATGTACATATCGCTTCTGGGACTCCAAAATATCGAATTTTCGGGTGTTTTGAGCCTGAATTTGAGATATAAACGGGTACAGAAGATGCATGCACATATTGACTTTGGGCACCTAAAATATCGATTTTCAGCATGTTTTGGGCCTGTATCTGAATAGGCCAGTACAGATCGCTTCTGGGACCCGAAAATATCGAATTTCCGGGTGTTTGGAACCTGATTTTGAGATATAAACGGGTACAGAAGATGCATGCACATATCGACTTTTGGGCACCTAAAAGATCGACTTTCAGTATGTTTTGGGCCTGTATTTTGAAAATACTCTAATATGGAGTAAGCATGTACAGATCGCTTCTGGGACCCCAAAATATCGAATTTTCGGGTGTTTTGGGCCTGAATTTGAGATATCGACTTTGGGCACCTAAAATATCGATTTTTAGCATGTTTTGAGACTATATTTTGAAAATATTCTAGCAGTGAGTAGGCATGTACAGATCGCTTTTGGGACCCCAAAATATTGAATTTTCGGGTTTTTTGACCCTGAATTTAAGATATATACGGGTACTGAAGATGCTTGCACATATCAACTTTGGGCACCTAAAATATCGATTTTGAGCATGTTTTGGGTCTGTATCTTGAAAACATTCTAACTAGGAGTAGGCATGTACTTATCGCTTCTAGGACCCAAAAATACCGAATTTTCGAGTATTTTGAGCCTGAATTTAAGATATAAACGGGTACAAAAGTACGACTTTGGACACTAAAAATATCGATTTTTAGCATGTTTTGAGCCTATATTTTTAAAAAAATTCTAGCACTGAGTAGGCATGTACAGATCACTTCTGGGACCCAAAAATATCGAATTTTAGGGTATTTTGAGGTTGAATTTGAGATATAAACGGGTACAGAAGATGCATGCACATATCGACTTTTGGGCACCTAAGAGATCGATTTTCAGTATGTTTTGGGCCTGTATTTCGAAAATACTCTAACACGGAGTAGGCATGTACAGATTGCTTCTGGGACCTTAAAATATCGAATTTTCGGGTGTTTTGGGCTTGAATTTGATATATCGACTCTAGGCACCTAAAATATCGATTTTAGCATGTTTTGGGTCTATATTTTGAAAATGTTCTAGCACTGAGTAGGCATGTACAGATCGCTTTTGGGACCCCAAAATATCGAATTTTCGGGTGTTTGGAGCCTGAATTTGAGATATAAACGGGTACTGAAGATGCACGCACATATCGACTTTTGGGCACCTAAAAGATCGATTTTCAGTATGTTTTGGGCCTGTATTTTGAAAATACTCTAATACGGAGTAGACATGTACAGATCGCTTCTGGGACCCCAAAATATCAAATTTTTGGGTGTTTTGAGGTGGAATTTGAGATATAAACGGGTACTGAAGATGCATGCACATATCGACTTTGGAGACTTAAAATATCGATTGTTAGCATGTTTTAAACCTATATTTTGAAAATGTTCTAGCACTGAGTAGGCATGTACAGATCGCTTCTGGGAACCCAAAATATCATATTTTCAGGTGTTTTGAGGATGAATTTGGAATATAATCTGGTGCCGAAGATGCATGCACGTATTGACTTTGGGCACCTAAAATATCGATTTTGAGCATGTTTTGAGCCTATATTTTGAAAACATTCTAGCACTGAGTAGGCATGTACAGATCGCTTCTGGGACCCTAAAATATCGAATTTTCGGGTGTTTTGAGGTTGAATTTGGGATA
The DNA here is from genome assembly GCA_033782935.1 of Petrolisthes cinctipes. Classification (NCBI taxonomy): domain Eukaryota; kingdom Metazoa; phylum Arthropoda; class Malacostraca; order Decapoda; family Porcellanidae; genus Petrolisthes; species Petrolisthes cinctipes. The sequence continues at coordinate 372,865 of JAWQEG010001115.1, read as the reverse complement.
TAAACGAGTGCAGAAGATGCATACACATATCGACTTTTGGGCACCTAAAAAAATCGATTTTCAGTATGTTTTGAGCCGGTATATTAAAAATACTCTAACACGGAGTAGGCATGTACAGATCGCTTCTGGGACCCCAAAATATCGAATTTTCGGGTGTTTTGGACATGAATTTGAGATATCGACTTTGGGCACCTAAAATATCGATTTTTAGCATGTTTTGGGCCTGTATTTTGAAAATATTCTAGCACTGCGTAGGCATGTACAGATCGCTTCTGGGACCCCAAAATATCGAATTTTCGGGTGTTTTGAGCCTGAATTTGAGATATAAACGGGTACAGAAGATGCATGCACATAACGACTTTTGGGCACCTAAAATATCGATTTTGAGAATGTTTTGGGTCTGTATTTTGGAATCATTCTAACTTGGAGTAGGCATGTACAGATCGCTTCTATGACCCAAAAATATCGAATTTTTGGGTGTTTTGAGCCTGAATTTCAATGAGATACAAACGGGTACAGAAGATGCATGCACATATCGACTTTGGACACTTAAAAAGTCGATTTTTAGAATTTTTTGAGCCTGTATCTAAGTAGGCATGTACAGATCGCTTCTGGGACCAAAAAATATCGAATTTTCGGGTGTTTTGGGTCTGAATTTGAGATATCGACTTTGGGCACCTAAAATATAGATTTTTAGCATGTTTTGGGGCTATATTTTGAAAATATTCTAACACGGAGTAGGCATGTACAGATCGCTTCTGGGACCCAAAAATATCGAATTTTCGGGTGTTTTGAGAATGAATTTGAGATATAAACAGGTACGGAAGATGCATGCACATATCGACTTTGGACATTTAAAATATCGATTTTTAGCATGTTTTGAGCCTATATTTTAAAAACATTCTAGCACTGAGTAGGCATGTACAGATCGCTTCTGGGACCCAAAAATATCGAATTTTTGGGTGTTTTGAGGTTGAATTTGGGATATAAACGGGTGCAGAAGATGCATACACATATTGAGTTTGGGCACCTAAAATATCGATTTTCAGCATGTTTTGGGCCTGTATATGAGTAGGCATGTACAGATCGCTTCTGGGACTCAAAAATATCGAATTTTCGGGTGTTTGTAGCCTGAATTTGAGATATAAACGAGTATGGAAGATGCATGCACATATCGACTTTTGGCCACCTAAAATATCAATTTTCTGTATGTTTTGGGCCTGTATTTTGAAAACATTCTAGCACTGAGTAGGCATGTACAGATCGCTTATGGGACCCAAAAATATCGAATTTTCGGATGTTTTGAGCTTGAATTTGGGATATAAACGGGTGCAGAAGATGCATGCACATATCGACTTTGGACACTTAAAATATCGATTTTTAGCATGTTTTGAGCCTGTATCTGAGTAGGCATGTACAGATCGCTTCTGGGACCAAAAAATATCGAATTTTCGGGTGTTTTGGGCCTGAATTTGAGATATCGACTTTGGGCACCGAAAATATCGATTTTTAGCATGTTTTGGGGCTATATTTTGAAAATATTCTAGCACTGAGTAGGCATGTACAGATCGCTTCTGAGACCCCGAAATATCGACTTTTTGGGTGTTTTGACCCTGAATTCAAGATATAAACGGGTACAGAAAATGCGTGCACATATTGACTTTGGGCACCTAAAATATCGATTCTCAGCATGTTTTGGGCTTGTATTTTGAAAATACTCTATAACGGAGTAGGCAAGTACAGATCGCTTCTGGGACCCCAAAATATCGAATTTTCGGATGTTTGGAGCCTGAATTTGAGATATAAACGGGTACAGAAGATGCATCCACATATCGACTTTTGGGCACCTAAAAGATCGATTTTCAGTATGTTTTGGGCCTATATATTGAAAATACTCTAACACGGAGTAAGCATGTACAGATCGCTTCTGGAACCCCAAAATATCGAATATTCCAGTGTTTTGGGCCTGAATTTGAGATATTGACTTTGGGCACCTAAAATAACGATTTTTAGCATGTTTTAGGCCTGAATTTTGAAAATATTCTAGCACTCAGAAGGCATGTACAGATCACTTCTGGGACACCAAAATATCGAATTTTTGGGTGTTTTGAGCCTGAATTTGAGATACAAACGGGTACAGAAGATGCATGCACATATCGACTTTTGGGCACCTAAAATATCGATTTTGAGCATGTTTTGGGTCTGTATCTTGAAAACATTCTAACTAGGAGTAGGCATGAACAGATCACTTCTAGAACCCAAAAATACCGAATTTTCGGGTGTTTTTAAGCCTGAATTTGAGATATAAACGGGTACAGAATATGCATGCACATATCGACTTTGGACACTTAAAATATCGATTTTTAGTATGTTTTAAGCCTATATTTTGAAAACATTCTAGCACTGAGTAGGCATGAACAAATCGCTTCTGGGACCCAAAAATATCGAATTTTCGGGTGTTTTGAGGTTGAATTTGGGATATAAACGTGTGCAGAAGATGCATACACATATTGACTTTGGGCACCTAAAATATCGATTTTTAGCATGTTTTGGGCCTGTATCTGAGTAGGCATGTACAGATCGCTTCTGGGACCAAAACATATGGAATTTTCGGGTGTTTGGAGCCTGAATTTGAGATATAAACGGGTTTAGAAGATGCATGCACATATCGACTTTTGGTCACCTAAAATATCGATTTTCTGTATGTTTTGGGCCTGTATTTTGAAAATACTCTAACACGGAGGAGGCATGTACAGATCGCTTCTGTGACCCAAAAATATCGAGTTTTCGGGTGTTTTGAGACTGAATTTGAGATATAAACAGGTACTGAAGATGCATGCACATATCGACTTTTGGGCACCTAAAATATCGATTTTGAGTATGTTTTGGGCCTGTATCTTGAAAACATACTAACTAGGAGTAGGCAAGTACAGATCGCTTCTGGGACCCAAAAATACCGATTTTTCGGGTGTTTTGAGCCTGAATTTGAGATATAAACGGGTACAGAAGATGCATGCACATATTAAATTTGGGCAACTAAAATATCGATTTTCAACATGTTTTGGGCCTGTATTTTGAAAATACTCTAACACGGAGCAGGGATGTACAGATCGCTTCTGGGATCCAAAAATATCGAATTTTCGGGTGTTTTGAGACTGAATTTGGGATATAAACGGGTGCAGAAGATGCATGCACATATCGACTTTGGACACTAAAAATATCGATTTTTAGAATGTTTTGAGCCTGTATCTAAATAGGCATGTACAGATCGCTTCTGGGACCAAAAAATATCGACTTTTCGGGTGTTTTGGGCCTGAATTTGAGATATCGACTTTGGGCACCGAAAATATCGATTTTTAGCATGTTTTGGGGCTATATTTTGAAAATATTCTAACACGGAGTAGGCATGTACAGATCGCTTCTGGGACCCAAAAATATCGAATTTTCGGGTGTTTTGAGCCTGAATTTGAGATATAAACAGGTACGGAAGATGCATGCACATATCGACTTTTGGGCACCTAAAATATCGATTTTGAGCATGTTTTGGGTCTGTATCCTGAAAACATTCTAACTAGGAGTAGGCAAGTACAGATCGCTTCTAGGACTCAAAAATACTGATTTTTCGGGTGTTTTTAGCCTGAATTTGAGATATAAACGGGTACAGAAGATGCATGCACATATCGACTTTGGACACTTAAAAAATCGATTTTTAACATGTTTTAAGCCTATATTTTGAAAACAATCTAGCACTGAGTAGGCATGTACAGATCGCTTCTGGGACCGAATAATATCGAATTTTCGGGTGTTTTGTTGTTGAATTTGAGATATAAACGTGTGCAGAAGATGCATACACATATTGATTTTGGGCTCCTGAAATATCGATTTTCAGCATGTTTTGGGCCTGTATCTGAGTAGGCATGTACAGATCGCTTCTGGGACCCAAAAATATCGAATTTTCGGGTGTTTGGAGCCTGAATTTGAGATATAAACGGTTACAGAAGATGCATGCACATATCGACTTTGGACACTTAAAATATCAATTTTTAGCATGTTTTGAGCCTATATTTTGAAAATATTCTAGCACAAAGTAGATATGTACAGATCACTTCTGGGACCCCAAAATATCGAATTTTTACAGGTGTTTTAAGCCTGAATTTGAGATATAAACGGGTACAGAAGATGCATGCACATATCGACTTTGGATATTTAAAATATCGATTTTTAGCATGTTTTGAGCCTATATTTTAAAAACATTCTAGCACTGAGTAGGCATGTACAGATCGCTTCTGGGACCCCAAAAATATCGAATTTTCGGGTGTTTTGAGGATGAATTTGGGATATAAACGGGTGCAGAAGATGCATACACATATCGACTTTTGGGCACCTAAAAGATCGGTTTTCAGTATATTTTGGGCCTGTATATTAAAAATACTCTAACACGGAGTAGGCATGTACAAAACGCTTCTGGGACCCCAAAATATCGAATTTTCGGGTGTTTTGGGCCTGAAGTTGAGATATCGACTTTGGGCTCCTAAAATTTCGATTTTTAGCATGTTTTGGGCCTGTATTTTAAAAATATTCTAGCACTGCGTAGGCATGTACAGATCGCTTCTGGGACCCCAAAATATCGAATTTTCGGGGGTTTTGAGCCTGAAAGAGATATAAACGGGTACAGAAGATGCATGCACATATCGACTTTTGGGCACCTAAAATATCGATTTTAAAGCATGTTTTGGGTCTGTATCTTGAAAACATTCTAACTAGGAGTAGGCATGTACAGATCGCTTCTAGGACCCAAAAATATAGAATTTTCGGGTGTTTTGAGCTTGAATTTGAGAGAGAAACCGGTACTGAAGATACATGCACATATCGACTTTGGTCACCTGAAGAATCGATTTTCAGTATGTTTTGGCCATATATTTTGAATGTATTCTAGCATTGTGAAAGCATGTTCAGATTGCTTCTGAGACCCAAAAATATCGAATTTTCGGGTGTTTTGAGCCTGAATTTCGGATATAAACGGATACAGAAGATGAATGCACATATGGATTTTGGGCACATAAAATATCGGTTTTCAGCTTGTTTTGGGTCTGTATTTTGGAATCATTCTATCTAGGAGTAGGCATGTACAGATCGCTTCTAGGACCCAAAAATACCGAATTTTCGGGTGTTTTGAGCCTTAATTTGAGATATAAACGGGTAGAGAAGATGCATGCACATATCGACTTTGGACACTTAAAATATCGATTTTTAGTATGTTTTGAGCCTATATTTTGAAAACATTCTTGCACTGAGTAGGCATGTACAGATCGCTTCTGGGACCCAAATATATCGAATTTTCAGGTGATTTGAGGTTGAATTTGGGATATAAACGGGTGCAGAAGATGCATACACATATTGACTTTGGGCTCCTAAAATATCGATTTTCAGCATGTTTTGGGCCTGTATCTGAGTAGGCATGTACAGATCGCTTCTAGGACCCAAAAATACCGAATTTTCGGGTGTTTTGAGCCTTAATTTGAGATATAAACGGGTAGAGAAGATGCATGCACATATCGACTTTGGACACTTAAAATATCGATTTTTAGTATGTTTTGAGCCTATATTTTGAAAATACTCTAACACGGAGTAGGCATGTACAGATCGCTTCTGGGAACCCAAAATATCGAATTTTCGGGAGTTTTGGGGATAAATTTGAGATATCGACTTTGGGCACCTAAAATATCGATTTTTAGCATGTTTTGGGCCTATATTTTGAAAATATTCTAGCACTGAGTAAGCATGTACAGATCGCTTCTGGGACCCCAAAATATTGAATTTTCGGGTGTTTTGAGCCTGAATTTGAGATATAAACGGGTGCAGAAGATGCATGCACATATCGACTTTGGACACTTAAAATATCGATTTTTAGCATGTTTTGAGCCTGTATCTGAGTAGGCATGTACAGATCGCTTCTGGGACCAAAAAATATCGAATTTTCGGGTGTTTTGGGCCTGAATTTGAGATATCGACTTTGGGCACCGAAAATATCGATTTTTAGCATGTTTTGGGGCTATATTTTGAAAATATTCTAGCACTGAGTAGGCATGTACAGATGGCTTCTGGGACCCTGAAATATCGAATTTTCGGGTGTTTTGAGCCTGAATTTGAGATATAAACGGGTACAGAAAATGCGTGCACATATTGACTTTGGGCACCTAAAATATCGATTCTCAGCATGTTTTGGGCTTGTATTTTGAAAATACTCTAAAACGGAGTAGGCAAGTACAGATCGCTTCTGGGACCCCAAAATATCGAATTTTCGGGTGTTTTGAGCCTGAATTTGAGATATAAACGGGTACAGAGAATGCATACACATATTGACTTTGGGCACCTAAAAGATCGATTTTCGGTATGTTTTGGGCCTGTATATTGAAAAAACTCTAACACGGAGTAGGCATGTACAGATCGCTTCTGAGACCCCAAAATATAGAATTTTCGGGTGTTTTGGGCCTGAATTTGAGATATATACTTTGGGCACCTAAAATATCGATTTTTAGCATGTTTTTGGGCCTATATTTTGAAAATATTCTAGCACTGTGTAGGCATGTACAGATCGCTTCTGGGACCCCAAAATATCGAATTTTAGGGTGTTTTTGAGCCTGAATTTGAGATACAAACGGGTACAGAAGATGCATGCACATATCGACTTTTGGGCACCTAAAATATCGATTTTGAGCATGTTTTGGGTCTGTATCTTGAAAACATTCTAACTAGGAGTAGGCATGTTCATATCGCTTCTAGGACCCAAAAATACCGAATTTTCGGGTGTTTTGAGCCTGAATTTGAGATATAAACGGGTACAGAAGATGCATGCATATATCGACTTTGGACACTTAAAAAATCGATTTTTAGTGTGTTTTGAGCCAATATTTTGAAAACATTCTAGCACTGAGTAAGCATGTACAGATCGCTTCTGGGACCCAAAGATATCGATTTTTCGGGTGTTTTGAGGTTGAATTTGGGATATAAACGGGTGCAGAAAATGCATACGCATATTGACTTTGGGCACCTAAAATATCGATTTTCAGCATGTTTTGGGCCTTTATCGGAGTAGGCATGTACAGATCGCTTCTGGGACCAAAAAATATCGAATTTTCGGGCGTTTCGAGCCTGAATTTGAGATATAAACGGGTATAGAAGATGCATGCACATATCGACTTTTGGGCACCTAAAATATCGATTTTCTGTATGTTTTGGGCCTGTATTTTGAAAATACTCTAACACGGTGTAGGCATGTACAGATTGCTTCTGGGACCCCATAATATCGAATTTTCGGGTGTTTTGGGGATAAATTTGAGATATCGACTTTGGGCACCTAAAATATCGATTTTTAGCATGTTTTGGGCCTATATTTTGAAAATATTCTAGCACTGAGTAAGCATGTACAGATCGCTTCTGGGACCCCAAAATATCGAGTTTTCGGGTGTTTTGAGCCTGCATTTGAGATATAAACGGGTACAGAAAATGCATGCACATATTGACTTTGGGTACCTAAAATATCGATTTTCAGCATGTTTTGGGCCTGTATTTTGAAAATACTCTAACACGGAGTAGGCATGTACAAATCGCTTCTGGGACCCAAAAATATCGTATTTTCGGGTGTTTTGAGCCTGAATTTGAGATATAAACAGGTACGAAAGATGCATGCACATATCGACTTTTGGGCACCTAAAATATCGATTTTGAGCATGTTTTGGGTCTGTATCTTGAAAACATTCTAACTAGGAGTAGACAAGTACAGATCGCTTCTAGGACCCAAAAATACTGATTTTTCGGGTGTTTTGAGCCTGAATTTGAGATATAAACAGGTACGGAAGATGCATGCACATATCGACTTTTGGGCACCTAAAATATCGATTTTTAGCATGTTTTGAGCCTATATTTTGAAAACATTCTAGCACTGAGTAGGCATGTACAGATCACTTCTGGGACCGAATAATATCGAATTTTCGGGTGTTTTGTGGTTGAATTTGAGATATAAACGGGTGCAGAAGATGCATACACATATTGACTTTGGGCACCTAAAATATCGATTTTCAGCATGTTTTGGGCCTGTATCTCAGTAGGCATGTACAGATCGCTTCTGGGACCAAAAAATATTGAATTTTCGGGTGTTTGGAGCCTGAATTTGAGATATAAACGGGTACAAATGATGCATGCACTTATCGACTTTGGACACTTAAAATATCGATTTTTAGCATGTTTTGAGCCTATATTTTGAAAACATTCTAGCTCGGAGTAGTCATGTACAGATCACTTCTGGGACCCAAAAATATCGAATTTTCGGGTGTTTTAAGCCTGAATTTGGGATATAAACGGGTGCAGAAGATGCATACACATATCGACTTTTGGGCACCTAAAAGATCGATTTTCAGTATGTTTTGGGCCTGTATATTGAAAATACTCTAACACGGAGTAAGCATGTACAGATCGCTTCTGGAACCCCAAAATATCGAATTTTCGGGTGTTTTGGGCCTGAATTTGAGATATCGACTTTGGGCACCTAAAATATCGATTTCTAGCATGTTTTGGGCCTGAATTTTGAAAATATTCTAGCACTGCGTAGGCATGTACAGATTGCTTCTAGGACCCCAAAATATCGAATTTTCGGGTGTTTTGAGCCTGAATTTGAGATATAAACGGGTACAGAAGATGCGTGCACATATCGACTTTTGGGCACCTAAAATATCGATTTTGAGCATGTTTTGGGTCTGTATATTGGAATCATTCTAACTAGGAGTAGGCATGTGCAGATCGCTTCTAGGACCCAAAAATACCGAATTTTCGGGTGTTTTGAGCCTTAATTTGAGATATAAACGGGTACAGAAGATGCATGCACATATCGACTTTGGACACTTAAAATATCGATTTTTAGTATGTTTTGAGCCTATATTTTGAAAACATTCTAGCACTGAGTAGGCATGTACAGATCGCTTCTGGGACCCAAATATATCGAATTTTCGGGTGTTTTGAGGTTGAATTTGGGATATAAACGGGTGCAGAAGATGCATACACATATTGACTTTGGGCACCTAAAATATCGATTTTCAGCATGTTTTGGGCCTGTATCTGAGTAGGCATGTAATGATCGCTTCTGGGACTCAAAAATATCGAATTTTCGGGTGTTTGGAGCCTGAATTTGAGATATAAACGAGTATGGAAGATGCATGCACATATCGACTTTTGGCCACCTAAAAAATCGATTTTCTGTATGTTTTGGGCCTGTATTTTGAAAATACTCTAACACGGAGTAGGCATGTACAGATCGCTTCAAGGAACCCAAAATATCGAATTTTCGGGTGTTTTGGGGATAAATTTGAGATATCGACTTTGGGCACCAAAAATTGCGATTTTCAGCTTATTTTGGGCCTGTATTTTGAAAATATTCTAACACTGAGTAGGCATGTACAGATCGCTTCTGGGACCCAAAAAAATTAAATTTTCAGGTGTTTTTAGCCTGAATTTGGGATATAAACGGGAACAGAAGATGCATGCAGATATCGACTTTGATCACCTATATTATCGATTTTAAGCATGTTTTGGGCTTGTATTTTGAAAATATTCTAGCACTGACTATGCATGTGGAGATTGCTTCTGGGATCCAAAAATATCGAATTTTCAGGTGTTATGAGACTGAATTTGGGATATAAACGGGTACAGAAGATGCATGCACGTATCGACTTTTGGGCACCTAAAATATCGATTTTTAGTATGTTTTGGCCATATATTTTGAATTTAATCTAGCACTGGGTAAGCAAGTACAGAGCGCTTCTAAGGCCCAAAAATACCGAATTCTCTGGTGTTTTGAGAATGAATTTGGGATATAAACGGGTACAGAAGATGCATGCACATATCGACTTTCTACACAAAAAAAAAAAACGATTTCCAGCATGTTTTAGGCCTATATTTTGTAAAAATATTTTAGCACAGAGTGAACATGTACAGATCGCTTGTGGGACCCAAAAATATTGAATTTTCGGGTGTTTTGGGCCTGAATTTGAGATATCGACATTGGGCACCTCAAATATCGATTTTTAGCATGTTTTGGGCCTATATTTTGAAAACATTCTAGCACTGAGTAGGCATGTACAGATCGCTTCTGGGGCCCCAAAATATCGAATTTTCGGGTGTTTTGAGCCTGAATTTGAGATATAAACGGGTGCCGAAGACGTATACACATTATGACTTTGGGCACCTAAAATATCGATTTTCAGCATGTTTTGGGCCTGTATCTCAGTAGGCATGTACAGATCGCTTCTGGGACCCCAAAATATTGAATTTTCGGGTGTTTGGAGCCTGAATTTAAGATATCGACTTTGGGCACCGAAAATATCGATTTTTAGCATGTTTTGGGGCTATATTTTGAAAATATTCTAGCACTGAGTAGGCATGTACAGATCGCTTCTGGGACCCCGAAATATCGAATTTTCGGGTGTTTTGAGCCTGAATTTGAGATATAAACGGGTACAGAAAATGCGTGCACATATTGACTTTGGGCACCTAAAATATCGATTCTCAGCATGTTTTGGGCTTGTACTTTGAAAATACTCTAAAACGGAGTAGGCAAGTACAGATCGCTTCTGGGACCCCAAAATATCGAATTTTCGGATGTTTGGAGCCTGAATTTGAGATATAAACGGGTACAAAAGATGCATCCACATATCGACTTTTGGGCACCTAAAAGATCGATTTTCAGTATGTTTTGGGCCTGTATATTGAAAATACTCTAACACGGAGTAAGCATGTACAGATCGCTTCTGGAACCCCAAAATATCGAATTTTCGGGTGTTTTGGGCCTGAATTTGAGATATCGACTTTGGGCACCTAAAATATCGATTTTTAGCATTTTTTGGGCCTGAATTTTGAAAATATTCTAGCACTGCGTAGGCATGTACAGATCGCTTCTGGGACCCGAAAATATCGAATTTTCGGGTGTTTTGAGCCTGAATTTGAGATATAAACGGGTACAGAAGATGCATGCACATATCGACTTTTGGGCACCTAAAATATCAATTTTGAGCATGTTTTGGGTCTGTATTTTGGAATCATTCTAACTAGGAGTAGGCATGTACAGATCGCTTCTAGGACCCAAAAATACCGAATTTTTGGGTGTTTTGAGCCTTAATTTGAGATATAAACGGGTACAGAAGATGCATGCACATATCGACTTTGGACAATTAAAATATCGATTTTTTGTATGTTTTGAGCCTATATTTTGAAAACATTCTAGCACTGAGTAGGCATGTACAGATCGCTTCTGGGACCCAAATATATCGAATTTTCAGGTGTTTTGAGGTTGAATTTGGGATATAAACGGGTGCAGAAGATGCATACACATATTGACTTTGGGCACCTAAAATATCGATTTTCAGCATGTTTTGGGCCTGTATCTGAGTAGGCATGTACAGATCGCTTCTGGGACCCAAAAATACCGATTTTTCGGGTGTTTTTAAACCTGAATTTGAGATATAAACGGGCACAGAAGATGCATGCACATATTAAATTTGGGCACCTAAAATATCGATTTTCAGTATGTTTTAGGCCTGTTTGTTGAAAATACTCTAACACGGAGTAGGCATGTACAGATCGCTTATGGGATCCAAAAATATCGAATTTTCGGGTGTTTTGAGCCTGAATTTGGGATATAAACGGGTGCAGAAGATGCATGCACATATCGACGTTGGACACTTAAAATATCGATTTTTAGAATGTTTTGAGCCTGTATCTGAGTAGGCATGTACAGATCGCTTCTGGGACCAAAAAATATCGAATTTTCGGGTGTTTTGGGCCTGAATTTGAGATATCGACTTTGGGCACCTAAAATATCGAGTTTTAGCATGTTTTGGGGCTATATTTTGAAAATATTCTAGCACTGAGTAGGCATGTACAGATTGCTTCTGGGACCCCAAAATATCGAATTTTCGGGTGTTTGGAGCCTGAATTTGAGATATAAACGGGTACAGAAGATGCATGAACATATCGACTTTGGACACTTAAAATATCGATTTTTAGCATGTTTTGGGCCTGTATATTAAAAATACTCTAACACGGAGTAGGCATGTACAGATCGCTTCTGGGACCCCAAAATATCGAATTTTCGGGTGTTTTGGGCCTGAATTTGAGATATCGACTTTGGGCACCTAAAATATCGATTTTTAGCATGTTTTGGGCCTGTATTTTGAAAATATTCTAGCACTGAGTAAGCATATACAGATCGCCTTTGGGACCCAAAAATATCGAATTTTCGGGTTTTTTGAGGTTGAATTTGGGATATAAACTGGTGCAGAAGTTGCATGCACATATTGACTTTGGACACTTAAAATATCGATTTTTAGCATGTTTTGAGCCTGTTTCTGAGTAGGCATGTACAGATCGCTTCAGGGACCCAAAAATATCGAATTTTCGGATGTTTTGAGCCTGAATTTGAGATATAAACAGGTACTGAAGATGCATGCACATATCGACTTTTGGTCACCTAAAATATCGATTTTGAGCATGTTTTAGGTCAGTATCTTGAAAACATTCTAACTAGGAGTAGGCAAGTACAGATCGCTTCTGGGACCCAAAAATACCGGTTTTTCGGGTGTTTTGAGCCTGAATTTGAGATATAAACGGGAACAGAAGATTCATGCACATATCGACTTTGGACACTTAAAATATCGATTTTTTGCATGTTTTGAGCCTATATTTTGAAAACATTCTAGCACAAAGTAGATATGTACAGATCACTTCTGGGACCCCAAAATATCGAATTTTCGGGTATTTTAAGCCTGAATTTGATATATAAACGGGTACAGAAGATGCATGCACATATCGACTTTGGACACTTAAAATATCGATTTTTTGCATGTTTTGAGCCTATATTTTGAAAACATTCTAGCACTGAGTAGGCATGTACAGATCGCTTCTGGGACCCTAAAATATCGAATTTTCGGGTGTTTTGAGCCTGAATTTGGGATATAAACGGGTACAGAAGATAAATGCACATATGGATTTTGGGCACATAAAATATCGGTTTTCAGCTTGTTTTAGGTCTGTATTTTAAAAATATTTTAACATTGAGTAGGCATTTACAGATCCCTTCTGGGAACAAAAAGTATCTAATTTTAAGGTGTTTTAAGCCTGAATTTGGGATACAAGCGAGTGCTGATGATTCATGCACATATCGATTTTGGGCACTAAAAATTGCGATTTTCAGCTTATTTTGGGCCTGTATTTTGAAAATATTCTAACACTGAGTAGGCATGTACAGATCGCTTCTGGGACCCAAAAAATCAAATTTTCAGGTGTTTTTAGCCTGAATTTAGGATATAAACGGGAACAGAAGATGCATGCAGATATCGACTTTGATCACCTATAATATCGATTTTAAGCATGTTTTGGGCCTGTAATTTGAAAATATTCTAGCACTGACTATGCATGTGGAGATTGCTTCTGGGATCCAAAAATATCGAATTTTCAGGTGTTTTGAGACTGAATTTGGGATATAAACGGGTACAGAAGATGAATGAACATTTCGACTTTGGGCACCTAAAATATCGATTTTTAGTATGTTTTGGCCCTATATTTTGAATTTAATCTAGCACTGGGTAAGCATGTACAGAGCGCTTCTAAGACCCAAAAATACCGAATTTTCTGGTGTTTTGAGAATGAATTTGGGATATAAACGGGTACAGAAGATGTATGCACATATCGACTTTCTTCACAAAAAAAAAAACGATTTTCAGCATGTTTTAGGCCTATATTTTGTAAAATATTCTAGCACAGAGTGAGCATGTACAGATCGCTTCTGGGACCCAAAAATATTGAATTTTTGGGTGTTTTGAACCTCAATTTGGAATGTAAACGGTTACTGAAGATGCATGCACATATCGACTTTGGGCACCCAAAATATCGATTTTGAGCATGTTTTTGGCCTGTATTTTGAAAATACTCTAACACGGAGTAGGCATGTACAGATCGCTTCTGGGACCCAAAAATATCGAATTTTCGGGGGTTTTGAGCCTGAATTTGGGATATAAACGGGTGCAGAAGATGCATGCACATATCGACTTTGGACACTTAAAATATCGATTTTTAGCATGTTTTGAGCCTGTATCTGAGTAGGCATGTACAGATCGCTTCTGGGACCAAAAAATATCGAATTTTCGGATGTTTTGGGCCTGAATTGGAGATATCGACTTTGGGCACCTAAAATATCGATTTTTAGCATGTTTTGGGCCTATATTTTGAAAATATTCTAGCACTGAGTAGGCATGTACAGATCAATTCTAGGACATCAAAATATCGAATTTTCGGGTGGTTTGACCCTGAATTTGAGATATAAACAGGTACTGAAGATGCATGCACATATCGACGTTTGGGCACTTAAAATATCGATTTTGAGCATGTTTTGGGTCTGTATCTTGAAAACATTCTAGCACTGAGTAGGCATGTACAGATCGCTTCTGGGACCGAAAAATATCGAATTTTCGGGTGTTTTGTGGTTGAATTTGAGTTATAAACGGGTGCAGAAGATGCATACACATATTGACTTTGGGCACCTAAAATATCGATTTTTAGCATGTTTTGGGCCTGTATCTGAGTAGGCATGTTCAGATCGCTTCTGGGACCCCAAAATATCGAATTTTCGGGTGTTTTGAGCCTGAATTTGAGATATAAACGGGTACAGAAGATGCATGCACATATCGACTTTGGACACTTAAAATATCGATTTTTAGCATGTTTTGAGCCTATATTTTGAAAATGTTCTAGCACAAAGTAGATATGTACAGATCACTTCTGGGACCCCAAAATATCGAATTTTCGGGTGTTTTAAGCCTGAATTTGAGATATAAACGGGTACAGAAGATCCATGCACATATCGACTTTGGACACTTAAAATATCGATTTTTAGCATGTTTTGAGCCTATATTTTGAAAACATTCTAGTACTGAGTAGGCATGTACAGATCGCTTCTGGGACCGAAAAATATCGAATTTTCGGGTGTTTTGTGGTTGAATTTGAGATATAAACGGGTGCAGAAGATGCATACACATATTGACTTTGGGTACCTAAAATATCGATTTTCAGCATGTTTTGGGCCTGTATCTGAGTAGGCATGTACAGATCGCTTCTGGGACCCCAAAATATCGAATTTTCAGGTGTTTGGAGCCTGAATTTGAGATATAAACGGGTACAGAAGATGCATGCACATATCGACTTTGGACACTTAAAATATCGATTTTTAGCATGTTTTGAGCCTATATTTTAAAACATTCTAGCACTGAGTAGGCATGTACAGATCGCTTCTGGGACCCAAAAATATTGAATTTTCGGGTGTTTTGAGGTTGAATTTGGGATATAAACGGGTGCAGAAGATGCATACACATATCGACTTTTGGGCACCTAAAAGATCGATTTTCAGTATGTTTTGGGTCTGTATATTAAAAATACTCTAACACAGAGTAGGCATGTACAAATTGCTTCTGGGACCCCAAAATATCGAATTTGCGGGTGTTTTGGGCCTGAATTTGAGATATCGACTTTGGGCACCTGTACCAGTTCTGAAGGCTTGAAGTCTGGGCAGAACCTGGTAAGTTACTTGTGTGTAATTCTTGGAGTTGTAGTTGTAGTAGTTGTTGTTGTTGTGGTTTTAGGTAACGTGGAAGACGGGGTGCTTTCTTAGGTTTGCTTAAGTGATTGACTTCACAAGTTTCTTAAGGCTTAATTTATTAATATGTGTACTTATCTATACAGGGTTTTATCGTGATGTGCCTTGTCTTATATGGTATTATGTCTATCTCTATGGAGACAGTTTATAGCCCTTAGGGAGTCAGTGTTGTATCCTAAATCCTAGTGTACCTCCTCTGCTTATATACATTTCAAACTCAATAGTTTACAGAATGGCTAGAGTGTGACTGTGTTGCCTGTGAATGGTCAGTTTGATTCTGTACCTACTTCTCTCTTCTCGTGTGAAAGGGAAAGTGGGCCAACCCTTTCCTATCTCTCTCTCTCTCTCCTTTACTCTCTTTCCTACTCTCCTTCGAAGGGGAGGTAGGAAAGGTTAATAATGTCTTTGTATGACCTGACGCCGCACCTGTGTGTGTGTGTGTGTGTCCAACCTGCCCAGGTGGCCTGTTTCTGATGTGTAAACAGATTAGAAGTAGTGATCCTTTTCTAAATGGTTTTATGGTGTGTACACCGCTCAGTCCGCTACCCTCGACTGGCCTCCAGGCGTTTGCTTTATGCTTTATTTAATAGAAGGCCAGTTCACAATGTTGGTAGGGTACATAATACTAAGACATTAACAATGAATACATGTATAGTAACATAAAAATAGACATTAAGACATTGGCACACCATATACTAAAAATTAACATTACCGGTAATACATGAATATAATTACATGAACATGAATACATTGTTACATAAAATTTCATCTTAATATTAATGTGTTTAGCTAGGTGCATGTTATTGTGTGTATATAATCTAACCTATGCTAAAAATTCACACATTAATGAGGGGGGAGCCGTGTTGCTATGTTGTGGCTGTGAAATGACAGCCTTGTTCTTTTCAACACAAGATAATTCAGTATACTTCGATAGTTCTTTCTTATACAATGTAAAAATAGTATTTTAGACTGTCTTATACAATGCATAAATTTTATAGTACATGCCAGAAAGATAAGACATGGGATAATAAACATTGGTACCAAGTTTTATTTTGATCACTATATGAGGACTCAAATGATATAATAAGGATGATTGAATCCTATTCTCATTGAGTAACATAATAGTTTCATTTTGTCTGATACAACTGATAATGAATTAGGAGATGTTAAACAATTCAACTTTAAAGGAAATATGTTGAAAAGGTGGAAGAGATTGTGCTATGTTTTCTAGCAAATTATGTTTACTAGGCAAGGTAACGATTCCCTTGGATCGTATTTCCTATGAGTCTGCTTCTTTATAGTTGCCTTGAACCATACCATGTGTAGGGTGATTAGGGCAAATTAATGTTAATTGTGTATCAGCAGGTAAGTATAGATAGTGGAAATTAAAATTGATGATGAAAGGGAGTTTGATTAGTAATAGATATGAATGTACATGCATATAGTGCTTGATTAGTAGTACTTATGATTCTAAGCAAGTGGAGATTTTGCATCCTTTGGAGACTTAAATGCAACTCAAATGCAAAGAAATATGCAAGACAAACATATATGAAGATATGCAACATGGCACTTGAAGTGTTGTGTGTCACTGATGACATCATCACTAAGTATATTACTTATTGGATGAAAATTGAATATTAAATGATTACTTCCATTTTCATAGGGAATTGTAGAAGTGCGTAGCTTGTGAATAACATTTTACCTTTTATGGGAATAATAATGAGTATATGATCTTGTATTAAAATACTACGCATGACTGGATAATAATATTTCATGAAAGATAATAAGGAAGATGAGATTTCATCATTGATTGTACCATTGCATCTCGTGGCTATTGGAGTGGAAATAATATTGTGAGTTGATCTTATCTTACCCGCCGTAAATACTCTCTTAATAAATGTTGTCATTCCTCTCTAAGTTCCTCACCTGCTATCATTTTTCCGCAAACTCACAGAAATAAATAGAAGCCTAAAAATATGATGTGATTATTTCATATATGTAGTTCTTTTCATTCGTTGCTCATGTAAACTATATAATTCGTATTTAATTTATGTGCAATGATTTACACTCTAATACAGTATATACCTGTTACTCTATCTTATCTTGATTTGCAAAGGCTTGTCCTGCAACCTTTTATGTATGGGATAATGCTTGTATACCACTATATCTCTAAGCATTACCAAATAGTGCTCATGAAATTACATTTAAAAATTATCTAAATCACGCTCTGGGCTGTGATGATGGCTCTAAGCCACTATATATATATTTTTTTTTGTATAATAAGCGAGCAATATTACCTGAGTCGCTGAATCCATTCCTAGGGCGCCCATTAGTGAAAGGACACTATAGAATATAATGCACTTACATAGGTAAATTCAGTTGTGTGATACCTGTCAAACAAAACTAGTGTATCATTAAGTACCTTATCTGTAATTACTGCTCAATGGCAGAAAATTTTGGTAATAATTCATATATCCAGTAAAGAGTAAGAAATAGTGATCATATCGTTCATCACCAATATTTTATTTATTTTCCTTTTCTTTTCAACTGTTTCATAAAATTGTAAACGAGAGCTCTCGGATTTTAAGACGTCATCTTTATCTGTGTTATGCACTTCGTCGGAGGTTGTAGCCACCGCGAGTATAGACATGAAAACCGTTATATAGGTTGATTTGGGCCACATTTGTAAGAAGAAATACTATTTTTCATTGGAAACCGATCGAAGTTTTTGTTTGTAAGTGTTTATTTTATTATCATCAATAGTAGGGATAATATTACGAGGAAGAGGACATTGTTGCTGTTGCAGAGATATTGATTGGTTTTATTTTGGATGTTAGGTTTTTGCGTGCATTTTACCAATTTCTTTATTCTGTTTACATAAACAACATCATCCGCCTGGTAAAATTATTCTTTATTATAAGGTTATGCCTACTAAAGACATGACTGTGTGAAGTTCGATCGGGTACCCATTATGTCGGCGATTACGCATTTTTTTCTTCTCTAGCAAGTCTATACTTTGTTTTGTTATGTCGGCGATCACGCATTTTCCTTGCAAGCCGATAAATTGCTTTGTTATGTTGGCGATCACGCATTTTCCCTGCAAGCCGATAAATTGCTTTGTTATGTCGGCGATCACGCATTTTCCTTGCAAGCCGATAAATTGCTTTGTTATGTCGGCGATCACGCATTTTCCTTGCAAGCCGATAAATTGCTTTGTTATGTCGGCGATCACGCATTTTCCTTGCAAGCCGATAAATTGCTTTGTTATGTCGGCGATCACGCATTTTCCTTGCAAGCCGACAAATTGCTTTGTTATGTCGGCGATCACGCATTTTCCTTGCAAGCCAATAAATTGCTTTGTTCATCATGATGAAATTGTGGAAATGCAACTCACTGTCGTTCAGCATAGTTGTCCATGTTTTAGCATGGCTTCTTCGTGGCAATTGTTATATCATTTAAAAGACGTATCCATACGCCATACAGTATTTCATGTGGAGTTTTTCCTTTTATTTTCGTATTTTGTAGTGGTTATTGACCGTCATATCGATGCAGTCTTCCCATGTGGAGGGATTTTCCTTGTTTCTGTGCCACGAAGTACTTCTAGTAGTGTTACGGTTTTGCCGTTTTGTTAACCCATTAGATGCTGGGAAATATGGTAATACAAACGTTTGCTTAATGTAGTAGAAATCAGCTATCTTTTATAATATGGGGACATGTAAATGGGCATAGGAATTTGGTTTTTAAATATATGTGCACTTACTTTTGCGGTTTTTATCGTAGTGGTGCTGCCATTAAATATCTAGAAAATGGTTAATCATAGGTAAAAACTTATCTGTGTCCTGATTCTAAATTGGTAAGGAAAGTAGATCTATTCCTACTATGTCCCATGATTCGTCCAGGATTAGGGATTCCCGTCATGGAACAGAGGTCCAAATGTATGGCCTTGACCTGCATTGTATGTTTCGCACTGAGCGATATATGTGTTTCATCATCTACCCTTAGTTTATGTTAATAGTATATTGTATGTAGGGTGGTTAGGTACCTACCTCTATCAGGATGTCCTGCTGCATTATGATATAAGGGTAATTAATACTGAGGGAATTATTATTTGTTGTATCACTATGTGATTGGTTTGTACGTCACGTTTCCTTAGTTTTCTGTAAATAATATCATCATGAAGGGAAAAGGTATTTAAGTGACTGGGTAATTATGGTCCATTATTTTCATCCTCAGGGTTTTTTAATGAATATCTTATTACATTCATCATAGAATCCGTTTGCTAATGTTTAGGAACCGTATTAAGGTCAAAGTCCATGGGTGTCCTCGGAACTAAAGGACACGATGATTGTTTAAGGGATCTGCTACTTTATTAATCGTCCTGGAAGGTATTTAATATCTATATGTGGGAGAAATTCCTGTCTTGTTAGATATTATCTGGCTAATTTTTCCGTTAGGGTTAGAGGTTATAGTAAGCCAAGGATCGTTTGGTAATTCGCGAAAACTTGTAAAGGATAGCCTAATACGATTTCTCTAAAAGTACGAAGTGCCCATAATATTGCTTAAATTTCCTGTTTTGTTACAGAGTAACGAGTTCCCTGCGCATTTAATATACTCTAAGCATTAGCACATACCTGATATCGACCCCTTGCTATCTCTTACATAAGTACAGCGCCTAAGCCTACTGAAGAAGCATATGTACACTTGATAAAAGTTAATGAATACTTGGGAACGCAAAAATTGGAGCTGACATTAATTAACCTTTAATAATTCAAAGCTCAGCTGTTTTTTCTGGCCTCCATACAAAATCTCGAGTTTATTATTTAGGGGTTTAGCTACTTGGGAAAAATGCTGTACCAAGATTCTATAATAAGAACCTAAACCCAAGAATTATTTTACGTTAGTAGCATTCATTAGGAATAGTGAATACTTTCATTGCTCGTATTTTACCAGATTGTGTATGGAGCACAGTGGCGGGTAATGTATAACCTAAAATTATAATTTCCTGGTTAAGAAAATGACACATAGGCAGTTAAAGTTTGAGGCCTACCTAATGTAATCTCTGGATAAGCTTCTTTATTGTTACTTATTATGAATGTACGTCTATAGAAAAATAATCAAATCGTTGAGATTAGCGATGACTACGTTATTAATAACGCCAATACGAAAATTGACCATATGCTGAAATATGGATGAAACATTACATAACCCAAATGGTCTACGAATGTATTCATAATAACCATGGGAAGTACTAAATTTTGTATGGGTTGACTTTTATCATCTAATGCTACTTGCCAGTTTCCACTGACCAAGTTTAAGGTGGAGAATATCATAGGCTTTGATTTACCAATGTTAGACAAAACATCTTAAAGGAGGGAGGGGATATTTATTTTTAATTGTAGCATTATTTATTTGTCTGTAATCAATTACTGGCGTAAATTCACCATTATTATTGAAACCAAAAACATTGGGTTGTTAAAAGGGGAGTTAGAATTCTAAATAATGCCTTCATCCATCATTTCATTAATAATTTTCTCTACAACTTTCTGCCTACTATGAGGTATGGTAGTCTATATGCTCGAATAAATGGGTTTAGGAGATGTTAGTGTAATGGCATGCTTTATAATGTTGGTTCATCCTAAGGAGTCACAAAGTAGGGCAATCGCATTTCAATATGTGGCTAGTATGGTGATAAGATTATCACGATAAAGTGGAAAATCGCGTCCACTGACAAAATTTCTAAGTTGCTCCCTAATGTGAGTATCACTTTATCCCTCGGTAAGAACCGATACAATATTTCCTTGTGGTATTGGTCTAACTTCCATCTGTACAGATCACATAGATATGTTCCTTTCTTTACATGAATATTGGTAGATGTTTTATTAATATCAGTGAAATTTTCACTGTTTACATTGGTTAAAGTAAATTAATCCCTGGTTATATATTATTGTACTAGTTCTATTAAGGATAGAACGGTAGTTTGTGACTGTACATGAGATGGAAGCTCTACCTTCAATTAATGGACGAAATTTGAAGTTAATATAGTATTACAATATGCAGCAATGGCCTTTATGACAATGGGGTCGTTTCCCTTATTTTCAATATGTATAGAGTTAACATTACATGGACTTATATATTGGCCTGGACAATCCTGTATTGGAATACATTAATTCCTAAAATGTATTATTTTATATTTAGGGTTAATTATTATGGTTTGTTTGATAAGGTATGATAAACCTAGTTTATAATTTCGTATTATATAAAATTCAATATGTATATGGTTAGTTCCCTTGTCTAACCGTACAGGAAGGGTTAAAGTGTCCCTAATACCTGTAATTTATTGCCTGTCATGGTTGACAATACTATGTCACCTGTTCAATCTTGGTTTATAAATGCCGTTGGGGACCTAATTTGCATAATTTGTTAAAGGAATTATCCGATAACAAGGAAACTGTCGCGCCTGTGTCTATCATTAAGGGGGTGTTACTATGTGATACTAGGTCAGGGAATTATAGTACATTATTGGTAAATGCGACGACAGGGCCTACAGTCTTATTTTCGGGACGTTTGATGCTATATTAATATTGTGGCGGTCTCGTTTCATACATCATATTTCGATTGTGCAATTCCCATTTCATTCTGTTAAGGATCATGCATTCATCTAAGGAATGCGACTTTGATTCATGTAAATGACTGTATTTATTATTACTTTTCCCTTGATCATTTCCTTTAGTATTATGTAAGTAATAACAATCACTGGTAATATTATTATTTCCGTTACAGTGTTTGCAACGTTTTCCCTGTGATTCCCCTTGAGTAGGTGTGGCATCAAAATTAAAATTCTTCGTCCCTATGGATTGAGTAATCTGTAATTCACGATGTATGATACGAGATTCCTTCGAATTTAAAGTTAGAGACCCTGATAATGCAAGTGCTTTTGCTGGTTCACTTGTAGTTATGTTTTCTGCCTTTGTTATAATCATTCTCTGAACCCATGATAATGAATTATGTAGTTTACCATCCCCAAAAACATCAATAAGTGACTGTCTGAATGTAGCATATGACGTTAAATTCTCTGGGTCAGAAAAAGCACTTGTAGTTATCATATAGCTGGCTGGACTATCTGGTGCAATATGCTCTCTCACGAATCTGATCTTATGTAAGTCCTGCTCTATATTAGTTTGGTTAAACACATCCTCCAAATGACGCAAGAAGAGATCAATCCCATATCTTGGATTATCTCCCGTATAATACTTTAAATACTTGTGGGTGGGTAAGATTGTCATTGTATGCATAGAGGAGGTAGTGGGGCTAGAAGAAGTTGTATGAAGAGCAGAGACAGTAGGAGATTGTGGAGGAATAGCCATTTGGAGAAAATACAGGTTAATATAGTATACCAGATTAAGTTTTTAATGGGGGTAAGGTAGAAGCAGAAAATGTACTCGAATGTGTGGGCACCACAAACGAGGCTTAGGGAGGCAGGGAAATCTAGCTTGGAGACTAATGAATCATTATCAGGGATATTCGAAGTTAGTTATGATACCTTTGGATTAATGGGGGAGAATATCTTTACCTTTGTTGTAATTTGGCACTTCTTTTCTTTCTTTCTGGGCTGTAACTGAGGAACCTAATCTATTCTAACATGTTCGTGGACAAGTGAAAAATAATGTAATGTAACATGTAATGTGTACCTACTTTTAGTTGACTCTAGTTGCAACGACGATGACGACGAGTTGAAGTCTAGTTGGGGTGGTGTCTGACGAGGCGACGATGTGGTGAAGAGGCGACGTCGGTGGAGAGGCGAAGCGATTATTAGTTAGCTCGCACACTAACACACTAACAGTCGTTATTGGAGTGAAGATGATGAACGTTGACTTGCCTTTACGAGAGAATTTACGTAACGAGGCGTCAGCGTGGAGGTGATGGAGGTCGTGGCGTTGTCCTGACAAGAGAATTTATGCACGGACACCGATGTGGTAGTGATGAAGTGATGATTGTTTGTTGTGAAGTAGATGAGGACCCCTTGTAGGTCAGTTGCAGGTATGTTGAAGCAGGTGCCTCTTGTAGGTGAAGAATTTGTGGTTTATCTCCCTCGTTAGAGGTCGTAAGATTATACCCACAGAAGAAATTACTTGAGAGGATTTACAAGTAAATTCCTTCAACTTGTCCTTGAACAATGTTAGTCACTGTACTCCCGTGAAGTCTATACCTTGCAATTTGCCTTATTGCAAAAACACCGCTGCCATCAAATGTACCAGTTCTGAAGGCTTGAACTCTGGGCAGAACCTGGTAAGTTACTTGTGTGTAATTCTTGGAGTTGTAGTTGTAGTAGTTGTTGTTGTTGTGGTTTTAGGTAACGTGGAAGACGGGGTGCTTTCTTAGGTTTGCTTAGGTGATTGACTTCACAAGTTTCTTAAGGCTTAATTTATTAATATGTGTACTTATCTATACAGGGTATTATCGTGATGTGCCTTGTCTTATATGGTATTATGTCTCTCTCTATGGTTTATAGCCCTTAGGGAGTCAGTGTGGTATCCTAAATCCTAGTGTA
Source organism: Petrolisthes cinctipes (assembly GCA_033782935.1). NCBI lineage: Eukaryota > Metazoa > Arthropoda > Malacostraca > Decapoda > Porcellanidae > Petrolisthes > Petrolisthes cinctipes. The sequence goes on along the minus strand of JAWQEG010001115.1, from coordinate 348,623 downwards.
CCTCCTCTGCTTATATACATTTCAAACTCAATAGTTTACAGAATGGCTAGAGTGTGACTGTGTTGCCTGTGAATGGTCAGTTTGATTCTGTACCTACTTCTCTCTTCTCGTGTGAAAGGGAAAGTGGGCCAACCCTTTCCTATCTCTCTATCTCTCTCTCTCCTTTACTCTCTTTCCTACTCTCCTTCGAAGGGGAGGTAGGAAAGGTTAATAATGTCTTTGTATGACCTGAAGCCGCACCTGTGTGTGTGTGTGTGTGTCCAACCTGCCCAGGTGGCCTGTTTCTGATTTGTAAACAGATTAGAAGTAGTGAAGTAGTGACCCTTTTCTAAATGGTTTTATGGTGTGTACACACCTAAAATATCGATTTTTAGCATGTTTTAGGCCTGTATTTTGAAAATATTCTAGCACTGCGTAGGCATGTACAGATCGCTTCTGGGACTCCAAAATATCGAATTTTCGGGTGTTTTGAGCCTGAATTTGAGATATAAACGGGTACAGAAGATGCATGCACATATCGACTTTTGGGCACCTAAAATATCGATTTTGAGCATGTTTTGGGTCTGTATCTTGAAAACATTCTAACTAGGAGTAGGTATGTACAGATCGCTTCTAGGACCCAAAAATATAGAATTTTCGGGTGGTTTAAGCCTGAATTTGAGATATAAACGGGTACAGAAGATGCATGGACATATCGACTTTGGACACATAAAATATCGATTTTTAGCATGTTTTGAGCCAATATTTTGAAAATATTCTAGCACAAAGTAGATATGTACAGATCACTTCTGGGACCCCAAAATATCGAATTTTCGGGTGGTTTCAGCCTGAATTTGAGATATAAACGGGTACAGAAGATGCATGCACATATCGACTTTGGTCACTTAAAATATCGATTTTTAGCATGTTTTGAGCCTATATTTTGAAAACATTCTAGCACTGAGTAGGCATGTACAGATCGCCTCTGGGACACAAAAATATCGAATTTTCGGGTGTTTTGAGGTTGAATTTGGGATATAAACGGGGGCAGAAGATGCATACACATATCGTCTTTTGGGCACCTAAAAGATCGATTTTCAGTATGTTTTGGGCCTGTATGTTAAAAATACTCTAACAATGAGTAGGCTTGTACAGATCGCTTCTAGGACGCAAAAATATAGAATTTTCAGGTGTTTTTAGCCTGAATTTGGGATATAAACGGGAACAGAAGATGCATGCAGATATCGACTTTGATCACCTATAATATCGATTTTAAGCATGTTTTGGGCCTGTAATTTGAAAATATTCTAGCACTGCCTATGCATGTGGAGATTGCTTCTGGGATCCAAAAATATCGAATTTTAAGGTGTTTTGAGACTGAATTTGGGATATAAACGGGTACAGAAGATGAATGAACATTTCGACTTTGGGCACCTAAAATATCAATTTTTAGTATGTTTTGGCCCTATATTTTGAATTTAATCTATCACTGGGTAAGCATGTACAGAGCGCTTCTAAGACCCAAAAATACCGAATTTTCTGGTGTTTTCAGAATGAATTTGGGATATAAACGGGTACAGAAGATGCATGAACATTTCGACTTTCTTCACAAAAAAAAAAACGATTTTCAGCATGTTTTAGGCCTATATTTTGTAAAATATTCTAGCACAGAGTGAGCATGTACAGATCGCTTCTGGAACCCAAAAATATTGAATTTTCGGGTGTTTTGAGCCTGAATTTGAGATATAAACGGGTACAGAAGATGCATGCACATATCGACTTTGGACACTTAAAATATCGATTTTTAGTATGTTTTGAGCCTATATTTTGAAAACATTCTAGCACTGAGTAGGCATGTACAGATCGCTTCTGGGACCGAAAAATATCGAATTTTCGTGTGTTTTGTGGTTGAATTTGAGATATAAACGGGTGCAGAAGATGCATACACATATTGACTTTGGGCACCTATAATATCGATTTTCAGCATGTTTTGGGCCTGTATCTGAGGAGGCATGTACGGATCGCTTCTGGGACCCCAAAATATCGAATTTTCGGGTGTTTGGAGCCTGAATTTGAGATATAAACGGGTACAGAAGATGCATCAACATATCGAGTTTGGACACTTAAAATAACGAATTTTAGCATGTTTTGAGCCTATATTTTGAAAATATTCTAGCACAAAGTAGATATGTACAGATCACTTCTGGGACCCCAAAATAACGAATTTTCGGGTGTTTTAAGACTGAATTTGAGATATAAACGGGTACAGAAGATGCATGCACATATCGACTTTGGACACTTAAAATATCGATTTTAAGCATGTTTTGAGCCTATATTTTGAAAACATTCTAGCACTGAGTAGGCATGTACATATCGCTTATGGGACCAAAAAACATCGAATTTTCGGGTGTTTTGAGGTTGAATTTGGGATATAAACGGGTGCAGAAGATGCATACACATATTGACTTTGGGCACCTAAAATATCGATTTTCAGCATGTTTTGGGCCTGTATCTGACTAGGCATGTACAGATCGCTTCTGGGACCAAAATATATCGAATTTTCGGGTGTTTTGAGCCTGAATTTGAGATATAAACAGGTACAGAAAATGCATGCACAGATTGACTTTTGGGCACCTAAAATATCGATTTTCAGCATGTTTTGGGCCTGTAGTTTGAAAATACTCTAACACGGAGTAGGCATGTACAGATCGCTTCTGGGACCCAAAAATATCGAATTTTCGGGGGTTTTGAGCCTGAATTTGAGATATAAACGGGTACAGAAGATGCATGCACATATCGACTTTGGACACTTAAAATATCGTTTTTTAGCTTTTTTTGAGCCTATTTTTTGAAAACATTCTAGCACTGAGTAGGTATGTACAGATCGCTTCTGGGACCGAAAAATATCGAATTTTCGGGTGTTTTGTGGTTGAATTTGAGATATAAACGGGTGCAGAAGATGCATACACATATTGACTTTGGGCACCTAAAATATCGATTTTCAGCATGTTTTGGGCCTGTATCTGAGTAGGCATGTACAGATAGCTTCTGGGACCCCAAAATATCGAATTTCCGGTTGTTTGGAGCCTGAATTTGAGATATAAACGGGTACAGAAGATGCATGCACTTATCGAGTTTGGACACTTAAAATATCGATTTTTAGCATGTTTTGAGCCTATATTTTGAAAATATTCTAGCACAAAGTAGATATGTACAGATCACTTCTGGGACCCCAAAATATCGAATTTTCGGGTGTTTTAAGCCTGAATTTGAGATACAGATAACTTCTGGGACCCCTAAATATCGAATTTTCGGGTGTTTTGAGCTTGAATTTGAGATATAAACGAGTACAGAAGATGCATGCACATATCGACTTTTGGGCACATAAAAGATTGATTTTCAGTATGTTTTTGGCCTGTATTTTGAAAATACTCTAACACGGAGTAGGCATGTACAGATCGCTTCTGGGACCCCTAAATATCGAATTTTCGGGTGTTTTGGGACTGAATTTGAGATATCGACTTTTTGGCACCTAAAATATCGATTTTTAGCATGTTTTTAGCCTATATTTTGAAAATATTCTAGCACTGAGTAGGCATGTACAGATTGCTTCTGGGACCCAAAAATATTGAATTTTCAGGTGTTTTGAGCCTGAATTTGAGATATAAAAGGGTACAGAAGATACATGCACATATTGACTTTGGGCATCTAAAATATCGATTTTCAGCATGTTTTGGGCATGTATTTTGAAAATACTCTAACACGGAGTATCCATGTACAGATCGCTTCTGGGACCCCAAAATATCGAATTTTCGGGTGTTTTGAGCCTGAATTTGAGATATAAACGGGTACTGAAGATGCATGCACATATCGACTTTTGGGCACCTAAAACATCGATTTTGAGCATGTTTTGGGCCTGTATTTTGAAAATACTCTAACACGGAGTAGTCATGTACACATCGCTTCTGGGACCCCAAAATATCGAATTTTCGGGTGTTTTGGGCCTGAATTTGAGATATCGCCTTTACGCACCTAAAATATCGATTTTTAGCATGTTGTGAGCCTATATTTTGAAAATATTCTAGCACTGAGTAGGCATGTACAGATCGCTTCTGGGACCCCTAAATATCGAATTTTTGGGTGTTTTGGGCCTTAATTTGAGATATCGATTTTTGGCACCTAAAATATCGATTTTGAGCATGTTTTGTGCCTATATTTTGAAAATATTCTAGCACTGAGTAGGCATTTACAGATCGCTTCTGGGACCCCTAAATATCGAATTTTCGGATGTTTTGGGACTGAATTTGAGATATCGACTTTTTGACACCTAAAATATCGATTTTTAGCATGTTTTTAGCCTATATTTTGAAAATATTCTAGCACTGAGTAGGCATGTACAGATTACTTCTGGGGCCCCAAAATATTGAATTTTCGGGTGTTTAAGGCCAGAATTTGAGATATAAACGGGTACAGAAGATGCATGCACATATCGACTTTTGGGCACCTAAAAGATCGATTTTCAGTATGTTTTTGGCCTGTATTTTGAAAATACTCTAACACGGAGTAGGCATGTACAGATCGCTTCTGGAACCCCAAAATATTGAATTTTCGGGTGTTTTGAACCTGAATTTGAGATATAAACGGGTACAGAAGATACATACACATATCGACTTTTGGGCACCTAAAATATCGATTTTGAGCATGTTTTGAGCCTATATTTTGAAAACATTCTAGCACTGAGTAGGCATGTACAGATTGCTTCTGGGACCCCAAAATATCGAAATTTCGGGTGTTTTGAGACTCAATTTGAGATATAAACGGGTACTGAAGATGCATTCACGTATCGACTTTTGGGCACCTAAAACATCGATTTTGAGCATGTTTTGGGCCTGTATTTTGTAAATACTCTAACACGGATTGGGCATGTACAGATCGCTTCTGCGACCCCATAATATCGAATTTTCGGGTGTTTTGGGCCTGAATTTGAGATATCGCCTTTACGCACCTAAAATATCGATTTTAGCATGTTTTGAGCCTATATTTTGAAAATATTCAAGCACTGAGTAGGCATGTACACATCGCTTCTGGGACCCCAAAATATCGAATTTTCGGGTGTTTTGAGCCTGAATTTGAGATATGAACAAGAACAGAAGATGCATGCACATATCGACTTTTGGGCACCTAAAATATCGATTTTGAGCATGTTTTGAGCCTATATTTTGAAAACATTCTAGCACTGAGTAGGCATGTACAAATTGCTTCTGGGACCCCAAAATATTGAAATTTCGGGTATTTTGAGCCTGAATTTGAGATATAAACGGGTACTGAAGATGCATTCACGTATCGACTTTTGGGCACCTAAAACATCGATTTTGAGCATGTTTTGGGCCTGTATTTTGTAAATACTCTAACACGGAGTGGGCATGTACAGATCGCTTCTGGGACCCCATAATATCGAATTTTCGGGTGTTTTGGGCCTGAATTTGAGATATAAACGGGTACTGAAGGTGCATGCACATATCGACTTTTTGGCACCTAAAACATCGATTTTGAGCATGTTTTATGCCTGTATTTTGAAAATACTCTAACACGGAGTAGGCATGTACAGATCGCTTCTGGGACCCCTAAATATCGAATTTTCGGATGTTTTGGGACTGAATTTGAGATATCGACTTTTTGGCACCTAAAATATCGATTTTTAGCATGTTTTTAGCCTATATTTTGAAAATATTCTAGCACTGAGTAGGCATGTACAGATTACTTCTGGGACCCCAAAATATTGAATTTTCGGGTGTTTAAGGCCAGAATTTGAGATATAAACGGGTACAGAAGATGTATGCACATATCGACTTTTGGGCACCTAAAATATCGATTTTGAGCATGTTTTGTGCATATATTTTGAAAACATTCTAGCACTGAGTAGGCATGTACAGATCGCTTCTGGGAACCTAAAATATCGAATTTTCGGGTGTTTAGGGCCAGAATTTGAGATATAAACGGGTACAGAAGATGCATGCACATATCGACTTTTGGGCACCTAAAAGATCGATTTTCATTATGTTTTTGGCCTGTATTTTGAAAATACTCTAACACGGAGTAGGCATGTACAGATCGCTTCTGGAACCCCAAAATATTGAATTTTCGGGTGTTTTGAGCCTGAATTTGAGATATAAACGGGTACAGAAGATACATGCACATATCGACTTTTGGGCACCTAAAATATCGATTTTGACCATGTTTTGAGCCTATATTTTGAAAACATTCTAGCACTGAGTAGGCATGTACAGATTGCTTCTGGGACCCCAAAATATCGAATTTTCGGGTGTTTTGGGCCTGAATTTGAGATATGGCCTTTACGCACCTAAAATATCGATTTTTAGCATGTTTTGAGCCTATATTTTGAAAATATTCTAGCACTGAGTAGGCATGTACAGATCGCTTCTGGGACCCCAAAATATCGAATTTTCGGGTGTTTTGAGCCTGAATTTGAGATATGAACAAGAACAGAAGATGCATGCACATATCGACTTTTGGGCACCTTAAATATCGATTTTGAGCATGTTTTGGACCTGTATTTTGAAAATACTCTAACACGGAGTAGGCATTTACAAATCGCTTCTGGGACCCCTAAATATAGAATTTTCTGGTGTTTTGGGCCTTAATTTGAGATATAAACGGGTACAGAAGATGCATGCACATATCGACTTTTGGGCACCTAAAAGATCGATTTTCAGTATGTTTTTGGCCTGTATTTTGAAAATACTCTAGCACTGAGTAGGCATGTACAGATCCCTTCTGGGACCCCTAAATATCGAATTTCCGGGTGTTTTGGGACTGAATTTGAGATATCGCCTTTACGCACCTAAAATATCGATTTTTAGCATGTTTTTAGCCTATATTTTGAAAATATTCTAGCACTGAGTAGGCATGTACAGATTGCTTCTGGGACCCAAAAATATTGAATTTTCGGGTGTTTTGAGCTTGAATTTCAGATATAAACGGGTACATAAGATACATGCACATATTGACTTTGGGCATCTAAAATATCGATTTTCAGCATGTTTTCGGCCGGTATTTTGAAAATACTCTAACACTGAGTAGGAATGTACAGATCGCTTCTGGGACCCCAAAATATCGATTTTTCGGGTGTTTAGGGCCAGAATTTGAGATATAAACGGGTACAGAAGATGCATGCACATATCGACTTTTGGGCACCTAAAAGATCGATTTTCAGTATGTTTTTGGCCTGTATATTGAAAATACTCTAACACGGAGTAGGCATGTACAGATCCCTTCTGGGACCCCTAAATATCGAATTTTCGGGTGTTTTGGGACTGAATTTGAGATATCGACTTTTTTGCACCTAAAATATCGATTTTTAGCATGTTTTTAGCCTATATTTTGAAAATATTCTAGCACTGAGTAGGCATGTACAGATTGCTTCTGGGACCCAAAAATATTGAATTTTCGGGTGTTTTGAGCCTGAATTTGAGATATAAAAGGGTACAGATGATACATGCACATATTGACTTTGGGCATCTAAAATATCGATTTTCACCATGTTTTGGGCCTGTATTTTGAAAATACTCTAACACGGAGTAGGCATGTACAGATCGCTTCTGGGACCCCAAAATATCGAATTTTCGGGTGTTTTGAGCCTGAATTTGAGATATAAGCGGGTACTGAAGATGCATGCACATATCGACTTTTAGGCACATAAAACATCGATTTTGAGCATGTTTTGGGCCTGTATTTTGAAAATACTCTAACACGGAGTAAGCATGTACAGATCGCTTCTGGGACCCCTAAATATCGAATTTTCGGGTGTTTTGGGACTGAATTTGAGATATCGCCTTTACGCACCTAAAATATCGATTTTTAGCATGTTTTGAGCCTATATTTTGAAAATATTCTAGCACTGAGTAGGCATGTACAGATTGCTTTTGGGACCCCCAAATATTGAATTTTCGGGTGTTTTGAGCCTGAATTTGAGATATAAACGGGTACAGAAGATACATGCACATATTGACTTTGGGCATCTAAAATATCGATTTTCAGAATGTTTTGGGCCTGTATTTTGAAAATACTCTAACACGGAGTAGGCATGTACAGATCGCTTCTGGGACCCCAAAATATCGAATTTTCGGGTGTTTTGAGCCTGAATTTGAGATATAAACGGGTACTGAAGATGCATGCACATATCGACTTTTGGGCACCTAAAACATCGATTTTTAGTATGTTTTTTGCCTGTATTTTAAAAATACTCTAACACTGAGTAGGCATGTACAGATCGCTTCTGGGACCCCTAAATATAGAATTTTAGGGTGTTTTGGGCCTTAATTTGAGATATCAACTTTTTGGCACCTAAAATATCGATTTTTAGCATGTTTTTAGCCTATATTTTAAAAATATTCTAGCACTGAGTAGGCATGTACAGATTGCTTCTGGGACCCCAAAATATCAAATTTTCGGGTGCTTTGAGCCTTAATTTGAGATATAAACGCGTACTAAAGGTGCATGCACATATCGACTTTTTGGCACCTAAAACATCGATTTTGAGCATGTTTTGAGCCTATATTTTGAAAATACTCAAACACGGAGTAGGCATGTACAGATCGCTTCTGGGACCCCTAAATATCGAATTTTCGGATGTTTTGGGACTGAATTATAGATATTGACTTTTTGGCACCTAAAATATCGATTTTTAGCATGTTTTTAGCCTATATTTATTCAAAATATTCTAGCACTGAGTAGGCATGTACAGATTGCTTCTGGGACCCCAAAATATTGAATTTTCGGGTGTTTAGGGCCAGAATTTGAGATATAAACGGGTACAGAAGATGCATGCACATATCGACTTTTGGGCTCCTAAAATATCGATTTTGAGCATGTTTTGTGCCTATATTTTGAAAACATTCTAGCACTGAGTAGGCATGTACAGATCGCTTCTAGGAGCCAAAAATATCGAATTTTCGGGTGTTTAGGGCCAGAATTTGAGATATAAACGGGTACAGAAGATGCATGCACATATCGACTTTTGGGCACCTAAAAGATCGATTTTCAGTATGTTTTTGGCCTGTATTTTGAAAATACTCTAACACGGAGTAGGCATGTACAGATCCCATCTGGGACCCATAAATATCGAATTTTTGGGTGTTTTGGGACTGAATTTGAGATATCGACTTTTTTGCACCTAAAATATCGATTTTTAGCATGTTTTTAGCCTATATTTTGAAAATATTCTAGCACTGAGTAGGCATGTACAGATTGCTTCTGGGACCCCAAAATATCGAATTTTCTGTGTTTTGGTCCTGAATTTGAGATATCGCCTTTACGCACCTAAAGTATCGATTTTTAGCATGTTTTGAGCCTATATTTTGAAAATATTCTAGCACTGAGTAGGCATGTACAGATCGATTCTGGGACCCCTAAATATCGAATTTTCGGGTGTTTTTGGCCTTAATTTGAGATATCGACTTTTTGGCACCTAAAATATCGATTTTTAGCATGTTTTTAGCCTATATTTTGAAAATATTCTAGCACTGAGTAGGCATGTACAGATAACTTCTGGGACCCCTAAATATCGAATTTTCGGGTGTTTTGAGCTTGAATTTGAGATATAAACGAGTACAGAAGATGCATGCACATATCGACTTTTGGGCACCTAAAATATCGATTTTGAGCATGTTTTGAGCCTATATTTTGAAAACATTCTAGCACTGAGTAGGCATGTACAGATCGCTTCTGGGACCCCAAAATATTGAATTTTCGGGTGTTTAGGGCCAGAATTTGAGATATAAACGGGTACAGAAGATGCATGCACATATCGACTTTTGGGCACATAAAAGATTGATTTTCAGTATGTTTTTGGCCTGTATTTTGAAAATACTCTAACACGGAGTAGGCATGTACAGATCGCTTCTGGGACCCCTAAATATCGAATTTTCGGGTGTTTTGGGCCTGAATTTGAGATATCGCCTTTACGCACCTAAAATATCGATTTTTAGCATGTTGTGAGCCTATATTTTGAAAATATTCTAGCACTGAGTAGGCATGTACAGATCGCTTCTGGGACCCCTAAATATCGAATTTTCGGGTGTTTTGGGCCTTAATTTGAGATATCGATTTTTGGCACCTAAAATATCGATTTTTAGCATGTTTTTAGCCTATATTTTGAAAATATTCTAGCACTGAGTAGGCATTTACAGATCGCTTCTGGGACCCCTAAATATCGAATTTTCGGATGTTTTGGGACTGAATTTGAGATATCGACTTTTTGACACCTAAAATATCGATTTTTAGCATGTTTTTAGCCTATATTTTGAAAATATTCTAGCACTGAGTAGGCATGTACAGATTACTTCTGGGACCCCAAAATATTGAATTTTCGGGTGTTTAAGGCCAGAATTTGAGATATAAACGGGTACAGAAGATGCATGCACATATCGACTTTTGGGCACCTAAAAGATCGATTTTCAGTATGTTTTTGGCCTGTATTTTGAAAATACTCTAACACGGAGTAGGCATGTACAGATCGCTTCTGGAACCCCAAAATATTGAATTTTCGGGTGTTTTGAACCTGAATTTGAGATATAAACGGGTACAGAAGATACATGCACATATCGACTTTTGGGCACCTAAAATATCGATTTTGAGCATGTTTTGAGCCTATATTTTGAAAATACTCAAACACGGAGTAGGCATGTACAGATCGCTTCTGGGACCCCTAAATATTGAATTTTCGGGTGTTTAGGGCCAGAATTTGAGATATAAACGGGTACAGAAGATGCATGCACATATCGACTTTTGGGCACATAAAAGATTGATTTTCAGTATGTTTTTGGCCTGTATTTTGAAAATACTCTAACACGGAGTAGGCATGTACAGATCGCTTCTGGGACCCCTAAATATCGAATTTTCGGGTGTTTTGGGCCTGAATTTGAGATATCGCCTTTACGCACCTAAAATATCGATTTTTAGCATGTTGTGAGCCTATATTTTGAAAATATTCTAGCACTGAGTAGGCATGTACAGATCGCTTCTGGGACCCCTAAATATCGAATTTTCGGGTGTTTTGGGCCTTAATTTGAGATATCGATTTTTGGCACCTAAAATATCGATTTTTAGCATGTTTTTAGCCTATATTTTGAAAATATTCTAGCACTGAGTAGGCATTTACAGATCGCTTCTGGGACCCCTAAATATCGAATTTTCGGATGTTTTGGGACTGAATTTGAGATATCGACTTTTTGACACCTAAAATATCGATTTTTAGCATGTTTTTAGCCTATATTTTGAAAATATTCTAGCACTGAGTAGGCATGTACAGATTACTTCTGGGACCCCAAAATATTGAATTTTCGGGTGTTTAAGGCCAGAATTTGAGATATAAACGGGTACAGAAGATGCATGCACATATCGACTTTTGGGCACCTAAAAGATCGATTTTCAGTATGTTTTTGGCCTGTATTTTGAAAATACTCTAACACGGAGTAGGCATGTACAGATCGCTTCTGGAACCCCAAAATATTGAATTTTCGGGTGTTTTGAACCTGAATTTGAGATATAAACGGGTACAGAAGATACATGCACATATCGACTTTTGGGCACCTAAAATATCGATTTTGAGCATGTTTTGAGCCTATATTTTGAAAACATTCTAGCACTGAGTAGGCATGTACAGATTGCTTCTGGGACCCCAAAATATCGAAATTTCGGGTGTTTTGAGACTCAATTTGAGATATAAACGGGTACTGAAGATGCATTCACGTATCGACTTTTGGGCACCTAAAACATCGATTTTGAGCATGTTTTGGGCCTGTATTTTGTAAATACTCTAACACGGATTGGGCATGTACAGATCGCTTCTGCGACCCCATAATATCGAATTTTCGGGTGTTTTGGGCCTGAATTTGAGATATCGCCTTTACGCACCTAAAATATCGATTTTAGCATGTTTTGAGCCTATATTTTGAAAATATTCAAGCACTGAGTAGGCATGTACACATCGCTTCTGGGACCCCAAAATATCGAATTTTCGGGTGTTTTGAGCCTGAATTTGAGATATGAACAAGAACAGAAGATGCATGCACATATCGACTTTTGGGCACCTAAAATATCGATTTTGAGCATGTTTTGAGCCTATATTTTGAAAACATTCTTGCACTGAGTAGGCATGTACAGATTGCTTCTGGGACCCCAAAATATTGAAATTTCGGGTATTTTGAGCCTGAATTTGAGATATAAACGGGTACTGAAGATGCATTCACGTATCGACTTTTGGGCACCTAAAACATCGATTTTGAGCATGTTTTGGGCCTGTAATTTGTAAATACTCTAACACGGAGTGGGCATGTACAGATCGCTTCTGGGACCCCATAATATCGAATTTTCGGGTGCTTTGGGCCTGAATTTGAGATATAAACGGGTACTGAAGGTGCATGCACATATCGACTTTTTGGCACCTAAAACATCGATTTTGAGCATGTTTTATGCCTGTATTTTGAAAATACTCTAACACGGAGTAGGCATGTACAGATCGCTTCTGGGACCCCTAAATATCGAATTTTCGGATGTTTTGGGACTGAATTTGAGATATCGACTTTTTGGCACCTAAAATATCGATTTTTAGCATGTTTTTAGCCTATATTTTGAAAATATTCTAGCACTGAGTAGGCATGTACAGATCGCTTCTGGGACCCCAAAATATCGAATTTTCGGGTGTTTTGAGCCTGAATTTGAGATATGAACAAGAACAGAAGATGCATGCACATATCGACTTTTGGGCACCTAAAATATCGATTTTGAGCATGTTTTGGACCTGTATTTTGAAAATACTCTAACACGGAGTAGGCATGTACAAATCGCTTCTGGGACCCCTAAATATAGAATTTTCTGGTGTTTTGGGCCTTAATTTGAGATATAAACGCGTACAGAAGATGCATGCACATATCGACTTTTGGGCACCTAAAAGATCGATTTTCAGTATGTTTTTGGCCTGTATTTTGAAAATACTCTAACACGGAGTAGGCATGTACAGATCCCTTCTGGGACCCCTAAATATCGAATTTCCGGGTGTTTTGGGACTGAATTTGAGATATCGCCTTTACGCACCTAAAATATCGATTTTTAGCATGTTTTTAGCCTATATTTTGAAAATATTCTAGCACTGAGTAGGCATGTACAGATTGCTTCTGGGACCCCAAAATATTGAATTTTCGGGTGTTTTGAGCTTGAATTTCAGATATAAACGGGTACAGAAGATACATGCACATATTGACTTTGGGCATCTAAAATATCGATTTTCAGCATGTTTTCGGCCGGTATTTTGAAAATACTCTAACACTGAGTAGGAATGTACAGATCGCTTCTGGGACCCCAAAATATCGATTTTTCGGGTGTTTAGGGCCAGAATTTGAGATATAAACGGGTACAGAAGATGCATGCACATATCGACTTTTGGGCACCTAAAAGATCGATTTTCAGTATGTTTTTGGCCTGTATTTTGAAAATACTCTAACACGGAGTAGGCATGTACAGGTCCCTTCTGGGACCCCTAAATATCGAATTTTCGGGTGTTTTGGGACTGAATTTGAGATATCGACTTTTTTGCACCTAAAATATCGATTTTTAGCATGTTTTTAGCCTATATTTTGAAAATATTCTAGCACTGAGTAGGCATGTACAGATTGCTTCTGGGACCCCAAAATATTGAATTTTCGGGTGTTTTGAGCCTGAATTTGAGATATAAACGGATACAGATGATCCATGCACATATTGACTTTGGGCATCTAAAATATCGATTTTCAGCATGTTTTGGGCCTGTATTTTGAAAATACTCTAACACGGAGTAGGCATGTACAGATCGCTTCTGGGACCCCAAAATATCGAATTTTCGGGTGTTTTGAGCCTGAATTTGAGATATAAGCGGGTACTGAAGATGCATGCACATATCGACTTTTAGGCACATAAAACATCGATTTTGAGCATGTTTTGGGCCTGTATTTTGAAAATACTCTAACACGGAGTAAGCATGTACAGATCGCTTCTGGGACCCCTAAATATCGAATTTTCGGGTGGTTTGGGCCTGAATTTGAGATATCGCCTTTACGCACCTAAAATATCGATTTTTAGCATGTTGTGAGCCTATATTTTGAAAATATTCTAGCACTGAGTAGGCATGTACAGATCGCTTCTGGGACCCCTAAATATCGAATTTTCGGGTGTTTTGGGCCTTAATTTGAGATATCAACTTTTTGGCACCTAAAATATCGATTTTTAGCATGTTTTTAGCCTATATTTTAAAAATCTTCTAGCACTGAGTAGGCATGTACAGATTGCTTCTGGGACCCCAAAATATCGAATTTTCAGGTGCTTTGAGCCTTAATTTGAGATATAAACGCGTACTAAAGGTGCATGCACATATCGACTTTTTGGCACCTAAAACATCGATTTTGAGCATGTTTTGAGCCTATATTTTGAAAATACTCAAACACGGAGTAGGCATGTACAGATCGCTTCTGGGACCCCTAAATATCGAATTTTCGGATGTTTTGGGACTGAATTATAGATATCGACTTTTTGGCACCTAAAATATCGATTTTTAGCATGTTTTTAGCCTATATTTATTCAAAATATTCTAGCACTGAGTAGGCATGTACAGATTGCTTCTGGGACCCCAAAATATTGAATTTTCGGGTGTTTAGGGCCAGAATTTGAGATATAAACGGGTACAGAAGATGTTTGCACATATCGACTTTTGGGCTCCTAAAATATCGATTTTGAGCATGTTTTGTGCCTATATTTTGAAAACATTCTAGCACTGAGTAGGCATGTACAGATCGCTTCTAGGAGCCAAAAATATCGAATTTTCGGGTGTTTAGGGCCAGAATTTGAGATATAAACGGGTACAGAAGATGCATGCACATATCGACTTTTGGGCACCTAAAAGATCGATTTTCAGTATGTTTTTGGCCTGTATTTTGAAAATAATCTAACACGGAGTAGGCATGTACAGATTCCATCTGGGACCCATAAATATCGAATTTTTGGGTGTTTTGGGACTGAATTTGAGATATCGACTTTTTTGCACCTAAAACATCGATTTTTGCATGTTTTGGGCCTGTATTTTGAAAATATTCTAGCACTGAGTAGGCATGTACAGATTGCTTCTGGGACCCCAAAATATTGAATTTTCGGGTGTTTTGAGCCTGAATTTGAGATATAAACGGGTACAGAAGATACATGCACATATTGACTTTGGGCATCTAAAATATCGATTTTCAGTATGTTTTGGGCCTGTATTTTGAAAATACTCTAACACGGAGTAGGCATGTACAGATCGCTTCTGGGACCCCAAAATATTGAATTTTCGGGTGTTTTGAGCCTGAATTTGAGATATAAACGGGTACTGAAGATGCATGCACATATCGACTTTTGGGCACCTAAAACATCGATTTTGAGCATGTTTTGGGCCTGTATTTTGAAAATACTCTAACACGGAGTAGGCATGTACAGATCGCTTCTGGGACCCCTAAATATCGAATTTTCGGGTGTTTTGGGACTGAATTTGAGATATCGCCTTTACGCACCTAAAATATCGATTTTTAGCATGTTGTGAGCCTATATTTTGAAAATATTCTAGCACTGAGTAGGCATGTACAGATCGCTTCTGGGACCCCTAAATATCGAATTTTCGGGTGTTTTGGGCCTTAATTTGAGATATCGACTTTTTGGCACCTAAAATATCGATTTTTAGCATGTATTTAGCCTATATTTTGAAAATATTCTAGCACTAAGTAGGCATTTACATATTGCTTCTGGGACCCCAAAATATCGAATTTTCGGGTGTTTTAAGCCTAAATTTGAGATATAAACGGGTACTGAAGGTGCATGCACATATCGACTTTTTGGCACCTAAAACATCGATTTTGAGCATGTTTTGGGCCTGTATTTTGAAAAAACTCTAACACGGAGTAAGCATGTACAGATCGCTTCTGGGACCCCAAAATATAGAAATTTCGGGAGTTTTGGGCCTTAATTTGAGATATCGACTTTTTGGCACCTAAAATATCGATTTTTATCATGTTTTTAGCCTATATTTATTCAAAATATTCTAGCACTGAGTAGGCATGTACAGATTGCTTCTGGGACCCCAAAATATTGAATTTTCGGGTGTTTATGGCCAGAATTTGAGATATAAACGGGTACAGAAGATGCATGCACATATCGACTTTTGGGCACCTAAAATATCGATTTTGAGCATGTTTTGAGCCTATATTTTGAAAACATTCTGGCACTGAGTAGGCATGTACAGATCGCTTCTGGGACCCCAAAATATCGAATTTTCGGGTGTTTAGGGCCAGAATTTGAGATATAAACGGGTACAGAAGATGCATGCACATATCGACTTTTGGGCACCTAAAAGATCGATTTTCAGTATGTTTTTGGCCTGTATTTTGAAAATACTCTAACACGGAGTAGGCATGTACAGATCGCTTCTGGGACCCCTAAATATCGAATTTTCGGGTGTTTTGGGCCTTAATTTGAGATATCGACTTTTGGCACCTAAAATATCGATTTTTAGCATGTTTTTAGCCTATATTTTGAAAATATTCTAGCACTGAGTAGGCATGTACAGATTGCTTCTGGGACCCCAAAATATCGAATTTTCGGGTGTTTTGAGCCTGAATTTGAGATATAAACGGGTACTGAAGGTGCATGTACATATCGACTTTTTGGCACCTAAAACATCGATTTTGAGCATGTTTTGGGCCTATATTTTGAAAACATTCTAGCACTGAGTAGGCATGTACAGATCGCTTCTTGGACCCCAAAATATCGAATTTTCGGGTGTTTTGAGCCTGAATTTGAGATATAAACGAGTATAGAAGATGCATACACATATTGACTTTGGGCACCAAAAATATCGTTTTTCAGTATGTTTTTGGCCATTATTTTGAAAATACTCTAACACGGAGTAGGCATGTACAGATCGCTTCTGGGACACCTAAATTTTGAAGTTTCGGGTGTTTTGGGACTGAATTTGAGATATCGACTTTTTGGCACCTAAAATATCGATTTTTAGCATGTTTATAGCCTATATTTTGAAAATATTCTAGCACTGAATAGGCATGTACAGATCGCTTCTGGGACCCCAAAATACTGAATTTTCGGGTGTTTAGGGCCAGAATTTGAGATATAAACGGGAACAGAAGATGCATGCACAAATCGACTTTTGCGCACCTAAAAGATCGATTTTCAGTATGTTTTTGGCCTGTATTTTGAAAATTCTCTAACACGGAGTAAGCATGTACAGATCGCTTCTGGGACCCCAAAATATCGAATTTTCGGGTGTTTTGGGACTGAATTTGAGATATCGACTTTTTGGAACCTAAAATATCGATTTTTAGCATGTTTTTAGCCTATATTTTGAAAATATTCTAGCACTGAGTAGGTATGTACAGATTGCTTCTGGGACCCCAAAATATTGAATTTTCGGGTGTTTTGAGCCTGAATTAGAGATATTAACGGGTACAGAAAATACATGCACATATTGACTTTGGGCATCTAAAATATCGATTTTCAGCATGTTTTGGGCATGTATTTTGAAAATACTCTAGCACTGAGTAGGCATGTACAGATCGCTTCTGGGACACCAAAATATCGAATTTTCGGGTGTTTCGAGCCTGAATTTGAGATATAAACGAGTACAGAAGATGCATGCACATATCGACTTTTGGGCACCTAAAATATCGATTTTGAGCATGTTTTGAGCCTATATTTTGAAAACATTCTAGCACTGAGTAGGCATGTACAGATCGCTTCTTGGATCCAAAAATATCGAATTTTCGGGTGTTTAGAGCCAGAATTTGAGATATAAACGGGTACAGAAGATTCATGCACATATCGACTTATGGGCACCTAAAAGATCGATTTTCAGTATGTTTTTGGCCTGTATTTTGAAAATACTCTAACACGGAGTAGGCATGAACAGATCCCTTCTGGGACCCCTAAATATCGAATTTTCGGGTGTTTTGGGACCGAATTTGAGATATCGCCTTTACGCACCTAAAATATCGATTTTTTGCATGTTTTGAGCCTATATTTTGAAAATATTCTAGCACTGAGTAGGCATGTACAGATTGCTTCTGGGACCCCAAAATATTGAATTTTCGGGTGTTTAGGGCCAGAATTTGAGATATAAACGGGTACAGAAGATGCATGCACATATCGACTTTTGGGCACCTAAATTATCAATTTTGAGCATGTTTTGAGCCTATATTTTAAAAACATTCTAGCACTGAGTAGGCATGTACAGATCGCTTCTGGGACCCCAAAATATCGAATTTTCGGGTGTTTTGGGCCTGAATTGATATCGCCTTTACGCACCTAAAATATCGATTTTTAGCATGTTTTGAGCCTATATTTTGAAAATATTCTAGCACTGAGTAGGCATGTACAGATCGCTTCTGGGGCCCCAAAATATCGAATTTTCGGGTGTTTTGAGCTTGAATTTGAGATATAAACGAGTACAGAAGATGCATACACATATCGACTTTTCGGCACCTAAAATATCGATTTGGAGCATGTTTTGAGCTTATATTTTGAAAACATTCTAGCACTGAGTCGGCATGTACAGATCGCTTCTGGGACCCCAAAATATTGAATTTTCGGGTGTTTAGGGCCAGAATTTGAGATATAAAAGGGTACAGAAAATGCATGCACATATCGACTTTTGGGCACCTAAAAGATCGATTTTCAGTATGTTTTTGGCCTGTATTTTGAAAATACTCTAACACGGAGTAGGCATGTACAGATTGCTTCTGGGACCCCTAAATATCGAATTTTCGGGTGTTTTGGGACTGAATTTGAGATATCGACTTTTTTGCACCTAAAATATCGATTTTTAGCATGTTTTGAGCCTATATTTTGAAAATATTCTAGCACTGAGTAGGCATGTACAGATTGCTTCTGGGACCCCAAAATATTGAATTTTCGGGTGTTTTGAGCCTGAATTTGATATATAAACGGGTACAGAGGAAACATGCACATATTGACTTTGGGCACCTTAAATATCGATTTTCAGCATGTTTTGGGCATGTATTTTGAAAATACTCTAGCACTGAGTAGGCATGTACAGATCGCTTCTGGGACCCCAAAATATCGAATTTTCGGGTGTTTTGAGCCTGAATTTGAGATATAAACGGGTACTGAAGATGCATGCACATATCGACTTTTTGGCACCTAAAACATCGATTTTAAGCATGTTTTGGGCCTGTTTTTTGAAAATATTTTAACACGGAGTAGGCATGTACACATCGCTTCTGGGACTCCAAAATATCGAATTTTCTGGTGTTTTGGGCCTGAATTTGAGATATCGCCTTTACGCACCTAAAATATCGATTTTTAGCATGTTTTGAGCCTATATTTTGAAAATATTCCAGCACTGAGTAGGCATGTACAGATCGCTTCTGGGACCCCTAAATATCGAATTTTCGGGTGTTTTGGGCCTTAATTTGAGATATCGACTTTTTGGCACCTAAAATATCGATTTTTAGCATGTTTTTAGCCTATATTTTGAAAATATTCTAGCACTGAGTAGGCATGTACAGATTGCTTCTGGGACCCCAAAATATCGAATTTTCGGGTGTTTTGAGCCTGAATTTGAGATATAAACGGGTACTGAAGATGCATGCACATATCGACTTTTGGGCACCTAAAATAATGATTTTTAGCATGTTTTGAGCCTATATTTTGAAAACATTCTAGCTCTGAGTAGGCATGTACAGATTCCTTCTGGGACCCCAAAATCCTGAATTTTCGGGTGTTTTGAGCCTGAATTTGAGATATAAACGGGTACAGAAGATACATGCACATATTGACTTTGGGCATCTAAAATATCGATTTTTAGCATGTTTTGGGCCTGTATTTTGAAAATATTCTAGCACTGAGTAGGCATGTACAGATTGCTTCTGGGACCCCAAAATATCGAATTTTCGGGTGTTTTGAGCCTGAATTTGAGATATAAACGGGTACTGAAGGTGCATGCACATATGGACTTTTTGGCACCTAAAACATCGATTTTGAGCTTGTTTTGGGCCTGTATTTTGAAAATACTCTAACACGGAGTAGGCATGTACAGATCGCTTCTGGGAACCCAAAATATCGAATTTTCGGGTGTTTAGGGCTAGAATTTGAGATATAAACGCGTACAGAAGATGCATGCACATATTGACTTTTGGGCACCTAAAAGATCGATTTTCAGTATGTTTTTGGCCATTATTTTGAAAATACTCTAACACGGAGTAGGCATGTACAGATCGCTTCTGGGACACCTAAATTTTGAAGTTTCGGGTGTTTTGGGACTGAATTTGAGATATCGACTTTTTGGCACCTAAAATATCGATTTTTAGCATGTTTTTAGCCTATATTTTGAAAATATTCTAGCACTGAATAGGCATGTACAGATCGCTTCTGGGACCCCAAAATACTGAATTTTCGGGTGTTTAGGGCCAGAATTTGAGATATAAACGGAAACAGAAGATGCATGCACATATCGACTTTTGCGCACCTAAAAGATCGATTTTCAGTATGTTTTTGGCCTGTATTTTGAAAATTCTCTAACACGGAGTGAGCATGTACAGATCGCTTCTGGGACCCCAAAATATCGAATTTTCGGGTGTTTTGGGACTGAATTTGAGATATCGACTTTTTGGCACCTAAAATATCGATTTTTAGCATGTTTTTAGCCTATATTTTGAAAATATTCTAGCACTGAGTAGGTATGTACAGATTGCTTCTGGGACCCCAAAATATCGAATTTTCGGGTGTTTTGAGCCTGAATTTGAGATATTAACGGGTACAGAAAATACATGCACATATTGACTTTGGGCATCTAAAATATCGATTTTCAGCATGTTTTGGTCATGTATTTTGAAAATACTCTAGCACTGAGTAGGCATGTACAGATCGCTTCTGGGACACCAAAATATCGAATTTTCGGGTGTTTCGAGCCTGAATTTGAGATATAAACGAGTACAGAAGATGCATGCACATATCGACTTTTGGGCACCTAAAATATCGATTTTGAGCATGTTTTGAGCCTATATTTTGAAAACATTCTAGCACTGAGTAGGCATGTACAGATCGCTTCTTGGATCCAAAAATATCGAATTTTCGGGTGTTTAGAGCCAGAATTTGAGATATAAACGGGTACAGAAGATTCATGCACATATCGACTTATGGGCACCTAAAAGATCGATTTTCAGTATGTTTTTGGCCTGTATTTTGAAAATACTCTAACACGGAGTAGGCATGAACAGATCCCTTCTGGGACCCCTAAATATCGAATTTTCGGGTGTTTTGGGACCGAATTTGAGATATCGCCTTTACGCACCTAAAATATCGATTTTTTGCATGTTTTGAGCCTATATTTTGAAAATATTCTAGCACTGAGTAGGCATGTACAGATCGCTTCTGGGACCCCTAAATATCGAATTTTCGGGTGTTTTGGGCCTTAATTTGAGATATCGACTTTTTGGCACCTAAAATATCGATTTTTAGCATGTTTTTAGCCTATATTTTGAAAATATTCTAGCACTGAGTAGGCATGTACAGATTGCTTCTGGGACCCCAAAATATCGAATTTTCGGGTGTTTTGAGCCTGAATTTGAGATATAAACGGGTACTGAAGATGCATGCACATATCGACTTTTGGGCACCTAAAATAATGATTTTTAGCATGTTTTGAGCCTATATTTTGAAAACATTCTAGCTCTGAGTAGGCATGTACAGATTCCTTCTGGGACCCCAAAATCCTGAATTTTCGGGTGTTTTGAGCCTGAATTTGAGATATAAACGGGTACAGAAGATACATGCACATATTGACTTTGGGCATCTAAAATATCGATTTTTAGCATGTTTTGGGCCTGTATTTTGAAAATATTCTAGCACTGAGTAGGCATGTACAGATTGCTTCTGGGACCCCAAAATATCGAATTTTCGGGTGTTTTGAGCCTGAATTTGAGATATAAACGGGTACTGAAGGTGCATGCACATATGGACTTTTTGGCACCTAAAACATCGATTTTGAGCATGTTTTGGGCCTGTATTTTGAAAATACTCTAACACGGAGTAGGCATGTACAGATCGCTTCTGGGACCCCTAAATATCGAATTTTCGGATGTTTTGGGACTGAATTTGAGATAAAGACTTTTTGGCACCTAAAATATCGATTTTTAGCATGTTTTTAGCCTATATTTTGAAAATATTCTAGCACTGAGTAGGCATGTACAGATTGCTTCTGGGACCCCAAAATATTGAATTTTCGGGTGTTTTGAGCCTGAATTTGATATATAAAAGGGTACAGAAGATACATGCACATATTGACTTTGGGCATCTAAAATATCGATTTTCAGCATGTTTTGGGCATGTATTTTGAAAATACTCTAGCACTGAGTAGGCATGTACAGATCGCTTCTGGGACCCCAAAATATCGAATTTTCGGGTGTTTTGGGCCTGAATTTGAGATATCGCCTTTACGCACCTAAAATATCGATTTTTAGCATGTTTTGAGCCTATATTTTGAAAATATTCTAGCACTGAGTAGGCATGTACAGATCGCTTCTGGGACCCCTAAATATCGAATTTTCGGGTATTTTGGGCCTTAATTTGAGATATCGACTTTTTGGCACCTAAAATATCGATTTTTAACATGTTTTTAGCCTATATTTTGAAAATATTCTAGCACTGAGTAGGCATGTACAGATTGCTTCTGGGACCCCAAAATATCGAATTTTCGGGTGTTTTGAGCCTGAATTTGAGATATAAACGGGTACTGAAGGTGCATGTACATATCGACTTTTTGGCACCTAAAACATCGATTTTGAGCATGTTTTGGGCCTATATTTTGAAAACATTCTAGCACTGAGTAGGCATGTACAGATCGCTTCTGGGACCCCAAAATATCGAATTTTCGGGTGTTTTGAGCCTGAATTTGAGATATAAACGAGTATAGAAGATGCATACACATATTGACTTTGGGCACCAAAAATATCGATTTTGAGCATGTTTTGGGCCTGAATTTTGTAAATACTCTAACACGGAGTAGGCATGTACAGATCGCTTCTGGGACCCCAAAATATCGAATTTTCGGGTGTTTAGGGCCAGAATTTGAGATATAAACGCGTACAGAAGATGCATGCACATATTGACTTTTGGGCACCTAAAAGATCGATTTTCAGTATGTTTTTGGCCTTTATTTTGAAAATACTCTAACACGGAGTAGGCATGTACAGATCGCTTCTGGGTCACCTAAATTTTGAAGTTTCGGGTGTTTTGGGACTGAATTTGAGATATCGACTTTTTGGCACCTAAAATATCGATTTTTAGCATGTTTTTAGCCTATATTTTGAAAATATTCTAGCACTGAATAGGCATGTACAGATCGCTTCTGGGACCCCAAAATATTGAATTTTCGGGTGTTTAGGGCCAGAATTTGAGATATAAACGGGAACAGAAGATGCATGCACATATCGACTTTTGCGCACCTAAAAGATCGATTTTCAGTATGTTTTTGGCCTGTATTTTGAAAATTCTCTAACACGGAGTAAGCATGTACAGATCGCTTCTGCGACCCCAAAATATTGAATTTTCGGGTGTTTTGGGACTGAATTTGATATATAAACGGGTACAGAAGATACATGCACATAATGACTTTGGGCATCTAAAATATCGATTTTCAGCATGTTTTCGGCATGTATTTTGAAAATACTCTAACACGGAGTAGGCATGTACAGATAGCTTCTGGGACCCCAAAATATCGAATTTTCGGGTGTTTAGGGCCAGAATTTGAGATATAAACGCATACAGAAGATGCATGCACATATTGACTTTTGGGCACCTAAAAGATCGATTTTCAGTATGTTTTTGGCCTTTATTTTGAAAATACTCTAACACGGAGTAGGCATGTACAGATCGCTTCTGGGACACCTAAATTTTGAAGTTTCGGGTGTTTTGGGACTGAATTTGAGATATCGACTTTTTGGCACCTAAAATATCGATTTTTAGCATGTTTTTAGCCTATATTTTGAAAATATTCTAGCACTGAATAGGCATGTACAGATCGCTTCTGGGACCCCAAAATATTGAATTTTCGGGTGTTTAGGGCCAGAATTTGAGATATAAACGGGAACAGAAGATGCATGCACATATCGACTTTTGCGCACCTAAAAGATCGATTTTCAGTATGTTTTTGGCCTGTATTTTGAAAATTCTCTAACACGGAGTAAGCATGTACAGATCGCTTCTGCGACCCCAAAATATTGAATTTTCGGGTGTTTTGGGACTGAATTTGATATATAAACGGGTACAGAAGATACATGCACATATTGACTTTGGGCATCTAAAATATCGATTTTCAGCATGTTTTCGGCATGTATTTTGAAAATACTCTAACACGGAGTAGGCATGTACAGATCGCTTCTGGGACCGCAAAATATCGAATTTTCGGGTGTTTTGAGCCTTAATTTGAGATATAAACGGGTACTGAAGATGCATGCACATATCGACTTTTGGGCACCTAAAACATCGATTTTGAGCATGTTTTGGGCCTGTATTCGGTAAATACTCTTAACACGGAGTAGGCATGTACAGATCGCTTCTGGGACCCCATAATATCGAATTTTCGGGTGTTTTGGGCCTGAATTTGATATATCGCCTTTACGCACCTAAAATATCGATTTTTAGCATGTTTAGAGCCTATATTTTGAAAATATTCTAGCACTGAGTAGGTATGTACAGATCGCTTCTGGGACCCCAAAATATCGAATTTTCGGGTGTTTTGAGCCAGAATTTGAGATATAAACGGGTACTGAAGGTGCATGCACATATCGACTTTTTGGCACCTAAAACATCGATTTTGAGCATGTTTTGGGCCTGTATTTTGAAAATACTCTAACACGGAGTAGGCATGTACAGATAGCTTCTGGGACCCCTAAATATCGAATTTTCGGATGTTTTGGGACTGAATTTGAGATATCGACTTTTTGGCACCTAAAATATCGATTTTTAGCATGTTTTTAGCCTATATTTTGAAAATATTCTAGCACTGAGTAGGCATGTACAGATTGCTTCTGGGACCCCAAAATATTGAATTTTCGGGTGTTTAGGGCCAGAATTTGAGATATAAACGGTTACAGAAGATGCATGCACATATCGACTTTTGGGCACCTAAAATATCGATTTTGAGCATGTTTTGAGCCTATATTTTGAAAACATTCTAGCACTGAGTAGGCATGTACAGATCGCTTCTGGGACCCCAAAATATCGATTTTTCGGGTGTTTAGGGCCAGAATTTGAGATATAAACGGGTACAGAAGATGTATGCACATATCGACTTTTGGGCACATAAAAGATCGATTTTCAGTATGTTTTTGGCCTGTAACTTGAAAATACTCAAACACGGAGTAGGCATGTACAGATCCCTTCTGTGACCCCTAAATATCGAATTTTCGGGTGTTTTGGGCCATAATTTCATATATCGACTTTTTGGCACCTAAAATATCGATTTTTAGCATGTTTTTAGCCTATATTTTGAAAATATTCTAGCACTGAGTAGGCATGTACAGATTGCTTCTGGGACCCCAAAATATTGAATTTTCGGGTGTTTTGAGCCTGAATTTGAGATATAAACGGGTACTGAACATGCATGAACATATCGACTTTTGGGCACCTAAAACACCGATTTTGAGCATGTTTTGGGCCTGTATTTTGAAAATACTCTAACACGGAGTACGCATGTACAGATCGCTTCTGGGACCCCAAAATATCGAATTTTCGGGTGTTTTGGGCCTGAATTTGAGATATCGCTTTTTACGCACCTAAAATATCGATTTTTAGCACGTTTTGAGCCTATATTTTGAAAATATTCTAGCACTGAGTAGGCATGTACAGATCGCTTCTGGGACCCCAAAATATCGAATTTTCGGGTGTTTTGAGCTTGAATTTGAGATATAAACGAGTACAGAAGATGCATGCACATATCGACTTTTGGGCACCTAAAATATCGATTTTGAGCATGTTTTGAGCCTATATTTTGAAAACATTCTAGCACTGAGTAGGCATATACAGATCGCTTCTGGAACCCCAAAATATTGAATTTTTGGGTATTTAGGGCCAGAATTTGAGATATAAAAGTGTACAGAAGATGCATGCACATATCGACTTTTGGGCACCTAAAAGATCGATTTTCAGTATGTTTTTGGAATATATTTTGAAAATACTCTAACACTTAGTAGGCATGTACAGATCGCTTCTGGGACCCCTAAATATCGAATTTTCGGGTGTTTTGGGCCTTAATTTGAGATATCGCCTTTACGCACCTAAAATATCGATTTTTAGCATGTTTTGAGCCTATATTTTGAAAATATTCTAGCACTGAGTAGGCATGTACAGATCGCTTCTGGGACCCCAAAATATCAAATTTTCGGGTGTTTTGAGCTTGAATTTGAGATATAAACGAGTACAGAAGATGCATGCACATATCGACTTTTGGGCACCTAAAATATCGATTTTGAGCATGTTTTGAGCCTATATTTTGAAAACATTCTAGCACTGAGTAGGCATATACAGATCGCTTCTGGAACCCCAAAATATTGAATTTTTGGGTATTTAGGGCCAGAATTTGAGATATAAAAGTGTACAGAAGATGCATGCACATATCGACTTTTGGGCACCTAAAATATCGATTTTGAGCATGTTTTGAGCCTATATTTTGAAAACATTCTAGCACTGAGTAGGCATGTACAGATCGCTTCTGGGACCCCAAAATATTGAATTTTCGGGTGTTTAGGGCCAGAATTTGAGATATAAAAGTGTACAGAAGATGCATGCACATATCGACTTTTGGGCACCTAAAAGATCGATTTTCAGTATGTTTTTGGCCTATATTTTGAAAATACTCTAACACGGAGTAGGCATGTACAGATCGCTTCTGGGACCCCTAAATATCGAATTTTCGGGAGTTTTGGGCCTTAATTTGAGATATAAACGGGTACTGAAGGTGCATGCACATATCGACTTTTTGGCACCTAAAACATCGATTTTGAGCATGTTTTGGGCCTGTATTTTGAAAATACTCTAACACGGAGTAGGCATGTACAGATCGCTTCTGGGACCCCTAAATATCGAATTTTCGGATGTTTTGGGACTGAATTTGAGATATCGACTTTTTGGCACCTAAAATATCGATTTTTAGCATGTTTTTAGCCTATATTTTGAAAATATTCTAGCACTGAGTAGGCATGTACAGATTGCTTCTGGGACCCCAAAATAATGAATTTTCGGGTGTTTAGGGCCAGAATTTGAGATATAAACGGTTACAGAAGATGCATGCACATATCGACTTTTGGGCACCTAAAATATCGATTTTGAGCATGTTTTGAGCCTATATTTTGAAAACATTCTAGCACTGAGTAGGCATGTACAGATCGCTTCTGGGACTCCAAAATATCGATTTTTCGGGTGTTTAGGGCCAGAATTTGAGATATAAACGGGTACAGAAGATGCATGCACATATCGACTTTTGGGCACCTTAAAGATCGATTTTCAGTATGTTTTTGGCCTGTATTTTGAAAATACTCTAACACGGAGTAGGCATGTACAGATCCCTTCTGTGACCCCTAAATATCGAATTTTCGGGTGTTTTGGGCCATAATTTCATATATCGACTTTTTGGCACCTAAAATATCGATTTTTAGCACGTTTTGAGCCTATATTTTGAAAATATTCTAGCACTGAGTAGGCATGTACAGATCGCTTCTGGGACCCCAAAATATCGAATTTTCGGGTGTTTTGAGCTTGAATTTGAGATATAAACGAGTACAGAAGATACATGCACATATCGACTTTTGGGCACCTAAAATATCGATTTTGAGCATGTTTTGAGCCTATATTTTGAAAACATTCTAGCACTGAGTAGGCATGTACAGATCGCTTCTGGGACCCCAAAATATTGAATTTTCGGGTATTTAGGGCCAGAATTTGAGATATAAAAGTGTACAGAAGATGCATGCACATATCGACTTTTGGGCACCTAAAAGATCGATTTTCAGTATGTTTTTGGTCTATATTTTGAAAATACTCTAATACGGAGTAGGCATGTACAGATCGCTTCTAGGACCCCTAAATATCGAATTTTCGGGTGTTTTGGGCCTTAATCTGAGATATCGCCTTTACGCACCTAAAATATCGATTTTTAGCATGTTTTGAGCCTATATTTTGAAAATATTCTAGCACTGAGTAGGCATGTACAGATCGCTTCTGGGACCCCAAAATATCGAATTTTCGGGTGTTTAGGGCCAGAATTTGAGATATAAACGAGTACGGAAGATGCATGCACATATTGACTTTTGGGCACCTAAAATATCGATTTTGAGCATGTTTTGAGCCTATATTTTGAAAACATTCTAGCACTGAGTAGGCATGTACATATCGCTTCTGGGACCCCAAAATATCGATTTTTCGGGTGTTTAGGGCCAAAATTTGAGATATAACCGGGTACAGAAGATGCATGCACATATCGACTTTTGGGCACCTAAAAGATCGATTTTCAGTATGTTTTTGGCCTGTATTTTGAAAATACTCTAACACGGAGTAGGCATGTACAGATCCCTTCAGGGACCCCTAAATATCGAATTTTCGGGTGTTTTGGGCCATAATTTCATATATCGACTTTTTGGCACCTAAAATATCGATTTTTAGCATGTTTTTAGCCTATATTTTGAAAATATTCTAGCACTGAGTAAGCATGTACAGATTGCTTCTGGGACCCCAAAATATTGAATTTTCGGGTGTTTTGAGCCTGAATTTGAGATATAAACGGGTACAGAAGATACATGCAAATATTGACTTTGGGCATCTAAAATATCGATTTTCAGCATGTTTTGGGCCTGTATTTTGAAAATACTCTAACACGGAGTAGGCATGTACAGATCACTTCTGGGACCCTAAAATAGCGAATTTTCGGGTGTTTTGAGCCTGAATTTGTGATATGAAAGGGTACTGAACATGCATGCACATATCGACTTTTGGGCACCTAAAACATCGATTTTGAGCATGTTTTGGGCCTGTATTTTGAAAATACTCTAACACGGAGTACGCATGTACAGATCGCTTCTGGGACCCCAAAATATCGAATTTTCAGGTGTATTGGGCCTGAATTTGAGATATCGCTTTTTACGCACCTAAAATATCGATTTTTAGCACGTTTTGAGCCTATATTTTGAAAACATTCTAGCACTGAGTAGGCATGTTCAGATCGCTTCTGGGACCCCAAAATATTGAATTTTCGGGTGTTTAGGGCCAGAATTTGAGATATAAAAGGGTACAGAAGATGCATGCACATATCGACTTTTGGGCACCTAAAAGATCGATTTTCAGTATGTTTTTGGCCTGTATTTTGTAAATACTCTAACACGGAGTAGGCATGTACAGATTGCTTCTGGGACCCCTAAATATCGAATTTTCGGGTTTTTTGGGACTGAATTTGAGATATCGACTTTTTGGCACCTAAAATATCGATTTTTAGTATGTTTTTAGCCTATATTTTGAAAATATTCTAGCACTGAGTAGGCATGTACAGATTGCTTCTGGGACCTCAAAATATTGAATTTTCGGGTGTTTTGAGCCTGAATTTGAGATATAAACGGGTACAGAAGATACATGCACATATTGACTTTGGGCATCTAAAATATCGATTTTCAGTATGTTTTGGGCATGTATTTTGAAAATACTCTAGCACTGAGTAAGCATGTACAGATCGCCTCTGGGACCCCATAATATCGAATTTTCGGGTGTTTTGGGACTGAATTTGAGATATCGACTTTTTGGCACCTAAAAGATCGATTTTTAGCATGTTTTTAGCCTATATTTTGAAAATATTCTAGCACTGAGTAGGCATGTACAGATTGCTTCTGGGACCCCAAAATATTGAATTTTCGGGTGTTTTGAGCCTGAATTTGAGATATAAACGGGTACAGAAGATACATGCACATATTGACTTTGGGCATCTAAAATATCGATTTTCAGCATGTTTTGGGCCTGTATTTTGAAAATACTCTAACACGGAGTAGGCATGTACATATCACTTCTGGGACCCCAAAATAGCGAATTTTCGGGTGTTTTGAGCCTGAAGTTGAGATATAAACGGGTACTGAACATGCATGAACATATCGACTTTTGGGCACCTAAAACATCGATTTTGAGCATGTTTTGGGCCTGTTTTTTGAAAATACTCTAACACGGAGTACGCATGTACAGATCGCTTCTGGGACCCCTAAATATCGAATTTTCGGGTGTTGTCGGGCTGAATTTGAGATATCGCTTTTTATGCACCTAAAATATCGATTTTTAGCACGTTTTCAGCCTATATTTTGAAAATATTCTAGCACTGAGTAGACATGTACAGATCGCTTCTGGGACCCCAAAATATCGAATTTTCGGGTGTTTTGAGCTTGAATTTGAGATATAAACGAGTACAGAAGATACATGCACATATCGACTTTTGGGAACCTAAAATATCGATTTTGAGCATGTTTTGAGCCTATATTTTGAAAACATTCTAGCACTGAGTAGGCATGTACAGATCGCTTCTGGGACCCCAAAATATTGAATTTTCGGGTATTTAGGGCCAGAATTTGAGATATAAAAGTGTACAGAAGATGCATGCACATATCGACTTTTGGGCACCTAAAAGATCGATTTTCAGTATGTTTTTGGTCTATATTTTGAAAATACTCTAACACGGAGTAGGCATGTACAGATCGCTTCTAGGAACCCTAAATATCGAATTTTCGGGTGTTTTGGGCCTTAATCTGAGATATCGCCTTTACGCACCTAAAATATCGATTTTTAGCATGTTTTGAGCCTATATTTTGAAAATATTCTAGCACTGAGTAGGCATGTACAGATCGCTTCTGGGACCCCAAAATATCGAATTTTCGGGTGTTTAGGGCCAGAATTTGAGATATAAACGAGTACAGAAGATGCATGCACATATCGACTTTTGGGCACCTAAAATATCGATTTTGAGCATGTTTTGAGCCTATATTTTGAAAACATTCTAGCACTGAGTAGGCATGTACATATCGCTTCTGGGACCCCAAAATATCGATTTTTCGGGTGTTTAGGGCCAAAATTTGAGATATAACCGGGTACAGAAGATGCATGCACATATCGACTTTTGGGCACCTAAAAGATCGATTTTCAGTATGTTTTTGGCCTGTATTTTGAAAATACTCTAACACGGAGTAGGCATGTACAGATCCCTTCAGGGACCCCTAAATATCGAATTTTCGGGTGTTTTGGGCCATAATTTCATATATCGACTTTTTGGCACCTAAAATATCGATTTTTAGCATGTTTTTAGCCTATATTTTGAAAATATTCTAGCACTGAGTAAGCATGTACAGATTGCTTCTGGGACCCCAAAATATTGAATTTTCGGGTGTTTTGAGCCTGAATTTGAGATATAAACGGGTACAGAAGATACATGCAAATATTGACTTTGGGCATCTAAAATATCGATTTTCAGCATGTTTTGGGCCTGTATTTTGAAAATACTCTAACACGGAGTAGGCATGTACAGATCACTTCTGGGACCCTAAAATAGCGAATTTTCGGGTGTTTTGAGCCTGAATTTGTGATATGAAAGGGTACTGAACATGCATGCACATATCGACTTTTGGGCACCTAAAACATCGATTTTGAGCATGTTTTGGGCCTGTATTTTGAAAATACTCTAACACGGAGTACGCATGTACAGATCGCTTCTGGGACCCCAAAATATCGAATTTTCAGGTGTATTGGGCCTGAATTTGAGATATCGCTTTTTACGCACCTAAAATATCGATTTTTAGCACGTTTTGAGCCTATATTTTGAAAACATTCTAGCACTGAGTAGGCATGTTCAGATCGCTTCTGGGACCCCAAAATATTGAATTTTCGGGTGTTTAGGGCCAGAATTTGAGATATAAAAGGGTACAGAAGATGCATGCACATATCGACTTTTGGGCACCTAAAAGATCGATTTTCAGTATGTTTTTGGCCTGTATTTTGTAAATACTCTAACACGGAGTAGGCATGTACAGATTGCTTCTGGGACCCCTAAATATCGAATTTTCGGGTTTTTTGGGACTGAATTTGAGATATCGACTTTTTGGCACCTAAAATATCGATTTTTAGTATGTTTTTAGCCTATATTTTGAAAATATTCTAGCACTGAGTAGGCATGTACAGATTGCTTCTGGGACCTCAAAATATTGAATTTTCGGGTGTTTTGAGCCTGAATTTGAGATATAAACGGGTACAGAAGATACATGCACATATTGACTTTGGGCATCTAAAATATCGATTTTCAGTATGTTTTGGGCATGTATTTTGAAAATACTCTAGCACTGAGTAAGCATGTACAGATCGCCTCTGGGACCCCATAATATCGAATTTTCGGGTGTTTTGGGACTGAATTTGAGATATCGACTTTTTGGCACCTAAAAGATCGATTTTTAGCATGTTTTTAGCCTATATTTTGAAAATATTCTAGCACTGAGTAGGCATGTACAGATTGCTTCTGGGACCCCAAAATATTGAATTTTCGGGTGTTTTGAGCCTGAATTTGAGATATAAACGGGTACAGAAGATACATGCACATATTGACTTTGGGCATCTAAAATATCGATTTTCAGCATGTTTTGGGCCTGTATTTTGAAAATACTCTAACACGGAGTAGGCATGTACATATCACTTCTGGGACCCCAAAATAGCGAATTTTCGGGTGTTTTGAGCCTGAATTTGAGATATAAACGGGTACTGAACATGCATGAACATATCGACTTTTGGGCACCTAAAACATCGATTTTGAGCATGTTTTGGGCCTGTTTTTTGAAAATACTCTAACACGGAGTACGCATGTACAGATCGCTTCTGGGACCCCTAAATATCGAATTTTCGGGTGTTGTCGGGCTGAATTTGAGATATCGCTTTTTATGCACCTAAAATATCGATTTTTAGCACGTTTTCAGCCTATATTTTGAAAATATTCTAGCACTGAGTAGACATGTACAGATCGCTTCTGGGACCCCAAAATATCGAATTTTCGGGTGTTTTGAGCTTGAATTTGAGATATAAACGAGTACAGAAGATACATGCACATATCGACTTTTGGGAACCTAAAATATCGATTTTGAGCATGTTTTGAGCCTATATTTTGAAAACATTCTAGCACTGAGTAGGCATGTACAGATCGCTTCTGGGACCCCAAAATATTGAATTTTCGGGTATTTAGGGCCAGAATTTGAGATATAAAAGTGTACAGAAGATGCATGCACATATCGACTTTTGGGCACCTAAAAGATCGATTTTCAGTATGTTTTTGGCCTATATTTTGAAAATACTCTAACACGGAGTAGGCATGTACAGATCGCTTCTGGGACCCCTAAATATCGAATTTTCGGGTGTTTTGGGCCTTAATTTGAGATATCGCCTTTACGCACCTAAAATATAGATTATTAGCATGTTTTGAGCCTATATTTTGAAAATATTCTAGCACTGAGTAGGCATGTACAGATCGCTTCTGGGACCCCAAAATATCGAATTTTCGGGTGTATAGGGCCAGAATTTGAGATATAAACGAGTACAGAAGATGCATGCACATATCGACTTTTGGGCACCTAAAATATCGATTTTGAGCATGTTTTGAGCCTATATTTTGAAAACATTCTAGCACTGAGTAGGCACGTACAAATCGCTTCTGGGACCCCAAAATATCGATTTTTCGGGTGCTTAGGGCCAGAATTTGAGATATAACCGGGCACAGAAGATGCATGCACATATCGACTTTTGGGCACCTAAAAGATCGATTTTCAGTATGTTTTTGGCCTGTATTTTAAAAATACTCTAACACGGAGTAGGCATGTACAGATCCCTTCTGGGACCCCTAAATATCGAATTTTCGGGTTTTTTTTGCCATAATTTCATATATCGACTTTTTGGCACCTAAAATATCGATTTTTAGCATGTTTTTAGCCTATATTTTGAAAATATTCTAGCACTGAGTAGGCATGTACAGATTGCTTCTGGGACCCCAAAATAGCGAATTTTCGGGTGTTTTGAGCCTGAATTTGAGATATAAAAGGGTACTGAACATGCATGCACATATCGACTTTTGGGCACCTAAAACATCGATTTTGAGCATGTTTTGGGCCTGTATTTTGAAAATACTCTAACACGGAGTACGCATGTACAGATCGCTTCTGGGACCCCAAAATATCGAATTTTCAGGTGTTTTTGGCCTGAATTTGAGATATCGCTTGTTACGCACCTAAAATATCGATTTTTAGCACGTTTTGAGCCTATATTTTGAAAATATTCTAGCACTGAGTAGGCATGTACAGATCGCTTCTGGGACCCCTAAATATCGAATTTTCGGGTTTTTTGGGACTGAATTTGAGATATCGAATTTTTGGCACCTAAAATATCGATTTTTAGTATGTTTTTAGCCTATATTTTGAAAATATTCTAGCACTGAGTAGGCATGTACAGATTGCTTCTGGGACCCCAAAATATTGAATTTTCGGGTGTTTTGAGCCTGAATTTGAGATATAAACGGGTACAGAAGATACATGCACATATTGACTTTGGGCATCTAAAATATCGATTTTCAGTATGTTTTGGGCATGTATTTTGAAAATACTCTAGCACTGAGTAAGCATGTACAGATCGCCTCTGGGACCCCATAATATCGAATTTTCGGGTGTTTTGGGACTGAATTTGAGATATCGACTTTTTGGCACCTAAAAGATCGATTTTTAGCATGTTTTTAGCCTATATTTTGAAAATATTCTAGCACTGAGTAGGCATGTACAGATTGCTTCTGGGACCCCAAAATATTGAATTTTCGGGTGTTTTGAGCCTGAATTTGAGATATAAACGGGTACAGAAGATACATGCACATATTGACTTTGGGCATCTAAAATATCGATTTTCAGCATGTTTTGGGCCTGTATTTTGAAAATACTCTAACACGGAGTAGGCATGTACATATCACTTCTGGGACCCCAAAATAGCGAATTTTCGGGTGTTTTGAGCCTGAATTTGAGATATAAACGGGTACTGAACATGCATGAACATATCGACTTTTGGGCACCTAAAACATCGATTTTGAGCATGTTTTGGGCCTGTTTTTTGAAAATACTCTAACACGGAGTACGCATGTACAGATCGCTTCTGGGACCCCTAAATATCGAATTTTCGGGTGTTGTCGGGCTGAATTTGAGATATCGCTTTTTATGCACCTAAAATATCGATTTTTAGCACGTTTTCAGCCTATATTTTGAAAATATTCTAGCACTGAGTAGGCATGTACAGATCGCTTCTGGGACCCCAAAATATCGAATTTTCGGGTGTTTTGAGCTTGAATTTGAGATATAAACGAGTACAGAAGATACATGCACATATCGACTTTTGGGCACCTAAAATATCGATTTTGAGCATGTTTTGAGCCTATATTTTGAAAACATTCTAGCACTGAGTAGGCATGTACAAATCGCTTCTGGGACCCCAAAATATCGATTTTTCGGGTGTTTAGGGCCAGAATTTGAGATATAACCGGGCACAGAAGATGCATGCACATATCGACTTTTGGGCACCTAAAAGATCGATTTTCAGTATGTTTTTGGCCTGTATTTTAAAAATACTCTAACACGGAGTAGGCATGTACAGATCCCTTCTGGGACCCCTAAATATCGAATTTTCGGGTGTTTTGGGCCATAATTTCATATATCGACTTTTTGGCACCTAAAATATCGATTTTTAGCATGTTTTTAGCCTATATTTTGAAAATATTCTAGCACTGAGTAGGCATGTACAGATTGCTTCTGGGACCCCAAAATATTGAATTTTCGGGTGTTTTGAGCCTGAATTTGAGATATAAACGGGTACAGAAGATACATGCAAATATTGACTTTGGGCATCTAAAATATCGATTTTCAGCATGTTTTGGGCCTGTATTTTGAAAATACTCTAACACTGAGTAGGCATGTACAGATCACTTCTGGGACCCCAAAATAGCGAATTTTCGGGTGTTTTGAGCCTGAATTTGAGATATAAAAGGGTACTGAACATGCATGCACATATCGACTTTTGGGCACCTAAAACATCGATTTTGAGCATGTTTTGGGCCTGTATTTTGAAAATACTCTAACACGGAGTACGCATGTACAGATCGCTTCTGGGACCCCAAAATATCGAATTTTCAGGTGTTTTTGGCCTGAATTTGAGATATCGCTTGTTACGCACCTAAAATATCGATTTTTAGCACGTTTTGAGCCTATATTTTGAAAATATTCTAGCACTGAGTAGGCATGTACAGATCGCTTCTGGGACCCCTAAATATCGAATTTTCGGGTTTTTTGGGACTGAATTTGAGATATCGAATTTTTGGCACCTAAAATATCGATTTTTAGTATGTTTTTTGCCTATATTTTGAAAATATTCTAGCACTGAGTAGGCATGTACAGATTGCTTCTGGGACCCCAAAATATTGAATTTTCGGGTGTTTTGAGCCTGAATTTGAGATATAAACGGGTACAGAAGATACATGCACATATTGACTTTGGGCATCTAAAATATCGATTTTCAGTATGTTTTGGGCATGTATTTTGAAAATACTCTAGCACTGAGTAAGCATGTACAGATCGCCTCTGGGACCCCATAATATCGAATTTTCGGGTGTTTTGGGACTGAATTTGAGATATCGACTTTTTGGCACCTAAAAGATCGATTTTTAGCATGTTTTTAGCCTATATTTTGAAAATATTCTAGCACTGAGTAGGCATGTACAGATTGCTTCTGGGACCCCAAAATATTGAATTTTCGGGTGTTTTGAGCCTGAATTTGAGATATAAACGGGTACAGAAGATACATGCACATATTGACTTTGGGCATCTAAAATATCGATTTTCAGCATGTTTTGGGCCTGTATTTTGAAAATACTCTAACACGGAGTAGGCATGT
Source organism: Petrolisthes cinctipes (assembly GCA_033782935.1). Classification (NCBI taxonomy): domain Eukaryota; kingdom Metazoa; phylum Arthropoda; class Malacostraca; order Decapoda; family Porcellanidae; genus Petrolisthes; species Petrolisthes cinctipes. The sequence goes on along the minus strand of JAWQEG010001115.1, from coordinate 311,576 downwards.
ACATATCACTTCTGGGACCCCAAAATAGCGAATTTTCGGGTGTTTTGAGCCTGAATTTGAGATATAAACGGGTACTGAACATGCATGAACATATCGACTTTTGGGCACCTAAAACATCGATTTTGAGCATGTTTTGGGCCTGTGTTTTGAAAATACTCTAACACGGAGTACGCATGTACAGATCGCTTCTGGGACCCCTAAATATCGAATTTTCGGGTGATGTGGGGCTGAATTTGAGATATCGCTTTTTATGCACCTAAAATATCGATTTTTAGCACGTTTTGAGCCTATATTTTGAAAATATTCTAGCACTGAGTAGGCATGTACAGATCGCTTCTGAGACCCCAAAATATCGAATTTTCGGGTGTTTTGAGCTTGAATTTGAGATATAAACGAGTACAGAAGATACATGCACATATCGACTTTTGGGCACCTAAAATATCGATTTTTAGCATGTTTTTAGCCTATATTTTGAAAATATTCTAGCTCTGAGTAGGCATGTACAGATCGCTTCTGGGACCCAAAAATATCGAATTTTCGGGTGTTTTGAGCCTGAATTTGAGATATAAACGGGTACTGAAGATGCATGCACATATCGACTTTTGGGCACCTAAAAGATCGATTTTCAGTATGTTTTTGGCCTGTATTTTGAAAATACTCTAACACGGAGTAGGCATGTACAGATCTTTTAGGTGCCCAAAAGTCGATATGTGCATGCATCTTCAGTACCCGTTTACATCTCAAATTCAGGCTCAAAACACCCGAAAATTCAATATTTTGGGGTCCCAGAAGCAATCTGTACATGCCTACTCAGTGCTAGAATATTTTCAAAATATAGGCTCAAAACGTGCTAAAAATCGATATTTTAGGTGCGTAAAGGCGATATCTCAAATTCAGGCCCAAAACACACGAAAATTCGATATTTTGGGGTCCCAGAAGCGATGTGTACATGCCTACTCCGTGTTACAGTATTTTCAAAATACAGGCCCAAAACATGCTCAAAATCGAAGTTTTAGGTGCCCAAAAGTCGATATGTGCATGCATCTTCAGTACCCGTTTATATCTCAAATTCAGGCACAAAACACCCGAAATTTCGATATTTTGGTGTCCCAGAAGCGATCTGTACATGCCTACTCCATGTTAGAGTATTTTCAAAATACAGACCCAAAACATGATGAAAATCGATATTTTAGATGCCCAAAGTCAATATGTGCATGTATCTTCTGTACCCGTTTATATCTCAAATTCAGGCTCGAAACACCCGAAAAGTCAATATTTTGGGGTCCCAGAAGCATTCTGTGCATGCCTACTCAGTGCTAGAAAATTTTGAAAAAATATAGGCTAAAAACATGCTAAAAATCGATAGTTTAGGTGCCAAAAAGTCGATATCTCAAATTAAGGCCCAAAACACCCGAAAATTCGAAATTTAGGGGTCCCAGAAGCGATCTGTACATGCCTACTCCGTGTTAGAGTATTTTCAAAATACAGGCCCAAAACATGCTCAAAATCGATGTTTTAGGTTCCAAAAAGTCGATATATGCATGCATCTTTAGTACCCGTTTATATCTTAAATTCAAGCTCAAAACACCCGAAAATTCGATATTTTGGGGTCCCAGAAGCAATCTGTACATGCCTACTCAGTGCTAGAATGTTTTCAAAATATAGGCTCAAAACATGCTCAAAATCGAAATTTTAGGTGCCCAAAAGTCGATATGTTCATGCATCTTCTGTACTCGTTTATATCTCAAATTCAGGCTCAAAACACCCGAAAATTCGATATTTTGGGGTCCCAGAAGCGATCTTTACATGCCTACTCAATGCTAGAATATTTTCAAAATATAGGCTCAAAACATGCTAAAAATCGATATTTTAGGTGCGTAAAGGCGATATCTCAAATTCAGGCCCAAAACACAAGAAAATTCGATATTATGGGGTCCCAGAAGCGATCTGTGCATGCCTACTCAGTGTTAGAGTATTTACAAAATACAGGCCCAAAACATGCTCAAAATCGATGTTTTAGGTGCCCAAAAGTCAATATGTGCATGCATCTTCAGTACACGTTTATATCTCAAATTCAGGCTCAAAACACCCGAAAATTCGATATTTTGGGGTCCCAGAAGCGATCTGTACATGCCTACTTCATGTTAGAGTATTTTCAAAATACAGGCCCAAAACATGCTGAAAATCGATATTTTAGATGCCCAAAGTCAGTATGTGCATGTATCTTCTGTACCCGTTTATATCTCAAATTCAGGCTCAAAACACCCGAAAATTCAATATTTTGGGGTCCCAGAAGCAATCTGTACATGCCTACTCAGTGCTAGAATATTTTCAAAATATAGGCTAAAAACATGCTAAAAATCGATCTTTTAGGTGCCAAAAAGTCGATATCTCAAATTCAGTCCCAAAACACCCGAAAATTCGATATTATGGGGTCCCAGAGGCGATCTGTACATGCTTACTCAGTGCTAGAGTATTTTCAAAATACATGCCCAAAACATACTGAAAATCGATATTTTAGATGCCCAAAGTCAATATGTGCATGTATCTTCTGTACCCGTTTATATCTCAAATTCAGGCTCAAAACACCCGAAAATTCAATATTTTGGGGTCCCAGAAGCAATCTGTACATGCCTACTCAGTGCTAGAATATTTTCAAAATATAGGCTAAAAACATACTAAAAATCGATATTTTAGGTGCCAAAAATTCGATATCTCAAATTCAGTCCCAAAAAACCCGAAAATTCGATATTTAGGGGTCCCAGAAGCGATCTGTACATGCCTACTCAGTGCTAGAATATTTTCAAAATATAGGCTCAAAACGTGCTAAAAATCGATATTTTAGGTGCGTAACAAGCGATATCTCAAATTCAGGCCAAAAACACCTGAAAATTCGATATTTTGGGGTCCCAGAAGCGATCTGTACATGCGTACTCCGTGTTAGAGTATTTTCAAAATACAGGCCCAAAACATGCTCAAAATCGATGTTTTAGGTGCCCAAAAGTCGATATGTGCATGCATGTTCAGTACCCTTTTATATCTCAAATTCAGGCTCAAAACACCCGAAAATTCGCTATTTTGGGGTCCCAGAAGTGATCTGTACATGCCTACTCAGTGTTAGAGTATTTTCAAAATACAGGCCCAAAACATGCTGAAAATCGATATTTTAGATGCCCAAAGTCAATATTTGCATGTATCTTCTGTACCCGTTTATATCTCAAATTCAGGCTCAAAACACCCGAAAATTAAATATTTTGGGGTCCCAGAAGCAATCTGTACATGCCTACTCAGTGCTAGAATATTTTCAAAATATAGGCTAAAAACATGCTAAAAATCGATATTTTAGGTGCCAAAAAGTCGATATATGAAATTATGGCCCAAAACACCCGAAAATTCGATATTTAGGGGTCCCAGAAGGGATCTGTACATGCCTACTCCGTGTTAGAGTATTTTTAAAATACAGGCCAAAAACATACTGAAAATCGATCTTTTAGGTGCCCAAAAGTCGATATGTGCATGAATCTTCTGTGCCCGGTTATATCTCAAATTCTGGCCCTAAACACCCGAAAAATCGATATTTTGGGGTCCCAGAAGCGATCTGTACATGCCTACTCAGTGCTAGAATGTTTTCAAAATATAGGCTCAAAACATGCTCAAAATCGATATTTTAGGTGCCCAAAAGTCGATATGTGCATGCATCTTCTGTACTCGTTTATATCTCAAATTCTGGCCCTAAACACCCGAAAATTCGATATTTTGGGGTCCCAGAAGCGATCTGTACATGCCTACTCAGTGCTAGAATATTTTCAAAATATAGGCTCAAAACATGCTAAAAATCGATATTTTAGGTGCGTAAAGGCGATATCTCAAATTAAGGCCCAAAACACCCGAAAATTCGATATTTAGGGGTCCCAGAAGCGATCTGTACATGCCTACTCCGTGTTAGAGTATTTTCAAAATATAGGCCAAAAACATACTGAAAATCGATCTTTTAGGTGCCCAAAAGTCGATATGTGCATGCATCTTCTGTACACTTTTATATCTCAAATTCTGGCCCTAAATACCCGAAAATTCAATATTTTGGGGTCCCAGAAGCGATCTGTACATGCCTACTCAGTGCTAGAATGTTTTCAAAATATAGGCTCAAAACATGCACAAAATCGATATTTTAGGTGCATAAAAAGCGATATCTCAAATTCAGCCCCACAACACCCGAAAATTCGATATTTAGGGGTCCCAGAAGCGATCTGTACATGCGTACTCCGTGTTAGAGTATTTTCAAAAAACAGGCCCAAAACATGCTCAAAATCGATGTTTTAGGTGCCCAAAAGTAGATATGTTCATGCATGTTCAGTACCCGTTTATATCTCAAATTCAGGCTCAAAACACCCGAAAATTCAATATTTTGGGGTCCCAGAAGGAATCTGTACATGCCTACTCAGTGCTAGAATATTTTCAAAATATAGGCTAAAAACATGCTAAAAATCGATCTTTTAGGTGCCAAAAAGTCGATATCTCAAATTCAGTCCCAAAACACCCGAAAATTCGATATTATGGGGTCCCAGAGGCGATCTGTACATGCTTACTCAGTGCTAGAGTATTTTCAAAATACATGCCCAAAACATACTGAAAATCGATATTTTAGATGCCCAAAGTCAATATGTGCATGTATCTTCTGTACCCGTTTATATCTCAAATTCAGGCTCAAAACACCCGAAAATTCAATATTTTGGGGTCCCAGAAGCAATCTGTACATGCCTACTCAGTGCTAGAATATTTTCAAAATATAGGCTAAAAACATACTAAAAATCGATATTTTAGGTGCCAAAAATTCGATATCTCAAATTCAGTCCCAAAAAACCCGAAAATTCGATATTTAGGGGTCCCAGAAGCGATCTGTACATGCCTACTTAGTGCTAGAATATTTTCAAAATATAGGCTCAAAACGTGCTAAAAATCGATATTTTAGGTGCGTAACAAGCGATATCTCAAATTCAGGCCAAAAACACCTGAAAATTCGATATTTTGGGGTCCCAGAAGCGATCTGTACATGCGTACTCCGTGTTAGAGTATTTTCAAAATACAGGCCCAAAACATGCTCAAAATCGATGTTTTAGGTGCCCAAAAGTCGATATGTGCATGCATGTTCAGTACCCTTTTATATCTCAAATTCAGGCTCAAAACACCCGAAAATTCGCTATTTTGGGGTCCCAGAAGTGATCTGTACATGCCTACTCAGTGTTAGAGTATTTTCAAAATACAGGCCCAAAACATGCTGAAAATCGATATTTTAGATGCCCAAAGTCAATATTTGCATGTATCTTCTGTACCCGTTTATATCTCAAATTCAGGCTCAAAACACCCGAAAATTCAATATTTTGGGGTCCCAGAAGCAATCTGTACATGCCTACTCAGTGCTAGAATATTTTCAAAATATAGGCTAAAAACATGCTAAAAATCGATATTTTAGGTGCCAAAAAGTCGATATATGAAATTATGGCCCAAAACACCCGAAAATTCGATATTTAGGGGTCCCAGAAGGGATCTGTACATGCCTACTCCGTGTTAGAGTATTTTTAAAATACAGGCCAAAAACATACTGAAATCGATCTTTTAGGTGCCCAAAAGTCGATATGTGCATGCATCTTCTGTGCCCGGTTATATCTCAAATTAAGGCACAAAACACCCGAAAATTCGATATTTAGGGGTCCCAGAAGCGATCTGTACATGCCTACTCCGTGTTAGAGTATTTTCAAAATATAGGCCAAAAACATACTGAAAATCGATCTTTTAGGTTCCCAAAAGTCGATATGTGCATGCATCTTCTGTACACTTTTATATCTCAAATTCTGGCCCTAAATACCCGAAAATTCAATATTTTGGGGTCCCAGATGCGATCTGTACATGCCTACTCAGTGCTAGAATATTTTCAAAATATAGGCTCAAAACATGCTCAAAATCGATATTTTAGGTTCCCAAAAGTCGATATGTGCATGTATCTTCTGTACCCGTTTATATCTCAAATTCAAGCTCAAAACACCCGAAAATTCGATATTTTGGGGTCCCAGAAGCGATCTGTACATGCCTACTCAGTGCTAGAATATTTTCAAAATATAGGCTCAAAACGTGCTAAAAATCGATATTTTAGGTGCATAAAAAGCGATATCTCAAATTCAGCCCCACAACACCCGAAAATTCGATATTTAGGGGTCCCAGAAGCGATCTGTACATGCGTACTCCGTGTTAGAGTTTTTTAAAAAAACAGGCCCAAAACATGCTCAAAATCGATGTTTTAGGTGCCCAAAAGTCGATATGTTCATGCATGTTCAATACCCGTTTATATCTCAAATTCAGGCTCAAAACACCCGAAAATTCGCTATTTTGGGGTCCCAGAAGTGATATGTACATGCCTACTCCGTGTTAGAGTATTTTCAAAATACATGCCCAAAACATGCTGAAAATCGATATTTTAGATGCCCAAAGTCAATATGTGCATGTATCTTCTGTACCCGTTTATATCTCAAATTCAGGCTCAAAACACCCGAAAATTCAATATTTTGGGGTCCCAGAAGCAATCTGTACATGCCTACTCAGTGCTAGAATATTTTCAAAATATAGGCTAAAAACATGCTAAAAATCGATCTTTTAGGTGCCAAAAAGTCGATATCTCAAATTCAGTCCCAAAACACCCGAAAATTCGATATTATGGGGTCCCAGAGGCGATCTGTACATGCTTACTCAGTGCTAGAGTATTTTCAAAATACATGCCCAAAACATACTGAAAATCGATATTTTAGATGCCCAAAGTCAATATGTGCATGTATCTTCTGTACCCGTTTATATCTCAAATTCAGGCTTAAAACACCCGAAAATTTAATATTTTGGGGTCCCAGAAGCAATCTGTACATGCCTACTCAGTGCTAGAATATTTTCAAAATATAGGCTAAAAACATACTAAAAATCGATATTTTAGGTGCCAAAAAGTCGATATCTCAAATTCAGTCCCAAAAAACCCGAAAATTCGACATTTAGGGGTCCCAGAAGCAATCTGTACATGCCTACTCCGTGTTAGAGTATTTACAAAATACAGGCCAAAAACATACTGAAAATCGATCTTTTAGGTGCCCAAAAGTCGATATGTGCATGCATCTTCTGTACCCTTTTATATCTCAAATTCTGGCCCTAAACACCCGAAAATTCAATATTTTGGGGTCCCAGAAGCGATCTGAACATGCCTACTCAGTGCTAGAATGTTTTCAAAATATAGGCTCAAAACATGCTCAAAATCGATATTTTAGGTGCCTGAAAGTCGATATGTGCATGCATCTTCTGTACTCGTTTATATCTCAAATTTATGCTCAAAACACCCGAAAATTCGATATTTTTTGGTCCCAGAAGCGATCTGTACATGCCTACTCAGTGCTAGAATATTTTCAAATTATAGGCTCAAAACGTGCTAAAAATCGATATTTTAGGTGCGTAAAAAGCGATATCTCAAATTCAGGCCCAATACACCTGAAAATTCGATATTTTGGGGTCCCAGAAGCGATCTGTACATGCGTACTCCGTGTTAGAGTATTTTCAAAATACAGGCCCAAAACATGCTCAAAATCGATGTTTTAGGTGCCCAAAAGTCGATATGTGATGCATGTTCAGTACCCTTTCATATCTCAAATTCAGGCTCAAAACACCCGAAAATTCGCTATTTTAGGGTCCCAGAAGTGATCTGTACATGCCTACTCCGTGTTAGAGTATTTTCAAAATACAGGCCCAAAACATGCTGAAAATCGATATTTTAGATGCCCAAAGTCAATATTTGCATGTATCTTCTGCACCCGTTTATATCTCAAATTCATGCTCAAAACACCCGAAAATTCAATATTTTGGGGTCCCAGAAGCAATATATACATGCTTACTCAGTGCTAGAATATTTTCAAAATATAGGCTAAAAACATGCTAAAAATCGATATTTTAGGTGCCAAAAAGTCGATATATGAAATTATGGCCCAAAACACCCGAAAATTCGATATTTAGGGGTCCCAGAAGGGATCTGTACATGCCTACTCCGTGTTAGAGTATTTTCAAAATACAGGCCAAAAACATACTGAAAATCGATCTTTTAGGTGCCCAAAAGTCGATATGTGCATGCATCTTCTGTACCCGGTTATATCTCAAATTCTGGCCCTAAACACCCGAAAAATCGATATTTTGGGGTCCCAGAAGCGATATGTACATGCCTACTCATTGCTAGAATGTTTTCAAAATATAGGCTCAAAACATGCTCAAAATCGATATTTTAGGTGCCCAAAAGTCGATATGTGCATGCATCTTCTGTACTCGTTTATATCTCAAATTCTGGCCCTAAACACCCGAAAATTCGATATTTTGGGGTCCCAGAAGCGATCTGTACATGCCTACTCAGTGCTAGAATATTTTCAAAATATAGGCTCAAAACATGCTAAAAATCGATATTTTAGGTGCGTAAAGGCGATATCTCAAATTAAGGCCCAAAACACCCGAAAATTCGATATTTAGGGGTCCCAGAAGCGATCTGTACATGCCTACTCCGTGTTAGAGTATTTTCAAAATATAGGCCAAAAACATACTGAAAATCGATCTTTTAGGTGCCCAAAAGTCGATATGTGCATACATCTTCTGTACACTTTTATATCTCAAATTCTGGCCCTAAATACCCGAAAATTCAATATTTTGGGGTCTCAGAAGCGATCTGTACATGCCTACTCAGTGCTAGAATGTTTTCAAAATATAGGCTCAAAACATGCTCAAAATCGATATTTTAGGTGCCCAAAAGTCGATATGTGCATGTATCTTCTGTACTCGTTTATATCTCAAATTCAAGCTCAAAACACCCGAAAATTCGATATTTTGGGGTCCCAGAAGTGATATGTACATGCCTACTCCGTGTTAGAGTATTTTCAAAATACAGGCCCAAAACATGCTGAAAATCGATATTTTAGATGCCCAAAGTCAATATGTGCATGTATCTTCTGTACCCGTTTATATCTCAAATTCAGGCTCAAAACACCCGAAAATTCAATATTTTGGGGTCCCAGAAGCAATCTGTACATGCCTACTCAGTGCTAGAATATTTTCAAAATATAGGCTAAAAACATGCTAAAAATCGATCTTTTAGGTGCCAAAAAGTCGATATCTCAAATTCAGTCCCAAAACACCCGAAAATTCGATATTATGGGGTCCCAGAGGCGATCTGTACATGCTTACTCAGTGCTAGAGTATTTTCAAAATACATGCCCAAAACATACTGAAAATCGATATTTTAGATGCCCAAAGTCAATATGTGCATGTATCTTCTGTACCCGTTTATATCTCAAATTCAGGCTCAAAACACCCGAAAATTCAATATTTTGGGGTCCCAGAAGCAATCTGTACATGCCTACTCAGTGCTAGAATATTTTCAAAATATAGGCTAAAAACATACTAAAAATCGATATTTTAGGTGCCAAAAATTCGATATCTCAAATTCAGTCCCAAAAAACCCGAAAATTCGATATTTAGGGGTCCCAGAAGCGATCTGTACATGCCTACTCAGTGCTAGAATATTTTCAAAATATAGGCTCAAAACGTGCTAAAAATCGATATTTTAGGTGCGTAACAAGCGATATCTCAAATTCAGGCCAAAAACACCTGAAAATTCGATATTTTGGGGTCCCAGAAGCGATCTGTACATGCGTACTCCGTGTTAGAGTATTTTCAAAATACAGGCCCAAAACAAGCTCAAAATCGATGTTTTAGGTGCCCAAAAGTCGATATGTGCATGCATGTTCAGTACCCTTTTATATCTCAAATTCAGGCTCAAAACACCCGAAAATTCGCTATTTTGGGGTCCCAGAAGTGATCTGTACATGCCTACTCAGTGTTAGAGTATTTTCAAAATACAGGCCCAAAACATGCTGAAAATCGATATTTTAGATGCCCAAAGTCAATATTTGCATGTATCTTCTGTACCCGTTTATATCTCAAATTCAGGCTCAAAACACCCGAAAATTCAATATTTTGGGGTCCCAGAAGCAATCTGTACATGCCTACTCATTGCTATAATATTTTCAAAATATAGGCTAAAAACATGCTAAAAATCGATATTTTAGGTGCCAAAAAGTCGATATATGAAATTCTGGCCCTAAACACCCGAAAAATCGATATTTTGGGGTCTCAGAAGCGATCTGTACATGCCTACTCAGTGCTAGAATGTTTTCAAAATATAGGCTCAAAACATGCTCAAAATCGATATTTTAGGAGCCCAAAAGTCGATATGTGCATGCATCTTCTGTACTCGTTTATATCTCAAATTCTGGCCCTAAACACCCGAAAATTCGATATTTTGGGGTCCCAGAAGCGATCTGTACATGCCTACTCAGTGCTAGAATATTTTCAAAATATAGGCTCAAAACATGCTAAAAATCGATATTTTAGGTGCGTAAAGGCGATATCTCAAATTAAGGCCCAAAACACCCGAAAATTCGATATTTAGGGGTCCCAGAAGCGATCTGTACATGCCTACTCCGTGTTAGAGTATTTTCAAAATACAGGCCAAAAACATACTGAAAATCGATCTTTTAGGTGCCCAAAAGTCGATATGTGCATGCATCTTCTGTACCCTTTTATATCTCAAATTCTGGCCCTAAACACCCGAAAATTCGATATTTTGGGGTCCCAGAAGCGATCTGAACATGCCTACTCAGTGCTAGAATGTTTTCAAAATATAGGCTCAAAACATGCTCAAAATCGATAATTTAGGTGCCTGAAAGTCGATATGTGCATGCATCTTCTGTACTCGTTTATATCTCAAATTTAAGCTCAAAACACCCGAAAATTCGATATTTTTTGGTCCCAGAAGCGATCTGTACATGCCTACTCAGTGCTAGAATATTTTCAAATTATAGGCTCAAAACGTGCTAAAAATCGATATTTTAGGTGCGTAAAAAGCGATATCTCAAATTCAGGCCCAATACACCTGAAAATTCGATATTTTAGGGTCCCAGAAGCGATCTGTACATGCGTACTCCGTGTTAGAGTATTTTCAAAATACAGGCCCAAAACATGCTCAAAATCGGTGTTTTAGGTGCCCAAAAGTCGATATGTTCATGCACCTTCAGTACCCGTTTATATCTCAAATTAAGGCCCAAAACACCCGAAAATTCGATATTTAGGGGTCCCAGAAGCGATCTGTACATGCCTACTCCGTGTTAGAGTATTTTCAAAATATAGGCCAAAAACATACTGAAAATCGATATTTTAGATGCCCAAAGTCAATATGTGCATGTATCTTCTGTACCCGTTTATATCTCAAATTCAGGCTCAAAACACCCGAAAATTCAATATTTTGGGGTCCCAGAAGCAATCTGTACATGCCTACTCAGTGCTAGAATATTTTCAAAATATAGGCTAAAAACATGCTAAAAATCGATATTTTAGGTGCCAAAAAGTCGATATATGAAATTATGGCCCAAAACACCCGAAAATTCGATATTTAGGGGTCCCAGAAGGGATCTGTACATGCCTACTCCGTGTTAGAGTATTTTCAAAATATAGGCTCAAAACATGCTCAAAATCGATATTTTAGGTGCCCAAAAGTCGATATGTGCATGCATCTTCTGTAACCGTTTATATCTCAAATTCTGGCCCTAAACACCCGAAAATTCAATATTTTGGGGTTCCAGAAGCAATCTGTACATGCCTACTCAGTGCTAGAATATTTTCAAAATATAGGTTAAAAAACATGCTAAAAATCGATATTTTAGGTGCCAAAAAGTCGATATCTCAAATTCGGTCCCAAAACATCCAAAAATTCGATATTTAGGGGTCCCAGAAGCGATCTGTACATGCCTACTCCGTGTTAGAGTATTTTCAAAATACAGGCCCAAAACATGCTCAAAATCGATGTTTTAGGTGCCAAAAAGTCGATATGTGCATGCACCTTCAGTACCCGTTTATATCTCAAATTCAGGCTCAAAACACCCGAAAATTCGATATTTTGGGGTCCCAGAAGCGATCTGTACATGCCTACTCAGTGCTAGAATATTTTCAAAGTATAGGCTCTAGACATGCTAAAAATCGATATTTTAGGTGCGTAAAGGCGATATATCAAATTCAGGCCCAAAACACCCGAAAATTCGATATTATGGGGTCCCAGAAGCGATCTGTACATGCCTACTCCGTGTTAAGAGTATTTACCAAATACAGGCCCAAAACATGCTCAAAATCGATGTTTTAGGTGCCCAAAAGTCGATATGTGCATGCATCTTCAGTACCCGTTTATATCTCAAATTAAGGATCAAAACACCCGAAAATTCGATATTTTGCGGTCCCAGAAGCGATCTGTACATGCCTACTCCGTGTTAGAGTATTTTCAAAATACATGCCGAAAACATGCTGAAAATCGATATTTTAGATGCCCAAAGTCAATATGTGCATGAATCTTCTGTACCCGTTTATATATCAAATTCAGTCCCAAAACACCCGAAAATTCAATATTTTGGGGTCGCAGAAGCGATCTGTACATGCTTACTCCGTGTTAGAGAATTTTCAAAATACAGGCCAAAAACATACTGAAAATCGATCTTTTAGGTGCGCAAAAGTCGATATGTGCATGCATCTTCTGTTCCCGTTTATATCTCAAATTCTGGCCCTAAACACCCGAAAATTCAATATTTTGGGGTCCCAGAAGCGATCTGTACATGCCTATTCAGTGCTAGAATATTTTCAAAATATAGGCTAAAAACATGCTAAAAATCGATATTTTAGGTGCCAAAAAGTCGATATCTCAAATTCAGTCCCAAAACACCCGAAACTTCAAAATTCAGGTGTCTCAGAAGCGATCTGTACATGTCTACTCCGTGTTAGAGTATTTTCAAAATAAAGGCCAAAAACATACTGAAAAATCGATCTTTTAGGTGCCCAAAAGTCAATATGTGCATGCATCTTCTGTACGCGTTTATATCTCAAATTCTGGCCCTAAACACACGAAAATTCGATATTTTGGGGTCCCAGAAGCGATCTGTACATGCCTACTCCGTGTTAGAGTATTTACAAAATTCAGGCCCAAAACATGCTCAAAATCGATATTTTTGGTGCCCAAAGTCAATATGTGTATGCATCTTCTATACTCGTTTATATCTCAAATTCAGGCTCAAAACACCCGAAAATTCGATATTTTGGGGTCCCAGAAGCGATCTGTACATGCCTACTCAGTGCTAGAATGTTTTCAATATATAGGCCCAAAACATGCTCAAAATCGATATTTTAGATGCCCAAAGTCAATATGTGCATGTATCTTCTGTACCCGTTTATATATCAAATTCAGGCTCAAAACACCCGAATATTCAATATTTTGGGGTCCCAGAAGCAATCTGTACATGCCTACTCAGTGCTAGAATATTTTCAAAATATAGGCTCAAAACATGCTAAAAATCGATATTTTAGGTGCGTAAAGGCGATATCTCAAATTCAGTCCCAAAACACCCGAAAATTCGATATTTAGGGGTCCCAGAAGGGATCTGTACATGCCTACTCCGTGTTAGAGTATTTTCAAAATACAGGCCCAAAACATGCTCAAAATCGATGTTTTAGGTGCCCAAAAGTCGATATGTGCATGCATGTTCAGTACCCTTTTATATCTCAAATTCAGGCTCAAAACACCCGAAAATTCGCTATTTTGGGGTCCCAGAAGTGATCTGTACATGCCTACTCAGTGCCAGAATGTTTTCAAAATATAGGCTCAAAACATGCTCAAAATCGATATTTTAGGTGCCAAAAAGTTGATATCTCAAATTAAGGCCCAAAACACCCGAAAATTCGATATTTAGGGGTCCCAGAAGCGATCTGTACATGCCTACTCAGTGCTAGAATATTTTCAAAATATAGGCTCACAACATGCTAAAAATCGATATTTTAGGTGCGTAAAGGCGATATCTCAAATTCAGGCCCAAAACACCCGAAAATTCGATATTTAGGGGTCCCAGAAGCGATCTGTACATGACTACTCCGTGTTAGAGTATTTTTAAAATACAGGCAAAAAACATACTAAAAATCGATGTTTTAGGTGCCCAAAAGTCGATATGTGCATGCATCTTCAGTACCCGTTTATATCTCAAATTCAGGCTCAAAACACAACCGAAAATTCAATATTTTGGGGTCCCAGAAGCGATCTGTACATGCCTACTCCGTGTTAGAGTATTTTCAAAATACAGGCCCAAAACATGCTGAAAATCGATATTTTAGATGCCCAAAGTTAATATGTGCATGTATCTTCTGTACCCGTTTATATCTCAAATTCAGGCTCAAAACACCCAAAAATTCAATATTTTGGGGTCCCAGAAGCAATCTGTACATGCCTACTCAGTGCTAGAATATTTTCAAAATATAGGCTAAAAACATACTAAAAATCGATATTTTAGGTGCCAAAAATTCGATATCTCAAATTCAGTCCCAAAAAACCCGAAAATTCGATATTTAGGGGTCCCAGAAGCGATCTGTACATGCCTACTCAGTGCTAGAATATTTTCAAAATATAGGCTCAAAACGTGCTAAAAATCGATATTTTAGGTGCGTAACAAGCGATATCTCAAATTCAGGCCAAAAACACCTGAAAATTCGATATTTTGGGGTCCCAGAAGCGATCTGTACATGCGTACTCCGTGTTAGAGTATTTTCAAAATACAGGCCCAAAACAAGCTCAAAATCGATGTTTTAGGTGCCCAAAAGTCGATATGTGCATGCATGTTCAGTACCCTTTTATATCTCAAATTCAGGCTCAAAACACCCGAAAATTCGCTATTTTGGGGTCCCAGAAGTGATCTGTACATGCATACTCAGTGTTAGAGTATTTTCAAAATACAGGCCCAAAACATGCTGAAAATCGATATTTTAGATGCCCAAAGTCAATATTTGCATGTATCTTCTGTACCCGTTTATATCTCAAATTCAGGCTCAAAACACCCGAAAATTCAATATTTTGGGGTCCCAGAAGCAATCTGTACATGCCTACTCATTGCTATAATATTTTCAAAATATAGGCTAAAAACATGCTAAAAATCGATATTTTAGGTGCCAAAAAGTCGATATATGAAATTCTGGCCCTAAACACCCGAAAAATCGATATTTTGGGGTCTCAGAAGCGATCTGTACATGCCTACTCAGTGCTAGAATGTTTTCAAAATATAGGCTCAAAACATGCTCAAAATCGATATTTTAGGAGCCCAAAAGTCGATATGTGCATGCATCTTCTGTACTCGTTTATATCTCAAATTCTGGCCCTAAACACCCGAAAATTCGATATTTTGGGGTCCCAGAAGCGATCTGTACATGCCTACTCAGTGCTAGAATATTTTCAAAATATAGGCTCAAAACATGCTAAAAATCGATATTTTAGGTGCGTAAAGGCGATATCTCAAATTAAGGCCCAAAACACCCGAAAATTCGATATTTAGGGGTCCCAGAAGCGATCTGTACATGCCTACTCCGTGTTAGAGTATTTTCAAAATATAGGCCAAAAACATACTGAAAATCGATCTTTTAGGTGCCCAAAAGTCGATATGTGCATGCATCTTCTGTACACTTTTATATCTCAAATTCTGGCCCTAAATACCCGAAAATTCAATATTTTGGGGTCCCAGACGCGATCTGTACATGCCTACTCAGTGCTAGAATGTTTTTAAAATATAGGCTCAAAACATGCTCAAAATCGATATTTTAGGTTCCCAAAAGTCGATATGTGCATGTATCTTCTGTACTCGTTTATATCTCAAATTCAAGCTCAAAACACCCGAAAATTCGATATTTTGGGGTCCCAGAAGCGATCTGTACATGCCTACTCAGTGCTAGAATATTTTCAAAATATAGGCTCAAAACGTGCTAAAAATCGATATTTTAGGTGCATAAAAAGCGATATCTCAAATTCAGCCCCACAACACCCGAAAATTCGATATTTAGGGGTCCCAGAAGCGATCTGTACATGCGTACTCCGTGTTAGAGTATTTTAAAAAAACAGGCCCAAAACATGCTCAAAATCGATGTTTTAGGTGCCCAAAAGTCGATATGTTCATGCATGTTCAGTACCCGTTTATATCTCAAATTCAGGCTCAAAACACCCGAAAATTCGCTATTTTGGGGTCCCAGAAGTGATATGTACATGCCTACTCCGTGTTAGAGTATTTTCAAAATACAGGCCCAAAACATGCTGAAAATCGATATTTTAGATGCCCAAAGTCAATATGTGCATGTATCTTCTGTACCCGTTTATATCTCAAATTCAGGCTCAAAACACCCGAAAATTCAATATTTTGGGGTCCCAGAAGCAATCTGTACATGCCTACTCAGTGCTAGAATATTTTCAAAATATAGGCTAAAAACATGCTAAAAATCGATCTTTTAGGTGCCAAAAAGTCGATATCTCAAATTCAGTCCCAAAACACCCGAAAATTCGATATTATGGGGTCCCAGAAGCGATCTGTACATGCTTACTCAGTGCTAGAGTATTTTCAAAATACATGCCCAAAACATACTGAAAATCGATATTTTAGATGCCCAAAGTCAATATGTGCATGTATCTTCTGTAACCGTTTATATCTCAAATTCAGGCTCAAAACACCCGAAAATTCAATATTTTGGGGTCCCAGAAGCAATCTGTACATGCCTACTCAGTGCTAGAATATTTTCAAAATATAGGCTAAAAACATACTAAAAATCGATATTTTAGGTGCCAAAAAGTCGATATCTCAAATTCAGTCCCAAAAAACCCGAAAATTCGATATTTAGGGGTCCCAGAAGCAATCTGTACATGCCTACTCCGTGTCAGAGTATTTACAAAATACAGGCCAAAAACATACTGAAAATCGATCTTTTAGGTGCCCAAAAGTCGATATGTGCATGCATCTTCTGTACCCTTTTATATCTCAAATTCTGGCCCTAAACACCCGAAAATTCGATATTTTGGGGTCCCAGAAGCGATCTGAACATGCCTACTCAGTGCTAGAATGTTTTCAAAATATAGGCTCAAAACATGCTCAAAATCGATAATTTAGGTGCCTGAAAGTCGATATGTGCATGCATCTTCTGTACTCGTTTATATCTCAAATTTAAGCTCAAAACACCCGAAAATTCGATATTTTTTGGTCCCAGAAGCGATCTGTACATGCCTACTCAGTGCTAGAATATTTTCAAATTATAGGCTCAAAACGTGCTAAAAATCGATATTTTAGGTGCGTAAAAAGCGATATCTCAAATTCAGGCCCAATACACCTGAAAATTCGATATTTTAGGGTCCCAGAAGCGATCTGTACATGCATACTCCGTGTTAGAGTATTTTCAAAATACAGGCCCAAAACATGCTCAAAATCGGTGTTTTAGGTGCCCAAAAGTCGATATGTTCATGCACCTTCAGTACCCGTTTATATCTCAAATTAAGGCCCAAAACACCCGAAAATTCGATATTTAGGGGTCCCAGAAGCGATCTGTACATGCCTACTCCGTGTTAGAGTATTTTCAAAATATAGGCCA
This sequence comes from Petrolisthes cinctipes, assembly GCA_033782935.1. NCBI lineage: Eukaryota > Metazoa > Arthropoda > Malacostraca > Decapoda > Porcellanidae > Petrolisthes > Petrolisthes cinctipes. The sequence goes on along the minus strand of JAWQEG010001115.1, from coordinate 294,041 downwards.
AAAACATACTGAAAATCGATATTTTAGATGCCCAAAGTCAATATGTGCATGTATCTTCTGTACCCGTTTATATCTCAAATTCAGGCTCAAAACACCCGAAAATTCGATATTTTTTGGTCCCAGAAGCGATCTGTACATGCCTACTCAGTGCTAGAATATTTTCAAATTATAGGCTCAAAACGTGCTAAAAATCGATATTTTAGGTGCGTAAAAAGCGATATCTCAAATTCAGGCCCAATACACCTGAAAATTCGATATTTTAGGGTCCCAGAAGCGATCTGTACATGCATACTCCGTGTTAGAGTATTTTCAAAATACAGGCCCAAAACATGCTCAAAATCGGTGTTTTAGGTGCCCAAAAGTCGATATGTTCATGCACCTTCAGTACCCGTTTATATCTCAAATTAAGGCCCAAAACACCCGAAAATTCGATATTTAGGGGTCCCAGAAGCGATCTGTACATGCCTACTCCGTGTTAGAGTATTTTCAAAATATAGGCCAAAAACATACTGAAAATCGATATTTTAGATGCCCAAAGTCAATATGTGCATGTATCTTCTGTACCCGTTTATATCTCAAATTCAGGCTCAAAACACCCGAAAATTCAATATTTTGGGGTCCCAGAAGCAATCTGTACATGCCTACTCAGTGCTAGAATATTTTCAAAATATAGGCTAAAAACATGCTAAAAATCGATATTTTAGGTGCCAAAAAGTCGATATATGAAATTATGGCCCAAAACACCCGAAAATTCGATATTTAGGGGTCCCAGAAGGGATCTGTACATGCCTACTCCGTGTTAGAGTATTTTCAAAATACAGGCCAAAAACATACTGAAAATCGATCTTTTAGGTGCCCAAAAGTCGATATGTGCATGCATCTTCTGTACCCGTTTATATCTCAAATTCTGGCCCTAAACACCCGAAAAATCGATATTTTGGGGTCCCAGAAGCGATCTGTACATGCCTACTCAGTGCTAGAATGTTTTCAAAATATAGGCTCAAAACATGCTCAAAATCGATATTTTAGGTGCCCAAAAGTCGATATGTGCATGCATCTTCTGTAACCGTTTATATCTCAAATTCTGGCCCTAAACACCCGAAAATTCAATATTTTGGGGTTCCAGAAGCAATCTGTACATGCCTACTCAGTGCTAGAATATTTTCAAAATATAGGCTAAAAACATGCTAAAAATCGATATTTTAGGTGCCAAAAAGTCGATATCTCAAATTCGGTCCCAAAACATCCAAAAATTCGATATTTAGGGGTCCCAGAAGCGATCTGTACATGCCTACTCCGTGTTAGAGTATTTTCAAAATACAGGCCCAAAACATGCTCAAAATCGATGTTTTAGGTGCCAAAAAGTCGATATGTGCATGCACCTTCAGTACCCGTTTATATCTCAAATTCAGGCTCAAAACACCCGAAAATTCGATATTTTGGGGTCCCAGAAGCGATCTGTACATGCCTACTCAGTGCTAGAATATTTTCAAAGTATAGGCTCTAGACATGCTAAAAATCGATATTTTAGGTGCGTAAAGGCGATATATCAAATTCAGGCTCAAAACACCCGAAAATTCGATATTATGAGGTCCCAGAAGCGATCTGTACTTGCCTACTCCGTGTTAAGAGTATTTACCAAATACAGGCCCAAAACATGCTCAAAATCGATGTTTTAGGTGCCCAAAAGTCGATATGTGCATGCATCTTCAGTACCCGTTTATATCTCAAATTAAGGCTCAAAACACCCGAAAATTCGATATTTTGCGGTCCCAGAAGCGATCTGTACATGCCTACTCCGTGTTAGAGTATTTTCAAAATACATGCCGAAAACATGCTGAAAATCGATATTTTAGATGCCCAAAGTCAATATGTGCATGTATCTTCTGTACCCGTTTATATATCAAATTCAGTCCCAAAACACCCGAAAATTCAATATTTTGGGGTCGCAGAAGCGATCTGTACATGCTTACTCCGTGTTAGAGAATTTTCAAAATACAGGCCAAAAACATACTGAAAATTGATCTTTTAGGTGCGCAAAAGTCGATATGTGCATGCATCTTCTGTTCCCGTTTATATCTCAAATTCTGGCCCTAAACACCCGAAAATTCAATATTTTGGGGTCCCAGAAGCGATCTGTACATGCCTATTCAGTGCTAGAATATTTTCAAAATATAGGCTAAAAACATGCTAAAAATCGATATTTTAGGTGCCAAAAAGTCGATATCTCAAATTCAGTCCCAAAACACCCGAAACTTCAAAATTTAGGTGTCTCAGAAGCGATCTGTACATGTCTACTCCGTGTTAGAGTATTTTCAAAATAAAGGCCAAAAACATACTGAAAAATCGATCTTTTAGGTGCCCAAAAGTCAATATGTGCAATGCATCTTCTGTACGCGTTTATATCTCAAATTCTGGTCCTAAACACACGAAAATTCGATATTTTGGGGTCCCAGAAGCGATCTGTACATGCCTACTCCGTGTTAGAGTATTTACAAAATTCAGGCCCAAAACATGCTCAAAATCGATATTTTTGGTGCCCAAAGTCAATATGTGTATGCATCTTCTATACACGTTTATATCTCAAATTCAGGCTCAAAACACCCGAAAATTCGATATTTTGGGATCCCAGAAGCGATCTGTACATGCCTACTCAGTGCTAGAATGTTTTCAAAATATAGGCCCAAAACATGCTCAAAATCGATGTTTTAGGTGCCAAAAAGTCGATATGTACATGCACCTTCAGTACCCGTTTATATCTCAAATTCAGGCTCAAAACACCCGAAAATTCAATATTTTGGGGTCCCAGAAGCAATCTGTACATGCCTACTCAGTGCTAGAATATTTTCAAAATATAGGCTCAAAACATGCAAAAAATCGATATTTTAGGTGCGTAAAGGCGATATCTCAAATTCGGTCCCAAAACACCCGAAAATTCGATGTTTAGGGGTCCCAGAAGGGATCTGTACATGCCTACTCCGTGTTAGAGTATTTTCAAAATACAGGCCAAAAACATACTGAAAATCGATCTTTTAGGTGCCCATAAGTCGATATGTGCATGAATCTTCTGTACCCGTTTATATCTCAAATTCTGGCTCTAAACACCCGAAAATTCGATATTTTTGGATCCAAGAAGCGATCTGTACATGCCTACTCAGTACTAGAATGTTTTCAAAATATAGGTTAAAAACATGCTAAAAATCGATATTTTAGGTGCCAAAAAGTCGATATCTCAAATTAAGGCCCAAAACACCCGAAAATTCGATATTTAGGGGTCCCAGAAGCGATCTGTACATGCCTACTCAGTGCTAGAATATTTTCAAAATATAGGCTCAAAACATGCTAAAAATCGATATTTTAGGTGCGTAAAGGCGATATCTCAAATTCAGGCCGAAAACACCCGAAAATTCGATATTTTGGGGTCCCAGAAGCGATGTGTAAATGCCTACTCCGTGTTAGAGTATTTTCACTATACAGGCCCAAAACATGCTCAAAATCGTTATTTTAGGTGCCCAAAAGTCGATATGTGCATGCATCTTCAGTACCCGTTTATATCTCAAATTCAGGCTCAAAACACCCGAAAAATCGATATTTTGGGGTCCCAGAAGCGATCTGTACATGCCTACTCCGTGTTAGAGTATTTTCAAAATACAGGCCAAAAACATACTGAAAATCGATGTTTTAGGTGCCCAAAAGTCGATATGTGCATGCATCTTCTGTACCCGTTTATATCTCAAATTCTGGCCCTAAACACCCGAAAATTCGATATTTTTGGGTCCCAGAAGCGATCTGTACATGCCTACTCAGTGCTAGAATGTTTTCAAAATATAGGCATAAAACATGCTCAAAATCGATATTTTAGGTGCCCAAAAGTCGATATGTGCATGCATCTTCTGTACAGGTTTATATCTCAAATTCTGGCCTTAAACACCCAAAAATTCAATATTTTGGGGTCCCAGAAGTAATATGTACATGCCTACTCAGTGCTAGAATATTTTCAAAATACAGGCCCAAAACATGCTCAAAATCGATGTTTTAGGTGCCCAAAAGTCGATATGTGCATGCATGTTCAGTACCCTTTTATATCTCAAATTCAGGCTCAAAACACCCGAAAATTCGCTATTTTGGGGTCCCAGAAGTGATCTGTACATGCCTACTCAGTGCCAGAATGTTTTCAAAATATAGGCTCAAAACATGCTCAAAATCGATATTTTAGGTGCCCAAAAGTCGATATGTGCATGCATCTTCTGTACCCGTTTATATCTCAAATTCTGGCCCTAAACACCCAAAAATTCAATATTTTGGGGTCCCAGAAGCAATCTGTACATGCCTACTCAGTGCTAGAATATTTTGAATAAATATAGGCTAAAAACATGATAAAAATCGATATTTTAGGTGCCAAAAAGTCGATATCTCAAATTAAGGCCCAAAACACCCGAAATTTCTATATTTTGGGGTCCCAGAAGCGATCTGTACATGCTTACTCCGTGTTAGAGTATTTTCAAAATACAGGCCCAAAACATGCTCAAAATCGATGTTTTAGGTGCCAAAAAGTCGATATGTGCATGCACCTTCAGTACCCGTTTATATCTCAAATTTAGGCTTAAAACACCCGAAAATTCGATATTTTGGGGTCCCAGAAGCAATATGTAAATGCCTACTCAGTGCTAGAATATTTTCAAAATATAGGCTAAATACATGCTAAAAATCGATATTTTAGGTGCCAAAAAGTCGATATCTCAAATTAAGGCCCAAAACACCCGAAAATTCGATATTTAGGGGTCCCAGAAGCGATCTGAACATGCCTACTCAGTGCTAGAATATTTTCAAAATATAGGCTCACAACATGCTAAAAATCGATATTTTAGGTACGTAAAGGCGATATCTCAAATTCAGTCCCAAAACACCCGAAAATTCGATATTTAGGGCTCCTAGAAGCGATCTGTACATGCCTACTCCGTGTTTGAGTATTTTCAAAATATAGGCCCAAAACATGCTCAAAATCGATGTTTTAGGTGCCAAAAAGTCGATATGTGCATGCACCTTTAGTACGCGTTTATATCTCAAATTAAGGCTCAAAGCACCCGAAAATTCGATATATTGGGGTCCCAGAAGCAATCTGTACATGCCTACTCAGTGGTAGAATATTTTCAAAATATAGGCTAAAAACATGCTAAAAATCGATATTTTTGGTGCCAAAAAGTTGATATCTCAAATTAAGGCCCAAAACACCCGAAAATTAGATATTTAGGGGTCCCAGAAGCGATCTGTACATGCCTACTCAGTGCTAGAATATTTTCAAAATATAGGCTCACAACATGCTAAAAATCGATATTTTAGGTGCGTAAAGGCGATATCTCAAATTCAGGCCCAAAACACCCGAAAATTCGATATTTAGGGGTCCCAGAAGCGATCTGTACATGCCTACTCCGTGTTAGAGTATTTTTAAAATACAGGCAAAAAACATACTAAAAATCGATGTTTTAGGTGCCCAAAAGTCGATATGTGCATGCATCTTCAGTACCCGTTTATATCTCAAATTCAGGCTCAAAACACACGAAAATTCAATATTTTGGGGTCCCAGAAGCGATCTGTACATGCCTACTCCGTGTTAGAGTATTTTCAAAATACAGGCCCAAAACATGCTGAAAATCGATATTTTAGATGCCCAAAGTCAATATGTGCATGTATCTTCTGTACCCGTTTATATCTCAAATTCAGGCTCAAAACACCCAAAAATTCAATATTTTGGGGTCCCAGAAGCAATCTGTACATGCCTACTCAGTGCTAGAATATTTTCAAAGTATAGGCTAAAAACATGCTAAAAATCGATATTTTAGGTGCAAAAAAGTCGATATCTCAAATTCAGTCCCAAAACACCCAAAAATTCGATATTTATGGGTCCCAGATGGGATCTGTACATGCCTACTCCGTGTTAGAGTATTTTCAAAATACAGGCGAAAAACATACTGAAAATCGATCTTTTAGGTGCCCAAAAGTCGATATGTGCATGCATCTTCTGTACCCGTTTATATCTCAAATTCTGGCCCTAAACACCCGAAAATTCGATATTTTTGGCTCTAGAAGCGATCTGTACATGCCTACTCAGTGCTAGAATGTTTTCAAAATATAGGCACAAAACATGCTCAAAATCGATATTTTAGGAGCCCAAAAGTCGATATGTGCATGCATCTTCTGTACCCGTTTATATCTCAAATTCTGGCCCTAAACACCCGAAAATTCAATATTTTGGGGTCCCAGAAGGAATCTGTACATGCCTACTCAGTGCTAGAATATTTTGAATAAATATAGGCTAAAAACATGCTAAAAATCGATATTTTAGGTGCCAAAAAGTCGATATCTATAATTCAGTCCCAAAACATCCGAAAATTCGATATTTAGGGGTCCCAGAAGCGATCTGTACATGCCTACTCCGTGTTTGAGTATTTTCAAAATATAGGCCCAAAACATGCTCAAAATCGATGTTTTAGGTGCCAAAAAGTCGATATGTGCATGCACCTTTAGTACGCGTTTATATCTCAAATTAAGGCTCAAAGCACCCGAAAATTCGATATTTTGGGGTCCCAGAAGCAATCTGTACATGCCTACTCAGTGGTAGAATATTTTCAAAATATAGGCTAAAAACATGCTAAAAATCGATATTTTAGGTGCCAAAAAGTTGATATCTCAAATTAAGGCCCAAAACACCCGAAAATTCGATATTTAGGGGTCCCAGAAGCGATCTGTACATGCCTACTCAGTGCTAGAATATTTTCAAAATATAATCTCACAACATGCTAAAAATCGATATTTTAGGTGCGTAAAGGCGATATCTCAAATTCAGGCCCAAAACACCCGAAAATTCGATATTTAGGGGTCCCAGAAGCGATCTGTACATGCCTACTCCGTGTTAGAGTATTTTTAAAATACAGGCAAAAAACATACTAAAAATCGATGTTTTAGGTGCCCAAAAGTCGATATGTGCATGCATCTTCAGTACCCGTTTATATCTCAAATTCAGGCTCAAAACACCCGAAAATTCAATATTTTGGGGTCCCAGAAGCGATCTGTACATGCCTACTCCGTGTTAGAGTATTTTCAAAATACAGGCCCAAAACATGCTGAAAATTGATATTTTAGATGCCCAAAGTTAATATGTGCATGTATCTTCTGTACCCGTTTATATCTCAAATTCAGGCTCAAAACACCCAAAAATTCAATATTTTGGGGTCCCAGAAGCAATCTGTACATGCCTACTCAGTGCTAGAATATTTTCAAAATATAGGCTAAAAACATGATAAAAATCGATATTTTAGGTGCAAAAAAGTCGATATCTCAAATTCAGTCCCAAAACACCCAAAAATTCGATATTTATGGGTCCCAGATGGGATCTGTACATGCCTACTCCGTGTTAGAGTATTTTCAAAATACAGGCCAAAAACATGCTCAAAATCGATGTTTTAGGTGCCAAAAAGTCGATATGTGCATGCACCTTTAGTACGCGTTTATATCTCAAATTAAGGCTCAAAGCACCCGAAAATTTGATATTTTGGGGTACCAGAAGCAATCTGTACATGCCTACTCAGTGCTAGAATATTTTCAAAATATAGGCTAAAAACATGCTAAAAATCGATATTTTAGGTGCCAAAAAGTTGATATCTCAAATTAAGGCCCAAAACACCCGAAAATTCGATATTTAGGGGTCCCAGAAGCGATCTGTACATGCCTACTCAGTGCTAGAATATTTTCAAAATATAGGCTCACAACATGCTAAAAATCGATATTTTAGGTGCGTAAAGGCGATATCTCAAATTCAGGCCCAAAACACCCGAAAATTCGATATTTAGGGGTCCCAGAAGCGATCTGTACATGCCTACTCCGTGTTAGAGTATTTTTAAAATACAGGCAAAAAACATACTAAAAATCGATGTTTTAGGTGCCCAAAAGTCGATATGTGCATGCATCTTCAGTACCCGTTTATATCTCAAATTCAGGCTCAAAACACCCGAAAATTCAATATTTTGGGGTCCCAGAAGCGATCTGTACATGCCTACTCCGTGTTAGAGTATTTTCAAAATACAGGCCCAAAACATGCTGAAAATCGATATTTTAGATGCCCAAAGTTAATATGTGCATGTATCTTCTGTACCCGTTTATATCTCAAATTCAGGCTCAAAACACCCAAAAATTCAATATTTTGGGGTCCCAGAAGCAATCTGTACATGCCTACTCAGTGCTAGAATATTTTCAAAATATAGGCTAAAAATATGCTAAAAATTGATATTTTAGGTGCCAAAAAGTTGATATCTCAAATTAAGGCCCAAAACACCCGAAAATTCGATATTTAGGGGTCCCAGAAGCGATCTGTACATGCCTACTCAGTGCTAGAATATTTTCAAAATATAGGCTCACAACATGCTAAAAATCGATATTTTAGGTGCGTAAAGGCGATATCTCAAATTCAGGCCCAAAACACCCGAAAATTCGATATTTAGGGGTCCCAGAAGCGATCTGTACATGCCTACTCCGTGTTAGAGTATTTTTAAAATACAGGCAAAAAACATACTAAAAATCGATGTTTTAGGTGCCCAAAAGTCGATATGTGCATGCATCTTCAGTACCCGTTTATATCTCAAATTCAGGCTCAAAACACCCGAAAAATCAATATTTTGGGGTCCCAGAAGCGATCTGTACATGCCTACTCCGTGTTAGAGTATTTTCAAAATACAGGCCCAAAACATGCTGAAAATTGATATTTTAGATGCCCAAAGTTAATATGTGCATGTATCTTCTGTACCCGTTTATATCTCAAATTCAGGCTCAAAACACCCAAAAATTCAATATTTTGGGGTCCCAGAAGCAATCTGTACATGCCTACTCAGTGCTAGAATATTTTCAAAATATAGGCTAAAAACATGCTAAAAATCGATATTTTAGGTGCAAAAAAGTCGATATCTCAAATTCAGTCCCAAAACACCCAAAAATTCGATATTTATGGGTCCCAGATGGGATCTGTACATGCCTACTCCGTGTTAGAGTATTTTCAAAATACAGGCCAAAAACATGCTCAAAATCGATGTTTTAGGTGCCAAAAAGTCGATATGTGCATGCACCTTTAGTACGCGTTTATATCTCAAATTAAGGCTCAAAGCACCCGAAAATTTGATATTTTGGGGTACCAGAAGCAATCTGTACATGCCTACTCAGTGCTAGAATATTTTCAAAATATAGGCTAAAAACATGCTAAAAATCGATATTTTAGGTGCCAAAAAGTTGATATCTCAAATTAAGGCCCAAAACACCCGAAAATTCGATATTTAGGGGTCCCAGAAGCGATCTGTACATGCCTACTCAGTGCTAGAATATTTTCAAAATATAGGCTCACAACATGCTAAAAATCGATATTTTAGGTGCGTAAAGGCGATATCTCAAATTCAGGCCCAAAACACCCGAAAATTCGATATTTAGGGGTCCCAGAAGCGATCTGTACATGCCTACTCCGTGTTAGAGTATTTTTAAAATACAGGCAAAAAACATACTAAAAATCGATGTTTTAGGTGCCCAAAAGTCGATATGTGCATGCATCTTCAGTACCCGTTTATATCTCAAATTCAGGCTCAAAACACAACCGAAAATTCAATATTTTGGGGTCCCAGAAGCGATCTGTACATGCCTACTCCGTGTTAGAGTATTTTCAAAATACATGCCCAAAACATGCTGAAAATCGATATTTTAGATGCCCAAAGTTAATATGTGCATGTATCTTCTGTACCCGTTTATATCTCAAATTCAGGCTCAAAACACCCAAAAATTCAATATTTTGGGGTCCCAGAAGCAATCTGTACATGCCTACTCAGTGCTAGAATATTTTCAAAATATAGGCTAAAAACATGCTAAAAATCGATATTTTAGGTGCAAAAAAGTCGATATCTCAAATTCAGTCCCAAAACACCCAAAAATTCGATATTTATGGGTCCCAGATGGGATCTGTACATGCCTACTCCGTGTTAGAGTATTTTCAAAATACAGGCCAAAAACATACTGAAAATCGATCTTTTAGGTGCCCAAAAGTCGATATGTGCATGCATCTTCTGTACCCGTTTATATCTCAAATTCTGGCCCTAAACACCCGAAAATTCGATATTTTTGGGTCCCAGAAGCGATCTGTACATGCCTACTCAGTGCTAGAATGTTTTCAAAATATAGGCACAAAACATGTTAAAAATCGATATTTTAGGTGCCCAAAAGTCGATATGTGCATGCATCTTATGTACCCGTTTATATCTCAAATTCTGGCCTTAAACAGCCGAAAATTCAATATTTTGGGGTCCCAGAAGTAATCTGAAGATGCCTACTCAGTGCTAGAATATTTTCAAAATATAGGCTAAAAACATGCTAAAAATCGATATTTTAGGTGCCAAAAAGTCGATATCTCAAATTAAGGCCCAAAACACCCGAAAATTCGATATTTAGGGGTCCCAGAAGCGATCTGTTCATGCCTACTCAGTGCTAGAATATTTTCAAAATATAGGCTCAAAACATGCTAAGAATCGATATTTTAGGTGCGTAAAGGCGATATCTCAAATTCAGGCCCAAAACACCCGAAAATTCGATATTTTGGGGTCCCAGAAGCGATGTGTACATGCCTACTCCGTGTTAGAGTATTTTCAAAATACAGGCCCAAAACATGCTCAAAATCGATGTTTTAGGTGCCCAAAAGTCGATGTTTGCATGCATCTTCAGTACCCGTTTATATCTCAAATTCAGGCTCAAAACACCCGAAAATTCGATCTTTTGGGGTCCCAGAAGCGATCTGTACATGCCTACTCCGTGTTAGAGTATTTTCAAAATACAGGCCCAAAACATGCTGAAAATCGATATTTTAGATGCCCAAAGTCAATATGTGCATGTATCTTCTGTACAAGTTTATATCTCTAATTCTGGCCTTAAACACCCGAAAATTCGATATTTTGGGGTCCCAGAAGCAATCTGTACATGCCTTACTCAGTGCTAGAATATTTTGAATAAATATAGGCTAAAAACATGATAAAAATCGATATTTTAGGTGCCAAAAAGTCGATATCTCAAATTAAGGCCCAAAACATTCGAAAATTCTATATTTAGGGGTCCCAGAAGCGATCTGTACATGCCTACTCCGTGTTAGAGTATTTTCAAAATACAGGCCCAAAACATGCTCAAAATCTATGTTTTAGGTGCCAAAAAGTCTATATGTGCAAGCACCTTCAGTACCCGTTTATATCTCAAATTCAGGCTCAAAACACACAAAAATTCGATATTTTTGGGTCCCAGAAGCAATCTGTACATGCCAACTCAGTGCTAGAATATTTTCAAAATATAGGCTAAATACATGCTAAAAATCGATATTTTAGGTGCCAAAAAGTCGATATCTCAAATTAAGGCCCAAAACACCCGAAAATTCGATATTTAGGGATCCCAGAAGCGATCTGTACATGCCTACTCAGTGCTAGATTATTTTCAAAATATAGGCTCAAAACATGCTAAAAATCGATATTTTAGGTGCGTAAGGGCGATATCTCAAATTCAGGTCCAAAACACCCGAAAATTCGATATTTTGGGGTCCCAGAAGCGATGTGTACATGCCTACTCCGTGTCAGAGAATTTTCAAAATACAGGGCCAAAACATGCTGAAAATCGATATATTAGATGACAAAGTTAATATGTGCATGTATCTTCTGTACCCATTTATATCTCAAATTCAGGCTCAAAAGCCCCGAAAATTCAATATTTTGGGGTCCCAGAAGCGATCTGTACATGCCTACTCAGTGATAGAATATTTTCAAAATGTAGGCTCGAAACATGCTAAAAATCGATATTTTAGGTGCCCAAAAGTCGATATCTCAAATTCAGTCCCAAAACACCCGAAAATTCGATATTTAGGGGTCCCAGAAGCGATCTGTACATGCCTACTCCGTGTTAGAGTATTTTCATAATACATTCCAAAAACATACTGAAAATCGATCTTTTATGTGCCCAAAAGTCGATATGTGCATGCATCTTCTGTACCCGTTTATATCTCAAATTCTGGCCCTAAACACCCGAAAATTCAATATTTTGGGGTTCCAGAAGCGATCTGTACATGCCTACTCAGTGCTAGAATGTTTTCAAAATATTGGCTCAAAACATGCTCAAAATCGATATTTTAGGTGCCCAAAAGTCGATATGTGAATGCATCTTCTGTACTCGTTTATATCTCAAATTCAAGCTCAAAACACCCGAAAAGTCGATATTTAGGGGTCCCAGAAGCGATCTGTACATGCCTACTCAGTGCTAGAATATTTTCAAAATATAGGCTCAAAGCATGCTAAAAATCGATATTTTAGGTGCGTAAAGGCGATATCTCAAATTCAGGTTCAAAACACCCGAAAATTCGATATTTAGGGGTCCCAGAAGCAATCTGTACATGCCTACTAAGTGCTAGAATATTTTCAAAATATAGGCTTAAAATATGCTAAAAATCGATATTTTAGGTGCGTAAAGGCGATATCTCAAATTCAGTCCCAAAACACCGGAAAATTCGATATTTTGGGGTCCCAGAAGGGATCTGTACATGCCTACTCCATGTTAGAGTATTTTCGAAATACAGGCCAAAAACATACTGAAAATCGATCTTTTAGGTTCCCAAAAGTCGATATGTGCATGCATCATCTGTACCCTTTTATATCTCAAATTCTGGCCCTAAACACCCGAAAATTCGATATTTTGGGGTCCCAGAAGCGATCTGTACATACATACTCAGTGCTAGAATGTTTTCAAAATATAGGCTCAAAACATGCTCAAAATCGATATTTTAGGTGCCCAAAAGTCGATATGTGCATGCATCTGCTGTTCTTGTTCATATCTCAAATTCAGGCTCAAAACACCCGAAAATTCGATATTTAGGGGTCCCAGAAGCGATCTGTTCATGCCTACTCAGTGCTAGAATATTTTCAAAATATAGGCTCAAAACATGCTAAGAATCGATGTTTTAGGTGCGTAAAGGCGATATCTCAAATTAAGGCCCAAAACACCCGAAAATTCGATATTTTGGGGTCCCAGAAGCGATGTGTACATGCCTACTCCGTGTTAGAGTATTTTCAAAATACAGGCCCAAAACATGCTCAAAATCGATGTTTTAGGTGCCCAAAAGTCGATGTGTGCATGCATCTTCAGTACCCGTTTATATCTCAAATTCAGGCTCAAAACACCCGAAAATTCGATCTTTTGGGGTCCCAGAAGCGATCTGTACATGCCTACTCCGTGTTAGAGTATTTTCAAAATACAGGCCCAAAACATGCTGAAAATCGATATTTTAGATGCCCAAAGTCAATATGTGCATGTATCTTCAGTACCCGTTTATATCTCAAATTCAGGCTCAAAACACACAAAAATTCGATATTTTGGGGTCCCAGAAGCAATCTGTACATGCCTACTCAGTGCTAGAATATTTTCAAAATATAGGCTAAATACATGCTAAAAATCGATATTTTAGGTGCCAAAAAGTCGATATCTCAAATTAAGGCCCAAAACACCCGAAAATTCGATATTTAGGGGTCCCAGAAGCGATCTGTACATGCCTACTCAGTGCTAGAATATTTTCAAAATATAGGCTCAAAACATGCTAAAAATCGATATTTTAGGTGCGTAAGGGCGATATCTCAAATTCAGGCCCAAAACACCCGAAAATTCGATATTTTGGGGTCCCAGAAGCGATGTGTACATGCCTACTCCGTGTTAGAGAATTTTCAAAATACAGGCCCAAAACATGCTGAAAATCGATATATTAGATGACAAAGTTAATATGTGCATGTATCTTCTGTACCCATTTATATCTCAAATTCAGGCTCAAAAGCCCCGAAAATTCAATATTTTGGGGTCCCAGAAGCGATCTGTACATGCCTACTCAGTGATAGAATATTTTCAAAATGTAGGCTCGAAACATGCTAAAAATCGATATTTTAGGTGCCCAAAAGTCGATATCTCAAATTCAGTCCCAAAACACCCGAAAATTCGATATTTAGGGGTCCCAGAAGCGATCTGTACATGCCTACTCCGTGTTAGAGTATTTTCAAAATACAGGCCAAAAACATACTGAAAATCGATCTTTTATGTGCCCAAAAGTCGATATGTACATGCATCTTCTGTACCCGTTTATATCTCAAATTCTGGCCCTAAACACCCGAAAATTCAATATTTTGGGGTTCCAGAAGCGATCTGTACATGCCTACTCAGTGCTAGAATGTTTTCAAAATATTGGCTCAAAACATGCTCAAAATCGATATTTTAGGTGCGTAAAGGCGATATCTCAAATTCAGGTTCAAAACACCCGAAAATTCGATATTTAGGGGTCCCAGAAGCAATCTGTACATGCCTACTCAGTGCTAGAATATTTTCAAAATATAGGCTTAAAACATGCTAAAAATCGATATTTTAGGTGCGTAAAGGCGATATCTCAAATTCAGTCCCAAAACACCCGAAAATTCGATATTTTGGGGTCCCAGAAGGGATCTGTACATGCCTACTCCATGTTAGAGTATTTTCGAAATACAGGCCAAAAACATACTGAAAATCGATCTTTTAGGTTCCCAAAAGTCGATATGTGCATGCATCATCTGTACCCGTTTATATCTCAAATTCTGGCCCTAAACACCCGAAAATTCGATATTTTGGGGTCCCAGAAGCGATCTGTACATGCATACTCAGTGCTAGAATGTTTTCAAAATATAGGCTCAAAACATGCTCAAAATCGATATTTTAGGTGCCCAAAAGTCGATATGTGCATGCATCTGCTGTTCTTGTTCATATCTCAAATTCAGGCTCAAAACACCCGAAAATTCGATATTTTGGGGTCCCAGAAGCGATCTGTACATGCCTACTCAGTGCTAGAATATTTTCAAAATATAGGCTCAAAACATGCTAAAAATCGATATTTTATGTGCGTAAAGGCGATATCTCAAATTAAGGCCCAAAACACCCGAAAATTCGATATTTTGGGGTCCCAGAAGCGATGTGTACATGCCTACTCCGTGTTAGAGTATTTTCAAAATACAGGCCCAAAACATGCTCAAAATAGATTTTTTAGGTGCCAAAAAGTCGATATGTGCATGCATCTTCAGTACCGGTTTATATATCAAATTCAGGCTCAAAACACCCAAAAATTCGATATTTTGGGGTCCCAGAAGCAATCTGTACATGCCTACTCCGTGTTAGAGTATTTTCAAAATACAGGCCCAAAACATGCTCAAAATCGATGTTTTAGGTGCCCAAAAGTCGATATGTGCATGCATCTTCAGTACCCGTTTATATCTCAAATTCAGGCTCAAAACACCCGAAAATTCGATATTTTGGGGTCCCAGAAGAGATCTGTACATGCCTACTCCGTGTTAGAGTATTTTTAAAATACAGGCTCAAAACATGCTCAAAATCGATGCTTTAGGTGCCCAAAAGTCGATATGTGCATGCATCTTCAGTACCCGTTTATATCTCAAATTCTGGCCCTAAACACCCGAAAATTCGATATTTTTGGGTCCCAGAAACGATCTGTACATGCCTACTCAGTGCTAGAATGTTTTCAAAATATAGGCACAAAACATGCTCAAAATCGATATTTTAGGTGCCCAAAAGTCGATATGTGAATGCATCTTATGTACCCGTTTATATCTCAAATTCTGGCCTTAAACACTAGAAAATTCAATATTTTGGGGTCCCAGAAGTAATCTGTAGATGCCTACTCAGTGCTAGAATATTTTCAAAATATAGGCTAAAAACATGCTAAAAATCGATATTTTAGGTGCCAAAATTCGATATCTCAAATTCAGTCCCAAAACATCCGAAAATTCGATATTTAGGGGTCCCAGAAGCGATCTGTACATGCCTACTCCGTGTTAGAGTATTTTCAAAATACAGGCATAAAACATGCTCAAAATCGATGTTTTAGGTGCCAAAAAGTCGATATGTGCATGCACCTTCAGTACCCGTTTATATCTCAAATTCAGGCTCAAAACACCCGAAAATTCGATATTTTGGGGTCCCAGAAGCAATCTGTACATGCCTACTCAGTGCTAGAATATTTTCAAAATATAGGCTAAAAACATGCTAAAAATCGATATTTTAGGTGCCAAAAAGTCGATATCTCAAATTAAGGCCCAAAACACCCGAAAATTCGATATTTAAGGGTCCCAGCAGCAATCTGTTCATGCCTACTCAGTGCTAGAATATTTTCAAAATATAGGCTCAAAACATGCTAAGAATCGATATTTTAGGTGCGTAAAGGCGATATCTCAAATTCAGGCCCAAAACACCCGAAAATTCGATATTTTGGGGTCCCAGAAGCGATGTGTACATGCCTACTCCGTGTTAGAGTATTTTCAAAATACAGGCCCAAAACATGCTCAAAATCGATGTTTTAGGTGCCCAAAAGTCGATGCGTGCATGCATCTTCAGTACCCGTTTATATCTCAAATTCAGGCTCAAAACACCCGAAAATTCGATCTTTTGGGGTCCCAGAAGCGATCTGTACATGCCTACTTCGTGTTAGAGTATTTTCAAAATACAGGCCCAAAACATGCTGAAAATCGATATTTTAGATGCCCAAAGTCAATATGTGCATGTATCTTCTGTACAAGTTTATATCTCAAATTCTGGCCCTAAACACCCGAAAATTCGATATTTTGGGGTCCCAGAAGCAATCTGTACATGCCTTACTCAGTGCTTGAATATTTTGAATAAATATAGGCTAAAAACATGATAAAAATCGATATTTTAGGTGCCAAAAAGTCGATATCTCAAATTAAGGCCCAAAACACCCGAAAATTCTATATTTAGGGGTCCCAGAAGCGATCTGTACATGCCTACTCCGTGTTGGAGTATTTTCAAAATACAGGCCCAAAACATGCTCAAAATCTATGTTTTAGGTGCCAAAAAGTCGATATGTGCAAGCACCTTCAGTAACCGTTTATATCTCAAATTCAGGCTCAAAACACACAAAAATTCGATATTTTGGGGTCCCAGAAGCAATCTGTACATGCCTACTCAGTGCTAGAATATTTTCAAAATATAGGCTAAATACATGCTAAAAATCGATATTTTAGGTGCCAAAAAGTCGATATCTCAAATTAAGGCCCAAAACACCCGAAAATTCGATATTTAGGGGTCCCAGAAGCGATCTGTACATGCCTACGAAGTGCTAGATTATTTTCAAAATATAGGCTCAAAACATGCTAAAAATCGATATTTTAGGTGCGTAAGGGCAATATCTCAAATTCAGGCCCAAAACACCCGAAAATTCGATATTTTAGGGTCCCAGAAGCGATGTGTACATGCCTACTCCGTGTTAGAGAATTTTCAAAATACAGGCCCAAAACATGCTGAAAATCGATATATTAGATGCCAAAATTAATATGTGCATGTATCTTCTGTACCCATTTATATCTCAAATTCAGGCTCAAAAGCCCCGAAAATTCAATATTTTGGGGTCCCAGAAGCGATCTGTACATGCCTACTCAGTGAAAGAATATTTTCAAAATGTAGGCTCGAAACATGCTAAAAATCGATATTTTAGGTGCCCAAAAGTCGATATCTCAAATTCAGTCCCAAAACACCCTAAAATTCGATATTTAGGGGTCCCAGAAGCGATCTGTACATGCCTACTCCGTGTTAGAGTATTTTCAAAATACAGGCCAAAAACATACTGAAAATCGATCTTTTATGTGCCCAAAAGTCGATATGTGCATGCATCTTCTGTACCCGTTTATATCTCAAATTCTGGCCCTAAACACCCGAAAATTCAATATTTTGGGGTTCCAGAAGCGATCTGTACATGCCTACTCAGTGCTAGAATGTTTTCAAAATATTGGCTCAAAACATGCTCAAAATCGATATTTTAGGTGCCCCAAAGTCGATATGTGAATGCATCTTCTGTACTCGTTTATATCTCAAATTCAAGCTCAAAACACCCGAAAAGTCAATATTTAGGGGTCCCAGAAGCGATCTGTACATGCCTACTCAGTGCTAGAATATTTTCAAAATATAGGCTCAAAACATGCTAAAAATCGATATTTTAGGTGCGTAAAGGCGATATCTCAAATTCAGTCCCAAAACACCCGAAAATTCGATATTTTGGGGTCCTAGAAGGGATCTGTACATGCCTACTCCATGTTAGAGTATTTTCGAAATACAGGCCAAAAACATACTGAAAATCGATCTTTTAGGTTCCCAAAAGTCGATATGTGCATGCATCATCTGTACCCGTTTATATCTCAAATTCTGGCCCTAAACACCCGAAAATTCGATATTTTGGGGTCCAAGAAGCGATCTGTACATGCATACTCAGTGCTAGAATGTTTTCAAAATATAGGCTCAAAACATGCTCAAAATCGATATTTTAGGTGCCCAAAAGTCGATATGTGCATGCATCTGCTGTTCTTGTTCATATCTCAAATTCAGGCTCAAAACACCCGAAAATTCGATATTTTGGGGTCCCAGAAGTGATCTGTACATGCCTACTCAGTGCTAGAATATTTTCAAAATATAGGCTCAAAACATGCTAAAAATCGATATTTTAGGTGCGTAAAGGCGATATCTCAAATTAAGGCCCAAAACACCCGAAAATTCGATATTTTGGGGTCCCAGAAGCGATCTGTACATGCCTACTCCGTGTTAGAGTATTTTCAATATACAGGCCAAAAACATACTGAAAATCGATGTTTTAGGTGCCCAAAAGTCGATATGTGCATGCATCTTCTGTACCCGTTTATATCTCAAATTCTGGCCCTAAACACCCGAAAATTCGATATTTTTGGGTCCCAGAAGCGATCTGTACATGCCTACTCAGTGCTAGAATGTTTTCAAAATATAGGCATAAAACATGCTCAAAATCGATATTTTAGGTGCCCAAAAGTCGATATGTGCATGCATCTTCTGTACAGGTTTATATCTCAAATTCTGGCCTTAAACACCCGAAAATTCAATATTTTGGGGTCCCAGAAGTAATCTGTACATGCCTACTCAGTGCTAGAATATTTTCAAAATATAGGCTAAAAACATGCTAAAAATAGATATTTACGGTGCCAAAAAGTCGATATCTCAAATTCAGTCCCAAAACATCCTAAAAATTCGATATTTAGGGGTCCCAGAAGCGATCTGTACATGCCTACTCCGTGTTAGAGTATTTTCAAAATACAGGCATAAAACAAGCTCAAAATCGATGTGTTAGGTGCCAAAAAGTCGATATGTGCATGCACCTTCAGTACCCGTTTATATCTCAAATTCAGGCTTAAAACACCCGAAAATTCGATATTTTGGGGTCCCAGAAGCAATCTGTACATGCCTACTCAGTGCTAGAATATTTTCAAAATATAGGCTAAAAACATGCTAAAAATCGATATTTTAGGTGCCAAAAAGTCGATATCTCAAATTAAGGCCCAAAACACCCGAAAATTCGATATTTAGGGGTCCCAGAAGCGATCTGTACATGCCTACTCAGTGCTAGAATATTTTCAAAATATAGGCTCAAAACATGCTAAAAATCGATATTTTAGGTGCGTAAAGGCGATATCTCAAATTCAGGCCGAAAACACCCGAAAATTCGATATTTTGGGGTCCCAGAAGCGATGTGTAAATGCCTACTCCGTGTTAGAGTATTTTCAAAATACAGGCCCAAAACATGCTCAAAATCGTTATTTTAGGTGCCCAAAAGTCGATATGTGCATGCATCTTCAGTACCCGTTTATTTCTCAAATTCAGGCTCAAAACACCCGAAAAATCGATATTTTGGGGTCCCAGAAGCGATCTGTACATGCCTACTCCGTGTTAGAGTATTTTCAAAATACAGGCATAAAACAAGCTCAAAATCGATGTGTTAGGTGCCAAAAAGTCGATATGTGCATGCACCTTCAGTACCCGTTTATATCTCAAATTCAGGCTTAAAACACTCGAAAATTCGATATTTTGGGGTCCCAGAAGCAATCTGTACATGCCTACTCAGTGCTAGAATGTTTTCAAAATATAGGTTAAAAACATGCTAAAAATCGATATTTTAGGTGCCAAAAAGTCGATATCTCAAATTAAGGCCCAAAACACCCGAAAATTCGATATTTAGGGGTCCCAGAAGCGATCTGTACATGCCTACTCAGTGCTAGAATATTTTCAAAATATAGGCTCAAAACATGCTAAAAATCGATATTTTAGGTGCGTAAAGGCGATATCTCAAATTCAGGCCGAAAACACCCGAAAATTCGATATTTTGGGGTCCCAGAAGCGATGTGTAAATGCCTACTCCGTGTTAGAGTATTTTCACTATACAGGCCCAAAACATGCTCAAAATCGTTATTTTAGGTGCCCAAAAGTCGATATGTGCATGCATCTTCAGTACCCGTTTATATCTCAAATTCAGGCTCAAAACACCCGAAAAATCGATATTTTGGGGTCCCAGAAGCGATCTGTACATGCCTACTCCGTGTTAGAGTATTTTCAAAATACAGGCCAAAAACATACTGAAAATCGATGTTTTAGGTGCCCAAAAGTCGATATGTGCATGCATCTTCTGTACCCGTTTATATCTCAAATTCTGGCCCTAAACACCCGAAAATTCGATATTTTTGGGTCCCAGAAGCGATCTGTACATGCCTACTCATTGCTAGAATGTTTTCAAAATATAGGCATAAAACATGCTCAAAATCGATATTTTAGGTGCCCAAAAGTCGATATGTGCATGCATCTTCTGTACAGGTTTATATCTCAAATTCTGGCCTTAAACACCCAAAAATTCAATATTTTGGGGTCCCAGAAGTAATATGTACATGCCTACTCAGTGCTAGAATATTTTCAAAATATAGGCTAAAAACATGCTAAAAATAGATATTTACGGTGCCAAAAAGTCGATATCTCAAATTCAGTCCCAAAACATCCTAAAAATTCGATATTTAGGGGTCCCAGAAGCGATCTGTACATGCCTACTCCGTGTTAGAGTATTTTCAAAATACAGGCATAAAACAAGCTCAAAATCGATGTGTTAGGTGCCAAAAAGTCGATATGTGCATGCACCTTCAGTACCCGTTTATATCTCAAATTCAGGCTTAAAACACCCGAAAATTCGATATTTTGGGGTCCCAGAAGCAATCTGTACATGCCTACTCAGTGCTAGAATATTTTCAAAATATAGGCTAAAAACATGCTAAAAATCGATATTTTAGGTGCCAAAAAGTCGATATCTCAAATTAAGGCCCAAAACACCCGAAAATTCGATATTTAGGGGTCCCAGAAGCGATCTGTACATGCCTACTCAGTGCTAGAATATTTTCAAAATATAGGCTCAAAACATGCTAAAAATCGATATTTTAGGTGCGTAAAGGCGATATCTCAAATTCAGGCCGAAAACACCCGAAAATTCGATATTTTGGGGTCCCAGAAGCGATGTGTAAATGCCTACTCCGTGTTAGAGTATTTTCAAAATACAGGCCCAAAACATGCTCAAAATCGTTATTTTAGGTGCCCAAAAGTCGATATGTGCATGCATCTTCAGTACCCGTTTATATCTCAAATTCAGGCTCAAAACACCCGAAAAATCGATATTTTGGGGTCCCAGAAGCGATCTGTACATGCCTACTCCGTGTTAGAGTATTTTCAAAATACAGGCATAAAACAAGCTCAAAATCGATGTGTTAGGTGCCAAAAAGTCGATATGTGCATGCACCTTCAGTACCCGTTTATATCTCAAATTCAGGCTTAAAACACTCGAAAATTCGATATTTTGGGGTCCCAGAAGCAATCTGTACATGCCTACTCAGTGCTAGAATATTTTCAAAATATAGGCTAAAAACATGCTAAAAATCGATATTTTAGGTGCCAAAAAGTCGATATCTCAAATTAAGGCCCAAAACACCCGAAAATTCGATATTTAGGGGTCCCAGAAGCGATCTGTACATGCCTACTTAGTGCTAGAATATTTTCAAAATATAGGCTCAAAACATGCTAAAAATCGATATTTTAGGTGCGTAAAGGCGATATCTCAAATTCAGGCCGAAAACACCCGAAAATTCGATATTTTGGGGTCCCAGAAGCGATGTGTAAATGCCTACTCCGTGTTAGAGTATTTTCAAAATACAGGCCCAAAACATGCTCAAAATCGTTATTTTAGGTGCCCAAAAGTCGATACGTGCATGCATCTTCAGTACCCGTTTATATCTCAAATTCAGGCTCAAAACACCCGAAAAATCGATATTTTGGGGTCCCAGAAGCGATCTGTACATGCCTACTCCGTGTTAGAGTATTTTCAAAATACAGGCCCAAAACATACTGAAAATCGATATTTTAGATGCCCAAAGTCAATTTGTGCATGTATCTTCTGTACCCGTTTATATCTCAAATTCAGGCTCAAAACACCCGAAAATTCAATATTTTGGGGTCCCAGAAGCAATCTGTACATGCCTACTCAGTACTAGAATATTTTCAAAATATAGGCTAAAAACATGCTAAAAATCGATATTTTAGGTGCAAAAAAGTCGATATCTCAAATTCAGTCCCAAAATACCCGAAAATTCGATATTTTGGGGTCCCAGAAGCGATGTGTAAATGCCTACTCCGTGTTAGAGTATTTTCAAAATACAGGCCCAAAACATGCTCAAAATCGTTATTTTAGGTGCCCAAAAGTCGATATGTGCATGCATCTTCAGTACCCGTCTATATCCCAAATTCAGGTTTAAAACACCCGAAAAATCGATATTTTTGGGTCCCAGAAGCGATCTGTACATGCCTACTCAGTGCTAGAATGTTTTCAAAATATAGGTTCAAAACATGCACAAAATCGATATTTTAGGTGCCCAAAAGTCGATATGTGCATGCATCTTCTGTACTCGTTTATATCTCAAATTCAGGGTCAAAACACCCGGAAATTCGGGTGTTTTGAGTCTGAATTTGAGATATAAACGGGTACGGAAGAGGCATGCACATATCGACTTTGGGCACCCAAAATATCGATTTTGAGCATGTTTTGAGCCTGTATTTTTAAAATACTCTAACACGGAGTAGACACGTACAAATCGCTTCTGGGACCCAAATAAATCGAATTTTCGGTTGTTCTGAGCCTGAATTTGAGATATGAACAGGTACAGAAGATGCATGCACATATCGACTTCGGGCACCTAAAATATCGATTTTGAGCATGTTTTGGGCCTGTATTTTGAAAATACTCAAACACGGTGTAGACATGTACAGATCATTTCTGGGACACAAAAATATCGATTTTTTGGGTGTTTTGAGCCTGAATTTGAGATATAAACGGGTACAGAACATGCATGCACATATCGACTTTGGCAGCTAAAATATCGATTTTCAGCATGTTTTGGGCCTGTATTTTGAAAATACTCTAACACGGAGTATGCATGTACACATTGCTTTTGGGACTCAAAAATATCGAATATTCGGGTGTTTTGAGTCTGAATTTGAGATATAAACGGGTACAGAAGATGCATGCACATATCGACTTTGGGCACCCAAAATATCGATTTTGAGCATGTTTTGGGCCTGTATTTTGAAAATACTCTAACACGGAGTATGCATGTACACATTGCTTTTGGGACTCAAAAATATCGAATATTCGGGTGTTTTGAGTCTGAATTTGAGATATAAACGGGTACAGAAGATGCATGCACATATCGACTTTGGGCACCCAAAATATCGATTTTGAGCATGTTTTGGGTCTGTATCTTGAAAACATTCTAGCAAGAAGTAGGCATGTACAGATTGCTTCTTGGACCCAAAAATATCGAATTTTCGAGTGTTTTGAACCTGAATTTGGGATATAGACGGGTACAGAAGATGCATACACATATTGACTTTGGGCAGCTAAAATATCGATTTTCAGCATGTTTTAGGCCTGTATTTTGAAAATACTCTAACACGGAGTATGCATGTACACATTGCTTTTGGGACTCAAAAATATCGAATATTCGGGTGTTTTGAGTCTGAATTTGAGATATAAACGGGTACAGAAGATGCATGCACATATCGACTTTGGGCACCCAAAATATCGATTTTGAGCATGTTTTGGGCCTGAATTTTTAAAATACTCTAACACTGAGTAGACACGTACAAATCGCTTCTGGGACCCAAATAAATCGAATTTTCGGTTGTTCTGAGCCTGAATTTGAGATATGAACAGGTACAGAAGATGCATGCACATATCGACTTCGGGCACCCAAAATATCGATTTTGAGCATGTTTTGGGCCTGTATTTTGAAAATACTCAAACACGGTGTAGACATGTACAGATCATTTCTGGGACACAAAAATATCGATTTTTTGGGTGTTTTGAGCCAGAATTTGAGATATAAACGGGTACAGAACATGCATGCACATATCGACTTTGGCAGCTAAAATATCGATTTTCAGCATGTTATGGGCCTGTATTTTGAAAATCTCAAACACGGTGTAGACATGTACAGATCATTTCTGGGACACAAAAATATCGATTTTTTGGGTGTTTTGAGCCTGAATTTGAGATATAAACGGGTACAGAAGATGCATGCACATTTCGACTTTTTGCACCTGAAATATCGATTTTGAGCATGTTTTGGGTCTGTATCTTAAAAACATTCTAGCAAGAAGTAGGCATGTACAGATTGCTTCTGGGACCCAAAAATATCGAATTTTCGAGTGTTTTAAACCTGAATTTGGGATATAGACGGGTACAGAAGATGCATACACATATTGACTTTTGGCAGCTAAAATATCGATTTTCAGCATGTTTTAGGCCTGTATTTTGAAAATACTCTAACACGGAGTATGCATGTACACATTGCTTTTGGGACCCAAAAATATCGAATATTCGGGTGTTTTGAGTCTGAATTTGAGATATAAACGGGTACGGAAGATGCATGCACATATCGACTTTGAGCACCTAAAACATCGATTTTGAGCATGTTTTGGGCCTGTATTTTAAAAATACTATAACACGGAGTAGACACGTACAGATCGCTTCTGGGACCCAAATAAATCGAATTTTCGGTTGTTCTGAGCCTGAATTTGAGATATGAACAGGTACAGAAGATGCATGCACATATCGACTTCGGGCACCTAAAATATCGATTTTGAGCATGTTTTGGGCCTGTATTTTGAAAATACTCAAACACGGTGTAGACATATACAGATCATTTCTGGGACACAAAAATATCGATTTTTTGGGTGTTTTGAGCCTGAATTTGAGATATAAACGGTTACAGAAGATGCATGCACATTTCGACTTTTTGCACCTGAAATATCGATTTTGAGCATGTTTTGGGTCTGTATCTTGAAAACATTCTAGCAAGAAGTAGGCATGTACAGATTGCTTCTGGGACCCATAAATATCGAATTTTCGAGTGTTTTAAACCTGAATTTGGGATATAGACGGGTACAGAAGATGCATACACATATTGACTTTGGGCAGCTAAAATATCGATTTTCTGCATGTTTTATGCCTGTATTTTGAAAATACTCTAACACGGAGTATGCATGTACACATTGCTTCTGGGACCCAAAAATATCGAATATTCGGGTGTTTTGAGCCTGAATTTGAGATATAAACGGGTACAGAAGATGCATGCACATATCGAATTCGGGCACCTAAAATATCGATTTTGAGCATGTTTTGGGCCTGTATTTTGAAAATACTCAAACACGGTGTAGACATGTACAGATCGCTTCTGGGACCCAAAATTATCGAATTTTCGGGTGTTTTGAACCTGAATTTAGGATATAGACGGATACAGAAGATGCATGCAGATATCGACTTTTTGCACCTAAAATATCGATTTTGAGCATGTTTTGGGCCTGTATTTTGAAAATACTCTAACACGGACTAGGCATGTACAGATCGCTTCTGGGACCCAAAAATATCGAATTTGTGGGTGTTTTGAGCCTGAATTTGAGATATAAACGGGTCCAGAAGATGCATGCACATTTCGACTTTTTGCACCTAAAATATCGATTTTGAGTATGTTTTGGGTCTGTATCTTGAAAACATTCTAGCAAGAAGTAGGCATGTACAGATTGCTTCTGGGACTCAAAAATATCGAATTTTTGAGTGTTTTGAATCTGAATTTGGGATATAGACGTGTACAGAAGATGCATACACATATTGACTTTGGGCAGCTAAAATATCGATTTTCAGCATGTTTTATGCCTGTATTTTGAAAATACTCTAACACGGAGTATGCATGTACACATTGCTTCTGGGACCCAAAAATATCGAATATTCGGGTGTTTTGAGCCTGAATTTGAGATATAAACGGGTACAGAAGATGCATGCACATTTCGACTTTTTGCACCTAAAATATCGATTTTGAGTATGTTTTGGGTCTGTATCTCGAAAACATTCTAGCAAGAAGTAGGCATGTACAGATTGCTTCCCAAATAAATCGAATTTTCGGTTGTTCTGAGCCTGAATTTGAGATATGAACAGGTACAGAAGATGCATGCACATATCGACTTCGGGAACCTAAAATATCGATTTTGAGCATGTTTTGGGCCTGTATTTTGAAAATACTCAAACACGGTGTAGACATGTACAGATCGCTTCTGGAACCCAAAATTATCGAATTTTCGGGTGTTTTGAACCTGAATTTAGGATATAGACGGATACAGAAGATGCATGCACATATCGATTTTTTGCACCTAAAATATCGATTTTGAGCATGTTTTGGGCCTGTATTTTGAAAATACTCTAACACGGACTAGGCATGTACAGTTCGCTTCTGGGACCCAAAAATATCGAATTTTCGGGTGTTTTGAGTCTGAATTTGAGATATAAACGGGTACAGAAGATGCATGCACATTTCGACTTTTCACACCTAAAATATCGATTTATAGCATGTTTTAAGCCTGTATTTTAAAAACATTCTAGCACTGAGTAGGCATGTGCAGATCGCTTAAGGGACCCAAAAATATCGAATTTTCGGAGTTTTGAGCCAGAAATTGGGATATAACCGGGTACAGAGGATGCATGCACATATTGACTTTGGGCAACTAAAATATCGATTTACAGCATGTTTTAGGCCTGTATTTTAAAAATACTCTAACACGGAGTATGCATGTACAGATGGCTTTTGGGACCCAAAAATATCGAATATTCGGGTGTTTTGAGTCTGAATTTGAGATATAAACGGGTACAGAAGATGCATGCACATATCGACTTTGGGCACCCAAAATATCGATTTTGAGCATGTTTTGAGCCGGTATTTTTAAAATACTCTAACACGGAGTAGACACGTACAAATCGCTTTTGGGACCCAAATAAATCGAATTTTCGCTTGTTCTGAGCCTGAATTTGAGATATGAACAGGTACAGAAGATGCATGCACATATCGACTTCGGGCACCTAAAATATCGATTTTGAGCATGTTTTGGGCCTGTATTTTGAAAATACTCAAACACGGTGTAGACATGTACAGATCATTTCTGGGACTCAAAAATATCGATTTTTTGGGTGTTTTGAGCCTGAATTTGAGATATAAACGGGTACAGAAGATGCATGCACATTTCGACTTTTTGCACCTGAAATATCGATTTTGAGCATGTTTTGGGTCTGTATCTTGAAAACATTCTAGCAAGAAGTAGGCATGTACAGATTGCTTCTGGGACCCAAAAATATCGAATTTTCGAGTGTTTTAAACCTGAATTTGGGATATAGACGGGTACAGAAGATGCATACACATATTGACTTTGGGCAGCAAAAATATCGATTTTCTGCATGTTTTAGGCCTGTATTTTGAAAATACTCTAACACGGAGTATGCATGTACACATTGCTTTTGTGACCCAAAAATATCGAATATTCGGGTGTTTTGAGTCTGAATTTGAGATATAAACGGGTACAGAAGATGCATGCACATATCGACTTTGGGCACCCAAAATATCGATTTTGAGCATGTTTTGGGCCTGTATTTTTAAAACACTCTAACACGGAGTAGACACGTACAGATCACTTCTGGGACCTAAATAAATCGAATTTTCGGGTGTTCTGAGCCTGAATTTGAGATATGAACGGGTACTGAAGATGCATGCACATATCGACTTTGGGCACCAAAAATATCGATTTTGAGCATGTTTTGGGCCTGCATTTTGAAAATACTCTAACACGGTGTAGACATGTACAGATCGCTTCTGGAACACAAAAATATCGACTTTTCGGGTGTTTTGAGCCTGAATTTGAGATATAAACGGGTACAGAAGATGCATGCACATATCGACTTTGGGCACCTAAAATATCGATTTTGAGCCTGTTTTGGGCCTGTATTTTGAAAATACTCTAACACGGAGTATGCATGTACACATTGCTTTTGGGACCCAAAAATATCGAATATTCGTGTGTTTTGAGTCTGAATTTGAGATATAGACGGGTACAGAAGATGCATGCACATATCGACTTTTTGCACCTAAAATATCGATTTTGAGCCTGTTTTGGGCCTGTATTTTGAAAATACTCTAACACGGACTAGTCATGTACAGATTGCTTCTGGGACCTAAATAAATCGAATTTTCGGGTGTTCTGAGCCAGAATTTGAGATATAAACGGGTACAGAAGATGCATGCACATATCGACTCTGGTCACCCAAAATATCGATTTTGAGCATGTTTTGAGCCTGTATTTTTAAAATACTCTAACACGGAGTAGACACGTACAGATCGCTTCTGGGACCCAAATAAATCGAATTTTCGGTTGTTCTGAGCTTGAATTTGAGATATGAACAGGTACAGAAGATGCATGCACATATCGAATTCGGGCACCTAAAATATCGATTTTGAGCATGTTTTGGGCCTGTATTTTGAAAATACTCAAACACGGTGTAGACATGTACAGATCGCTTCTGGGACCCAAAATTATCGAATTTTCGGGTGTTTTGAACCTGAATTTAGGATATAGACGGATACAGAAGATGCATGCAGATATCGACTTTTTGCACCTAAAATATCGATTTTGAGCATGTTTTGGGCCTGTATTTTGAAAATACTCTAACACGGACTAGGCATGTACAGATCGCTTCTGGGACCCAAAAATATCGAATTTGTGGGTGTTTTGAGCCTGAATTTGAGATATAAACGGGTACAGAAGATGCATGCACATTTCGACTTTTTGCACCTAAAATATCGATTTTGAGTATGTTTTGGGTCTGTATCTTGAAAACATTCTAGCAAGAAGTAGGCATGTACAGATTGCTTCTGGGACTCAAAAATATCGAATTTTTGAGTGTTTTGAATCTGAATTTGGGATATAGACGTGTACAGAAGATGCATACACATATTGACTTTGGGCAGCTAAAATATCGATTTTCAGCATGTTTTAGGCCTGTATTTTAAAAATACTCTAACACGGAGTATGCATGTACACATTGCTTTTGGGACCCAAAAATATCGAATTTTCGGGTGTTTTGAACCTGAATTTGGGATATAAACGGGTACAGAAGATGCATGCACATATCGACTTTGAGTACCTAAAACATCGATTTTGAGCATGTTTTGGGCCTGTATTTTAAAAATACTATAACACGGAGTAGACACGTACAGATCGCTTTTGGGACCCAAATAAATCGAATTTACGGGTGTTTTGAGTCTGAATTTGAGATATAAACGGGTACAGAAGATGCATGCACATATCGACTTTTTGCACTTAAAATATCGATTTTGAGCATGTTTTGGGTCTGTATCTTGAAAACATTCTAGCACGGAGTAGGCATGTACAGATCGCTTCTGGGACCCAAAAATATCGAATTTTCTGGTGTTTTGAACCAGAATTAGGGATATACACGGGTACAGAAGATGCATACACATATTGACTTTGGGCACATAAAATATCGATTTTCAGCATGTTTTGGGTCTGTATTTTAAAAACACTCTAACACTGAGTAGGCATGTACAGATCGCTTCTGGGACCCAAAAATATCGAATTTTCGGGTGTTCTGAGCCTGAATTTGTGATATGAACGGGTACAGAAGATGCATGCACATATCGACTTTGAGCACCTAAAACATCGATTTTGAGCATGTTTTGGGCCTGTATTTTAAAAATACTATAACACGGAGTAGACACGTACAGATCGCTTTTGGGACCCAAATAAATCGAATTTTCGGGTGTTTTGAGTCTGAATTTGAGATATAAACGGGTACAGAAGATACATGCACATATCGACTCTGGTCACCCAAAATATCGATTTTGAGCATGTTTTGAGCCTGTATTTTTAAAATACTCTAACACGGAGTAGACACGTACAGATCGCTTCTGGGACCCAAATAAATCGAATTTTCGGTTGTTCTGAGCCTGAATTTGGGATATAGACGGATACAGAAGATGCATGCAGATATCGACTTTTTGCACCTAAAATATCGATTTTGAGCATGTTTTGGGCCTGTATTTTGAAACTACTCTAACAAGGACTAGGCATGTACAGATCGCTTCTGGGACCCAAAAATATCGAATTTGCGGGTGTTTTGAGCCTGAATTTGAGATATAAACGGGTACAGAAGATGCATGCACATTTCGACTTTTTGCACCTAAAATATCGATTTTGAGTATGTTTTGGGTCTGTATCTTGAAAACATTCTAGCAAGAAGTAGGCATGTACAGATTGCTTCTGGGACTCAAAAATATCGAATTTTTGAGTGTATTGAATCTGAATTTGGGATATAGACGTGTACAGAAGATGCATACACATATTGACTTTGGGCAGCTAAAATATCGATTTTCAGCATGTTTTAGGCCTGTATTTTGAAAATACTCTAACACGGAGTATGCATGTACACATTGCTTTTGGGACCCAAAAATATCGAATATTCGGGTGTTTTGAGTCTGAATTTGAGATATAAACGGGTACAGAAGATGCATGCACATATCGACTTTGAGCACCTAAAACATCGATTTTGAGCATGTTTTGGGCCTGTATTTTAAAAATACTATAACTCGGAGTATGCACGTACAGATCGCTTTTGGGACCCAAATAAATCGAATTTTCGGGTGTTTTGAGTCTGAATTTGAGATATAAACGGGTACAGAAGATACATGCACATATCGACTTCGGGCACCTAAAATATCGATTTTGAGCATGTTTTGGGCCTGTATTTTGAAAATACTCAAACACGGTGTAGACATGTACAGATCGCTTCTGGGACCCAAAATTATCGAATTTTCGGGTGTTTTGAACCTGAATTTGGGATATAGACGGATACAGAAGATGCATGCACATATCGACTTTTTGCACCTAAAATATTGATTTTGAGCATGTTTTGGGTCTGTATCTTGAAAACATTCTAGCAAAGAGTAGGCATGTACAGATCGCTTCTGGGACACAAAAATATCGAATTTTCTGGTGTTTTGTACCAGAATTAGGGATATACACGGGTACAGAAGATGCATACACATATTAACTTCGGGCACCTAAAATATCGATTTTGAGCATGTTTTGGGCCTGTATTTTGAAAATACTCAAACACGGTGTAGACATCTACAGATCGCTTCTGGGACCCAAAATTATCGAATTTTCGGGTGTTTTGAACCTGAATTTGGGATATAGACGGATACAGAAGATGCATGCAGATATCGACTTTTTGCACCTAAAATATCGATTTTGAGCATGTTTTGGGCCTGTATTTTGAAACTACTCTAACACGGACTAGGCATGTACAGATCGCTTCTGGGACCCAAAAATATCGAATTTGCGGGTGTTTTGAGCCTGAATTTGAGATATAAACGGGTACAGAAGATGCATGCACATTTCGACTTTTTGCACCTAAAATATCGATTTTGAGTATGTTTTGGGTCTGTATCTTGAAAACATTCTAGCAAGAAGTAGGCATGTACAGATTGCTTCTGGGACTCAAAAATATCGAATTTTTGAGTGTTTTGAATCTGAATTTGGGATATAGACGTGTACAGAAGATGCATACACATATTGACTTTGGGCAGCTAAAATATCGATTTTCAGCATGTTTTAGGCCTGTATTTTAAAAATACTCTAACACGGAGTATGCATGTACACATTGCTTTTGGGACCCAAAAATATCGAATTTTCGGGTGTTTTGAACCTGAATTTGGGATATAAACGGGTACAGAAGATGCATGCACATATCGACTTTGAGTACCTAAAACATCGATTTTGAGCATGTTTTGGGCCTGTATTTTAAAAATACTATAACACGGAGTAGACACGTACAGATCGCTTTTGGGACCCAAATAAATCGAATTTACGGGTGTTTTGAGTCTGAATTTGAGATATAAACGGGTACAGAAGATGCATGCACATATCGACTTTTTGCACTTAAAATATCGATTTTGAGCATGTTTTGGGTCTGTATCTTGAAAACATTCTAGCAAGGAGTAGGCATGTACAGATCGCTTCTGGGACCCAAAAATATCGAATTTTCTGGTGTTTTGAACCAGAATTAGGGATATACACGGGTACAGAAGATGCATACACATATTGACTTTGGGCACATAAAATATCGATTTTCAGCATGTTTTGGGTCTGTATTTTAAAAACACTCTAACACTGAGTAGGCATGTACAGATCGCTTCTGGGACCCAAAAATATCGAATTTTCGGGTGTTCTGAGCCTGAATTTGTGATATGAACGGGTACAGAAGATGCATGCACATATCGACTTTGAGCACCTAAAACATCGATTTTGAGCATGTTTTGGGCCTGTATTTTAAAAATACTATAACACGGAGTAGACACGTACAGATCGCTTTTGGGACCCAAATAAATCGAATTTTCGGGTGTTTTGAGTCTGAATTTGAGATATAAACGGGTACAGAAGATACATGCACATATCGACTCTGGTCACCCAAAATATCGATTTTGAGCATGTTTTGAGCCTGTATTTTTAAAATACTCTAACACGGAGTAGACACGTACAGATCGCTTCTGGGACCCAAATAAATCGAATTTTCGGTTGTTCTGAGCCTGAATTTGGGATATAGACGGATACAGAAGATGCATGCAGATATCGACTTTTTGCACCTAAAATATCGATTTTGAGCATGTTTTGGGCCTGTATTTTGAAACTACTCTAACAAGGACTAGGCATGTACAGATCGCTTCTGGGACCCAAAAATATCGAATTTGCGGGTGTTTTGAGCCTGAATTTGAGATATAAACGGGTACAGAAGATGCATGCACATTTCGACTTTTTGCACCTAAAATATCGATTTTGAGTATGTTTTGGGTCTGTATCTTGAAAACATTCTAGCAAGAAGTAGGCATGTACAGATTGCTTCTGGGACTCAAAAATATCGAATTTTTGAGTGTATTGAATCTGAATTTGGGATATAGACGTGTACAGAAGATGCATACACATATTGACTTTGGGCAGCTAAAATATCGATTTTCAGCATGTTTTAGGCCTGTATTTTGAAAATACTCTAACACGGAGTATGCATGTACACATTGCTTT
Organism: Petrolisthes cinctipes; assembly: GCA_033782935.1. NCBI lineage: Eukaryota > Metazoa > Arthropoda > Malacostraca > Decapoda > Porcellanidae > Petrolisthes > Petrolisthes cinctipes. The sequence goes on along the minus strand of JAWQEG010001115.1, from coordinate 260,606 downwards.
TGGGACCCAAAAATATCGAATATTCGGGTGTTTTGAGTCTGAATTTGAGATATAAACGGGTACAGAAGATGCATGCACATATCGACTTTGAGCACCTAAAACATCGATTTTGAGCATGTTTTGGGCCTGTATTTTAAAAATACTATAACTCGGAGTATGCACGTACAGATCGCTTTTGGGACCCAAATAAATCGAATTTTCGGGTGTTTTGAGTCTGAATTTGAGATATAAACGGGTACAGAAGATACATGCACATATCGACTCTGGTCACCCAAAATATCGATTTTGAGCATGTTTTGAGCCTGTATTTTTAAAATACTCTAACACGGAGTAGACACGTAAAGATCGCTTCTGGGACCCAAATAAATCGAATTTTCGGTTGTTCTGAGCCTGAATTTGAGATATGAACAGGTACAGAAGATGCATGCACATATCGACTTCGGGCACCTAAAATATCGATTTTGAGCATGTTTTGGGCCTGTATTTTGAAAATACTCAAACACGGTGTAGACATGTACAGATCGCTTCTGGGACCCAAAATTATCGAATTTTCGGGTGTTTTGAACCTGAATTTGGGATATAGACGGATACAGAAGATGCATGCACATATCGACTTTTTGCACCTAAAATATTGATTTTGAGCATGTTTTGGGTCTGTATCTTGAAAACATTCTAGCAAAGAGTAGGCATGTACAGATCGCTTCTGGGACACAAAAATATCGAATTTTCTGGTGTTTTGGACCAGAATTAGGGATATACACGGGTACAGAAGATGCATACACATATTAACTTCGGGCACCTAAAATATCGATTTTGAGCATGTTTTGGGCCTGTATTTTGAAAATACTCAAACACGGTGTAGACATCTACAGATCGCTTCTGGGACCCAAAATTATCGAATTTTCGGGTGTTTTGAACCTGAATTTGGGATATAGACGGATACAGAAGATGCATGCAGATATCGACTTTTTGCACCTAAAATATCGATTTTGAGCATGTTTTGGGCCTGTATTTTGAAACTACTCTAACACGGACTAGGCATGTACAGATCGCTTCTGGGACCCAAAAATATCGAATTTGCGGGTGTTTTGAGCCTGAATTTGAGATATAAACGGGTACAGAAGATGCATGCACATTTCGACTTTTTGCACCTAAAATATCGATTTTGAGTATGTTTTGGGTCTGTATCTTGAAAACATTCTAGCAAGAAGTAGGCATGTACAGATTGCTTCTGGGACCCAAAAATATCGAATTTTTGAGTGTTTTGAATCTGAATTTGGGATATAGACGTGTACAGAAGATGCATACACATATTGACTTTGGGCAGCTAAAATATCGATTTTCAGCATGTTTTAGGCCTGTATTTTGAAAATACTCTAACACGGAGTATGCATGTACACATTGCTTTTGGGACCCAAAAATATCGAATATTCGGGTGTTTTGAGTCTGAATTTGAGATATAAACGGGTACAGAAGATGCATGCACATATCGACTTTGAGCACCTAAAACATCGATTTTGAGCATGTTTTGGGCCTGTATTATAAAAATACTATAACACGGAGTAGACACGTACAGATCGCTTTTGGGTCCCAAATAAATCGAATTTTCGGGTGTTTTGAGTCTGAATTTGAGATATAAACGGGTACAGAAGATGCATGCACATATCGACTTTTTGCACTTAAAATATCGATTTTGAGCATGTTTTGGGTCTGTATCTTGAAAACATTCTAGCAAGGAGTAGGCATGTACAGATCGCTTCTGGGACCCAAAAATATCGAATTTTCTGGTGTTTTGAACCAGAATTAGGGATATACACGGGTACAGAAGATGCATACACATATTGACTTTGGGCACATAAAATATCGATTTTCAGCATGTTTTGGGCCTGTATTTTAAATACACTCTAACACGGAGTAGACACGTACAGATCGCTTCTGGGACCCAAATAAATCGAATTTTCGGGTGTTCTGAGCCTGAATTTGAGATATGAACAGGTACAGAAGATGCATGCACATATCGACTTCGGGCACCTAAAATATCGATTTTGAGCATGTTTTGGGCCTGTATTTTGAAAATACTCTAACACGGTGTAGACATGTACAGATCGCTTCTGGGACCCAAAATTATCGAATTTTCGGGTGTTTTGAACCTGAATTTGGGATATAGACGGATACAGAAGATGCATGCACATATCGACTTTTTGCACCTAAAATATCGATTTTGAGCATGTTTTGGGCCTGTATTTTGAAACTACTCTAACACGGACTAGGCATGTACAGATCGCTTCTGGGACCCAAAAATATCGAATTTACGGGTGTTTTGAGTTTGAATTTGAGATATAAACGGGTACAGAAGATGCATGCATATATCGACTTTGAGCACCTAAAACATCGATTTTGAGCATGTTTTGGGCCTGTATTTTAAAAATACTATAACACGGAGTAGACACGTACAGATCGCTTTTGGGACCCAAATAAATCGAATTTTCGGGTGTTTTGAGTCTGAATTTGAGATATAAACGGGTACAGAAAATGCATGCACATATCGACTTTTTGCACTTAAAATATCGATTTTGAGCATGTTTTGGGTCTGTATCTTGAAAACATTCTAGCAAGGAGTAGGCATGTACAGATCGCTTCTGGGACACAAAAATATCGAATTTTCTGGTGTTTTGAACCAGAATTAGGGATATACACGGGTAAAGAAGATGCATACACATATTGACTTTGGGCACATAAAATATCGATTTTCAGCATGTTTTGGGCCTGTATTTTAAATACACTCTAACACTGAGTAGACACGTACAGATCGCTTCTGAGACACAAATAAATCGAATTAACGGGTGTTCTGAGCCTGAATTTGTGATATGAACGGGTACAGAAGATGCATACACATATTGACTTTGGGCAGCTAAAATATCGATTTTCAGCATGTTTTAGGCCTGTATTTTGAAAATACTCTAACACGGAGTATGCATGTACACATTGCTTTTGGGACCCAAAAATATCGAATATTCGGGTGTTTTGAGTCTGAATTTGAGATATAAACGGGTACAGAAGATGCATGCACATATCGACTTTGAGCACCTAAAACATCGATTTTGAGCATGTTTTGGGCCTGTATTATAAAAATACTATAACACGGAGTAGACACGTACAGATCGCTTTTGGGTCCCAAATAAATCGAATTTTCGGGTGTTTTGAGTCTGAATTTGAGATATAAACGGGTACAGAAGATGCATGCACATATCGACTTTTTGCACTTAAAATATCGATTTTGAGCATGTTTTGGGTCTGTATCTTGAAAACATTCTAGCAAGGAGTAGGCATGTACAGATCGCTTCTGGGACCCAAAAATATCGAATTTTCTGGTGTTTTGAACCAGAATTAGGGATATACACGGGTACAGAAGATGCATACACATATTGACTTTGGGCACATAAAATATCGATTTTCAGCATGTTTTGGGCCTGTATTTTAAATACACTCTAACACGGAGTAGACACGTACAGATCGCTTCTGGGACCCAAATAAATCGAATTTTCGGGTGTTCTGAGCCTGAATTTGAGATATGAACAGGTACAGAAGATGCATGCACATATCGACTTCGGGCACCTAAAATATCGATTTTGAGCATGTTTTGGGCCTGTATTTTGAAAATACTCTAACACGGTGTAGACATGTACAGATCGCTTCTGGGACCCAAAATTATCGAATTTTCGGGTGTTTTGAACCTGAATTTGGGATATAGACGGATACAGAAGATGCATGCACATATCGACTTTTTGCACCTAAAATATCGATTTTGAGCATGTTTTGGGCCTGTATTTTGAAACTACTCTAACACGGACTAGGCATGTACAGATCGCTTCTGGGACCCAAAAATATCGAATTTACGGGTGTTTTGAGTTTGAATTTGAGATATAAACGGGTACAGAAGATGCATGCATATATCGACTTTGAGCACCTAAAACATCGATTTTGAGCATGTTTTGGGCCTGTATTTTAAAAATACTATAACACGGAGTAGACACGTACAGATCGCTTTTGGGACCCAAATAAATCGAATTTTCGGGTGTTTTGAGTCTGAATTTGAGATATAAACGGGTACAGAAAATGCATGCACATATCGACTTTTTGCACTTAAAATATCGATTTTGAGCATGTTTTGGGTCTGTATCTTGAAAACATTCTAGCAAGGAGTAGGCATGTACAGATCGCTTCTGGGACACAAAAATATCGAATTTTCTGGTGTTTTGAACCAGAATTAGGGATATACACGGGTAAAGAAGATGCATACACATATTGACTTTGGGCACATAAAATATCGATTTTCAGCATGTTTTGGGCCTGTATTTTAAATACACTCTAACACTGAGTAGACACGTACAGATCGCTTCTGAGACACAAATAAATCGAATTAACGGGTGTTCTGAGCCTGAATTTGTGATATGAACGGGTACAGAAGATGCATGCACATATCGACTTTGAGCACCTAAAACATCGATTTTGAGCATGTTTTGGGCCTGTATTTTAAAAATACTATAACACGGAGTAGACACGTACAGATCGCTTCTGGGAACCAAATAAATCGAATTTTCGGGTGTTTTGAGTCTGAATTTAAGATATAAACGGGTACAGAAGATGCATGCACATATCGACTCTGGGCACCCAAAATATCGATTTTGAGCATGTTTTCAGCCTGTATTTTTAAAATACTCTAACACGGAGTAGACACGTACAGATCGCTTCTAGGACCCAAATAAATCGAATTTTCGGTTGTTCTGAGCCTGAATTTGAGATATGAACAGGTACAGAAGATGCATGCACATATCGACTTCGGGCACCTACAATATCGATTTTGAGCATGTTTTGGGCCTGTATTTTGAAAATACTCAAACACGGTGTAGACATGTACAGATCGCTTCTGGGACCCAAAATTATCGAATTTTCGGGTGTTTTGAACCTGAATTTGGGATATAGACGGATACAGAAGATGCATGCACATATCGACTTTTTGCACCTAAAATATCGATTTTGAGCATGTTTTGGGCCTGTATTTTGAAAATACTCTAACACGGACTAGGCATGTACAGATCGCTTCTGGGACCCAAAAATATCGAATTTTCGGGTGTTTTGAGCCTGAATTTGAGATATAAACGGGTACAGAAGATGCATGCACATTTCGACTTTTTGCACCTAAAATATCGATTTTGAGTATGTTTTGGGTCTGTATCTTGAAAACATTCTAGCAAGAAGTAGGCATGTACAGATTGCTTCTGGGACCCAAAAATATCGAATTTTTGAGTGTTTTGAATCTGAATTTGGGATATAGACGTGTACAGAAGATGCATACACATATTGACTTTGGGCAGCTAAAATATCGATTTTCAGCATGTTTTAGGCCTGTATTTTGAAAATACTCTAACACGGAGTATGCATGTACACATTGCTTTTGGGACCCAAAAATATCGAATATTCGGGTGTTTTGAGTCTGAATTTGAGATATAAACGGGTACAGAAGATGCATGCACATATCGACTTTGAGCAACTAAAACATCGATTTTGAGCATGTTTTGGGCCTGTATTATAAAAATACTATAACACGGAGTAGACACGTACAGATCGCTTTTGGGACCCAAATAAATCGAATTTTCGGGTGTTTTGAGTCTGAATTTGAGATATAAACGGGTACAGAACATGCATGCACATATCGACTTTTTGCACTTAAAATATCGATTTTGAGCATGTTTTGGGTCTGTATCTTGAAAACATTCTAGCAAGGAGTAGGCATGTACAGATCGCTTCTGGGACCCAAAAATATCGAATTTTCTGGTGTTTTGAACCAGAATTAGGGATATACACGGGTACAGAAGATGCATACACATATTGACTTTGGGCACATAAAATATCGATTTTCAGCATGTTTTGGGCCTGTATTTTAAATACACTCTAACACTGAGTAGACACGTACAGATCGCTTCTGGGACCCAAATAAATCGAATTTTCGGGTGTTCTGAGCCTGAATTTGTGATATGAACGGGTACAGAAGGTGCATGCACATATCGACTTTGAGCACCTAAAACATCGATTTTGAGCATGTTTTGGGCCTGTATTTTAAAAATACTATAACACGGAGTAGACACGTACAGATCGCTTTTGGGACCCAAATAAATCGAATTTTCGGGTGTTTAGAGTCTGAATTTGAGATATAAACGGGTACAGAAGATACATGCACATATCGACTCTGGTCACCCAAAATATCGATTTTGAGCATGTTTTGAGCCTGTATTTTTAAAATACTCTAACACGGAGTAGACACGTACAGATCGCTTCTGGGACCCAAATAAATCGAATTTTCGGTTGTTCTGAGCCTGAATTTGAGATATGAACAGGTACAGAAGATGCATGCACATATCGACTTCGGGCACCTAAAATATCGATTTTGAGCATGTTTTGGGCCTGTATTTTGAAAATACTTAAACACGGTGTAGACATGTACAGATCGCTTCTGGGACCCAAAATTATCTAATTTTCGGGTGTTTTGAACCTGAATTTGGGATATAGACGGATACAGAAGATGCATGCAGATATCGACTTTTTGCACCTAAAATATCGATTTTGAGCATGTTTTGGGCCTGTATTTTGAAACTACTCTAACACGGACTAGGCATGTACAGATCGCATCTGGGACCCAAAAATATCGAATTTACGGGTGTTTTGAGTCTGAATTTGAGATATAAACGGGTACAGAAGATGCATGCATATATCGACTTTGAGCACCTAAAACATCGATTTTGAGCATGTTTTGGGCCTGTATTTTAAAAATACTATAACACGGAGTAGACACGTACAGATCGCTTTTGGGACCCAAATAAATCGAATTTTCGGGTGTTTTGAGTCTGAATTTGAGATATAAACGGGTACAGAAGATGCATGCACATATCGACTTTTTGCACTTAAAATATCGATTTTGAGCATGTTTTGGGTCTGTATCTTGAAAACATTCTAGCAAGGAGTAGGCATGTACAGATCGCTTCTGGGACACAAAAATATCGAATTTTCTGGTGTTTTGAACCAGAATTAGGGATATACACGGGTAAAGCAGATGCATACACATATTGACTTTGGGCACATAAAATATCGATTTTGAGCATGTTTTGGGCCTGTATTTTAAATACACTCTAACACTGAGTAGACACGTACAGATCGCTTCTGAGACACAAATAAATCGAATTAGCGGGTGTTCTGAGCCTGAATTTGTGATATGAACGGGTACAGAAGATGCATGCACATATCGACTTTGAGCACCTAAAACATCGATTTTGAGCATGTTTTGGGCCTGTATTTTAAAAATACTATAACACGGAGTAGACACGTACAGATCGCTTTTGGGAACCAAATAAATCGAATTTTCGGGTGTTTTGAGTCTGAATTTGAGATATAAACGGGTACAGAAGATGCATGCACATATCGACTCTGGGCACCCAAAATATCGATTTTGAGCATGTTTTCAGCCTGTATTTTTAAAATACTCTAACACAGAGTAGACACGTACAGATCGCTTCTAGGACCCAAATAAATAGAATTTTCGGTTGTTCTGAGCCTGAATTTGAGATATGAACAGGTACAGAAGATGCATGCACATATCGACTTCGGGCACCTACAATATCGATTTTGAGCATGTTTTGGGCCTGTATTTTGAAAATACTCAAACACGATGTAGACATGTACAGATCGCTTCTGGGACCCAAAATTATCGAATTTTCGGGTGTTTTGAACCTGAATTTGGGATATAGACGGATACAGAAGATGCATGCACATATCGACTTTTTGCACCTAAAATATCGATTTTGAGCATGTTTTGGGCCTGTATTTTGAAAATACTCTAACACGGACTAGGCATGTACAGATCGCTTCTGGGACCCAAAAATATCGAATTTTCGGGTGTTTTGAGCCTGAATTTGAGATATAAACGGGTACAGAAGATGCATGCACATTTCGACTTTTTGCACCTAAAATACCGATTTTGAGTATGTTTTGGGTCTGTATCTTGAAAACATTCTAGCAAGAAGTAGGCATGTACAGAATGCTTCTGGGACCCAAAAATATCGAATTTTTTAGTGTTTTGAATCTGAATTTGGGATATAGACGAGTACAGAAGATGCATACACATATTGACTCTGGGCAGCTAAAATATCGATTTTCAGCATGTTTTAGGCCTGTATTTTGAAAATACTCTAACACGGAGTATGCATGTACACATTGCATTTGGGACCCAAAAATATCGAATACTCGGGTGTTTTGAGTCTGAATTTGATATATAAACGGGTACAGAAGATGCATGCACATATCGACTTTTTGCACTTAAAATATCGATTTTGAGCATGTTTTGGGTCTGTATCTTGAAAACATTCTAGCAAGGAGTAGGCATGTACAGATCGCTTCTGGGACACAAAAATATCGAATTTTCTGGTGTTTTGAACCAGAATTAGGGATATACACGGGTAAAGAAGATGCATACACATATTGACTTTGGGCACATAAAATATCGATTTTGAGCATGTTTTGGGCCTGTATTTTAAATACACTCTAACACTGAGTAGACACGTACAGATCGCTTCTGAGACACAAATAAATCGAATTAACGGGTGTTCTGAGCCTGAATTTGTGATATGAACGGGTACAGAAGATGCATGCACATATCGACTTTTTGCACCTAAAACATCGATTTTGAGCATGTTTTGGGCCTGTATTTTAAAAATACTATAACACGGAGTAGACACGTACAGATCGCTTTTGGGAACCAAATAAATCGAATTTTCGGGTGTTTTGAGTCTGAATTTGAGATATAAACGGGTACAGAAGATGCATGCACATATCGACTCTGGGCACCCAAAATATCGATTTTGAGCATGTTTTGAGCCTGTACTTTTAAAATACTCTAACACGGAGTAGACACGTACAGATCGCTTCTGGGACCCAAATAATTCGAATTTTCGGTTGTTCTGAGCCTGAATTTGAGATATGAACAGGTGCAGAAGATGCATGCACATATCGACTTCGGGCACCTAAAATATCGATTTTCAGCATGTTTTGGGCCTGTATTTTGAAAATACTCAAACACGGTGTAGACATGTACAGATCGCTTCTGGGACCCAAAATTATCGAATTTTCGGGTGTTTAGAACCTGAATTTAGGATATAGACGGATACAGAAGATGCATGCACATATCGACTTTTTGCACCTAAAATATCGATTTTGAGCATGTTTTGGGCCTGTATTTTGAAAATACTCTAACACGGACTAGGCATGTACAGATCGCTTCTGGGACCCAAAAATATCGAATTTTCGGGTGTTTTGAGTCTGAATTTGAGATATAAACGGGTACAGAAGATGCATGCACATTTCGACTTTTCACACCTAAAATATCGATTTATAGCATGTTTTAAGCCTGTATTTTAAAAACATTCTAGCACTGAGTAGGCATGTGCAGATCGCTTAAGGGACCCAAAAATATCGAATTTTCGGAGTTTTGAGCCAGAAATTGGGATATAACCGGTTACAGAGGATGCATGCACATATTGACTTTGGGCAGCTAAAATATCGATTTACAGCATGTTTTAGGCCTGTATTTTAAAAATACTCTAACACGGAGTATGCATGTACAGATGGCTTTTGGGACCCAAAAATATCGAATATTCGGGTGTTTTGAGTCTGAATTTGAGATATAAACGGGTACAGAAGATGCATGCACATATCGACTTTGGGCACCCAAAATATCGATTTTGAGCATGTTTTGAGCCGGTATTTTTAAAATACTCTAACACGGAGTAGACAGGTACAAATCGCTTCTGGGACCCAAATAAATCGAATTTTCGGTTGTTCTGAGCCTGAATTTGAGATATGAACAGGTACAGAAGATGCATGCACATATCGACTTCGGGCACCTAAAATATCGATTTTGAGCATGTTTTGGGCCTGTATTTTGAAAATACTCAAACACGGTGTAGACATGTACAGATCATTTCTGGGACACAAAAATATCGATTTTTTGGGTGTTTTGAGCCTGAATTTGAGATATAAACGGGTACAGAAGATGCATGCACATTTCGACTTTTTGCACCTGAAATATCGATTTTGAGCATGTTTTGGGTCTGTATCTTGAAAACATTCTAGCAAGAAGTAGGCATGTACAGATTGCTTCTGGGACCCAAAAATATCGAATTTTCGAGTTTTTTAAACCTGAATTTGGGTTATAGACGGGTACAGAAGATGCATACACATATTGACTTTGGGCAGCTAAAATATCGATTTTCTGCATGTTTTAGGCCTGTATTTTGAAAATACTCTAACACGGAGTATGCATGTACACATTGCTTTTGGGACCCAAAAATATCGAATATTCGGGTGTTTTGAGCCTGAATTTGAGATATAAACGGGTACAGAAGATGCATGCACATTTCGACTTTTTGCACCTAAAATATCGATTTTGAGTATGTTTTGGTCTGTATCTCGAAAACATTCAAGCAAGAAGTAGGCATGTACAGATTGCTTCTGGGACCCAAAAATATCGAATTTTTGAGTGTTTTTAATCTGAATTTGGGATATAGACGGGTACAGAAGATGCATACACATATTGACTTTGGGCAGCTAAAATATCGATTTTCAGCATGTTTTAGGCCTGTATTTTGAAAATACTCTAACACGGAGTATGCATGTACACATTGCTTTTGGGACCCAAAAATATCGAATATTCGGGTGTTTTGAGTCTGAATTTGAGATATAAACGGGTACGGAAGATGCATGCACATATCGACTTTGAGCACCTAAAACATCGATTTTGAGCATGTTTTGGGCCTGTATTTTAAAAATACTATAACACGGAGTAGACACGTACAGATCGCTTCTGGGACCCAAATAAATCGAATTTTCGGTTGTTCTGAGCCTGAATTTGAGATATGAACAGGTACAGAAGATGCATGCACATATCGACTTCGGGAACCTAAAATATCGATTTTGAGCCTGTTTTGGGCCTGTATTTTAAAAATACTCAAACACGGTGTAGACATGTACAGATCGCTTCTGGGACCCAAAATTATCGAATTTTCGGGTGTTTTGAACCTGAATTTAGGATATAGACGGATACAGAAGATGCATGCACATATCGACTTTTTGCACCTAAAATACTGATTTTGAGCATGTTTTGGGTCTGTATCTTGAAAACATTCTAGCAAGGAGTAGGCATGTACAGATCGCTTCTGGGACCCAAAAATATCGAATTTTCTGGTGTTTTGAACCAGAATTAGGGATATACACGGGTACAGAAGATGCATACACATATTGACTTTGGGCACATAAAATATCGATTTTCAGCATGTTTTGGGCCTGTATTTTAAATACACTCTAACACTGAGTAGACACGTACAGATCGCTTCTGGGACCCAAATAAATCGAATTTTCAGGTGTTCTGAGCCTGAATTTGTGATATGAACGGGTACAGAAGATGCATGCACATATCGACTTTGAGCACCTAAAACATCGATTTTGAGCATGTTTTGGGCCTGTACTTTAAAAATACTATAACACGGAGTAGACACGTACAGATCGCTTTTGGGACCCAAATAAATCGAATTTTCGGGTGTTTTGAGTCTGAATTTGAGATATAAACGGGTACAGAAGATGCATGCACATATCGACTTCGGGCACCCAAAATATCGATTTTGAGCATGTTTTGAGCTGGTATTTTTAAAATACTCTAACACGGAGTAGACAGGTACAAATCGCTTCTGGGACCCAAATAAATCGAATTTTCGGTTGTTCTGAGCCTGAATTTGAGATATGAACAGGTACAGAAGATGCATGCACATATCGACTTCGGGCACCTAAAATATCGATTTTGAGCATGTTTTGGGCCTGTATTTTGAAAATACTCAAACACGGTGTAGACATGTACAGATCATTTCTGGGACACAAAAATATCGATTTTTTGGGTGTTTTGAGCCTGAATTTGAGATATAAACGGGTACAGAAGATGCATGCACATTTCGACTTTTTGCACCTGAAATATCGATTTTGAGCATGTTTTGGGTCTGTATCTTGAAAACATTCTAGCAAGAAGTAGGCATGTACAGATTGCTTCTGGGACCCATAAATATCGAATTTTCGAGTGTTTTAAACCTGAATTTGGGATATAGACGGGTACAGAAGATGCATACACATATTGACTTTGGGCAGCTAAAATATCGATTTTCTGCATGTTTTAGGCCTGTATTTTGAAAATACTCTAACACGGAGTATGCATGTACACATTGCTTTTGGGACCCAAAAATATCGAATATTCGGGTGTTTTGAGCCTGAATTTGAGATATAAACGGGTACAGAAGATGCATGCACATTTCGACTTTTTGCACCTAAAATATCGATTTTGAGCATGTTTTGGGTCTGTATCTCGAAAACATTCTAGCAAGAAGTAGGCATGTACAGATTGCTTCCCAAATAAATCGAATTTTCGGTTGTTCTGAGCCTGAATTTGAGATATGAACAGGTACAGAAGATGCATGCACATATCGACTTCGGGAACCTAAAATATAGATTTTGAGCATGTTTTGGGCCTGTATTTTGAAAATACTCAAACACGGTGTAGACATGTACAGATCGCTTCTGGAACCCAAAATTATCGAATTTTCGGGTGTTTTGAACCTGAATTTAGGATATAGACGGATACAGAAGATGCATGCACATATCGACTTTTTGCACCTAAAATATCGATTTTGAGCATGTTTTGGGCCTGTATTTTGAAAATACTCTAACACTGACTAGGCATGTACAGTTCGCTTCTAGGACCCAAAAATATCGAATTTTCGGGTGTTTTGAGTCTGAATTAAAGATATAAACGGGTACAGAAGATGCATGCACATTTCGACTTTTCACACCTAAAATATCGATTTATAGCATGTTTTAAGCCTGTATTTTAAAAACATTCTAGCAATGAGTAGGCATGTGCAGATTGCTTCTGGGACCCAAAAATATCGAATTTTCGGAGTTTTGAGCCAGAAATTGGGATATAACCGGGTACAGAGGATGCATGCACATATTGACTTTGGGCAGCTAAAATATCGATTTACAGCATGTTTTAGGCCTGTATTTTAAAAATACTCTAACACGGAGTATGCATGTACAGATGGCTTTTGGGACCCAAAAATATCGAATATTCGGGTGTTTTGAGTCTGAATTTGAGATATAAACGGGTACAGAAGATGCATGCACATATCGACTTTGGGCACCCAAAATATCGATTTTGAGCATGTTTTGAGCCGGTATTTTTAAAATACTCTAACACGGAGTAGACACGTACAAATTGCTTTTGGGACCCAAATAAATCGAATTTTCGGTTGTTCTGAGCCTGAATTTGAGATATGAACAGGTACAGAAGATGCATGCACATATCGACTTCGGGCACCTAAAATATCGATTTTGAGCATGTTTTGGGCCTGTATTTTAAAAATACTCAAACACGGTGTAGACATGTACAGATCATTTCTGGGACACAAAAATATCGATTTTTTGGGTGTTTTGAGCCTGAATTTGAGATATAAACGGGTACAGAAGATGCATGCACATTTCGACTTTTTGCACCTGAAATATCGATTTTGAGCATGTTTTGGGCCTGTATCTTGAAAACATTCTAGCAAGAAGTAGGCATGTACAGATTGCTTCTGGGACCCAAAAATATCGAATTTTCGAGTGTTTTAAACCTGAATTTGGGATATAGACGGGTACAGAAGATGCATACACATATTGACTTTGTGCAGCTAAAATATCGATTTTCTGCATGTTTTAGGCCTGTATTTTGAAAATACTCTAACACGGAGTATGCATGTACACATTGCTTTTGGGACCCAAAAATATCGAATATTCGGGTGTTTTGAGTCTGAATTTGAGATATAAACGGGTACAGAAGATGCATGCACATATCGACTTTGGGCACCCAAAATATCGATTTTGAGCATGTATTGGGCCTGTATTTTTAAAACACTCTAACACGGAGTAGACACGTACAGATCACTTCTGGGACCTAAATAAATCGAATTTTCGGGTGTTCTGAGCCTGAATTTGAGATATGAACGGGTACTGAAGATGCATGCACATATCGACTTTGGGCACCAAAAATATTGATTTTGAGCATGTTTTGGGCCTGCATTTTGAAAATACTCTAACACGGTGTAGACATGTACAGATCGCTTCTGGAACACAAAAATATCGACTTTTCGGGTGTTTTGAGCCTGAATTTGAGATATAAACGGGTACAGAAGATGCATGCACATATCGACTTTGGGCACCTAAAATATCGATTTTGAGCCTGTTTTGGGCCTGTATTTTGAAAATACTCTAACACGGAGTATGCATGTAGAGATCGCTTCTGGGACACAAACATATCCATTTTTTGGGTGATTTGAGACTGAATTTGAGATATAAACGGGTACAGAAGATGTATGCACATATCGACATTTCACACCTAAAATATCATTTTTGAGCATGTTTTAAGCCTGTATTTTAAAAACATTCTAGCACTGAGTAGGCATGTGCAGATCGCTTAAGGGACCTAAAAAAATATCGAATTTTTCGATTTTTGAGCCTGAATTTGAGATATAAACGGGTACAGAAGATGCATGCACATATCGACTTTTTGCACTTAAAATATCGATTTTGAGCATGTTTTGGGTCTGTATCTTGAAAACATTCTAGCAAGGAGTAGGCATGTACAGATCGCTTCTGGAACCCAAAAATATCGAATTTTCTGGTGTTTTGAGCCTGAATTTGAGATATAAACGGGTACAGAAGATGCATGCACATTTCGACTTTTTGCACCTAAAATATCGATTTTGAGTATGTTTTGGGTCTGTATCTTGAAAACATTCTAGCAAGAAGTAGGCATGTACAGATTGCTTCTGGGACCCAAAAATATCGAATTTTTGAGTGTTTTGAATCTGAATTTGGGATATAGACGTGTACAGAAGATGCATACACATATTGACTTTGGGCAGCTAAAATATCGATTTTCAGCATGTTTTAGGCCTGTATTTTGAAAATACTCTAACACGGAGTATGCATGTACACATTGCTTTTGGGACCCAAAAATATCGAATATTCGGGTGTTTTGAGTCTGAATTTGAGATATAAACGGGTACAGAAGATCCATGCACATATCGACTTTGAGCACCTAAAACATCGATTTTGAGCATGTTTTGGGCCTGTATTTTAAAAATACTATAACACGGAGTAGACACGTACAGATCGCTTTTGGGACCCAAATAAATCGAATTTTCGTGTGTTTTGAGTCTGAATTTGAGATATAAACGGGTACAGAAGATGCATGCACATATCGACTTTTTTCACTTAAAATATTGATTTTGAGCATGTTTTGGGTCTGTATCTTGAAAACATTCTAGCAAGGAGTAGGCATGTACAGATCGCTTCTGGGACCCAAAAATATCGAATTTTCTGGAGTTTTGAACCAGAATTAGGGATATACACGGGTACAGTAGATGCATACACATATTGACTTTGGGCACATAAAATATCGATTTTCAGCATGTTTTGGGCCTGTATTTTAAATACACTCTAACACTGAGTAGACACGTACAGATCGCTTCTGGGACCCAAATAAATCGAATTTTCAGGTGTTCTGAGCCTGAATTTGTGATATGAACGGGTACAGAAGATGCATGCACATATCGACTTTGAGCACCTAAAACATCGATTTTGAGCATGTTTTGGGCCTGTACTTTAAAAATACTATAACACGGAGTAGACACGTACAGATCGCTTTTGGGACCCAAATAAATCGAATTTTCGTGTGTTTTGAGTCTGAATTTGAGATATAAACGGGTACAGAAGATGCATGCACATATCGACTTCGGGCACCCAAAATATCGATTTTGAGCATGTTTTGAGCCTGTATTTTTAAAATACTCTAACACGGAGTAGACACGTACAGATCGCTTCTGGGACCCAAATAAATCGAATTTTCGGTTGTTCTGAGCCTGAATTTGAGATATGAACAGGTACAGAAGATGCATTCACATATCGAATTCGGGCACCTAAAATATCGATTTTGAGCATGTTTTGGGCCTGTATTTTGAAAATACTCAAACACGGTGTAGACATGTACAGATCGCTTCTGGGACCCAAAATTATCGAATTTTCAAGTGTTTTGAACCTGAATTTGGGATATAGACGGGTACAGAAGATGCATGCACATATCGACTTTTTGCACCTAAAATATCGATTTTGAGCCTGTTTTGGGCCTGTATTTTGAAAATTCTCTAACACGGAGTATGCATGTACACATTGCTTTTGGGACCCAAAAATATCGAATATTCGGGTGTTTTGAGTCTGAATTTGAGATATAGACGGGTACAGAAGATGCATGCACATATCGACTTTTTGCACCTAAAATATCGATTTTGAGCCTGTTTTGGGCCTGTATTTTGAAAATACTTTAACACGGACTAGTCATGTACAGATCGCTTTTGGGACCCAAATAAATCGAATTTTCGGGTGTTTTGAGTCTGAATTTGAGATATAAACGGGTAAAGAAGATACATGCACATATCGACTCTGGTCACCCAAAATATCGATTTTGAGCATGTTTTGAGCCTATATTTTTAAAATACTCTAACACGGAGTAGACACGTACAGATCGCTTCTGGGACCCAAAAAAATCGAATTTTCGGTTGTTCTGAGCCTGAATTTGATATATGAACAGGTACAGAAGATGCATGCACATATCGACTTCGGGCACCTAAAATATCGATTTTGAGCATGTTTTGGGCCTGTATTTTGAAAATACTCAAACACGGTGTAGACATGTACAGATCGCTTCTGGGACCCAAAATTATCGAATTTTCGGGTGTTTTGAACCTGAATTTGGGATATAGACGGATACAGAAGATGCATGCAGATATCGACTTTTTGCACCTAAAATATCGATTTTGAGCATGTTTTAGGCCTGTATTTTGAAACTACTCTACCACGGACTAGGCATGTACAGATCGCTTCTGGGACCCAAAAATATCGAATTTTCGGGTGTTTTGAGCCTGAATTTGAGATATAAACGGGTACAGAAGATGCATGCACATTTCGACTTTTTGCACCTAAAATATCGATTTTGAGTATGTTTTGGGTCTGTATCTTGAAAACATTCTAGCAAGAAGTAGGCATGTACAGATTGCTTCTGGGACTCAAAAATATCGAATTTTTGAGTGTTTTGAATCTGAATTTGGGATATAGACGTGTACAGAAGATGCATACACATATTGACTTTGGGCAGCTAAAATATCGATTTTCAGCATGTTTTAGGCCTGTATTTTAAAAATACTCTAACACGGAGTATACATGTACACATTGCTTTTGGGACCCAAAAATATCGAATATTCGGGTGTTTTGAGTCTGAATTTGAGATATAAACGGGTACAGAAGATCCATGCACATATCGACTTTGAGCACCTAAAACATCGATTTTGAGCATGTTTTGGGCCTGTATTTTAAAAATACTATAACACGGAGTAGACACGTACAGATCGCTTTTGGGACCCAAATAAATCGAATTTTCGGGTGTTTTGAGTCTGAATTTGAGATATAAACGGGTACAGAAGATGCATGCACATATCGACTTTTTTCACTTAAAATATTGATTTTGAGCATGTTTTGGGTCTGTATCTTGAAAACATTCTAGCAAGGAGTAGGCATGTACAGATCGCTTCTGGGACCCAAAAATATCGAATTTTCTGGTGTTTTGAACCAGAATTAGGGATATACACGGGTACAGAAGATGCATACACATATTGACTTTGGGCACATAAAATATCGATTTTCAGCATGTTTTGGGCCTGTATTTTAAATACACTCTAACACTGAGTAGACACGTACAGATCGCTTCTGGGACCCAAATAAATCGATTTTTCAGGTGTTCTGAGCCTGAATTTGTGATATGAACGGGTACAGAAGATGCATGCACATATCGACTTTGAGCACCTAAAACATCGATTTTGAGCATGTTTTGGGCCTGTACTTTAAAAATACTATAACACGGAGTAGACACGTACAGATCGCTTTTGGGACCCAAATAAATCGAATTTTCGTGTGTTTTGAGTCTGAATTTGAGATATAAACGGGTACAGAAGATGCATGCACATATCGACTTCGGGCACCCAAAATATCGATTGTGAGCATGTTTTGAGCCTGTATTTTTAAAATACTCTAACACGGAGTAGACACGTACAGATCGCTTCTGGGACCCAAATAAATCGAATTTTCGGTTGTTCTGAGCCTGAATTTGAGATATGAACAGGTACAGAAGATGCATTCACATATCGAATTCGGGCACCTAAAATATCTATTTTGAGCATGTTTTGGGCCTGTATTTTGAAAATACTCAAACACGGTGTAGACATGTACAGATCGCTTCTGGGACCCAAAATTATCGAATTTTCAAGTGTTTTGAACCTGAATTTGGGATATAGACGAGTACAGAAGATGCATGCACATATCGACTTTTTGCACCTAAAATATCGATTTTGAGCCTGTTTTGGGCCTGTATTTTGAAAATTCTCTAACACGGAGTATGCATGTACACATTGCTTTTGGGACCCAAAAATATCGAATATTCGGGTGTTTTGAGTCTGAATTTGAGATATAGACGGGTACAGAAGATGCATGCACATATCGACTTTTTGCACCTAAAATATCGATTTTGAGTATGTTTTGGGTCTGTATCTTGAAAACATTCTAGCAAGAAGTAGGCATGTACAGATTGCTTCTGGGACCCAAAAATATCGAATTTTTGAGTGTTTTGAATCTGAATTTGGGATATAGACGTGTACAGAAGATGCATACACATATTGACTTTGGGCAGCTAAAATATCGATTTTCAGCATGTTTTAGGCCTGTATTTTGAAAATACTCTAACACGGAGTATGCATGTACACATTGCTTTTGGGACCCAAAAATATCGAATATTCGGGTGTTTTGAGTCTGAATTTGAGATATAAACGGGTACAGAAGATGCATGCACATATCGACTTTGAGCACCTAAAACATCGATTTTGAGCATGTTTTGGGCCTGTATTTTAAAAATACTATAACACGGAGTAGACACGTACAGATCGCTTTTGGGACCCAAATAAATCGAATTTTCGGGTGTTTTGAGTCTGAATTTGAGATATAAACGGGTACAGAAGATACATGCACATATCGACTCTGGTCACCCAAAATATCGATTTTGAGCATGTTTTGAGCCTGTATTTTTAAAATACTCTAACACGGAGTAGACACGTACAGATCGCTTCTGGGACCCAAATAAATCGAATTTTCGGTTGTTCTGAGCCTGAATTTGAGATATGAACAGGTACAGAAGATGCATGCACATATCGACTTCGGGCACCTAAAATATCGATTTTGAGCATGTTTTGGGCCTGTATTTTGAAAATACTCTAACACGGACTAGGCATGTACAGATCGCTTCTGGGACCCAAAAATATCGAATTTGCGGGTGTTTTGAGCCTGAATTTGAGATATAAACGGGTACAGAAGATGCATGCACATTTCGACTTTTTGCACCTAAAATATCGATTTTGAGCATGTTTTGGGCCTGTATTTTAAAAATACTATAACACGGAGTAGACACGTACAGATCGCTTTTGGGACCCAAATAAATCGAATTTTCGGGTGTTTTGAGTCTGAATTTGAGATATAAACGGGTACAGAAGATGCATGCACATATCGACTTTTTGCACTTAAAATATCGATTTTGAGCATGTTTTGGGTCTGTATCTTGAAAACATTCTAGCAAGGAGTAGGCATGTACAGATCGCTTCTGGGACACAAAAATATCGAATTTTCTGGTGTTTTGAACCAGAATTAGGGATATACACGGGTACAGAAGATGCATACACATATTGACTTTGGGCACATAAAATATCAATTTTCAGCATGTTTTGAGCCTGTATTTTAAATACACTCTAACACTGAGTAGACACGTACAGATCCCTTCTGGGACCCAAATAAATCGAATTTTCGAGTGTTCTGAGCCAGAATTTGTGATATGAACGGGTACAGAAGATGCATGCACATATCGACTTTGAGCACCTAAAACATCGATTTTGAGCATGTTTTGGGCCTGTATTTTAAAAATACTATAACACGGAGTAGACACGTACAGATCGCTTTTGGGACCCAAATAAATCGAATTTTCGGGTGTTTTGAGTCTGAATTTGAGATATAAACGGGTACAGAAGATGCATGCACATTTCGACTTTTTGCACCTAAAATATCGATTTTGAGCATGTTTTGAGCCTGTATTTTTAAAATACTCTAACACGGAGTAGACACGTACAGATCGCTTCTGGGACCCAAATAAATCGAATTTTCGGTTGTTCTGAGCCTGAATTTGAGATATGAACAGGTACAGAAGATGCATGCACATATCGACTTCGGGCACCTAAAATATCGATTTTGAGCATGTTTTGGGCCTGTATTTTGAAAATACTCAAACACGGTGTAGACATGTACAGATCGCTTCTGGGACCCAAAATTATCGAATTTTCGGGTGTTTTGAACCTGAATTTGGGATATAGAAGGATACAGAAGATGCATGCACATATCGACTTTTTGCACCTAAAATATCGATTTTGAGCATGTTTTGGGCGTATAATTTGAAAATATTCTAGCACTGAGTAGGCATGTACAGATCGCTTCTGGGACCCAAAAATATCGAATTTTCGGGTGTTTTGAGCCAGAAATTGGGATATAACCGGGTACAGAGGATGCATGCACATATCGACTTTTTGCACCTAAAATATCGATTTTGAGCATGTTTTGGGTCTGTATCTTGAAAAAATTCTAGCAAGGAGTAGGTATGTACAGATCGCTTCTGGGACCCAAAATTATCGAATTTTCGGGTGTTTTGAACCTGAATTTGGGATATAGACGGATACAGAAGATGCATGCACATATCGACTTTGGGCACCTAAAATATCGATTTTGAGCATGTTTTGGGCCTGTATTTTGAAAATACTCTAACACGGAGTAGGCATGTACAGATCGCTTCTGGGACCCAAAAATATCGAATTTTCGGGTGTTATGAGCCTGAATTTGAGATATAAACGGGTACAGAAGATGCATGCACATTTCGACTTTTTGCACCTAAAATATAGATTTTGAGTATGTTTTGGGTCTGTATCTTGAAAACATTCTAGCAAGAAGTAGGCATGTACAGATTGCTTCTGGGACCCAAAAATATCGAATTTTTGAGTGTTTTGAATCTGAATTTGGGATATAGACGTGTACAGAAGATGCATACACATATTGACTTTGGGCAGCTAAAATATCGATTTTCAGCATGTTTTAGGCCTGTATTTTGAAAATACTCTAACACGGTGTATGCATGTACACATTGCTTTTGGGACCCAAAAATATCGAATATTCGGGTGTTTTGAGTCTGAATTTGAGATATAAACGGGTACAGAAGATGCATGCACATATCGACTTTGGGCACCCAAAATATCGATTTTGAGCATGTTTTGGACCTGTATTTTTAAAATACTCTAACACTGAGTAGACACGTACAGATCGCTTCTGGAACCCAAAAAAATCGAATTTTAGGGTGTTCTGAGCCTGAATTTGAGATATGAACGGATACAGAAGATGCATGCACATATCGACTTTGGGCACCTAAAATATCGATTTTGAGCATGTTTGGGGCCTGTATTTTGAAAAAACTATAGCACTGTGTAGACATGTACAGATCGCTTCTGGGACACAAAAATATCGATTTTTTGGGTGTTTTGAGCCTGAATTTGAGATATAAACGGGTACAGAAGATGCATGCACATAACGACTTTGGCACCCAAAATATCGATTTTTAGTATGTTTTGGGCGTATAATTTGAAAATATTCTAGCACTGAGTAGGCATGTACAGATCGCTTCTGGGACCAAAAATTATCGAATTTTCGGGTGTTTTGAACCTGAATTTGGGATATAGACGGATACAGAAGATGCATGCACATATCGACTTTGAGCACCTAAAACATCGATTTTGAGCATGTTTTGGGCCTGTATTTTAAAAATACTATAACACGGAGTAGACACGTACAGATCGCTTTTGGGACCCAAATAAATCGAATTTTCGGGTGTTTTGAGTCTGAATTTGAGATATAAACGGGTACAGAAGATACATGCACATATCGACTCTGGTCACCCAAAATATCGATTTTGAGCATGTTTTGAGCCTGTATTTTTAAAATACTCTAACACGGAGTAGACACGTACAGATCGCTTCTGGGACCCAAATAAATCGAATTTTCGGTTGTTCTGAGCCTGAATTTGAGATATGAACAGGTACAGAAGATGCATGCACATATCGACTTCGGGCACCTAAAATATCGATTTTGAGCATGTTTTGGGCCTGTATTTTGAAAATACTCAAACACGGTGTAGACATGTACAGATCGCTTCTGGGACCCAAAATTATCGAATTTTCGGGTGTTTTGAACCTGAATTTGGGATATAGACGGATACAGAAGATGCATGCAGATATCGAATTTTTGCACCTAAAATATCGATTTTGAGCATGTTTTGGGCCTGTATTTTGAAACTACTCTAACACGGACTAGGCATGTACAGATCGCTTCTGGGACCCAAAAATATCGAATTTGCGGGTGTTTTGAGCCTGAATTTGAGATATAAACGGGTACAGAAGATGCATGCACATTTCGACTTTTTGCACCTAAAATATCGATTTTGAGCATGTTTTGGGCCTGTATTTTAAAAATACTATAACACGGAGTAGACACGTACAGATCGCTTTTGGGACCCAAATAAATCGAATTTTCGGGTGTTTTGAGTCTGAATTTGAGATATAAACGGGTACAGAAGATGCATGCACATATCGACTTTTTGCACTTAAAATATCGATTTTGAGCATGTTTTTGGTCTGTATCTTGAAAACATTCTAGCAAGGAGTAGGCATGTACAGATCGCTTCTGGGACCCAAAAATATCGAATTTTCTGGTGTTTTGAACCAGAATTAGGGATATACACGGGTACAGAAGATGCATACACATATTGACTTTGGGCACATAAAATATCGATTTTCAGCATGTTTTGAGCCTGTATTTTAAATACACTCTAACACTGAGTAGACACGTACAGATCCCTTCTGGGACCCAAATAAATCGAATTTTCGGGTGTTCTGAGCCTGAATTTGTGATATGAACGGGTACAGAAGATGCATGCACATATCGACTTTGAGCACCTAAAACATCGATTTTGAGCATGTTTTGGGCCTGTATTTTAAAAATACTATAACACGGAGTAGACACGCACAGATCGCTTTTGGGACCCAAATAAATCGAATTTTCGGGTGTTTTGAGTCTGAATTTGAGATATAAACGGGTACAGAAGATACATGCACATATCGACTCTGGTCACCCAAAATATCGATTTTGAGCATGTTTTGAGACTGTATTTTTAAAATACTCTAACACGGAGTAGACACGTACAGATCGCTTCTGGGACCCAAATAAATCGAATTTTCGGTTGTTCTGAGCCTGAATTTGAGATATGAACAGGTACAGAAGATGCATGCACATATCGACTTCGGGCACCTAAAATATCGATTTTGAGCATGTTTTGGGCCTGTATTTTGAAAATACTCAAACACGGTGTAGACATGTACAGATCGCTTCTGGGACCCAAAATTATCGAATTTTCGGGTGTTTTGAACCTGAATTTGGGATATAGAAGGATACAGAAGATGCATGCACATATCGACTTTTTGCACCTAAAATATCGATTTTGAGCATGTTTTGGGCCTGTATTTTGAAAATACTCTAACACGGACTAGGCATGTACAGATCGCTTCTGGAACCCAAATAAATCGAATTTTCGGGTGTTCTGAGCCAGAATTTGAGATATGAACGGGTACAGAAGATGCATGCACATTTCGACTTTGGCACCCAAAATATCGATTTTTAGTATGTTTTGGTTAAAGGTTAAAGGTCCGCCAATTAATGGCAGTCAATGGGACAGAGTGTATCACCAACTATGTGTATGAAACACAACTATAGCACGCATCACAAGGATGATGAGTGGCCCAAAGACCTCTCCACCCACGTGAGACCCGAGTCAGCTTCAGCTACGGCTGCGTAAGCAGGAAGACCTCAGACAGCTGACTCAAACCCCCTACCCCCTGCTCACAGGGGTGGTAACCTCTGGCATCAGTGAAAGATTTTTATCGTGTCCCGAGCAAGGATCGAACGCTGGGCCGCAGGATTGCAGCCGCTGACTCTAGCACTGTGCTAGCCAGAGGTATAATTTGGGCGTATAATTTGAAAATATTCTAGCACTGAGTAGGCATGTACAGATCGCTTCTGGGACCCAAATATATCGAATTTTCTGTTGTTTTGAACCAGAATTATGGATATACATGGGTACAGAAGATTCATACACATATTGACTTTGGGCACATAAAATATCGATTTTCAGCATGTTTTGGGCCTGTATTTTAAAAACACTCTAACACGGGGTATGCACGTACAGATCGCTTCTGGGACCCAAAAACATTAAATTTTTGGGTGTTTTGAGCCTGAATTTGAGATATAAACGGGTACAGAAGATGCATGCACATATCGACTTTGGGCACCCAAAATATCGATTTTGAGCATGTTTTGGGCCTGAATTTTTAAAATACTCTAACACTGAGTAGACACGTACAGATCGCTTCTGGGACCCAAAAATATCGAATTTTCGGGTGTTTTGAGCCAGAAATTGGGATATAACCGGGTACAGAGGATGCATGCACATTTCGACTTTTTGCACCTAAAATATCGATTTTGAGCATGTTTTGGGCCTGTATTTTGAAAATACTCTAACACGGAGTAGGCATGTACAGATCGCTTCTGGGACCCAAAAATATCGAATTTTCGGGTGTTATGAGCCAGAAATTGGGATATAACCGGGTACAGAGGATGCATGCACATATCGACTTTTTGCACTTAAAATATCGATTTTGAGCATGTTTTTGGTCTGTATCTTGAAAACATTCTAGCAAGGAGTAGGCATGTACAGATCGCTTCTGGGACCCAAAAATATCGAATTTTCTGGTGTTTTGAACCAGAATTAGGGATATACACGGGTACAGAAGATGCATACACATATTGACTTTGGGCACATAAAATATCGATTTTCAGCATGTTTTGAGCCTGTATTTTAAATACACTCTAACACTGAGTAGACACGTACAGATCCCTTCTGGGACCCAAATAAATCGAATTTTCGGGTGTTCTGAGCCTGAATTTGTGATATGAACGGGTACAGAAGATGCATGCACATATCGACTTTGAGCACCTAAAACATCGATTTTGAGCATGTTTTGGGCCTGTATTTTAAAAATACTATAACACGGAGTAGACACGCACAGATCGCTTTTGGGACCCAAATAAATCGAATTTTCGGGTGTTTTGAGTCTGAATTTGAGATATAAACGGGTACAGAAGATACATGCACATATCGACTCTGGTCACCCAAAATATCGATTTTGAGCATGTTTTGAGCCTGTATTTTTAAAATACTCTAACACGGAGTAGACACGTACAGATCGCTTCTGGGACCCAAATAAATCGAATTTTCGGTTGTTCTGAGCCTGAATTTGAGATATGAACAGGTACAGAAGATGCATGCACATATCGACTTCGGGCACCTAAAATATCGATTTTGAGCATGTTTTGGGCCTGTATTTTGAAAATACTCAAACACGGTGTAGACATGTACAGATCGCTTCTGGGACCCAAAATTATCGAATTTTCGGGTGTTTTGAACCTGAATTTGGGATATAGAAGGATACAGAAGATGCATGCACATATCGACTTTTTGCACCTAAAATATCGATTTTGAGCATGTTTTGGGCCTGTATTTTGAAAATACTCTAACACGGACTAGGCATGTACAGATCGCTTCTGGAACCCAAATAAATCGAATTTTCGGGTGTTCTGAGCCAGAATTTGAGATATGAACGGGTACAGAAGATGCATGCACATTTCGACTTTGGCACCCAAAATATCGATTTTTAGTATGTTTTGGTTAAAGGTTAAAGGTCCGCCAATTAATGGCAGTCAATGGGACAGAGTGTATCACCAACTATGTGTATGAAACACAACTATAGCACGCATCACAAGGATGATGAGTGGCCCAAAGACCTCTCCACCCACGTGAGACCCGAGTCAGCTTCAGCTACGGCTGCGTAAGCAGGAAGACCTCAGACAGCTGACTCAAACCCCCTACCCCCTGCTCACAGGGGTGGTAACCTCTGGCATCAGTGAAAGATTTTTATCGTGTCCCGAGCAAGGATCGAACGCTGGGCCGCAGGATTGCAGCCGCTGACTCTAGCACTGTGCTAGCCAGAGGTATAATTTGGGCGTATAATTTGAAAATATTCTAGCACTGAGTAGGCATGTACAGATCGCTTCTGGGACCCAAATATATCGAATTTTCTGTTGTTTTGAACCAGAATTATGGATATACATGGGTACAGAAGATTCATACACATATTGACTTTGGGCACATAAAATATCGATTTTCAGCATGTTTTGGGCCTGTATTTTAAAAACACTCTAACACGGGGTATGCACGTACAGATCGCTTCTGGGACCCAAAAACATTAAATTTTTGGGTGTTTTGAGCCTGAATTTGAGATATAAACGGGTACAGAAGATGCATGCACATATCGACTTTGGGCACCCAAAATATCGATTTTGAGCATGTTTTGGGCCTGAATTTTTAAAATACTCTAACACTGAGTAGACACGTACAGATCGCTTCTGGGACCCAAAAATATCGAATTTTCGGGTGTTTTGAGCCAGAAATTGGGATATAACCGGGTACAGAGGATGCATGCACATATCGACTTTTTGCACCTAAAATATCGATTTTGAGCATGTTTTGGGCCTGTATTTTGAAAATACTCTAACACGGAGTAGGCATGTACAGATCGCTTCTGGGACCCAAAAATATCGAATTTTCGGGTGTTATGAGCCTGAATTTGAGATATAAACGGGTACAGAAGATGCATGCACATTTCGACTTTTTGCACCTAAAATATAGATTTTGAGTATGTTTTGGGTCTGTATCTTGAAAACATTCTAGCAAGAAGTAGGCATGTACAGATTGCTTCTGGGACCCAAAAATATCGAATTTTTGAGTGTTTTGAATCTGAATTTGGGATATAGACGTGTACAGAAGATGCATACACATATTGACTTTGGGCAGCTAAAATATCGATTTTCAGCATGTTTTAGGCCTGTATTTTGAAAATACTCTAACACGGAGTATGCATGTACACATTGCTTTTGGGACCCAAAAATATCGAATATTCGGGTGTTTTGAGTCTGAATTTGAGATATAAACGGGTACAGAAGATGCATGCACATATCGACTTTGGGCACCCAAAATATCGATTTTGAGCATGTTTTGGACCTGTATTTTTAAAATACTCTAACACTGAGTAGACACGTACAGATCGCTTCTGGAACCCAAAAAAATCGAATTTTAGGGTGTTCTGAGCCTGAATTTGAGATATGAACGGATACAGAAGATGCATGCACATATCGACTTTGGGCACCTAAAATATCGATTTTGAGCATGTTTTGGGCCTGTATTTTGAAAAAACAAATAGCACTGTATAGACATGTACAGATCGCTTCTGGGACACAAAAATATCGATTTTTTGGGTGTTTTGAGCCTGAATTTGAGATATAAACGGGTACAGAAGATGCATGCACATAACGACTTTGGCACCCAAAATATCGATTTTTAGTATGTTTTGGGCGTATAATTTGAAAATATTCTAGCACTGAGTAGGCATGTACAGATCGCTTCTGGGACCCAAATATATCGAATTTTCTGGTGTTTTGAACCAGAATTAGGGATATACACGGGTACAGAAGATGCATACACATATTGACTTTGGGCACATAAAATATCGATTTTCAGCATATTTTGGGCCTGTATTTTAAAAACACTCTAACACGGAGTATGCACGTACAGATCGCTTCTGGGACCCAAAAACATTGAATTTTCGGGTGTTTTGAGCCTGAATTTGAGATATAAACGGGTACAGAAGATGCATGCACATATCGACTTTGGGCACCCAAAATATCGATTTTGAGCATGTTTTGGGCCTGTATTTTTAAAATACTCTAACACTGAGTAGACACGTACAGATCGCTTCTGAAACCCAAATAAATCGAATTTTAGGGTGTTCTGAGCCTGAATTTGAGATATGATCGGATACAGATGATGCATGCACATATCGACTTTGGGCACCTAAAATATCGATTTTGAGCATGTTTTGGGCCTGTATTTTGAAAATACTCTAGCACGGTGTAGGCATGTACAGATTGCTTCTGGGACCCAAAAATATCAAATTTTTGAGTGTTTTGAATCTGAATTTGGGATATAGACGGGTACAGAAGATGCATGCACATATCGACTTTGGCACCCAAAATATCGATTTTTAGTATGTTTTGGGCGTATAATTTGAAAATATTCTAGCACTGAGTAGGCATGTACAGATCGCTTCTGGGACCCAAATATATCGAATTTTCTGTTGTTTTGAACCAGAATTATGGATATACACGGGTACAGAAGATGCATACACATATTGACTTTGGGCACATAAAATATCGATTTTCAGCATGTTTTGGGCCTGTATTTTAAAAACACTCTAACACGGAGTATGCACGTACAGATCGCTTCTGGGACCCAAAAACATTGAATTTTCGGGTGTTTTGAGTTGAATTTGAGATATAAACGGGTACAGAAGATGCATGCACATATCGACTTTGGGCACCCAAAATATCGATTTTGAGCATGTTTTGGGCCTGAATTTTTAAAATACTATAACACGGTGTAGACATGTACAGATCGCTTCTGGGACCCAAAAATATCGAATTTTCGGGTGTTTTGAGCCAGAAATTGGGATATAACCGGGTACAGAGGATGCATGCACATATCGACTTTTTGCACCTAAAATATCGATTTTGAGCATGTTTTGGGCCTGTATTTTGAAAATACTCTAACACGGAGTAGGCATGTACAGATCGCTTCTGGGACCCAAAAATATCGAATTTTCGGGTGTTATGAGCCTGAATTTGAGATATAAACGGGTACAGAAGATGCATGCACATTTCGACTTTTTGCACCTAAAATATAGATTTTGAGTATGTTTTGGGTCTGTATCTTGAAAACATTCTAGCAAGAAGTAGGCATGTACAGATTGCTTCTGGGACCCAAAAATATCGAATTTTTGAGTGTTTTGAATCTGAATTTGGGATATAGACGTGTACAGAAGATGCATACACATATTGACTTTGGGCAGCTAAAATATCGATTTTCAGCATGTTTTAGGCCTGTATTTTGAAAATACTCTAACACGGAGTATGCATGTACACATTGCTTTTGGGACCCAAAAATATCGAATATTCGGGTGTTTTGAGTCTGAATTTGAGATATAAACGGGTACAGAAGATGCATGCACATATCGACTTTGGGCACCCAAAATATCGATTTTGAGCATGTTTTGGACCTGTATTTTTAAAATACTCTAACACTGAGTAGACACGTACAGATCGCTTCTGGAACCCAAAAAAATCGAATTTTAGGGTGTTCTGAGCCTGAATTTGAGATATGAACGGATACAGAAGATGCATGCACATATCGACTTTGGGCACCTAAAATATCGATTTTGAGCATGTTTTGGGCCTGTATTTTGAAAAAACAAATAGCACTGTATAGACATGTACAGATCGCTTCTGGGACACAAAAATATCGATTTTTTGGGTGTTTTGAGCCTGAATTTGAGATATAAACGGGTACAGAAGATGCATGCACATAACGACTTTGGCACCCAAAATATCGATTTTTAGTATGTTTTGGGCGTATAATTTGAAAATATTCTAGCACTGAGTAGGCATGTACAGATCGCTTCTGGGACCCAAATATATCGAATTTTCTGGTGTTTTGAACCAGAATTAGGGATATACACGGGTACAGAAGATGCATACACATATTGACTTTGGGCACATAAAATATCGATTTTCAGCATATTTTGGGCCTGTATTTTAAAAACACTCTAACACGGAGTATGCACGTACAGATCGCTTCTGGGACCCAAAAACATTGAATTTTCGGGTGTTTTGAGCCTGAATTTGAGATATAAACGGGTACAGAAGATGCATGCACATATCGACTTTGGGCACCCAAAATATCGATTTTGAGCATGTTTTGGGCCTGTATTTTTAAAATACTCTAACACTGAGTAGACACGTACAGATCGCTTCTGAAACCCAAATAAATCGAATTTTAGGGTGTTCTGAGCCTGAATTTGAGATATGATCGGATACAGATGATGCATGCACATATCGACTTTGGGCACCTAAAATATCGATTTTGAGCATGTTTTGGGCCTGTATTTTGAAAATACTCTAGCACGGTGTAGGCATGTACAGATTGCTTCTGGGACCCAAAAATATCAAATTTTTGAGTGTTTTGAATCTGAATTTGGGATATAGACGGGTACAGAAGATGCATGCACATATCGACTTTGGCACCCAAAATATCGATTTTTAGTATGTTTTGGGCGTATAATTTGAAAATATTCTAGCACTGAGTAGGCATGTACAGATCGCTTCTGGGACCCAAATATATCGAATTTTCTGTTGTTTTGAACCAGAATTATGGATATACACGGGTACAGAAGATGCATACACATATTGACTTTGGGCACATAAAATATCGATTTTCAGCATGTTTTGGGCCTGTATTTTAAAAACACTCTAACACGGAGTATGCACGTACAGATCGCTTCTGGGACCCAAAAACATTGAATTTTCGGGTGTTTTGAGTTGAATTTGAGATATAAACGGGTACAGAAGATGCATGCACATATCGACTTTGGGCACCCAAAATATCGATTTTGAGCATGTTTTGGGCCTGAATTTTTAAAATACTATAACACGGTGTAGACATGTACAGATCGCTTCTGGGACACAAAAATATCGATTTTTTGGGTGTTTTGAGCCTGAATTTGAGATATAAACGGGTACAGAAGATGCATGCACATTTCGACTTTGGCACCCAAAATATCGATTTTTAGTATGTTTTGGGCGTATAATTTGAAAATATTCTAGCACTGAGTATGCATGTACAGATCGCTTCTGGGACCCAAATAAATCGAATTTTCGGGTGTTCTGAGCCTGAATTTGAGATATAAACGGGTACAGAAGATGCATGCACATTTCGACTTTTTGCACCTAAAATATCGATTTTGTGTATGTTTTGGGTCTGTATCTTGAAAACATTCTAGCAAGAAGTAGGCATGTACAGATTGCTTCTGGGACCCAAAAATATCGAATTTTTTAGTGTTTTGAATCTGAATTTGGGATATAGACGGGTACAGAAGATGCATACACATATTGACTTTGGGCAGCTAAAATATCGATTTTCAGCATGTTTTAGGCCTGTATTTTGAAAATACTCTAAAACAGAGTATGCATGTACACATTGCTTTTGGGACCCAAAAATATCGAATATTCGGGTGTTTTGAGTCTGAATTTGAGATATAAACGGGTACAGAAGATGCATGCACATATCGACTTTGGGCACCCAAAATATCGATTTTGAGCATGTTTTAGGCCTGTATTTTGAAAATACTCTAAAACAGAGTATGCATGTACACATTGCTTTTGGGACCCAAAAATATCGAATATTCGGGTGTTTTGAGTCTGAATTTGAGATATAAACGGGTACAGAAGATGCATGCACATATCGACTTTGGGCACCCAAAATATCGATTTTGAGCATGTTTTGGGCCTGTATTTTTAAAATACTCTAACACTGAGTAGACACGTATAGATCGCTTCTGAAACCCAAATAAATCGAATTTTAGGGTGTTCTGAGACTGAATTTGAGATATGAACGGATACAGAAGATGCATGCACATATCGACTTTGGGCACCTAAAATATCGATTTTGAGCATGTTTTGGGCCTGTATTTTGAAAATACTCTAGCACGGTGTAGGCATGTACAGATTGCTTCTGGGACCCAAAAATATCGAATTTTTGAGTGTTTTGAATCTGAATTTGGGATATAGACGGGTACAGAAGATGCATACACATATTGACTTTGGGAAGCTAAAATATCGATTTTCAGCATGTTTTAGGCCTGTATTTTGAAAATACTATAGCACGGTGTAGACATGTACAGATCGCTTCTGGGACACAAAAATATCGATTTTTTGGGTGTTTTGAGCCTGAATTTGAGATATAAACGGGTACAGAAGATGCATGCACATATCGACTTTGGCACCCAAAATATCGATTTTTAGTATGTTTTGGGCGTATAATTTGAAAATATTCTAGCACTGAGTAGGCATGTACAGATCGCTTCTGGGACCCAAATATATCGAATTTTCTGTTGTTTTGAACCAGAATTATGGATATACAAGGGCACATAAAATATCGATTTTCAGCATGTTTTGGGCCTGTATTTTAAAAACACTCTAACACGGAGTATGCACGTACAGATAGCTTCTGGGACCCAAAAACATT
Source organism: Petrolisthes cinctipes (assembly GCA_033782935.1). Lineage (NCBI taxonomy): Eukaryota > Metazoa > Arthropoda > Malacostraca > Decapoda > Porcellanidae > Petrolisthes > Petrolisthes cinctipes. Next base: position 227,938 of record JAWQEG010001115.1, on the reverse strand, counting down.
GAATTTTCGGGTGTTTTGAGCCAGAATTTGAGATATAAACGGGTACAGAAGATGCATGCACATATCGACTTTGGGCACCCAAAATATCGATTTTGAGCATGTTTTGGGCCTGAATTTTTAAAATACTCTAACACTGAGTAGACACGTACAGATCGCTTCTGGGACCCAAATAAATCGAATTTTCGGGTGTTCTGAGCCTGAATTTGAGATATGAACGGGTACAGAAGATGCATGCACATATCGACTTTGGGCACCTAAAACATCGATTTTGAGCATCTTTTGGGCCTGTATTTAAAAAATACTATAACACGGTGTAGACATGTACAGATCGCTTCTGGGACACAAAAATATCGATTTTTTGGGTGTTTTGAGCCTGAATTTGAGATATAAACGGGTACAGAAGATGCATGCACATATCGACTTTGGCACCCAAAATATCGATTTTTAGTATGTTTTGGGCGTATAATTTGAAAATATTCTAGCACTGAGTAGGCATGTACAAATCGCTTCTGGGACCCAAATATATCGAATTTTCTGTTGTTTTGAACCAGAATTATGGATATACACGGGTACAGAAGATGCATACACATATTGACTTCGGGCACATAAAATATCGATTTTCAGCATGTTTTGGGCCTGTATTTTAAAAACACTCTAACACGGAGTATGCACGTACAGATCGCTTCTGGACCAAAAAATATTGAATTTTCGGGTGTTTTGAGCCTGAATTTGAGATATAAACGGGTACAGAAGATGCATGCACATATCGACTTTAGGCACCCAAAATATCGATTTTGAGCATGTTTTGGGCCTGAATTTTTAAAATACTCTAACACTGAGTAGACACGTACAGATCGCTTCTGGGACCCAAATAAATCTAATTTTCGGGTGTTCTGAGCCTGAATTTGAGATATAAACGGGTACAGAAGATGCATGCACATTTCGACTTTTTGCACCTAAAATATCGATTTTGAGTATGTTTTTTGTCTGTATCTTGAAAACATTCTAGCAAGAAGTAGGCATGTACAGATTGCTTCTGGGACCCAAAAATATCGAATTTTTGAGTGTTTTGAATCAGAATTTGGGATATAGACGGGTACAGAAGATTCATACACATATTGACTTTGAGCAGCTAAAATATCGATTTTCAGCATGTTTTAGGCCTGTATTTTGAAAATACTCTAAAACAGAGTATGCATGTACACATTGCTTTTGGGACCCAAAAATATCGAATATTCGGGTGTTTTGAGTCTGAATTTGAGATATAAACGGGTACAGAAGATGCATGCACATATCGACTTTGGGCACCCAAAATATCGATTTTGAGCATGTTTTGGGCCTGTATTTTTAAAATACTCTAACACTGAGTAGACACGTACAGATCGCTTCTGAAACCCAAATAAATCGAATTTTAGGGTGTTCTGAGCCTGAATTTGAGATATGAACGGATACAGAAGATGCATGCACATATCGACTTTGGGCACCTAAAATATCGATTTTGAGCATGTTTTGGGCCTGTATTTTGAAAAAACTATAGCACTGTGTAGACATGTACAGATCGCTTCTGGGACACAAAAATATCGATTTTTTGGGTGTTTTGAGTCTGAATTTGAGATATAAACGGGTACAGAAGATGCATGCAGATATCGACTTTGGCACCCAAAATATCGATTTTTAGTATGTTTTGGGCGTATAATTTGAAAATATTCTAGCACTGAGTAGGCATGTACAGATCGCTTCTGGGAACCAAAAATATCGAATTTTCGGGTGTTTTGAGCCAGAAATTGGGATATAACCGGGTACAGAGGATGCATGCACATATCGACTTTTTGCACCTAAAATATCGATTTTGAGCATGTTTTGGGTCTGTATCTTGACAAAATTCTAGCAAGGAGTAGGTATGTACAGATCGCTTCTGGGACCCAAAATTATCGAATTTTCGGGTGTTTTGAACCTGAATTTGGGATATAGACGGATACAGAAGATGCATTCACATATTGACTTTGGGCAGCTAAAATATCGATTTTTAGCATGTTTTAGGCCTGTATTTTGAAAATACTCTAAAACAGAGTATTCATGTACACATTGCTTTTGGGACCCAAAAATATCGAATATTCGGGTGTTTTGAGTCTGAATTTGAGATATAAACGGGTACAGAAGATGCATGCACATATCGACTTTGGGCACCCAAAATATCGATTTTGAGCATGTTTTGGGCCTGAATTTTTAAAATACTCTAACACTGAGTAGACACGTACAGATCGCTTCTGGGACCCAAATAAATCGAATTTTCGGGTGTTCTGAGCCTGAATTTTAAATATAAACGGGTACAGAAGATGCATGCACATTTCGACTTTTTGCACCTAAAATATCGATTTTGAGTATGTTTTGGGTCTGTATCTTGAAAACATTCTAGCAAGAAGTAGGCATGTACAGATTGCTTCTGGGACCCAAAAATATCGAATTTTTGAGTGTTTTGATCAGAATTTGGGATATAGACGGGTACAGAAGATGCATACACATATTGACTTTGGGCAGCTAAAATATCGATTTTCAGCATGTTTTAGGCCTGTATTTTGAAAATACTCTAAAACAGAGTATGCATGTACACATTGCTTTTGGGACCCAAAAATATCGAATATTCGGGTGTTTTGAGTCTGAATTTGAGATATAAACGGGTACAGAAGATGCATGCACATATCGACTTTGGGCACCCAAAATATCGATTTTGAGCATGTTTTGGGCCTGTATTTTAAAAATACTCTAACACTGAGTAGACACGTACAGATCGCTTCTGAAACCCTAATAAATCGAATTTTAGGGTGTTCTGAGCCTGAATTTGAGATATGAACGGATACAGAAGATGCATGCACATATCGACTTTGGGCACCTAAAATATCGATTTTGAGCATGTTTTGGGCCTGTATTTTGAAAATACTCTTGCACGGTGTAGGCATGTACAGATCGCTTGTGGGACCCAAAAACATTGAATATTCGGGTGTTTTGAGCCTGAATTTGAGATATAAACCCAAATTCAACCTCAAAACACCCGAACATTCGATATTTTGGGTTCCCAGAAGCTATCTGTACATGCCTACTCAGTGCTAGAATGTTTTCAAAATATCGGCTCAAAACATGCTAAAAATCGATATTTTAAGTGTCCAAAGTCGATATGTGCATGTATATTCTGTACCCGTTTATATCTCAAATTCAGGCTCAAAAACACCCGAAAAATCGATATTTTGGGGTCCCAGAAGTGATCTGTACATGCCTACTTAGTGCTAGAATATTCTCAAAATATACGCCCAAAACATGCTAAAAATCGATATATTAGGTGCACAAAGTCGATATCTCAAATTCAGGCCCAAAACTCACGAAAATTCGATATTTTGGGGTCACAGAAGCGATCTGTACTTGCCTACACCGTGATAAAGTATTTTCAAAATACAGGCCCAAAGCATTCTGAAAATCGATATTTTAGGTGACCAAAGTCAATATGTGGATGCATCTTCAGTACCCGTTTATATTTCAAATTCAGGCTCAAAACACCTAAAAATTCGATATTTTGGGTTCCCAGAAGCGATCTGTACATGCCTACTTTGTGTTAGAGTATTTTCAAAATACAGGCCCAAAACATGCTGAAAATCGATATTTTAGGTGCCCAAAGTCAATATGCGCATGCATTTTCTGTACCCGTTTATATCCTAAATTCAGGCTCAAAACACCCGAAAATTCAAAATTTTTTTGGGGTCCCAGAAACGATCTGTACATACCTACTCATTGCTAGAATATTTTCAAAATATAGGCCAAAAACATGCTAAAAATCGATATTTTTGGTGCCAAAAGTCGATATCTCAAATTAAGGTCCAAAACACCCGAGAATTCGATATTTTGGGGTCCCAAAAGCGATCTGTACATGCCTACTCAATGCTAGAATATTTTCAAAATATAGGCCAAAAACATGCTAAAAATCGATATTTTTGGTGCCAAAAGTCGATATCTCAAATTAAGGCCCAAAACACCCGAGAATTCGATATTTTGGGGTCCCAGAAGCGATCTGTACATGCCTGCTCCGTGTTAGAGTATTTTCAAAATACAGGCCCAAAACATACTGAAAATCGATCTTTTAGGTTCCCAAAAGTCGATATGTGCATGCATCTTCTGTACCCGTTTATATCTCAAATTTTGGCTCAAAACACCCGAAAATTCGATATTATGGGGTCCCAGAAGCGATCTGTACATGCCTACTTCGTGTTAGAGTATTTTCAAAATACAGGCCCAAAACATACTGAAAATCGATCTTTTATTTGCCCAAAAGTCGATATGTGCATGCATCTTCTGTACCCGTATATATCTCAAATTCAGGCTCAAAACACCCGAATATTCGGTATTTTTGGGTCCTTGAAGCGATCTGTACATGCCTACTCCTAGTTAGAATGTTTTCAAGATACAGACCCAAAACATGCTTAAAATCGATATTTTCGGTGCCTAAAAGTCGATATGTGCATGCATCTTCAGTACCCGTTTATATCTCAAATTCATGCCCAAAACACCCAAAAATTCGATATTTTGGGGTCCCTGCAGGGATCTGTACATGCCTACTACGTGTTAGAGTATTTTCAAAATACAGGCCCAAAACATACAGAAAATCGATGTTTTGGTCCCCAAAGTCAATATGCGCATGCATCTTCTGTACCCATTTATATCTTAAATTCAGGCTCAAAACACCGGAAAATTCGATATTTTGGGGTCCCAGAAACGATCTGTACATGCCTACTTCGTGTTAGAGTATTTTCAAAATGCAGGCTCAAAACATGCTAAAATTGATATTTTAGGTGCCCAAAGTCGATAACTCAAATTAAGGCCCTAAACACCCGAAAATTCGATATTTTGGGGTCCCAGAAGCGATCTGTACATACCTACTCATTGCTAGAATATTTTCAGAATATAACCCCAAAACATGCTAAAAATCGATATTTCAGGTGCCCAAAGTCGATATCTCAATTTCAGGCCCAAAACACCCGAAATTTCGATATTTTTGGGTCCCAGAAGCGATCTGTACATGCCTACTCAGTCCTAGAATGTTTTCAAAGTAAAGGCTTTAAACATGCTAAAAATCGATATTTTAAGTGTCTAAAGTCGATATGTGCATGCATCTTCTGTACCCGTTTATATTTCAAATTTAACCTCAAAACACCCGAAAATTCGATATTTTGGTGTCTCACAAGCGAACTGTACATGCCTACTCCGTGTTAGAGTATTTTTAAAATACAGGCCCAAAACATACTGAAAATCGATCTTTTACGTGCCCAAAAGTCGATATGAGCATGCATCTTCTGTACCCGTTTATATTTCAAATTCAGCTCCAAACACCCGAAAATTTGATATTTTGGGGTCCCATAAGCGATCTGTACATGCCTAGTCAGATACAGGCCCAAAACATTCTGAAAATCGATATTTTAGGTGCCCAAAGTCAATATGTGTATGCATCTTCTGCACCCGTTTATATCCCAAATTCTACCTTAAAAACACCCGAAAATTTTACATTTTTGGATCCCAGAAGCGATCTGTACATGCCTACTCAGTGCAAGAATATTTTCAAAATATAGGCTCAAAACATGCTAAAAATCGATATTTTATGTGTCCAAAGTCGATATGTGCATGGATCTTCTGCACCCGTTTATATCCCAATTTCAACCTCAAAACACCCGAAAATTCGATATTGTGGGGTCACAGATGCGATCTGTACATGCCTACCCCGTGCTATAGAATTTTCTGAATACAGGCGAAAAACATGCTAAAAATCGATCTTTTAGGTGCCCAAAGTCAATATGTGTATGCATCTACTGTACCCGTTTATATCCCAAATTCAGGTTCCAAACACCCGAATATTTGATATTTTGGGGTCCCAGAAGCGATCTGTACATGCCTACTCAGATATAGGCCCAAAACATGCTGAAAATCGATATTTTAGGTGCACAAATTCAATATGTGTATGCATCTTCTTCACCCGTTTATATCCCAAATTCAACCTCAAAACACCCGAAAATTCGATATTTTTGGGTCCCAGAAGCGATCTGTAAATGCCTACTCAGTGCTAGAATGTTTTCAAAATATAGGCTCAAACCATGCTAAAAATCGATATTTTAAGTGTCCAAAGTCGATATGTGCATGCATCTTCTATGTACCCGTTTATAGTTCAAATTCAGGCTCAAAACACCCGAAACTTCGGGATTTTTGAGTCCTAGAAGCGATCTTTACATGCCTACTCCTAGTTAGAATGTTTTCAAGATACAGGCCCAAAATATACTGAAAATCGATCTATTAGGTGCCCAAAAGTCGATATGAGCATGCATCTTCTGTACCCGTTTATATTTCAAATTCAGCTCCAAACACCCGAAAATTTGATATATTGGGGTCCCAGAAGCGATCTGTACATGCCTAGTCAGACACAGGCCCAAAACATTCTGAAAATCGATATTTTATGTGTCCAAAGTCGATATGTGCATTGATCTTCTGTACCCGTTTATATCTCAAATTCAGGCTCAAAACACCCGAAAATTCGGTATTTTTGGGTCCTAGAAGCGATCTGTACATGCCTATTCCGTGTTAGAGTATTTTCAAAATACAGGCCCAAAACATGTTGAAAATCGATATTTTAGGTGCCCAAAGTCAATATGTGTATGCATCTTCTGCACCCGTTTATATCCCAATTTTCAACCTCAAAACACCCAAAAATTCGATATTGTAGGGTTGCTGATGCGATCTGTACATGCCTAACCCGTGTTAGAGAATTTTCTGAATACAGGCGCAAAACATGCTAAAAATCGATCTTTTAGGTGCCCAAAGTCAATATGTGCCTGCATCTTCTGTACCCGTTTATATTTCAAATTCAGGCTCCAAACACCCGAAAATTCGATATTTTGGGGTCCCAGAAGCGATCTGTACATGCCTACTCCATGTTAGAGTATTTTCAAAATACAGGCCCAAAACATACTGAAAATCGATCTTTTAGGTGCCCAAAAGTCGATATGTGCATGCATCTTTTGTACCCGTTTATATCTCAAATTCAACCTCAAAACACCCGAAAATTCGATATTTTGAGGTCCCAGATGCGATCGATACATGCCTAATCCGTGTTATAGTATTTTCAAAATACAGGCCCAAAACATGCTGAAAATCGATCTTTTAGGTGACCAAAGTCAATATGTACATGCATCTTGTGTACCCGTTTATATCTCAAATTAAGGCTCCAAACACCCGAAAATTCGATATTTTGGGGTCCCAGAAGCGATCTGTACATGCCTACTCAGTGCTAGAATGTTTTCAAAATATAGGCTCAAAACATTGTAAAAATCGATATTTTAAGTGTCCAAAGTCGATATGTGCATTGATCTTCTGTACCCGTTTATATCTCAAATTCTGGCTCCAAACACCCGAAAATTCGATATTTTGGGGTCCCAGAAGTGATCTGTACTTGCCTACTCCGTGTTTGAGTATTTTCATAATATAGGCCCAAAACATGCTGAAAATCGATATTTTAGGTGCACAAAGTCAATATGTGTATGCATCTTCTGCACCCGTTTATATCCCAAATTCAACCTCAAAACACCCGAAAATTCGATATTTTGGGTCCTAGAAGCGATCTGTACATGAATAATGAATGCTAGAATGTTTTCATAATATAGGCTCAAAAAATGCTAAAAATCGATATTTTAAGTGTCCAAAGTCGATATGTGCATGCATCTTCTGTACCCGTTTATATCTCAAATTCAGGCTTAAAACACCCGAAAATTCGGTATTTTTGGGTCCTAGAAGCGATATGTACATTCCTACTCCTAGTTAGAATGTTTTCAAGATACAGACCCAAAACATGCTCAAAATCGATATTTTAGGTGCTCAAAAGTCGATATGTGTATGCATTTTCTGTACCCGTTGATATCTCAAATTCAGGATCAAAACACCCGAAAATTTGATATTTTGGGGTCCCAGAAGCAATCTGTACATGCCTACTCAGTGCTAGAATATTTTCAAAATATAGGCCCAAAAAATGCTAAAAATCGATATTTTAAGTGCCCAAAGTCGATATCTCAAATTCAGGCCCAAAACACCCGAAAATTCGATATTTTGGGGTCCCTGAAGCGATCTGTACATGCCTACTCCGTATTAGAGTATTTTCAATATACAGGCCCAAAACATACTGAAAATCGATCTTTTAGGTGCCCAAAAGTCGAAATGTGGATAATATCTTCTGTACCCGTTTATATCTCAAATTCAGGCTCCAAACACCCAAAAATTCGATATTGTGGGGTCCCAGAAGCGATCTGTACTTGCCTACTCCGTGTTAGAGTATTTTAAAAATACAGGCCAAAAACATGCTGAAAATCGATATTTTAGATGACCAAAGTCAATATGTGTATGCATCTTCTGCACCTGTTTATATCCCAAATTCAACCTCAAAACACCCGAAAATTCGATATTTTTTGGGTCCCAGAACCGAACTGTACATGCCTTCTCAGTGCGAGAATGTTTTCAAAATATGTGCTCAAAACATGCTAAAAATCGATATTTTAGGTGCCCAAAGTCGATATCTCAAATTCAGGCCCAAAACACCTGAAAATTCGATATTTTGGGATCTCAGAAGCGAACTGTAAATGCCTACTCCGTGTTAGAGTATTTTCAAAATACAAGCCCATAACATACTGAAAATCGATTTTTTAGGTGCCCAAAAGTCGATATGTGCATGCATCTTTTGTAACCGTTTATATCTCAAATTCAGGCTCCAAACACCCGAAAATTCGATATTTTGGGGTCCCAGAAGCGATCTGTACATGCCTACTCAGATACAGGCCCAAAACATGCTGAAAATCGATATTTTAGGTACCCAAAGTTAATATGTGTATGCATCTTCTGCACTCGTTTATATCTCAAATTCAACCTCAAAACACACGAAAATTCGATATTTTTGGGTCCCAGAAGCGATCTGCACTTGCATACTCAGTGCTAGAATGTTTTCAAAATATATGCTCAAAACATGCTCAAAATCGATATTTTAAGTGCCCAAAAGACGATATGTGCATGCATCATCAGTACCTGTTTATATCTCAAATTCAGGCTCAAAACACCCGAAAATTCTATATTTTTGGGTCCCAGAAGCGATCTGTACATAAATACTTCGTGTTAGAGTATTTTCAATATACAGGCCCAAAACATACTGAAACTCGATCTTTTATGTGCCCAAAAGTCGATATGTGGATGCATCTTCTGTACCCGTTTATATCTCAAATTCAGGCTCCAAACACCTAAAAATTCGATATTGTGGGGTCCCAGAAGCGATCTGTACTTGCCTACTCCGTGTAAGAGTATTTTCAAAATACAGGCCCAAAACATGCTGAAAATCGATATTTTAGGTGACCAAAGTCAATATGTGTATGCATCTTCTGCACCCGTTTATATCCCAAATTCAACCTCAAAACACCCGAAAATTCGATATTTTTTGGTCCCAGAAGCGATCTGTACATGCCTTCTCAGTGCTAGAATATTTTCAAAATATAGGCTCAAAACATGCTAAAAATCGATATTTTAAGTGTCCAAAGTCGATATGTGCATGCATCTTCTGGACCCGTTTATATCTCAAATTCAGGCTCAAAACACCCGAAAATTCGATATTTTGGGGTCCCAGAAGTGATCTGTACATGCCTACTTAGTTCTAGAATATTTTCAAAATATAGGCCCAAAACATGCTAAAAATCGATAATTTAGGTGTCCAAAGTCGATATCTCAAATTCAGGCCCAAAACGCACGAAAACCCGATATTTTGGGGTCCCAGAAGCGATCTGTACATGCCTACTCCGTATTAGAGTATTTTCAAAATACAGGACCAAAACATACTGAAAATCGATCTCTTAGGTGCCCAAAAGTCGATATGTGGATGCATCTTCTGTATCCGTTTATATCTCAAATTCAGGCTCCAAACACCCAAAAATTCGATATTTTGGGTCCCAGAAGCGATCTGTACTTGCCAACTCCGTGTTAGAGTATTTTCAAAATACAGGCCCAAAACATGCTGAAAATCGATATTTTAGGTGACCAAAGTAGAGATGTGCAGGCATCTTCTGTACCCGTTTATATCTCAAATTCAGGCTCAAAACACTCGAAAATTCGATATTTTGGGGTCCCAGAAGTGATCTGTACATGCCTACTTAGTGCTAGAATATTTTCAAAATATAGGCCCAAAACATGCTAAAAATCGATATTTTAGGTGCCCAAAGTCGATATCTCAAATTCAGGCCCAAAACATTCGAAAATTCGATATTTTGGGGTCCCAGAAGCGATCTGTACATGCCTACTCCGTGTTAGAGTATTTTCAAATTACAGGTCCAAAACATACCGAAAATCGATCTTTTAGGTGCCCAAAAGTCGATATGTGCATGCATCTTCTGTACCCGTTGATATCTCAAATTCAGGCTCAAAACACCCGAAAAATCGGTATTTTGGGGTCCCAGAAGCGATCTGTACATACTTACTCCGTGTTAGAGTATTTTCAAAATACAGGCCCAAAACATGCTGAAAATCGATATTTTAGGTGCCAAAAGTCAATATGTGCATGCATTTTCTGTACCCGTTTATATCTCAAATTCAGGCTCCAAACGCCCGAAAATTCGATATTTTGGGGTCCAAGAAGCGATCTGTACATACCTACTCCGTGTTAGAGTATTTTTAAAATACAGGCCCAAAACATACTAAAAATCGATCTTTTAGGTGCCCAAAAGTCGATATGTGCATGCATCTTCTGTACCCGTTTATATCTCGAATTCAGGCTCAAAACACCCGAAATATCGGTATTTTCGAGTCCCAGAAGCGATCTGTACATGCCTACTCAGTGCTAGAATGTTTTTAAAAATATAGGCCCAAAACATGCTAAAAGTCGATATTTTAGGTGCCCAAAGTCGATATCTCAAATTTAGGCCCAAAACACCCGAAAACCCGATATTTTGGGGTCCCAGAAGCGATCTGTACATGCCTACTCCGTATTAGAGTATTTTCAATATACAGGCCCAAAACATACTGAAAATCGATCTTTTAGGTGCCTAAAAGTCGATATGTGGATGCATCTTCTGTACCCGTTTATATCTCAAATTCAGGCTCCAAACACCCAAAAATTCGATATTGTGGGGTCCCAGAAGCGATCTGTACTTGCCTACTCCGTGTTAGAGTATTTTCAAAATACAGGCCCAAAACATGCTGAAAATCGATATTTTAGGTGACCAAAGTCAATATGTGTATGCATCTTCTGCACCCGTTTATATCCCAAATTCAACCTCAAAACACCCGAAAATTCGATATTTTTTGGTCCCAGAAGCGATCTGTACATGCCTACTCAGTGCTAGAATGTTTTCAAAATATAGGCTCAAAACATGCTAAAAATCGATATTTTAAGTGTCCAAAGTCGATATGTGCATGCATCTTCTGGACCCGTTTATATCTCAAATTCAGGCTCAAAACACCCGAAAATTCGATATTTTGGGGTCCCAGAAGTGATCTGTACATGCCTACTTAGTTCTAGAATATTTTCAAAATATAGGCCCAAAACATGCTAAAAATCGTTAATTTAGGTGCCCAAAGTCGATATCTTAAATTCAGGCCCAAAACGCACGAAAACCCGATATTTTGGGGTCCCAGAAGCGATCTGTACATGCCTACTCCGTATTAGAGTATTTTCAAAATACAGGACCAAAACATACTGAAAATCGATCTCTTAGGTGCCCAAAAGTCGATATGTGGATGCATCTTCTGTATCCGTTTATATCTCAAATTCAGGCTCCAAACACCCAAAAATTCGATATTTTGAGTCCCAGAAGCGACCTGTACTTGCCTACTCCGTGTTAGAGTATTTTCAAAATACAGGCACAAAACATGCTGAAAATCGATATTTTAGGTGACCAAAGTAGAAATGTGTATGCATCTTCTGTACCCGTTTATATCTCAAATTCAGGCTCAAAACACCCGAAAATTCGATATTTTTGGGTCCCAGAAGTGATCTGTACATGCCTACTTAGTGATAGAATATTTTCAAAATATAGGCCCAAAACATGATAAATATCGATATTTTAGGTGCCCAAAGTCGATATCTCAAATTCAGGCCCAAAACATCCGAAAATTCGATATTTTGGGGTCCCAGAAGCGATCTGTACATGCCTACTCCGTGTTAGAGTATTTTAAAATTACAGGCCCAAAACATACCGAAAATCGATCTTTTAGGTGCCGAAAAGTCGATATGTGCATGCATCTTCTGTACCCGTTGATATCTCAAATTCAGGCTCAAAACACCCGAAAATTCGGTATTTTGGGGTCCCAGAAGCGATCTATACATACTTACTCCGTGTTAGAGTATTTTCAAAATACAGGCCCAAAACATGCTGAAAATCGATATTTTAGGTGCCAAAAGTCAATATGTGCATGCATTTTCTGTACCCGTTTATATCTCAAATTCAGGCTCCAAACGCCCGAAAATTCGATATTTTGGGGTCCAAGAAGCGATCTGTACATACCTACTCCGTGTTAGAGTATTTTCAAAATACAGGCCCAAAACATACTAAAAATCGATCTTTTAGTTGCCCAAAAGTCAATATGTGCATGCATTTTCTGTACCCGTTTATATCTCAAATTCAGGCTCCAAACACCCGAAAAATCGGTATTTTGGGGTCCCAGAAGTGATCTGTACATGCCTACTCAGATACAGGCCCAAAACATGCTGAAAATCGATATTTTAGGTACCCAAAGTTAATATGTGTATGCATCTTCTGTACCCGTTTATATCTCAAATTCAGGCTCCAAACACCTAAAAATTCGATATTGTGGGGTCCCAGAAGCGATCTGTACTTGCCTACTCCGTGTTAGAGTATTTTCAAAATACAGGCCCAAAACATGCTGAAAATCGATATTTTAGGTGACCAAAGTCAATATGTGTATGCATCTTCTGCACCCGTTTATATCCCAAATTCAACCTCAAAACACCCGAAAATTCGATATTTTTTGGTCCCAGAAGCGATCTGTACATGCCTTCTCAGTGCTAGAATGTTTTCAAAATATAGGCTCAAAACATGCTAAAAATCGATATTTTAAGTGTCCAAAGTCGATATGTGCATGCATCTTCTGGACCCGTTTATATCTCAAATTCAGGCTCAAAACACCCGAAAATTCGATATTGTGGGGTCCCAGAAGTGATCTGTACATGCCTACTTAGTTCTAGAATATTTTCAAAATATAGGCCCAAAACATGCTAAAAATCGATAATTTAGGTGTCCAAAGTCGATATCTCAAATTCAGGCCCAAAACGCACGAAAACCCGATATTTTGGGGTCCCAGAAGCGATCTGTACATGCCTACTCCGTATTAGAGTATTTTCAAAATACAGGCCCAAAACATGCTGAAAATCGATATTTTAGGTGACCAAAGTAGAGATGTGCAGGCATCTTCTGTACCCGTTTATATCTCAAATTCAGGCTCAAAACACTCGAAAATTCGATATTTTGGGGTCCCAGAAGTGATCTGTACATGCCTACTTAGTGCTAGAATATTTTCAAAATATAGGCCCAAAACATGCTAAAAATCGATATTTTAGGTGCCCAAAGTCGATATCTCAAATTCAGGCCCAAAACATTCGAAAATTCGATATTTTGGGGTCCCAGAAGCGATCTGTACATGCCTACTCCGTGTTAGAGTATTTTCAAATTACAGGTCCAAAACATACCGAAAATCGATCTTTTAGGTGCCCAAAAGTCGATATGTGCATGCATCTTCTGTACCCGTTGATATCTCAAATTCAGGCTCAAAACACCCGAAAAATCGGTATTTTGGGGTCCCAGAAGCGATCTGTACATACTTACTCCGTGTTAGAGTATTTTCAAAATACAGGCCCAAAACATGCTGAAAATCGATATTTTAGGTGCCAAAAGTCAATATGTGCATGCATTTTCTGTACCCGTTTATATCTCAAATTCAGGCTCCAAACGCCCGAAAATTCGATATTTTGGGGTCCAAGAAGCGATCTGTACATACCTACTCCGTGTTAGAGTATTTTTAAAATACAGGCCCAAAACATACTAAAAATCGATCTTTTAGGTGCCCAAAAGTCGATATGTGCATGCATCTTCTGTACCCGTTTATATCTCGAATTCAGGCTCAAAACACCCGAAATATCGGTATTTTCGAGTCCCAGAAGCGATCTGTACATGCCTACTCAGTGCTAGAATGTTTTTAAAAATATAGGCCCAAAACATGGTAAAAGTCGATATTTTAGGTGCCCAAAGTCGATATCTCAAATTTAGGCCCAAAACACCCGAAAACCCGATATTTTGGGGTCCCAGAAGCGATCTGTACATGCCTACTCCGTATTAGAGTATTTTCAATATACAGGCCCAAAACATACTGAAAATCGATCTTTTAGGTGCCTAAAAGTCGATATGTGGATGCATCTTCTGTACCCGTTTATATCTCAAATTCAGGCTCCAAACACCCAAAAATTCGATATTGTGGGGTCCCAGAAGCGATCTGTACTTGCCTACTCCGTGTTAGAGTATTTTCAAAATACAGGCCCAAAACATGCTGAAAATCGATATTTTAGGTGACCAAAGTCAATATGTGTATGCATCTTCTGCACCCGTTTATATCCCAAATTCAACCTCAAAACACCCGAAAATTCGATATTTTTTGGTCCCAGAAGCGATCTGTACATACCTACTCCGTGTTAGAGTATTTTCAAAATACAGGCCCAAAACATACTAAAAATCGATCTTTTAGTTGCCCAAAAGTCAATATGTGCATGCATTTTCTGTACCCGTTTATATCTCAAATTCAGGCTCCAAACACCCGAAAAATCGGTATTTTGGGGTCCCAGAAGTGATCTGTACATGCCTACTTAGTTCTAGAATATTTTCAAATTATAGGCCCAAAACATGCTAAAAATCGTTAATTTAGGTGCCCAAAGTCGATATCTCATATTCAGGCCCAAAACGCACGAAAACCCGATATTTTTGGGTCCCAGAAGCGATCTGTACATGCCTACTCAGTATTAGAGTATTTTCAAAATACAGGACCAAAATATACTGAAAATCGATCTCTTAGGTGCCCAAAAGTCGATATGTGGATGCATCTTCTGTATCCGTTTATATCTCAAATTCAGGCTCCAAACACCCAAAAATTCGATATTTTGAGTCCCAGAAGCGACCTGTACTTGCCTACTCCGTGTTAGAGTATTTTCAAAATACAGGCCCAAAACATGCTGAAAATCGATATTTTAGGTGACCAAAGTAGAAATGTGCATGCATCTTCTGTACCCGTTTATATCTCAAATTCAGGCTCAAAACACCCGAAAATTCGATATTTTGGGGTCCCAGAAGTGATCTGTACATGCCTACTTAGTGCTAGAATATTTTCAAAATATAGGCCCAAAACATGCTAAAAATCGATATTTTAGGTGCCCAAAGTCGATATCTCAAATTCAGGCCCAAAACATCCGAAAATTCGATATTTTGGGGTCCCAGAAGCGATCTGTACATGCCTACTCCGTGTTAGAGTATTTTAAAATTACAGGCCCAAAACATACCGAAAATCGATCTTTTAGGTGCCCAAAAGTCGATATGTGCATGCATCTTCTGTACCCGTTGATATCTCAAATTCAGGCTCAAAACACTCGAAAATTCGGTATTTTGGGGTCCAAGAAGCGATCTGTACATACCTACTCCGTGTTGGAGTATTTTCAAAATACAGGCCCAAAACATACTAAAAATCGATCTTTTAGGTGCCCAAAAGTCGATATGTGCATGCATCTTCTGTACCCGTTTATATCTCAAATTCAGGCTCAAAACACCCGAAAAATCGGTATTTTGGGGTCCCAGAAGCGATCTGTACATGCCTACTCAGTGCTAGAATGTTTTTAAAAATACAGGCCCAAAACATGCTAAAAGTCGATATTTTAGGTGCCCAAAGTCGATATCTCAAATTCAGGCCCAAAACACCCGAAAACCCGATATTTTGGGGTCCCAGAAGCGATCTGTACATGCCTACTACGTATTAGAGTATTTTCAATATACAGTCCCAAAACATACTGAAAATCGATCTTTTAGGTGCCCAAAAGTCGATATGTGGATGCATCTTCTGTACCCGTTTATATCTCAAATTCAGGCTCCAAACACCCAAAAATTCGATATTGTGGGGTCCCAGAAGCGATCTGTACTTGCCTAATCCGTGTTAGAGTATTTTCAAAATACAGGCCCAAAACATGCTGAAAATCGATATTTTACGTGACCAAAGTCAATATGTGTATGCATCTTCTGCACCCGTTTATATCCCAAATTCAACCTCAAAACACCCGAAAATTCGATATTTTTTGGTCTCTGAAGCGATCTGTACATGCCTACTCAGTGCTAGAATGTTTTCAAAATATAGGCTCAAAACATGCTAAAAATCGATATTTTAAATGTCCAAAGTCGATATGTGCATGCATCTTCTGGACCCGTTTATATCTCAAATTCAGGCTCAAAACACCCGAAAATTCGATATTTTTGGGTCCCAGAAGTGATCTGTACATGCATAATTAGTGCTAGAATATTTTCAAAATATAGGCCAAAAACATGCTAAAAATCGATATTTTAGGTGCCCAAAGTCGATATCTCAAATTCAGGCCCAAAACATCCGAAAATTCGATATTTTGGGGTCCCAGAAGCGATCTGTACATGCCTACTCCGTGTTAGAGTATTTTAAAATTACAGGCCCAAAACATACCGAAAATCGATCTATTAGGTGCCCAAAAGTCGATATGTGCATGCATCTTCTGTACCCGTTGATATCTCAAATTCAGGCTCAAAACACCCGAAAATTCGGTATTTTGGGGTCCCAGAAGCGATCTGTACATACTTACTCCGTGTTAGAGTATTTTCAAAATACAGGCCCAAAACATGCTGAAAATCGATATTTTAGGTGCCAAAAATCAATATGTGCATGCATTTTCTGTACCCGTTTATATCTCAAATTCAGGCTCCAAACGCCCGAAAATTCGATATTTTGGGGTCCAAGAAGCGATCTGTACATACCTACTCCGTGTTAGAGTATTTTCAAAATACAGGCCCAAAACATACTAAAAATCGATCTTTTAGGTGCCCAATAGTCGATATGTGCATGCATCTTCTGTACCCGTTAATATCTCAAATTCAAGCTCAAAACACCCGAAAAATCGGTATTTTGGGGTCCCAGAAGCGATCTGTACATGCCTACTCAGTGCTAGAATGTTTTTAAAAGTATAGGCCCAAAACATGCTAAAAGTCGATATTTTAGGTGCCCAAAGTCGATATATCAAATTCAGGCCCGAAACACCCGAAAATTCGATATTTTAGGGTCCCAGAAGCGAACTGTACATGCCTACTCAGATACAGGCCCAAAACATGCTGAAAATCGATATTTTCGGTGCCCAAAGTCAATATGTGTATGCATCTTCTGCACTCGTTTATATCTCAAATTCAACCTCAAAACACCCGAAAATTCGATATTTTTGGGTCCCAGAAGCGATCTGTACATGCCTACTCAGTGCTAGAATGTTTTCAAAATATATGCTCAAAACATGCTGAAAATCGATATTTTAAGTGTCCAAAGTCGATATGTGCATGCATCTTCTGTACCCGTTTATATCTCAAATTCAGGCTCAAAACACACGAAAATTCGGTATTTTTGGATCCCAGAAGCGATCTGTACATGCCTACTCAGTGCTAGAATATTTTTAAAATATAGACCCAAAACATGCTAAAAATCGATATTTTAGGTGCCCAAAGTCGATATATCAAATTCAGGCCCAAAACACCGGAAATTCGATATTTTTGGTTCCCAGAAGCGATCTGTACATGCCTACTCAGTGCTAGAATGTTTTCAAAATATATGCTCAATACATGCAAAAAATCGATATTTTAAGTGTCCAAAGTCGATATGTGCATGCATCTTCTGTACCCGTTTATATCTCAAATTCAGGCTCAAAACACCCGAAAATTCGGTATTTTTGGGTCCTAGAAGCGATCTGTACATGCCTACTCCTAGTTAGAATGTTTTCAAGATACAGACCCAAAACATGCTCCAAATCGATATTTTAGGTGCCCAAAAGTCGAAATGTGGATACATCTTCTGTACCCGTTTATATCTCAAATTCAGGCTCAAAACACCCGAAAATTCGATATTTTGGAGTCCCAGAAGCGATCTGTACATGCCTACTCAGTGCTAGAATATTTTTAAAATATAGGCCCAAAACATGCTAAAAATCGATATTTTAGGTGCCCCAAGTCGATATATCAAATTCAGGCCCAATACACCCGAAAATTCGATATTTTAAAGTCCCAGAAGCGATCTGTACATGCCTACTCCGTGTTAGAGTATTTTCAATATACAGGCCCAAAACATACTGAAAATCGATCTTTTAGGTGCCCAAAAGTCGATATGTGGATGTATCTTCTGTACCCGTTTATATCTCAAATTCAGGCTCCAAACACCCGAAAATTCGATATTTTGGGGTCCCAGAAGCGATCTGAACATGCCTACTCAGATACAGGCTAAAAACATGCTCAAAATCGATATTTTAGGTGCCCAAAAGTCGATATGTGCATGCATCTTCAGTACATGTTTATATCTCAAATTCAGGCTCATAACACCCGAAAATTCGATATTTTTGGGTCCCAGAAGCGATCTGTACATGCCTACTCCGTGTTAGAGTATTTTCAAAATACAAGCCCAAAACATGCTGAAAATCGATATTTTAGGTGCCCAAAGTCAATATGTGCATGCATTTTCTGTACCCGTTTATATCTTAAATTCAGGCTCAAAACACCCAAAAATTCGATATTTTTGGGTCCTAAAAGCGATCTGTACATACCTACTCCGTGTTAGAGTATTTTCAATATACAGGCCAAAAACATGCTGAAAATCGATATTTTAGGTGCCCAAAGTTAATATGTGTATGCATCTTCTGCACTCGTTTATATATCAAATTCAACCTCAAAACACCCGAAAATTCAATATTTTTGGGTCCCAGAAGCGATCTGCACATGCCTAGTCAGTGCTAGAATGTTTTCAAAATATTGGCTCAAAACATGCCAAAAATCGATATTTTAAATGTCCAAAGTCGATGTGTGCATGCATCTTCTGTACCCGTTTATATCTCAAATTCAGGCTCAAAACACCCGAAAATTCGGTATTTTTTGGTCCTAGAAGCGATCTGTACATGCCTACTCCTAGTTAGAATGTTTTCAAGATACAGACCCAAAACATGCTCAAAATCGATATTTTAAGTGCCCAAAAGTCGATATGTGCATGCATCTTCAGTACCTGTTTATATCTTAATTTCAGGCTGAAAACACCCAAAAATTCGATATTTTGGGGTCCCAGAAGCGATCTGTACATGCCTACTCATTGCTAGAATATTTTCAAAATATAGGCCCAAAACATGCTAAAAATCGATATTTTAGGTGCCTAAAGTCTATATCTGAAATTCAGGCCCAAAACACCCGAAAATTCGATATTTTGGGGTCCCAGAAGCGATCTGTACATGCCTACTCAGTGCTAGAATATTTTCAAAATATAGGCCCAAAACATGCTAAAAATCGATATTTTAGGTGCCCAAAGTCGATATCTCAAATTCAGGCCCAAAACACCCGAAAATTCGATATCTTGGGGTCCCAGAAGCGATCTGTTAGAGTATTTTTAGTACACAGGCCCAAAACATACTGAAAATCGATCTTTTAGGTGTCCAAAAGTCGATATTTGGATGCTTCTGTACCCGTTTATATCTCAAATTCAGGCTCCAAACACCCGAAAATTCTATATTTTGGGGTCCCAGAAGTGATCTGTACATGCCTACTCAGATACAGACCCAAAAAATGCTCAAAATCGCTATTTTAGGTGCCCAAAAATCGATATATTCATGCATCTTCTGTACCCGTTTATATCTCAAATTCAGGCTCAAAACACCCGAAAATTCGATATTTTGGGGTCTCAGAAGCGATCTGTACATGCGTACTCAGATACAGGCCCAAAACATGCTGAAAATCGATATTTTAGGTGCCCAAAGTTAATATGTGTATGCATCTTCTGCACTCGTTTATATCTCAAATTCAACCTCAAAACACACGAAAATTCGATATTTTGGGGTCCCAGAAGTGATCTGTACATGCCTACTCAGTGCTAAAATGTTTTCAAAATAGAGGCCCAAAACATGCTAAAAATCGATATTTTAGGAGTTCAAAGTCGATATGTGCATGCATCTTCTGCACTCGTTTATATCTCAAATTCAACCTCAAAACACCCGAAAACTCGATATTTTTGAGTCCCAGAAGCGATCTGTACATGCCTACTCAGTGCTAGAATATTTTCAAAATATAGGCCCAAAACATGCTAAAATCGATATTTTAGGTGCCCAAAGTCGATATTTCAAATTCTGGCCCAAAACACCCGCAAATTCGATATTTTGGGGTCCCAGAAGCGATCTGTACATGCCTACTCCGGGTTAGAGTATTTTCAAAATGCAGGCCCAAAACATGCTGAAAATCGATATTTTAGGTGACCAAAGTCAATATGTGTATGCATCTTTTGTACCCGTTTATATCTCAAATTCATTCTCCAAACATCCGAAAATTCGATATTTTGGGGTCCCAGAAGCGATCTGTACATGCCTACTCAGATTCAAGCCCAAAACATGCTGAAAATCGATATTTTAGGTGCCCAGAGTCAATATGTGTATGCATCTTCTGCACTCGTTTATATCTCAAATTCAACCTCAAAACACCCGAAAATTCGATATTTTTGAGTCCCAGAAGCGATCTGTACATGCCTACTCAGTGCTAGAATATTTTCAAAATATAGGCCCAAAACATGCTAAAATCGATATTTTAGGTGCCCAAAGTCGATATCTCAAATTCTTGCCCAAAACACCCGAAAATTCGATATTTTGGGGTCCCAGAAGCGATCTGTACATGCCTACTCCGGGTTAGAGTATTTTCAAAATGAAGACCCAAAACACGCTGAAAATCGATATTTTAGGTGTCCAAAAGTCGATATGTGCATGCATCCTCTGTACCCGTTTATATCTCAAATTAAAGATCCAAACAACCGAAAATTCGATATTTTTGGGTCCGAGAAGCGATCTGTACGTGCCTAATCAGTGCTAGAATGTTTTCAAAATATTGGCTCAAAACATGCTAAAAATCGATATTCTAAGTGGCCAAAGTCGATATGTGCATGCATCTTCTGTACCCGTTTATATCTCAAATTCAAGCTCAAAACACCCGAAAATTTGATATTTTGGGGTCCCTGAAGTGATCTGTACATGCCTACTTAGTGCTAGAATATTTTCTAATTATAGGCCCAAAACATACTAAAAATCGATATTTTAGGTGACCAAAGTCGAAATCTCAAATTCAGGCCCAAAACATCCGAAAATTCGATATTTTGGGGATCCAGAAGCGATCTGTACATGCCTACTCCCTGTTAGAGTATTTTCAAAATACAGGCCCAAAACATACAGAATATCGATATTTTAGGTGCCCAAAAGTCGATATGTTCATGCATTTTCTGTACCCGTTTATATCTTAAATTCAGGCTCAAAACACCAAAAAATTCGGTATTTTTGGGTCCTAAAGGCGATCTGTACATACCTACTCCGTGTTAGAATATTTTCAATATACAGGCCAAAAACATGCTGAAAATCGATATTTTAGGTGCCCAAAGTTAATATGTGTATGCATCTTCTGCACTCGTTTATATCTCAAATTCAACCTCAAAACACCCGAAAATTCGATATTTTTGGGTCCCAGAAGCGATCTGCACATGCCAAGTCAGTACTAGAATGTTTTCAAAATATAGGCTCAAAACATGCCAAAAATCGATATTTTAAATGTCCAAAGTCGATGTGTGCATGCATCTTCTGTACCCGTTTATATCTCAAATTCAGGCTCAAAACACCCGAAAATTCGGTATTTTTGGGTCTTAGAAGCGATATCTACATTCCTACTCCTAGTTAGAATGTTTTCAAGATACAGACCCAAAAAAATGCTCAAAATCGATATTTTAAGTGCCCAAAAGTCGATATGTGCATGCATCTTCAGTACCTGTTTATATCTTAAATTCAGGCTCAAAACACCCACAAATTCGATATTTTGGGGTCCCAGAAGCGATCTGTACATGCCTACTCATTGCTAGAATATTTTCAAAATATAGGCCCAAAACATGCTAAAAATCGATATTTTAGGTGCCTAAAGTCGATATCTGAAATTCAGGCCCAAAACACCCGAAAATTCGATATTTTGGGGTCCCAGAAGCGATCTGTACATGCCTACTCAGTGCTAGAATATTTTCAAAATATAGGCCCAAAACATGCTAAAAACCGATATTTTAGGTGCCCAAAGTCGATATCTCAAATTCAGGCCCAAAACACCCGAAAATTCGATATTTTGGGGTCCCAGAAGCGAACTGTTAGAGTATTTTTAATATACAGGCCCAAAACATACTGAAAATCGATCTTTTAGGTGCCCAAAATTCGATATGTGGATGCTTCTGTACCCGTTTATATCTCAAATTCAGGCTCCAAACACCAGAAAATTCTATATTTTGGGGTCCCAGAAGTGATCTGTACATGCCTACTCAGATACAGACCCAAAACATGCTCAAAATCGATATTTTAGGTGCCCAAAAGTCGATATGTGCATGCATCTTCTGTACCCGTTTATATATCAAATTCAGGCTCAAAACACCCGAAAATTCGATATTTTGGGGTCTCAAAAGCGATCTGTACATGCCTACTCAGTTCTAGAATATTTTTTAAAATATAGGCCCAAAACATGCTATAATCGATATTTTAGGTGCCCAAAGTCGATATCTTAAATTCAGGCCCAAAACACCCGAAAATTCGATATTTTGGGGTCCCAGAAGCGATCTGTCAGAGTATTTTCAATATACAGGCCCAAAACATACTGAAAATCTATCTTTTATGTGCCCAAAAGTCGATATGTGGATGCTTCTGTACCCGTTTATATCTCAAATTCAGGCTCCAAACACCCGAAAATTCGATATTTTGGGGTCCCAGAAGCGATCTGTGCTTGCCTACTCCGTGATAGAATATTTTCAATATACAGGCCCAAAACATGCTGAAAATCGATATTTTAAGTGACCAAAGTCAATATGTGTATGCATCTTCTGTACCCGTTTATATCTCTAATTCAGGCATCAAAACACCCGAAAATTCGATATTTTGGGGTCCCAGAAGCGATCTGTACATACCAACTCCGTGTTAAAGTATTTTCAAAATACAGGCCCAAAACATACAGAATATCGATATATTAGGTGTCCATAAGTCGATATGTGCATGCATCTTCTGTACCCGTTTATATCTCAAATTAAAGATCCAAACACCCGAAAATTCGATATTTTGGGGTCTCAGAAGCGACCTGTACATGCCTACTCAGATACAGGCCCAAAACATGCTGAAAATCGATATTTTAGGTGCCCAAAGTTAATATGTGTATGCATCTTCTGCACTCGTTTATATCTCAAATTCAACCTCAAAACACACGAAAATTCGATATTTTGGGGTCCCAGAAGTGATCTGTACATGCCTACTCAGTGCTAAAAGGTTTTCAAAATAGAGGCCCAAAACATGCTAAAAATCGATATTTTAATTGTTCAAAGTCGATATGTGCATGCATCTTCTGCTCTTGTTTATATCTCAAATTCAACCTCAAAACACCCGAAAATTCGATATTTTTGAGTCCCAGAAGCGATATGTACATGCCTACTCAGTGCTAGAATGTTTTCAAGATACAGACCCGAAACATGCTCAAAATCGATATTTTATGGGGACCTCACACTCCAACACCCTATCTGCGCTCCTGTTAATTTTAGAAGCAAAAGCTTTTTGCCATCGTAATTCTCGTTTGGTTTTACATATATTGACAAATTTTCATTACAATCGAGCAATAAATAATATTTTTCCTAACACTTTTAAAATATTTTTGTAAAAAATTAACAACAAAAAAACTATGTTTCAGAATTGCATAAGATTTATGTGGACTATCCTCTGATATATAGCAACACTGCTGATGACGAAAGAGTCCATTATCACTGCTATAAATGGGAAAATTCCTTGCCTGAAATTGTTGAAAAAAATTTCCGCCAGAAATGTTTGGGAAAAAATTCGCCTAAACAAAAATAATCCTTTTAGATCAAAATCCAAACGACAAACTGTGCTCATATATACGTATATCACGTGTGAATCATATTCATTGACAAAACGTCAATACCTTTCGTGTTGTTTGCTTTTTTAGTGGAGAAATTTGAAAAAAAATACAAAAAAATCACTTTGAAACTAAAATCACTAGGAAATGCTTCAGTTGGTGCTCTATACTTCCATTCTCTTCGGCTTGGCCTAGACTATAGAGCATGAAGAAGTGGCTGTATATAGGGGTAACTATTGATTTTTGGTGATTATTTTAAAGCGAAATTTTTTTTAGCTTCTGCTTCTCGTTTTTTATGACGTTAAGTAGTGTGGTGTCCCCTTAAGTGCCCAAAAGTCGATAAGTGCATGCATCTTCAGTACCTGATTATATCTCAAATTCAGGCTCAAAACACCTGAAAATTTTATATTTTGGGGTCCCAGAAGCGATCTGTAAATGCCTACTCCGTGTTAGAATATTTTCAAGATACAGACCCAAAACATGCTCAAAATCGATATTTTAGGTGCCCAAAGTCAATATGTGCATGCATTTTCTGTACCCGTTTATATCTCAAATTCAGGCTAAAAACACCCGAAAATTCGATATTTTAGGGTCCCAGAAGCGATCTGTACATGCCTACTCAGTGCTAGAATATTTTCAAAATATAGGCCCAAAACATGCTAAAAATCGATATTTTAGGTGCCCTAAGTCAATATCTGAAATTCAGGCCCAAAACACCCGAAAATTCGATATTTTGGGGTCCCAGAAGCGATCTGTACATACCTACTCCGTGTTAGAGTATTTTCAAAATACAGGCCCAAAACATACATAAAATCGATATTTTAGGTGCCCAAAAGTCGATATGTGCATGCATCTTCTGTACCCGTGTATATCTCAAATTCAGGCTCCAAACACCCGAAAATTCGATATTTTGGAGTCCCAGAAGCTATCTGTACATGCCTACTCAGATTTAGGCCCAAAACATGCTGAAAATCGATATTTTAGGTGCCCAAAGGTAATATGTGTATGCATCTTCTGCACTCGTTTATATCTCAAATTCAACCTCAAAACACCCGAAAATTCGATATTTTTGGGTCCCAGAAACGATCTGTACATGCCTACTCAGATACAGGCCCGAAACATGCTCAAAATCGATATTTTAGGTGCCCAAAAGTCGATATGTGCATGCATCTTCAGTACAAGTTTATATCTCAAATTCAGACTCATAACACCCGAAAATTCGATATTTTTGGGTCCCAGAAGCGATCTCTACATGCCTACTCCGTGTTAGAGTATTTTCAAAATACAAGCCCAAAACATGCTGAAAATCGATATTTTAGGTGCCCAAAGTCAATATGTGCATGCATTTTCTGTACCCGTTTATATCTTTAATTCAGGCTCAAAACACCCAAAAATTCGATATTTTGGGGTCCCAGAAGCGATCTATACATGCCTACTCATTGCTAGAATATTTTCAAAATATAGGCCCAAAGCATGCTAAAAAATCGATATTTTTGGTGCCTAAAGTCGATATCTGAAATTCAGGCCCAAAACAACCGAAAATTCGATATTTTGGGGTCCCAGAAGTGATCTGTACATGCCTACTCAGTGCTAGAATATTTTCAAAATATAGGTCCAAAACATGCTAAAAATCGATATTTTAGGTGCCCAAAGTCGATATCTCAAATTCAGGCCCAAAACACCCGAAAATTCGATATTTTGGGGTCCCAGAAGCGATCTGTTAGAGTATTTTCAATATACAGGCCCAAAACATACTGAAAATCGATCTTTTAGGTGCCCATAAGTCGATATGTGGATGCTTCTGTACCCGTTTATATCTCAAATTCAGACTCCAAACACCCGAAAATTCTATATTTTGGGGTCCCAGAAGTGATCTGTACATGCCTACTCAGATATAGACCCAAAACATGCTCAAAATCGATATTTTAGGTGCCCAAAAGTCGATATGTGCATGCATCTTCTGTACCCGTTTATATCTCAAATTCAGGTTCAAAACACCCGAAAATTCGATATTTTGGGGTCCCAGAAGCGATCTGTACATGCCTACTCCGGGTTAGAGTATTTTCAAAATGCAGGCCCAAAACATGCTGAAAATCGATATTTTAGGTGACCAAAGTCAATATGTGTATGCATCTTTTGTACCCGTTTATATCTCAAGTTCAGGCTCAAAACACCCGAAAATTCGATATTTTGGGGTCCCAGAAGAGATCTGTACATGCCTACTCAGATACAGGCCCAAAACATGCTGAAAATCGATATTTTTGGTGCCCCAAGTCAATATGTGTATGCATCTTCTGCACCCGTTTATATCCCAAATTCAACCTCAAAACACCCGAAAATTCGATATTTTTGGGTCCCAGAAGCGATCTGTACGTGCCTACTCAGTGCTAGAATGTTTTCAAAATATATGCTCAAAACATGCTAAAAATCGATATTTTAAGTGTCCAAAGTCGATATGTGCATGCCTACATCCGGGAGCCGTTCGAGGACTGGCTCTGTACAGTCGGCGACATAAGTCCTGTCGCCACACTTGCTTCACCGAGACAGGCAGTGTTCATGGACTCGAGAAATACGCACGTTTTCTACACCTAATAAACTCGAGTCTATGAGCATTGTGTGCCTCAGTGAAGCAAGCGAGGTGACAGGACTTTTGACTTTAAACATCCATTGATTAAGTTATTGTAATCAATTAATGTTTCTTTGCTCTGTTTTGATAATTAATGAGTTAACGGTTTAAATTCAAAGGGAGGAATATTTATATATCAGTCATGGTAAATTAATAGTTATTGGGTCAATTGTAAGTAAATAAAGATTGTAAAAATAATAGAGACTTTCTTTGTTCCACCTCCACTCTGTATACTATTCGACTCCCCTGCTGGTTTGGCAAAGACCACGAGAACCTATTCAGGCGACAGAAGGATGGTGGTGTGAAGACATACGCCTCCTCCCTTCTCCCTAAATTGGTTGCAGCACCCTCTCAACCCTCTCAAGAGGCAGCTGCTTCTTGCTCTAGTGAGAACGTTTCTAAGGTTACTCTACATAATAGTTTCTCTGTCTTGGAAACTTTATCAGACACTCATTCTGGTGACCCTTCAACTGATGACAATTCTCAGACTTTAGCTAAAGGTGTCCATGTGGTAGAGGTTCACGCTGCAACACGCTCTCCAAAAAGGAAACTTAAGTCACCTAAACTGCCACAGAGACGCCTTCGTGGTTCCTCTGAGGCACTTGACTCTATAGATGTTCCACCTTGTGAGGCAACCATCACTGTGGACTCATCCATAGTTTCCTCTCAATTTCACCAGAAGCGTTCTCGTGGCTCTGATGAATCTCTTGATTCAACAGAAGTTCCTCCTCGCAAGCTTCCTTCGGGATCATCAGAGGGGCGTGAAGTTAATGTGGATGCCACGGATGTTGTGACTTCAAAAGATTCACTTTCTCTTCCGCTTGAGCAGCGGAGTGATTCTACCACCTGTATTATGGATGTTGATGTATCTGCCTGTGTCAGTGATACCACTGCTGTACAGGACAGAACCAATGTAATTGTTTCAAAGAATATCCCATCTCATATACCTTCATCTTCTTCTAACATATCAGATGCTTCAGGGACTCGTCTACGGGTCCCAATTACTGCCCCAAGCACTACTCCTCGGGTTCGCTCTTCTTCTAGTGGCCCAGGATTAGACAAATCTTATTGTTTGAATAAACCCTCAGGTCGAGGTGGTAGTGGGAAGTACCTCCGTGAGGCTTCCCAAAAATCAGTACTAAAGTAACACCGTTCAAGGTCCTTCAGTGGAATTGCCGTGGCTTGCGTGCTTCTTGGGAGGAACTGCGCGTTCTTCTCTCTAGCTTCTCTCCTGCATGTGTTTCTCTCCAAGAGACAATGCTTGGGGACTACATTCCTGCCAGTCCTCCAGCATACTCTGCATTTTATTCCAATTCATTTGAAGGGTAGGGTCATCATGGTGGCTCTGCCATCCTAGTTCGCCGAGATATTCCATGCACGAGCCTGGAGCTTGACACTCCGCTCCAGGCTGTTGCAGTTAAGGTTTTTATGGACCGCCCGTACACTGTATGCAGTCTATACCTTCCTCCCAGTGTTACAGTTGAGAGGGGTGATCTCAACCATCTTGTACGGGACCTTCCATCTCCCTTTATTTTATTGGGTGATTTTAATGGTCGTCATCCTCTGTGGGGTGACAGTTCGGTCAACCCCAGGGGTGTTTTATTGGCTTCTTTTATTGAGGATGAGGGATTAGGGGTTTTAAATACGGGAGATGTGACACATTTTAATAGCCCTACTGGGACTTTTACCGCCATTGACATTTCCCTTTGCTCACCCAGTGCTCTGTTGGATTTTACTTATATGGCAGTGACCATTTCCCTATACTTTTAGAAGGTAACAGGTACGAACCACAGTCTCGTCTTCCTAGGTGGAAATTAGAGAAGGCTGACTGGCAGTTTTTTAGAGAGCTAACTTCTTCGGTCTCTTCTGTAGCCGATTTCGGTAGCTCTGACGAGGCTGTAACATATTTCACTGATATGCTCCACTCTGCTGCTCTCAACTCAATCCCTAGAACTTCTGGCTACTTTCCCAAACGTCCTGTCCCTTGGTGGTCACCAGTCTGCACCACTGCTGTGCGGGAGAAGCGCGCTGCTTTCTCTCGCCTTCGTTTTAGAGGACTTCCGACGGGCAAGGGCTCGGGCTAGACGAGTTTTAAAAGAGGCCCGACGTGCATCTTGGAAGGCCTATGTGTCTTCAATTAATACTAAAACTCCACTCACCCAAGTGTTCAGGAGAGTCTGTAAGATGGCGGGGAAGTTTTCTCCTAGTTCTCCACCTGTACTTAAGGTCAATGGAATTAAGATCATGGATGGTTTGACAGTGGCCAATACCATGGCGGAGGCTTTTGCAAAAGTCTCCAGCCGTGACTCTCGACATCTGGCTGTCAGGCATGAGTTAAGAGCCAAGGAGCGTACAGTCCTGGATTTCACAGGGAACGAGAATGAAAGTTATAACCATATATTCACCCTGAGAGACCTGCATTCTGCTCTCTCTCTCTCTGCGGCGACACTTCTCCTGCGCCAGACAACATCCCATATGCAATGTTACGACACTTGGGTGAGGAAGCGATCTCATTTCTTTTAGCTGTATATAACAGAATCTGGCTGGAGGGTGCCTTCCCTTTTGGGTGGAGGGTTGCTACCATCCTTCCTTTTCTCAAGCCGGGCAAGGACTCTGGTGTTGCCCTCAATTATCGACCAATTGCCTTGACCTCCTGTCTCTGTAAACTATTTGAAAAGATGGTGAATGTCAGACTGGTATACTTCTTGGAACGGGGTGATTTTCTGTCTCCTTCCCAGTCTGGCTTTCGTAAATACCGTTCCACTACAGATGCTCTGGTCAGGTTGGAAGCTGCTGCATGTGAGGCTTCTGCACGACATCAACACCTTGTCTGTGTATTCTTTGATTTAGAGAAAGCCTATGACACTACATGGCAATATGGCATCCTGCAGCAACTCCATTTATATGGCCTGCGGGGGCGCCTTCCACGCTTTCTTAAGGAGTTTCTCAGTGGTCGCAGTTTTTCTGTGAGGGTTGGTACAACCCACTCAGCATCTGTTGCACAGGAGGAGGGCGTCCCCCAGGGAAGCGTCCTCAGTGTCACATTGTTTGCAGTAGCAATTAATGCCATTGCCTCATCCCTTCCAGACGGTATAGCTAACTCGATGTACGTTGACGACCTAGCAGTCTGGTTTGCTGCTTCCCGTATGTCAGTGGCGGAGCGGCGCATGCAGCTTGCCCTTGACAGGGTGTCACGTTGGACTGATTCTCATGGGTTTCGATTTTCTCCTTCCAAGACAGTTGCTATGCACTTCTGCCGCATCCGAGGCATCCACCCGGATCCGGACTTATTCATGTATGGTCATCGGATACGATGTGTCGAGGAGACTCGCTTTTTGGGTCTCCTTTTTGACAAACGTTTGACTTGGGTTCCCCACTTACGTACACTTAAGGTTTCTTGCCTCAAGGCTCTTAACCTGTTGAGTGTCCTGAGCCATACATCCTTGGGGGCTGATCGGGCCACCCTCCTCCGCCTATACCATGTTGTTATTAGGTCAAAACTCGACTATGGGTGTGAGGTGTACTCTTCTGCCACCGATGCCCGTCTCAGAGTTTTAGACCCTGTTCATCATGCTGGAGTACGTCTGGCGACCGGAGCCTTTAGGTCGTCTCCAATCCCCAGTCTCCTGGTGGACGCTAATGAGCCACCTCTTGATCTCCGTCGTCAGTCCTTGATGGTTCGTTGTTGGCATCGATTACATCGACTTCCTGACACCCTACCTTGCTTGGCGGTGTCATCTGATATCATGTCTCAGTACTACCTTTTACATTCTCGTGCACCATGGCCCTTTGGCTTCCGGGTCAGAAAAGCTATGGAGGAGATGGGCATAGATGACTTTCAGATTTGTCCTGTGAGGGTCCCCAGGGTGGCTCCATGGCTTCTTCCAGAAGTTTTCCCCTGCACCTGCTTTACAGATAAGAAGGAATTTCTTCCTCCTCCAGTGGCTCGTTCCCTCTTTTTAGAACATGCCTTCACTCACAGGGAATCCCTCCCTGTGTACACTGATGGGTCAAAGTCTGATGATGGAGTTGGCTTTGGAGTTGTCTTTCCTGACTTTTGCCGTGGAGGCAGGCTCCTTTCTGTCATGTCCATTTTTACTGCGGAGCTCTCGGACATTTTATATGCCCTCCAAGTGATTTTTACTCTCCCTCAGCCTTCGTTTACTATTTTTAGCGATTCCTGTAGTGCCTTGCAGGCCTTGTGCAATTTTAACTCTACCCATCCCCTGGTGTTGGCCATTCTTGAGTGGCTTGTCCTCCTGGGTCGTCGTGGCCGCAAAGTGACTTTTTGTTGGGTCCCGGCCCATGTGGGTGTTGATGGGAATGAGCGGGCTGACGCCCTGGCTAAGGCTGTGGTCTCCAATTCCCGGCCTCCTGCCAGGTGTCATCCTGTTCCTGCAGTGGACCTTCGACCCTACATAGATGCTACCGTTCGTTCCTGCTGGCAGGACAGATGGGACACCATCGGGGCTAACAAGCTCCGTGACATCCGCCAGCGCCTTGGATTGTGGAGCTACAGTGGCCTGTCCCGCCGGTGGGAGACAGCTCTTGTCCGTCTCAGCATTGGCCACACATTATTGACTCATGGCTTTTTAATGGAGAGGGCTCACCCTCCCTACTGTGATGATTGTCTGGTCCCTTTGACAGTACGGCATCTTATTGTCGAGTGTCCCAGCCTTGGGGACCTTCGTCGTAGGCACCTCTCCGAGTACCGGAAGGGTGACGGTTCTTACAGTCTCTTCCAGGTGCTCGGGTAGGAGGCTTGTTGTGTGGGAGGGAACACCCTCTCCTATGTGGAGGAGGCTGGCCTTCTCCACAAATTGTGAATTTTATTGTATTTATGGCTATTAATTTTTAGGTAGTTAAAGTTTAATGTTTCTTTCGTTAATATTTCAATTCTTGTATATATCTAACTTAAATAGGTTATTTCATTAATATATGATCTTTTGGAAGACGTGGGTTTTATTCATGCTGCTTCTCCCTTTTGAGGTAGTGAAAATTATTTATTTTTTGTACATATTTTATTAATGATGTAGATGACCTTTATATGTTGGGCGGTATATGACCATTGTTGTTGCGCTGCCAGATGCCTAATGACATCAATAAATCAATCAATCAATCAATCCTCTACACCGACATCAACAATGCCATGGTCTAGGACGTTCTGTGCATTTTATCAACGCAGAACCCATACTCTAAGAGTCTAAGAGATTGTTGGAGAAAACCACAAAGGGAACATTGCTTTGATTGCTTGCGTTGTGGTTGTCGTCGAGGTAATACCACTTGTCCGGGAAAGCCCATTTGTCCTCCTGCTCATCAATCAAATCAAAGCCCATCTGTCCTCCTGCTCATCAATCAAATCAAAGCCCATCTGTCCTCCTGCTCATCAATCAAATCAAAACCTTAAAAGCCCGAGTAATACTAGACAATCAAATTCACCAGTTGGGATGATCGAAGGAGTTGTCACCAATCCTCCTCAATGACTAGACCCGACGAGCCTCACTCCAGTCATACATATAATTGTAAATGAAGGAATTTGTACTGCAATGCTAGACACCGGAAGTAACGTAACGTTAATAAGGAAAAGCACTACGAGTAGATTGGGTCTCACTATGGATAAGTCTAAATGTTTAATACAACTAGCAGGAATCACTGGACAACCTTTGAGAGTTCTGGGAATGGTGCATATATGTGGTGTTTTTGTTGTCCAAGCGTCGGCATGGGGTGCCAAGCGGGCTTGGAGCAAGCACTATCTGACGACAAAAACAGACCAGATACGTGGAGCCGAACAACTGGCTTGCCGAAGGTGCTAAACCAAAATAATAGCCGAAAAATTATCATTTGACGGAATCGTCATATCATAGGAAAGCAATAAAAGGGTTAGTATTAGGAATACACTTTGGCAAGATTTAAAATAACCACAGAGAAGGCCAACTGATCTCCAAATAAAATCATTACAATTATTATATAGGTACCCAACCTCATATCTCGAGTTTAGGTGGAGGGAAAAACAACAACAAAAATTGGACACTCCTTATTATTACTGAAAACTTGATGGATATTATACCAACCCTCACATGTTGAAATTTCACCGAAATTGCATGGTTAGGTATATGTTAGGTAAAGAATCAATTAACTGAGTAACCACATTTTTCTTTAATAATAAATATTATTTACATTTAATAATTATGACCTCTGCAGCAGTGTAAACACTGGTAGAAAATTGTAAGTAGGCTACTGGTAAAAAATTGCAAGTTTGATTACATATAAATAATCCTTTAAATTTTGTCTTCCATAATAATATGTACAAAAATTATCCAAGCAGCCTATACCTCCTTAAATAATACTACAACATCTTATTACATCATAATTTTTGTTTATTTGGCACTGATTGCAAGTTGCATGCACTAATTAAGCCAATTCTAATTATCTGTCGGCCATATTAATATGCGTCTTCTATTTAAGCCACTCGATCAACCCGGGTTGGCAACCTGTGTTGCTCCGAAAAACCCGGGATGTATGGTATAAATAGAACACGCCGACCACCAACCAGGGTTGATGTTCCTTTGTTTGTAAACATTGAAGATGACATCACAAGACCCAGCAGAGCAGTTTTTCCCAGTATTGTGCGCGGCACTCGCAGAATTCGATGATGAATCTAGTGATTCCCTACCTGCACATGTTGGTAGTGTAGTTATGGGCTTCGCAGATATGTCACGGTAAGGAAAAGTTGTTTGATACTAGAAAAGGCCTTCACGCTGGACCATAACATTTTTCCACTGTCATCTGTAATCCAGCTTCAACCTCAGGGCATCCAGCTATTTTATTAGTTATTTTTTCTGAATGATGGACTGCATCGAGAGAAATGATTTCCCTCTGCATAAATTGAATGATGGAAATCGGGGTGTTTCACATGAAATTAATTAGAATAGAAGTTGCATTGTGGATAAATTTTTCAACTTAAATTACAAAACAAGTGTGAATAAGAATATTTTTAACATACAGTAATGCAATAGATATATCTCTACTCTGCATAACTTTCATTCAATGCACTTTCAGTCACAAACGTAACCATCTGTTTAGGTGACAGGTTTTTGCACCAGAATCAACTTCCAAGATCATTTGTACCATGATGTTTCACATACCATGTAATAAGGTAAATTTACAGAAGTACTGAGTTCAATATATTGTATATTTTAGTATCATTACCTACTATTTTGGACCATTCTAAGACACTTTTCATCTATGATGTTTCTCTCGGAGATGCCCCGTTTTACAAACATAATTTGGAAATTAGTCTGACCTAACCTAACCTAGACCACAGAAGACTACCGGGATCTTACCTGGGCAAACTACCGGGACCTAACCTGGGCAAACTACCGGGATATAACCGATGTAAACTATCATAAAGTGACCAGGGAAAATTCCCGGGACCTAGCCGGGCCTGGCGCGGCCCTAGCCAAGAACGCAGTACTTCTGTAATTATACCTGTAATAAATCAGATCTTGGGTTGGCCAGAACATCCGCTTTTACAGTTGTTTGCACTACAGTACCACCGGAGTGATGTATAGACTACTGTGCTAATAGTGTTTTGCTCCTGTGTTGCAGAACACATGAAGAAAGTGATCGTTCATTTCCTGGAGACTTATTGGCCATGGATGAAAGAATATTCTTCCAGCATCTTCGTGTTACAAAGTATGCATTTCACTATTTGCTGGAGAAGATAACGAAATATGATGCTCCATCCAGAGTCCATGGCAAAGAAGAGATTCCTGCCATCAAAAGATTATCGTTAACATTATGGTTTTTAGGAAACAAGACAATATTTCGGGAAACTGCAGTTCAGGTTCAAAGGACAATCAGTGCTGTGCATCGTGTGTTCTATGCAACTATTCTTTTAATATGCCAATTAACAGATCAGATAATTAGTTGGCCATCAAATGTTGATGAAACTGAAACAGAATTTTATGAAATTGCAAGATTTCCTATTATTGTTGGAGCTATAGATGCAACTCATAAAAAACTTCAGGCCCCAGAAAAGCAGCAGAAAGATTACTTAGATCGTACAATGACCCACAGTGTCGTGTTGCTCGCAGTGTGTGATGCAAACAAGAAATTTACTCATATATCAACAGGATGTCCTGGAAGTATTCATGATCAGCGATGTTTAGACCTCTCCTACAAGTTAAGTTCTGCTTTTAGAAATCCACCTAATGATTCATTTCCCAGGCATGAGTTGCATTTAGCTGGTGACTCAGGATTTAAATTAGAAACAAGTTTAATGATTCCATTCAAAGATCTTGGGCACCTAACAAATAAACAGTCCATATCCAATAACAAATTATCAAAGTCTAGAGTCGTAATAGAAAATGCTTTTGGTCTATTGAAGGGTAGGTTTCGATGCCTGAAACATCTGGAGGTTGACATAAACAATGTGACATCAATTATCGTTGCATGTTGCGTAATTCACAACATAGCTAGTATGTTCCCTGATCGATTCCCCTTGCCTGAAGTGTCTGAGGCTTCTGGTGAACCACCTGGTGTAGAGTGTCCCATGAAAATCCTTACCAGAGGGCAGCAGAAAAAAGAAATCACAATTGTAATAATTTGCATTAAGAGTCGTCATTCTAATGTACAGCTCCGGACAGATCAATGGTCCACACCCCATCCATCGGCGACTTGGTTTGGGCCTCGTCGGATCTGGTAACAGTTGCAGGTGGAGGGAGGGGGGATGTTAGTGGGAGAGGAGGAGAGAAATGTGGGCGGAGCTATATAGGAGGGTAACGAATGATCAGGTAGAGACGTGTGTCAGGAGGAATGAATGAAGCATACACTGTGAACGGTATCGAATCACCAATAGTATAAAGCAGGGTTCTTTAAACTTTTTCAGTCGTGACTCAGTTTTTACTATGACATCATTCTCGCGACCCATACAGAAAGATCTTTTACAAATGATCAGAATTATCAACCAAAGAAAATACAAGGCCAGAAACTGAAACGTAATATTTATGATTAAAAGGAATTCTAACCAGAATTATAAACACTGCCTCACCTACCCCTCCCTCTCTCTCTCTCTCTCTCATTCTCTCTCAAGAAGGCTAATATTTGTGCAATGATTTTGTTTTATTGATAATTAAATATATGAATATTCGATTATAAAAATACGTTAGGTGGATTCATGTATGAACTTCATATTTATTTTATTGTCACGAACATTATTATTCTATTTTATTCATGTATTTATTTTTGTGAGCCTGCGACCCAGTTTGGAGGAATTCGGGACCCGTAGTTTGAAGAATCCTCGTTTAAAGAAGTGCATACTGCATTAACGTAGGTGGATATAGGAGAGAAGAAATGTGATGATTTGAGGCGAGGGTGAGGGGGAAGAGGGTAAGACAAATGAAGGTGATTAGTTGAAAAGTAATAACAAACAAATATAATTAGAATATCTGTTACATTATGTCCTTTAAATAAAGGCACTGTCTTTTGTTCACCATCGTAGTGGGATAGACTACTGAATATATATTATCCTTTGGATATTAGACAGCTATCCCTGTATTCCTTTTATCCCTCGTGCTTGCCCCGTAGGGGAGTATTGCCTGTAATGATGTGGGCAATACTTTAAGGGTTTGGGCGCCCCTTCGGCCCCCGCCACTAGCTTATATTTCTTCAACTGTCCCTCCTTTCTTCCTATTTCATTCTTGCTTGCTGTCACACCTCTCTATCACCTTTTCCTGGTGCTAAATGACCTCGCTGTTGCGCCACCTAATATCAATCCAATTCCTCGTGCTTGTAGTCCACCCTATTTATCACCTTCTCCCAAGCCCAGCTGTTTTTTTTTCTTTTTCGGCAGAAGACGGTTTAATTTTCTAACTTTTTTAACAATCATATTTGTCAACAAATTCATTAAGCTATTTACCAGGATTTTTTTCTTCTAAATATGCATTTCCTTAAAAATAATCGATGTTAAACTTAAATAGGCGCCGCTATATGGCGTTTTCAATAAACTTGGTCTAATTTTATGCATAGGCTATTATATTACAGTATCTCTCAAGTAACTGGCAACCTTACACATCATCCCTACTGTCTTATCCCTCTCTCGCTTGCCCTTCCCTTCTTTCTTACCGTTTATCTTTTCTTTCTCATATTTTTAACCTTCTCATTCGTTCTTAAAAAGTTTTAATGACATAGGCCTTTCTCCCTTATCACTTATAGTCCAATTATATGATTCGAAAAACTGCGGCTGAGATTATGTTGTTGATCACATTTTAGTTCTCAATATGTAGAGGTTAATTAATTGATTGATATTAGGCGCCGCAACAGCGAGGTCATATAGCGCCAGAAAACGGTGATAGAGAGGCGAGACAGCAAGAAGGAAGGAAGTAGAAAGAAAAGAGTGGTAGTTGAAAAACTAAAAGTATCTTCACTCTGTTGGTGCTGTGAAGCTGCAGAAGACATTGTAAAAAGATATTAGTGTTTAAATTTCTTTGTTGTTTTTTTATAGCAATAATACTATGGATGGTGATATAAGGAAAAGATTACCTGTATATATTTGTAGTTAAACCAGGATTTAGCCTTGTAGAATAGGTACAAGATTGAGGTTAATTAAGCAGGAGTAAATTTTACGAGTCTGTTACAACGATCATGCTACTGTAACCCAGGCTCATGCCATTACACCCATCAGTGGGATTATATGGGCCATGGATGATACTGTTGTATAATTGGAAAAGGCAACTATGGATATATATCAGCTGGTAGTGGAGGTGAGGGGCTTCAATTGTCAATTTGTAAGTATAGGTAGGTCTGAAGCAGTGTACTCTCTAATAATGGTGAAACAAAGAAATGACAACAAGCCAAATTATTTATGTGCACTGTATTATGTCCCCACAAAAATGGAGAAGAACATGGATTATAAACCAAAACAAAATTTTTAGTTCCTCTTCAGAAACACAAGCCCATACACCAAAGTCATATTTTAATTAAGTAGAACGTTTTAAAGGAAAGTAACACCATACCGGTACATACATTGCAAGCTTCGGACATCATCTTTACTGACTTCTAGTACCGGTATAGCATATTCCACCTCGATAGTGACTGGCTCATCGACAGGGTTATCATCAGTTGTGTCTGGAGGAGGTACACGCACTACCACTCACTCTTTAAATATGTAATTGGATAACCATTTTTGTCCATGATAATATATCATCCAAATGAATGCACAAGCAATTTCTTATTATAATGGACAGAAAAAGTACATGTTAATTGCTGAGAATTACTTGTATAATGCTGTAAATACCTATCTATTCTTAAAATGATGGTCAACAATGATGTGCCAGTTCCAAGTGGTCCATCATCAGCACCATGTTAGAGTTATACTGGCATTATAGTAATTAGAACACTATTACTTTAGACATGAGAGAAGGAAGCCCAGTTACTTTTGTAGTCTCATTACATAATGCTTTACAGCTACGGCACAGTACTTCAACAGCTGTAAATGATGTAAAAAATGATTATGCACAACCATTTCATTGAACAGATTGCAATATAGAGTTATATAATACCAGTACTATATACACAAAACTACTAGACACTATTTATACCTTCATGCCGTTGTACTAAACCAGGGTGTCTAAAATGCTGATAAGCAATAACAAATGCCCTTTTATTGGACTGCAAAGGGCAGAAAGGACACTTAAACCTGTAATTGAAAGTAACAACTGTAGACAGAATATATTCGTAAGGTCATTCAACAATATATAATAGAGGCAATAGAAACACTACTGTATTAAAATACTGTGGCTTAAAGGAAATAGAAAAAGATGACCAAAGTAAAATGTACACATCAAATAATTCCATGTTCTACTTGAAGTTTGAAGTTTGATGGGTAATATTAGTAAACAATCCATAAAATATTTCATATTGGTAAACAATCCATAAAATATTTAATATTGGTAAATAATCCATAAATCATTTAATACTTTTCTGTTCTAGAATCAGCCAGAGCTGACCCAAGCTAGCTGAGCTGGACTTGACCAAACTACTGGGACCTAACCTGGGCAAATTACTAAATTCTAACCAAGGCAGACTACTGGGACTTAACTCTGACAGACAACAGTGTGTGGAGCCTTTTAAATTAAGTTATTAGAGGGTCAAGCATGGTCAAAATGCATTGGTGCCCTTTCATTTCATCATAAATAAAGGGAATAATGGAATTCAAATCAAGAGGTATAAAAATGCGGCACATTCTTCAATAATATTTCCAGGTTACTCTACCCACAATTTGGTGTCCAGTATTTCAATCAACAATTTTCATAACATGTCAGGCTGATATTAGCATGGAATAACTGTAGTCATAGGAAGAGGAACATCTCTTCTTCAGTCCAGTACCACCCTGTTGAGTTGGCTGTGACTGGCTGTGCAAAATAATAGACATTTTCCTCAAATGCTACTGATTAGGGTACTCATGCCACTTCAAAATCATATTTCCTTTATGTATTTTGAAGATCACGTCTCATGTTATGTTAAAATGCCATATATATTTTCCGTCCCACGACGCTGAATGTTGCCAGATACTTCCAGAAAAATAATACACCACAATGGAATCTAATTCAATCGCTTTGCTCGCGAAAAATTCACTACATAGCGCGCCAGCATGCACGCAATGGTATTAGACCTGGAGCTGACGGAAATTTAAATTACATCTTGAGTACAAAAGGTTTGAGTGTTGGAATCCATTTAGAGTCCATTACAGACCACTCATCGGTGATTTTTAAGTTGTCCAGTTGGTGAGTTTGGTAAGGGGAGCTCCTTGAACTGCCCCCCAAAATCAGTTTAAATTACATTTTGGAGTACATCAACCAGACTGGTGCCAAAAGTTTTGGTTTTACAGTCTGATTAGGGATATGGCGTTCTTAAGTTGTGAATTTGGTGCTAAGTCCACTAAAGAACGACCTAAAGATGGAGCTATTGTGCAATTTAAATCACATGTTGAGTACATCAATCAAACTTAATGATAACGTTCTTCACACCTCACTGATTGAGAATTCGTAGTTCTTAAGCGACAAATTTGGTGCAAAACCCATTAAAGAATGGCCTAAAATTGGTGCTACTACCAGCACATTTCAAGTACATGAATGAAACCTAGTGGAATTGTGCTTTACAACTCACTGATCAAGAATGGTTAATTCCTAAAAGACAAATTTGGTGCAAAACTATTTTAAGAATGGGATAAAGGGCCACATAAACAACTTTGTTTCCGTCAGTTTAATAACCATCAACTTTCTGATTGCTTAAAAAAGTATTTATGAAAATATGAAGTCACTGTATACTGGATATGTAAAAAATCCTAAATTACATTCATTTGCTTATGAGTGAATCAGAGAAAAAATTTCTATCGTTGTGTGCTTCTTGTTTGTTTGATAACTTTGGTTTTCTTCATAATCACCTGATCTGTCCTCTTCATCATCATCGCCCGAACTGTCCTCTTCATCAGATGATGCAATCTCCATGTCATATTCTGCCTCTTTCTCTATTTCATGTAGTTCCTCTTCCTCTGGGATGAGAGTTTCTGGGAGTTGCTCTCCATCAACCCATACAGGTTTGTACTGGCCATCAACTAACTGCCAGCCATTTTCTTCTGTCGGATGCTGCTCTATGTGACTCTGATCTGCACTGGCCCACAAGTTGGCAACAACTGCTGCTCGCTTTATGTGGGTACTGACCTCATCTTCACATGGTGGGAGTCCACTAGCATCAATACCCCTCAAACTGGAAAACAGATTTTTTCCATATCTCTTAGGTCCATAAGCCTGCATGAACTTCTGATATCTACAGTTGTTAAGGCTGGCGTTTAGCTTAGTTCCATAAACATTGGCTGTAAAGTTCAAGAGGGTTGTTTTCGTGGCATCAGAAACTTGTGTATCTCGTGCCATAACTGTGAAAGCATTCTTGTAGTCTGGTCGTTTTTCAAGTATTTTGAATGGCCTAACTTTACCCTTTCATATGAAAGACAAGGTGTAGCCCGATCCAGTGAAGGAATGAGAGGCTGGTAATGCTTCACAAAGATCTGGTCCAAGCTCCTGAACAATTGCAGTCAAACAGCCGGTTGTTCTTTGCAGCAGTTCCAATATCCATCCAGAGTCGTGACTGAAACTTATTGCAATGGTACAATAATATCACTGCAACATCTGTATCGGATGCCCTGACCACAATGTCGCTATTGGAACAGTCTTTAAATATTGCATGAAGGCAGATCTTTGTGTCAGCCTCTTCGTGGTCATTGCTTAAGCTTTCTACTGTGCTGCGTTGGATCACACCCTCTTCTACCTTGAATCGGTAGCAATACCCTGGAACATCTAGGATGACTTCCTTGTGCTTTATAATTTCTGCATAGGAGAGGTCCTGCCATTCACTGGCAAGAAACTGAGGAAGTTGTTTTTTGAATGACCTGGAGTTTAGGGCATCATTCATATCTCATGGCACTCGTCGCTGCTCTGGCCCAGTGATGACAAATGTTCTGTTGTCAGCTCCCCTTCTGTCCCGTTCAGTGTCCTTTATTGATGGTTGTGGATAGTCATCAAAGACAATGTGAATGGATTTGGCTGAACTTCTAAGAATCTGGATAAGAATACTCCTGGCTAGTCCTCCGTAAGTTGGGGGCAAACTTGTTGGCAAGCTGTGAAGTAGAAACTGCCCATCTATGATATGAGCACTTACTTCCACTGGCCTGTCATGGTCTTTCACACTGTTATCCAAAATTTCAAACAAAGCACTCTTGTTAGTCTTTGCCATCACTTCATCTGGGCTAGCCATGGTCAGAGGTACTGGGGTTAGTGGGTAACGGAGGACATGCCGCATGTCCATGTCAAGTTTCCTATTGGTAGCAAGAACAAGGAGACGACCCATCAGATCACGTGCCCCTTTGAGGGCTGCAACTACATTGTTCCTGGCTCGACGATTGGTTGCAGATTCATCAAATGTTTTCAGCTTTTCCTTCTTGATAGGTCTTTCGAAGAAGTTCAGGGAGTCTTTTTCACACGATTCTATGAATTCCTTGTGCCTGGCTTTCCCTTTTGTTGGTACTCCAAGGAGACTTTGTTGAATTTCTTCACTGGCACCCTTTCCAGTGGTGATGTTGGATAGTGTCTCTGGAGCATGGTTTTTATCAAATGGATTGTTTGTGTTGCAAATGTGGTTGATGATCTTCTGTAGGTCTTCATTGTCTTGTTGAATTCGTCTTGGACGCAGTTCTAGTGTGACATCTTTTGTGATAAGCCCGGTCATTTCTTGAAGTTGAGTGATAAAGGATGCTCTTGTAGCTTTTGTGATAATTCGTCGCAGTCTTGCAGAGTAATCATTGGTGAATGAGGTGATTCCTCTCAGGCGAGATGCAGCATCAGCATTGATTGTCTGCTCTAATGCCAATTCA
Source organism: Petrolisthes cinctipes (assembly GCA_033782935.1). Classification (NCBI taxonomy): domain Eukaryota; kingdom Metazoa; phylum Arthropoda; class Malacostraca; order Decapoda; family Porcellanidae; genus Petrolisthes; species Petrolisthes cinctipes. Next base: position 185,625 of record JAWQEG010001115.1, on the reverse strand, counting down.
ATAGGAATTCTGCTGAAGTCATGTTCTGTTCTCCTCACAGTGAAGCAACCATTGTTGAGGATCTCTCTGAGCCCAGAATGAGTGCATCCATGTTCAGCAAATCCAGTTTTTCCTGTGCAAATTACAGAATAAGCAAGTAGCGGGGATTATTGCAGATGAAGTAGATTTGGTATTGTCATCTGCTCTTGTAGAAGAGCGGAGATGCGGCACACTCCTATCGCTAGTGTCAGATTTCCTATCCTCAGAAAAAATAGTTGTGGAACTCACAGCTGTGAATTTCTGATAGCAGGCCATGTGATAGCCATCTGTCTCAGTAGGACGTTGTGGCAAACTGACAACTACATCATAATACACTGACTTTGCAAACTTGAGGTTTTTCACGCCTGTTTTGGGCTGCAGCCTGCACAACACACCAGTTTTTTTTATCAATGGGCAAAATGTCACAACAATCTTTCTTGACAGTCCTTTTCCCAGAAACGTGAAGAATACATCTTCTGACTCCGGGGACATCACTGCTTCCAGTTGGCTCCATTTAAGTGTTTCTGATAGTGGCTGCCTGAAAAAAAAGGGGTTTTATAAGCAAATATTCACCTTAAGGGACATTTGATCCAAAAATATCCTAATGAAATAGAGGGATGTGAAAAACACAATTCCACTAGGTGTTTTAAATGTGCCGGTGTATTATGCAAAACGCAGGACCATGCAGATTCCAGGACGAGAGAGAAAAAGCGATTATAGCGACACCTGTCGGTGCGCAAGTAAAACAGGAGTGTTCAATATTATTAAATATGCATTTTTAATACATTTCAGCTAATTAATTTAATTATTTAATTAATTTAATTATTATTGATTTTCAGGAAAAAAACCGGCTCTTTTATCAAATTAATTACTATAAATAACTAATATAAATAAAAAATAAACATAAATTAATTTGGTAAGAAAAGCCGTTTTTAAAGAATAAAATATTAAAAACAATTAAATTAATTAATTAAAATTTATTTTTAATTACAAAACATAATGCTATTTAACTTTAAAATGTTTATTTTTTATTTATATTAATCATTTATAGTAATTAATTTGATAAAAGAGCCGTTTTTTTCCTGGAAATCAATAATAATTAAATTAATTAAATAATTAAATTAATTAGCTGAAATGTATTAAAAATGCATATTTAATAATATTGAACACTCCTGTTTTACTTGCGCACCGACAGGTGTCGCTATAATCGCTTTTTCTCTCTCGTCCTGGAATCTGCATGGTCCTGCGGTTTGCATAATACACCGGTAGTAGCGCCAACTTTAGGCCATTCTTAAATATATTCCAACACTCAAACCTTTTGTATTCAAGATGTAATTTAAATTTCCGTCAACTCCAGCATTATATGGGGCGTCGCGGGACGAAAGAGGTTCCACGAACATTTTGGAATGTTCTAAATGTTCGCGGAACGACTCTGAAATCAAAGCATTTGCTAGACGCTTCGATCGACGTTGGATTTTTGAAGAGCGACATCGCTCTAAGGCTCCCTTTTGTTCGCCCAAATTCGTTGGAGCGACTTTTGGAGCGCCTTTTCGCAGTACAAGAATCTTCGCGTGTCACCCAGCACGGTGTGTGTGAGCCAGCTGCTAGGTTCGAGCGTTATATAAGACTGCAGCGTGGGACCTGAGGTCAGTGAGCACGAGGCATCCACACAGCGTGGAATTCTCAGCATCGACAATTGGCGACAATCAGCGTCGAGGGAGTCGGTCCCTCGACGCTGAATGTTACCAAATAGTTCCAGAAAATCCGACCATCGGCCGATGGTGCGAGCGACAATGGGCGAAATTGGGGTTCGAACGACCTTTCGAACGCCAGTATGGCAGCCGTCGATCGCCTGAGAGGATGGTTCGAGCTCCATCGCTCTGCCAGCTAGCGAACGTCTATCGAATGTCACGAATGTCGTTCCCACGAATGGTGGGAACATGCTGCTGCAATGGAAAACATTGCTCGATAACATAGCACGACCTCGGCGACATTGCTCGAATATGTGTAAAGCGCGATTTTTGTCCCCTTAATTTAATATTACTATTTTACTTTACTCTGGGAGGAAAACAGAAACCCACTGCCATTAATAAAACAAAAAGCCACCAGTGTATGCTACTACTCTATCCTATAGCTGTATCAACCTGGTCTGGAAAAAAAACAAAAGACCGATGAGGAACAGGACTTGCCTTGCGAATACCAAAAATAAATCATACAAAGGACAAGTCCAGCTCCTCTCCAGTACTGGGTAAACGCTGCCACCACCAGACCAAAGTTGATCCGAGGAACCAAGTGAACACACACTGGAGGGGTAGCATATCGTTAGCTTATTTAGGCGCGTGAGTAAGCAACCCAGACTACAATTTTAATGGGGGTACGATCAGTGTTGTGAATTGAGAATTAATATCTATATAGGAACACAGTCTATTTGCTAATATCGGTGACGGAAATACTCAACTAATTATAAACCCGTTTATTTAAATATTATCACACCAGTACATTGATATTTATATAATAATACAATAATATTTTCCCCCTCCCTTGTCAATATTACTACTACCCGTTCTGTCAACGAGGACAGGAAGAATTCCGTGTCTCGTTAGTTGACAGAGATCTGAACACTCTTAAATCCATATACCAAAAACAATAACAACAATATTTAAAAAAAACTCACATTCTAAACATCAATATCCTAATACATCCTAACATCAATATCCTAATACTATTATTCGAATTGTGAATTGCCAGCAATTATTTAGTATTATTCACCACATGTGTGTCAAGTTGCTCAAGGGTTTGTTACTAAATGGCGGCTTCTCCCAGCTGTTATCACCAAAGCCAGAAGCAGAATGACACAAAAAAACATACATTAGTTACTATGTCCTTACGTGAACACACAATATTTTTCAGTTATTTAATTTCAATCACTGGACTAAGATTTCCGGATATTTTCAGTCTTGCTTTGATTCCGAGGAGAGCATTGGTTATTTTTGTACCCATACGGATACGCAGTTGTCACTTCACTATGTTTAACTGGCTAAAGATTCTTTCAACTTTAGCATTAGAATGGGGAATAATAATCACTGATAAAGCAAACTTAGCCAGTTCATTAAAAGGATTAGTATGCTAATCATCTCTGTAATTATTTACCTTATTCCAGAATAGTACTGTGTCCTTTACTTGAGTCCACCTGACGAGAGTTAGATCATTCTACTGACATTTTATTGTAGTAATCTCCGCCGGCGATAGTTACAGTAGTTCCATTAATGGTATTAATGACTCCTTGACAACACGGAGTGCATTGTCTACTGAAAGTAACGCCATTTTCTGGAAAACTTCAACATTGTTAGGTAGTTTCTGCCGTAACTCCTTCACTACATGAACGATAAACTTTATACATCTGTCTCTCACTGTGAGTTCTTGATCAGTAGGAAAACCTTTCTTTCGCATATTTTCCACTTCTCTCTCGAATTCATAACCTAGGTAAGGTTTGGGGTCCATATAATTTTCAATAACGCTCTCCAAAAGGTCAAACTTGAATGTTGGCAAGGTTATTTTTTCACTACAGACTTCATAAAAATCACTAAGTCATCAAGTAATTTGGTAGGATCTACATCATTTCCCTCAAAAGACTTGTTCACTCGTCTGATATCTTTTAATACTGGGACCCAAAACTTTATATAAGCAAGGTTTTGTGGATCATTATACATTTTGTAAAGCATTTCAGCTGTGTAGCACTTTTCACTGTGTCGTGCAACATCAAAGTGTGTTTTCAGTTCCAATCACTGATCACAAATCCTCTCAACGGCTGTACTTATGGAGAGCCATCGAGTTTGACATGCTTTGATAATTTTTAAAGGATCATGGTTATCATTTGGAAGGTTGTATATAATCTTGTATGTTGAGTGCCTAGACGAAGATCTCGAAAACCAATTGTAGGTTTCAGTTATTACGAAATCCAAGTTCCTTGGCAAGGTCTCTGCTGTTGCAGCAGATACAGACAGCTGCAGCAAGTGACACACGCAACGGATTAAAATTAGATTCAGAACCTCTTTTTTCAGCTTCTCATTTACACCATTGTTCACTCCAACCATGACACTCGCATTATCTGTACCAATTCCTCTCAACTTTTTTAGGTCCAATGCAAATTCATTCAGTTCTTTTCAGTGCAGTGACAATGCCCACTGCATTCGATTATTCTAATTCAAAAAGGTTTAGATGTGAAGAAATAATCCTCTCCTTTTCTTCATCATTGTATATTATGGCAATACCCAAATGCTTAATATCACTAACATCAGTTGATTCATCCAACAATAGACTATACTCATTATTTCCAATGCCTTTTCTTAATTCTGACATGAAGTGAGGATACAAGACATTTTTTATAATATCACTACACTTCGATCTCCGTACTTGAATGCGAGCTGCAACACTGCTTTCTGGCAAACATCGTTTGCATCATTCACTTAAATGATCACTACACCTTTTCACCCTCAAATTAAAATAACTGAAGTTCAAATTAAAACATTTGAAGTTTAATTTAAACTACCTGAAGTTTAATTTAAACTACCTGAAGTTTAATTTAAACTGCCTGAAGTTTAATTTAAACTGCCTGAAGTTTAATTTAAACTAACTGAAGTTTAATTTAAACTACCTGAAGTTTAATTTAAACTACCTGAAGTTTAATTTAAACTACCTGAAGTTTAATTTAAACTACCTGAAGTTTAATTTAAACTACCTGAAGTTTAATTTAAAACATCTGAAGTTTAATTTAAAACATCTGAAGTTTAATTTAAAAGAACTGAAGTTTTATTAATAATAAGTAAACTCTAAATTAAAATAAAACAAATAATTCAATTAATTGATCGTAGACTAATATCTGTATGTGTGATTTGTAATGTAAAGGAGATTTCCTGTGTACGATTACATAAACAATTAAATAAACATTCACCGATAATTAAACATGATAATAACTGGGATTTCTTTACTGTTCATCAGAAAAATAAAAACAATCACGTGTGATTTACAATAAAATAAATAAATAAAATAAATAATATACAACATTACATTGCCTTTGTTTGCAGTATTAAACTGAAATATTTAATTGTCATCATACCTAAGATCTTGGATCTGAATTGCACTCGGAAAATTTTTTTGTACACGGTTGGAGGTTTTCAAACACAGCATTGGCGTGATAGCCGATATGGCATTATCAATGCAGCATTCAAGATATTGCAATCTGTATTCTGTGTGTGTCATACTCTCAGGGGAAGTGTTCATCATAGAAGTAGAATTAATTTGCAAGTAATTTCCTTGGTACAGAGCCTATGATACGCTGCTCATTTATTTTTATCTACTGTACAATGAATTCATGAACAAATGAGTTATATTTTGAATTACAATTCACTTACTTTTAATAAAACTTCTGTTCTTTTAAATTAAACTTCAAATGTCTTAAATTAAACTTCAGTTGTTGTAAATTAAACATCAGGTAGTTTAAATTAAACTTCAGATGTTTTAATTTGAACTTCAGTTATTTTAATTTGAGGGTGAAAAGGTGTAGTTGCCATAGATGTATGCTTAGCAACAAATAATACAATCTGACCCTCTGCAATCTGTTCCTGACAAGATTTTGTTACAGACTGACACTTTAATGTTGGTTGCCTAGCAGCTGACATAGCTTCTGCATTTTTTATGCGTTTCTTACTTTTGCCAAGACCTTTAAGTCACTTAACTTTGGAATCAGTACAGACTGACAATACCTGCACTGAGGCACACTGGTTCCGGTACTTTCTTTTTCTCCACACACCAGTCCCGTAACGCCGGGTCCTGTAACCATTTCCCTCGGAACTTCTGCGTATATCAAGACCGCTTTGGCATGGTTAACTACGACTAATGATGAGTTATTTATCACGTTCCTTAACCCCTTAGGACCGACTTCTTTTTTTTTTTTTTCATCCCCAGCCGACTTCTGGGGGTCAATTTTCAACTTTCATGTAGGCAAATTTTGTTCTTACAGAATGAAAGAGCTTGAATTTACACACCAGGAACTGAAAACGGGAGCCTCCTAGGTGTACGTGTTTGCGTATGACAGAGCGTCAAAGTCCGAAAATAAATAAATAGTATCCCCTGAAACGCATGAAAGAAAACCTCATACGCTCTGCGTACCTCTAAACATGTATATAAACACCTAAATAATGCGTTTAAGTGGTTTTCAATGATAATAAACGTATTTCAGTGTAATTTTGTCTGTCTAGACTCTCCTGGAGTATAGTAGACAGCAGAGAGATACGAGAAACATAAGAAAACACCATGTAGTGGCGAGATATTTCCTTGTTGGCATACGCAGCTGCCAAACACCACTACCACAGTCAATCCTTTTCTCAAGGACGTTAGCTTTCCATCGTTACCAACGCCAGCTCGCTAGCTACTCGCTACAGTTTTTTATAGGTACGTCGACATGTCGGTGATTCGGAGCGAACCATTAATTTTTTTATCACCGATATGTCGGTCAATCGGTCCCAAGGGGTTAATTTGGTCAACGTGCACGGTACTGCAAGCACTGCAGACGTCCACCTTTATGGACAGCGGTCTGTAAACTGGCCAGGATGAATGATTGAATGAACCTTATGAACGGACAGTGGACAGGTCCAGAACGGAATGGCGAGTAGTAACACTGTAACAGACTAACGAGGGTTGCCAGCATGCCAGGTGCACACGTATAATTTTCGAAAATTTTACTTTTTATCATTTTCAGTTTTCATCACAAGAAAAAGAGATTCAATTGGCGAAACTTTTGGAATATTTCTAAATATGTTGAATAATTTCGGAAATGGAATACCAAAATTGGCAAGTGGCAAATAACTCGGTGCCGCGTGCAGCACTGCGGCGTCCAGGGGATGGACGGACGGGAACAGAACGTGTGAGCCCGCTGTCACGGCCCTGTAACCGACAACCAGAACCAGCCCGACAACTAGGCACCAGCTGCTGCCCTTAACTACCCAGTTTGAGCAGCAGTTGCGCATACCAACCAATCATTGACCTGCTGGTATCTCTAGACTGACCAATCCGCTGTCAGTACGGGGTACAAAGCTCCTACATTCGGCTCACCAACGCACTGGCAGTGTTGCCGTTTTGTGGATATTTGTATGCCAGCGTGGTTATATGGTGAAGTCTGGCAACCCTCTGTGGACAAACTCGTCCACGTCCACATCGCCGTGACAACAAACCAATGCACTCTGGTGAATTTTATCCTCCTTGTCCCGTCAGTTCTTGAAGAAACCCATTGAATCATCATCTTAGCTGCTGTAAGTGTTATTCATATTTGTATTATGCACTGTGTGCGTTGTACTGTAATCGTATATTAGCTAAATGTTTACTGAATACCAACCTCTCCTGCATATTATGATCGTATACCATACACAACATTCCATTTTCTTCCATTTTCTGTCAAAGAGAAATGCGAGGTGAAAATTTCTATTGATGTTAAACATTAAATTTTATAGAACGTGAACCTACCTCAATGTCCTGACAGACATGCGGTACATATACAGGATTGTAATATCACTGACTTTTATAATAAATTACAGGAAATGAAGGACAATGAGGGAGTACATCAATTTAATAACTTTGCTACTTTCGCATTGCAGGTGTTGGCACTACCTACATGCAACAATGCTGCAGAAAGACTGTTTTCTAAATTTAATTTAATTAAAACAAATACCAGGAACAGGCTCCTGATGCCAGCACTCCAAGCACTGACTGTTCTGTCTGAGTCAGTTAAGTCACAAGAGTGCTGTAATAAATTCCTTCCTTCAGAAGCTACGCTACATTCTCTTCTCACGTAATAGTTGTGCCGTTTCATTTATATTAATACTGTAGGTATGTAATGCTGGCTTATGTTTTCATGGTCTGTATTTATGAAGTCTATTAAAGTACTGTATTACTTTCTGTGGTATATAAACTGACCATTTATATTAACATTATTAATTTACATTGATTTTAATAATCCTTGTAATGTTTGCAAATAATTATATTATTTGTATTACAATAATGAACAAAATTAAAATTTTCGTTATACAAGAAAGCATTTCCCTTATTTATAGTTATGTTATATGTAGTGATATGTATGAGGCAGTGTGTGAAATTACAACGTGGGAAATATACGGATAAACCTGTTGTTATAATGATCTTCGTAGAGTCCCTGGACTCGGACGTGTCCTCCCCGAGCTCCGTCTTCCTTCTCATTTATCCTTTCCTCTTTTTTTTTAAATTAACGAACCCTTCATATCATCACATTTCATCAAGATAAGTATCGAGATTGTTTGTTCTGGCTGTCATTTCACGTCATCTTTTCCTTCTTTTTATTACCGTTTTTAATGTCTTTTAAATTTACACAGACCCTCCCTCAACATAACACCGTCCCCCACCCCTCAATTTTCACTATTTTTAATAATACAGTTCTTTTTTTAGTGTATTTTATCATCTTTTTAACATTTGTATATCCTTTTTAGTTAAATTCATAGGTTTTATTATCAATTCTCTTTTTTTTATATAACTGACCCCTGACACAAGTTAGGGGTTTGTTTACGTTTTATTCCTTCCTGCAGCTGTGCAGACTGTCTCGGTACAGGGGTAAGTTTGTGTTGTATATTTATATTGGTGCTTTATAAACATGTACAGACACACCCCACACAAAACAACATACACATGTACACTAACAATATTCTACACATACTGCTCACTAGTTTTAATACTCTACAACACTGACAATAAAAACACTGGCTGCACACATACCAACACACCAGACTCACTAACACCAGACATCTACACCCACACCTCCATATACACACACCTGTTTGGGAACCTGGGCACCCCTAAGGGCCCTCAAGGGTTAAAGGTGGCTTGCCTCGGCAATCTCCGGGGTGCCCTGTTGCTCCTTATGTTGTGTGGTGACACAGGGGCTCTGATCAACCCTGGCCCCCGCTCCCCAAAGTACCCCTGTCAATTATGCCAACGGGCGGTGAAATGGGGCCAGCGGGCCATCCAGTGCGATCGCTGCTGTGAGGTTTCCCAGCATGCAGGCTGGTATCATGTCAGCTGTGTTGGGGGCTTCACGGCTGCGTTCGACGGATTGGAGGGTCGGAGCCTTTCGTGGATCTGCTGGGACTGTGGTGCGCCTAATTTTATCTCCTCCCTTTTTCACTCCCCAATACACTACACCAATAGATTCAGTTTATTAGACACCACCACTTCATCTTCACCACCACCCACAACTGACAACACACCTCCACCATTAGATAGGATCACCCGACGTTTAGGTAGATGCAACAGAGACAATTCCTCCCCTAAACAAAACCGACAGCAAGACATGACTTCCCTTAACTCCGCATCATCCACTCCTCCACTCCCAAACCATTCTACACCCAACCAGACTCTCCATAGTGCACACTCATTCTCCATAACACCAATCACCATCCCCAATAGATCATCCACCCTCACACCCCATTCTACCACTAACACCACACTCGACTCCATCACCCATAAAAAACTGTCTTCCCTTCGTACCCTAATCATTAACTTCCGCAGCATCATAAACAAAAGAGCCGCCTTTCACCAAACCCTCCAGACCTATGACCCCGACATTATTATAGGGACAGAGACCTGGCTCACACCTGACATCCAGGACAGTGAAATCTTCCCGACGGACAGTCCCTATAATATGACCCTACACAGGAAGGACAGAATAGATGATAAACATGGCGGAGTCCTAATTGCGACAAAGCCAGGACTAGTTGCGACCCCAGCCACCGAACTGAACACGGACTCTGAAATTATATGGACTAAAATACAGATACAGGGCTGCAGGACACTCATTATAGGATCATTTTATCGTCCCCCAAATTCAAACTTAGAATACCTGCAGACCCTTGACGATTGTTTATCTAAAATTGACCCCTCCAAAAATATATGGTTGGCTGGTGACTTTAACCTTCCCGACATAAACTGGACAGCACAGGCGACACTGGACAATTCCACCCATATAAGGCGACTTACTATTACAGAATGATATGAAACTCTTACATGAAAATTTCATTGACATCATTAACACCCACTCACTTACTCAAACAGTACTCGAACCAACACACACACAAGTCAGTGTAGAAAGACATAATCCTAACATAAGACACGGGGTCACATCCAACATATTAGACTTATTTCTCACAAACAACATTTCCTTAATTACACGGACACGAGTACTACCTGGTCTTAGTGACCATGAGATGGTACTCATTGACGCAAACATCAGGCCAACAACACAAAAACAATTACCCAGGACAATTTACATGTACAATAGAGCTGACATGGGTGGCATTACCTAAGACTTAGTTGAATTTCGTGACTCGTTCCTTGACTCAGACCCAATGGCCAGCTCTGTGGAAACAAACTGGACCAGACTTCGTGACTTTATACGCGACACAATGGACAAACACATACCTACGAAAACCATCACACATAACCGATCACTACCATGGTACAATAGACAATTAAAAAGACTACACAGAAACAAGGTAAAAGCATACAACAGAGCAAAACGATACAACGATACAGAACACTGGTTAGAATACAAAAATATACAGAAAACACTACAGAAAGAAACTAAATACACATCCACTTTCCTCGCAGACAACACACAAAACCACAAAAAATTCTTCAGCTTTTTTAAAGCACGCAAACAAGACTCGAACGGTATTACAACATTACTACACAACAATTCCTTGGTTACACACCCACAAGACAAAGCCAACGCCCTTAACACACAATTCCAGTCCGTTTTTACCCATGAACATGAACACTTACCAGACATGCCAACACCATCACACCCACCTATCCCTCCCATTCATATAAACACCCAAGGAATTGAGAAACTCTTATCTGAGGTAGACATACACAAAGCGACTGGACCAGACAATATACCCTGAAGGATATTGAGGACTAATGCTAGCGTTCTTGCCCCTGTCCTGCAGGTTATATTCTCACAGACTTTACAGACCGGTGAACTCCCCCAAGACTGGCTTTTGGCAAATGTGACCCCAATTTTTAAATCCGGAGACAGAACCTTTCCCATTAATTATAGACCTATTTCACTTACCTCAGTTCCCTGCAAAATTTAGGACACATTATTCATAGACACATAATGGAACACTTTGATAGACAAAATATACTGACAGACAATAAACACGGTTTTCGGCCTAAACGTTCGTGTGAGACGCAGTTACTGGTAACTACTCATGACATCTTGCAGTCCCTCAATGACACAAAAATTAGACAGGTTGACACCATAGTATTAGACTTTGCCAATGCCTTCGACAAAATCCCTCACCAAAGACTACTACACAAATTAGAATTATATGGCATACAGGGACAACTTCTTCACTGGATTAGAACGTTCTTGAATACCAGAAAGCAACGTGTAGTTCTTGACGACAGTCAGTCTCCATCTGTTCCTGTGACCTCTAGGGTACCCCAGGGAACTGTCCTGGGTCCCCTTCTCTTCCTTTCATACATTAATGACCTCCCACTCTCACTTTCCTCTACCACTAGACTCTTTGCAGACGATAGCTTAGTTTACAGACTGATTAATGATAGGAATGACTGCCTTCGACTACAGGACGACCTAACTGCACTTGAAGACTGGGAAGTCAAGTGGCAGATGACATTTAGACCAGACAAATGCCATCACATCCGTTTTACCCATGCCCATAATGTCATTCCATATACATACCAACTACACAACACCAACCTCAACACAGTCACTTCCCACAAATACTTGGGCGTCCACATCTCAGCGGACATGAGGTGGAACACACACATAGGTAACATCAGGGCAAAAGCTAGTAGGGTCCTGGGGTTCTTGCGCAGGAACCTCAGCAGGTGTAACACAGACACCAAAATTATTGCATATAACACTTTCGTTCGGCCACATTTAGATTATTGCGACACCGTCTGGGACCCACACACTTACAATAATATCAATAAATTAGAGTCCATACAAAACAAGACTGCAAGATGGGCCAGACGTGTTTACAGACACACTACATCAGTCACTTTGCTTAAACAAGACACAAAACTAGACCCATTAGTAACACGAAGACAGATACACAGACAACAGATGATATACAAAATCACAAACAAGTTAGTTGACATAGACAAAGACACATATCTACACCCTACAAGTATACGATCCACTAGAGGCAGCCACAACTTAAAATACCATACATATCAGACAAGCACTGATATATTTAGACACTCATTCTTTCCCCGCAGCATCCAAGAGTGGAATCATCTCCCATCTCACGTAGTTAATAGCCCCACTTTTGACACGTTTAGAAATAGGATCACCAATCATTACCTCCCCAATCCTAATCCCCAACCCACAGTCCCTGACCCAATCCAGCCTTATCCTAACCCTCTTCCTAATCCTACCCTGGATCCCTAAATCCCCCGCACAACCCCCGCATATTATGCCGCCCATGAGCTGCCCTCTGCGGGACCCTAAACTTGAACATAGCGTAGATTATCACCTAATCTGTAGACCTTGTGCCGTTTTCTTTTACAACGACTAACATAAGAAAATGGAGGCAACTTCACGATGAGGAAAACAGACACTACTTTGGCAACACTCGGCCCACAGTGTGTGTAGAAGAGAGTACTGTGGGTCGGATGGGGGAGAGAGAGAGAGTACTGTGGGTGGGATGGGGAGAGAGAGAGAGTACTGTGGGTGGGATGGGGGGAGAGAGAGAGTACTGTGGGTGGGATGGGGAGAGAGAGAGAGTACTGTGGGTGGGATGGGGGGAGAGAGAGAGTACTGTGGGTGGGATGGGGGGAGAGAGAGAGTACTGTGGGTGGGATGGGGGGAGAGAGAGAGTACTGTGGGTGGGATGGGGGGAGAGAGAGAGTACTGTGGGTGGGATGGGGAGAGAGAGAGAGTACTGTGGGTGTCATGGGGAGAGAGAGCACTGTGGGTGGGATGGGGGAGAGAGAGAGTACTGTGGGTGGGATGGGGAGAGAGAGAGTGTACTGTGGGTGGGATGGGGAGAGAGAGAGAGTACTGTGGGTGGGATGGGGAGAGAGAGAGTACTGTGGGTGGGATGGGGAGAGAGAGAGAGAGAGAAAGTACTGTGGGTGGGATGGGGAGAGAGAGAGAGAGAGTACTGTGGGTGGGATGGGGAGAGAGAGAGAGAGAGAGTACTGTGGGTGTGATGGGGAGAGAGAGAGTACTGTGGGTGGGATGGGAGAGAGAGAGGGAGTACTGAGGGTGGGATGGGGGAGAGAGAGAGTACTGTGGGTGTGATGGGGGAGAGAGAGAGTACTGTGGGTGTGATGGGGGAGAGAGAGAGTACTGTTGGTGTGATGGGGGAGAGAGAGAGTACTGTGGGTGTGATGGGGGAGAGAGAGAGTACTGTGGGTGTGATGGGGGAGAGAGAGAGTACTGTGGGTGTGATGGGGGAGAGAGAGAGAGTACTGTGGGTGAGATGGGGAAGAGCGGGTTGTTTTATATACTTAACTAGTTGTTTGTATGTAGTGGAATAGCTCAGTCCCCCTCCCACCCTTCATATAGAATGCCGATCTAAAGGCTACACAAAAAAGCTGGACTGGCAACCGCTTGTCCACACACAGTGTGGTTCCTGCGACAACGCTTCAACTCAGTGAAGACTCAGGCTTCACTCCGTTACTACATACCAGATCTGCTCTACTCTACTCTGATTGTGTTCTCTTATTTGGTGTTATAACTGGTGTAATTCTGTGTCTCTTAACGTCATAATATATTTTTCTTCTATCCATCTATAGCTCCGACGCCTCGCTCTCTCCGGGAACTCCCACCAAGGGGGTGGCCATGGCAGAAGAGTCTCCAGTTTTCCCTGTTCCAACACTCCCTCCTCACTTGCTCCATCCCCCCTTCCTCCCTCACACTTCTCGCTCTCACATACTCTTCCACTCTGTTCTGCCATCTAACCGGTGGTCTACCTCTCACACCAGGTGCCACAACTTCACTATCGTACACCACCTTTACAAACTCCACACCTTGCATTCTCTCTAAATGTCCAAACCATCTCAGTGTATTACGCTTCACTCTCTCTACCACTCCACACTCAATACCAATTGCCTTCTCACTCATACCACATCTCTCATACACACTCATTATTTTCTCCATCCCACCTAGTAAGTCCACATACTCCTCTCAAGTAACCCATTTCCACAGCACCTATTCTCGAATGATGAGCCCTACTCCATGTCCATGTCTCCGACGCATATGTCAGTGTTGGCAGGAAAATACTATTTTTCAGTCCCTTTTTCACTTCCATACTCACACTCCTACCCTTCATAATCCTATGACCTGTCTGCCCCTCATTGCTCTCTCCCTGATTTCTCCTTCCATACTTCCATGTTTACACAGAACTGTTCCCAGGTACTTGAATTCCCTCACCACCTCTATCCTCTCACCCCCTAAGGTTATCTCACATTTCGTCCCAGTTGGTACAGCCACTCTATAGGGTGTAGCAAAGTCAATTACTTCTGTTTTGGTCCTCTCAAATACCTTCACCTTACTCTTACCAACATTTACCTTCAGTTTTCTTCGTTTATACACGGACTGAAACTCATCCACCACCCTTTGTAACTCCCTTTCATTCTTAGCCATCAACACATTGACATCCGCAAATAAACTTGCCACCAAGGACCAATTTGCTTCATTCAGCCTCAATTTCACCAATAGGCCATTCCCTATGGCTTTCATCTCTCTCATACAACCATCCATATATATATTGAACAGCCATGGTGACATAACACATCCCTGTCTCAGCCCTACGTTAATATTAAAACTCTCACTTAGATCACCCTCTACCCGCACACATGCTGTTGCCTCTGCATAAAAGGCCTCAGTGCCTTTCAGCAAAGACCCCCCAACACCATAAATTCTCAACACCTCTGACATAGCTTTCCTATCAACTCTATCGTATGCCTTCTCCAAGTCCATGAAGGCAGCATACAACTTCCTACCCTTCCCAATATATTTCTCCACTATTGATTTTAATGCAAATATTTGGTCTACACATCCTCTACCCTTTCTGAACCCTCCCTGCTCCTCACTAACTTTATTCCCTGTTACTTCAACCAGTCTTTCAGTAAGAACCTTCCCATACACCTTCCCCGGTACACTAAGAAGGCTTATTCCCCTATAGCTACCACACTCATCCTTACTCCCCTTCCCCTTATACAAAGGTACAATCATGGCTCTCCTCCAATCCTCTGGCACCTTTTCCTACCTCCAAGCCAATGTGCATATAAGCAACATCCATTCCACCACTACCTGCCCCCCACACTTTAACATTTCAGCAGTTATCCCATCCACCCCCGGGTGCCTTTCTCGTCTTCAACTTTCCTATTGCTTTCCTAACCTCTTTCCATCCTAATTCTCCCTGTACATCCTGTCGTCTACCACCTGCCTCCATCCCCATGCATGTCACCACCGCCTCCCCTCCCGTCCCTCCATTCATCAACCGATCAAAATGCCTCTTCCACACTTCTTTCACTTCCTCACTTCTACTTACAGTAACTACATCCTCTCTCTTCATTCTCACGCTTCCAAACTTTCCTTCTCCTCTATCTCTTTTCACTTCCTTCCAGAATAAGTTCTTGTTCCCTTTAAACTTTTCACTCAGTTTCATACCAAACTCCTCACCCACTCTCCTCTTACTCTCACTCACCATCCTTTTCACGCATCTCTTACATACATTATAGTCTCTCTTCCATCTCTCTTTCCCTTTCTGTGACACATTCCTCTGTAATGTTTTCCTATATGCGTTCCTTTTCTTCTCTACGGCATCTTTCACTTCTTCTGACCAGCAAGCACTCCCTTTCTTGCCCCTCTTCTCTGTCTTATATCCCACTACCTCTGCTGCTGTCCTCAATACTATTTTCTTAAAAATTTCATACACAGCATTTACTCCCACTCCCTCCCCTATCCCCATCCTTCCATCCCCCAGCACCTCACTCACCCTCCTCTTATATTCCTCCCTATACTCTGCTACATCTAATTTCCCACTAGCCACCTCCCATCTTGTTTCTCACCCCTTCATCCCTTATACTATATTCCCACTTAACCCTAACCTTCATCCTTACCAACACCGCAAAATGGTCGGAGCATTGGATCATTCCTCTCACCACTTTTGCATCGTACACATCCTTCCTCAACCTTTCATCCACTGCCACATAATCAATCAAACTCTTTAGCTCTCCTCTCTCATCCCTTCTCCTCCATGTATACCTGTGGATCACCTTGTGCTGAAAAAAGGTGTTTGCCAAGAACAACTCCCTCTCAGCACAGACATCCACCAGATACTCACCATTCTCATTTGTTCCTTACTCACAATATTCCCCACTTCCTCACCTCCCATCTTTCCATTCATGTCTCCCATCATCACCACTCTCCTTCCATTATCAATCCCTTTCAGACATGCATTCAACTCCTCCCAAAACACTCATCTTCTCTCTCCCCGTCTTACTCTTTTCTTCCACTGGTACATATGCACACACACACGCATACTTCACCATGCCAATCTTTTCAGTCATCCATACTATCCTTGACCCATTCCACTCATGTCCATCCACTCCCTTCCACACCCACGGAGACACCAACAGTGCACACCCTTCCTTCCCTCTTCCTTTACTCTTTTCATTCATACCCGTCCATACTACTCCTCTCTCCATTCTCTCCCACAGTCCACTCTCCCTTCCCTCCTTACACTCAACCACTCCACATCCTTTCACATGCGTCTCCGTCACTCCCATCACATCCACTCTTCCTTTCTTGAAACATTTTACAATCTCTCGCCTCTTAGTCCCATCTGTCATTCCATTCAGTTACCACTCTCATACTATCTCTCTTCCCCCCTCCCTCTACAGGGCAGCGCGGAGACTCCCCCCCGCCAGTAGCCATAGCTGTCCACTCCCCCATTGGGGGGGCCACTGATGGCTGGCAAGGCCAATGCAGTGCTCATTCCCGGAGGGACACGGGCCGTCGGCATTGTCAAAAGCTAAAAACATGGTCACAAATTGAAAAAATTATTACAAAATATAGAAACACGCAATAAAAGAAATTAAAATCTTAAAACACTAAAATACAATAAAAACCTTAAAACCTATATGTGGGGTCAGCTAGGACTCACCCTCACACCGCCTTCCCCTTTGGCACCACCTCCTGAATGGATAAAATGAACATAAAATAAGGAGGTGTACCCCCGAGGTGACCGCTTGGAGGCGGGGTAAGACTTACCTACCCTTCCTAGGGAGGGATAGGTCACCGAGATTGTTGCTCTTCCCAATACCGACAGATGTTGCTCTGTGCAGCAGCACATATCACAACCTCATTGGTTACGATACTGCGACTGCGCAATTGTAAAATATTGTAATTATAAATGGAATAATGGGTTAACTTTTGTTAAATGGCTAATTAATTTTTAATTTGGTGATCGTAATAATATACATAGTAAATTAATTTGTCATTTGTTTTCATTATTCTTTTCTGGGCAAACATCCATTGAGGGATTGGAGTGAGGTTCCCTTTCTTCATTTCATTAGTTGTAATTCCATTGACTACAGTAACATACCTACCAGAGTTATAACTCAAGCTTGTTCACAACCTCGGATCTTCCCTTAAACATAAACAAGCCATACCTGGGGTTGTAACAAGATGTGGGGGCCTGTCCGGGAGGTTTCACTCTAATAATTGCATTTCTATTTTGATCTGTAACTTAAGTTGTTTATTGCTTAAGTATTCACTTTATTCTTGGCTTAATTTGGTTTATTTGTGCAGTATTCATGTTTAAAATTAATTATAGTCATCCAATTCCCCTCAGTGGATGAAGCATTCAATAGTTTGAGCAGAGATGGTATTGTAGCAATCTTTCCCACATCAGCTATAAAGCTTCACTCGCACTTGGCGATAATATTCCTGTTTTGTTCAAATGAACCGTGCCTTATTGTCAGACTCCTAGAGCTCACACCTTAATCTTACCCATCATTGCTGTGCAGTGTCTAAGACCGTAGTATTTTACATCTTTTCATTCATTGCACCGGGAGACATAAGGGCTCGATCTCTTTTAATCATTGTCCTGGTTACCATAAGCAAAACGTGGGGCGCTTATGGAGAGATCCGCTTAGTTGTCATATCAATAAGTCCTCTCTGTCACATCCGTGACCGTAGGCCTACCTACTTACCCTACTCTGTTTTGAACTAATCATCTTTTATCACATGTGATCACATTTTACTCAAAACATTTCATTATCGTGATTCATTCACCTTGTCTACGTGATATTTTATTGTTGCACACTTCAACATGTCATTTAATGTTAAGAGATTTGAACATGACCATGTCAGTGGACTTGACCAATTTAAATATGCCAATAAGGACGAAATTACTTATCTTCTGTGTGTGTGTGCTTTTTTTTTTTTTTTTTTTTTTTTTTTTTTAATGTTCCGACACTGGACATAGGCTTCATCAAGCCCATTACAGTGGCCCAGGTCAACTGCTACTCTCACACACACCACGTCACGACTACCATATAAGAGTTCCTCTACCCATGATCAACGTGCAAAACTCGTCCTAAATCATTTGTTTAACTCTGGCATATTACAAGAAACTGATCTGTACTGGGAAGATTCAACCGAGGAAGGAGCTAGTACTCGACAAACAGAGACAGACCATATGGTTATTTCCGAGATACTACAACTTCAGCTTGAACTGGAAGATAAGAGAAATGCAGAAAAAGAAAAAGAACGAGAAGGAAAAGAAAAAAGAACGAGAAGAGAGAGAAAAAGACTGACAACATTAACTCCAACTAGCTCATCCTCAGCTTCAAAATGTTACAGCTGGAGATAGGACTCTTCATGAGTTTGATCTCGCCAGAAACCTTAAACTCGTTCCTGCTTTTAGAGTCTGATCCAGATGGATATTTTGAATTGTTTGAAAATACAGCTGTACATTTAAACTGGCCAGAAGTGGCTACTGCAACCTAAGTTGACTGGAAAGGCTGTACAGACTTATCTGGCACTCCCAAAAGACGCAGACTACGAGTCCATAAAGCAAGGCATTCTTGATGCATATTCTATCACGGTGGAAGGATATAGGCAAGCATTCCGTGATTATGTCAAAACTTCAGTGACTACCTATTTTGAATTAATTACAGAAAAATTCAAACGGTTCGATCAGTGGTTGAAAAAGGCTGAGACAGCCACCTTCGAGGAACTCAGAAATCTTATTGTTTTGGAGGAATTCAATAGGCGTGTGCCTCATCACGTCATGGTGTACATTGCAGACAAGGAGGAAACTAATCCTATAAAGGCCGCCAAATTGGTAGATAAATAATCCCTCCTGAACAAAGCTGTAGAGAATCCCCGTGGACAGCGAAAAGTGTTAAACCCCTCTTCAGACACCACAGTGACCTCTTCTACGTTTCGCCCCGTAGGATCTACGGTAAATACACCCACTCCCTTGTATTGCTATTATTGTAAGAAGGAAGGACACAGTAAAATTTTGTAAGGATCCCAAGTGTCGTCAATCCAAGTTTTACGTACCTTTCACCAACCCCAGTGTAGTACCAAACTCAACATTCACCAACTCTAAATTAACTTTCGAACCCCCAAAGAAACCTGTTGCTCCTATAGTCAACGTAAATTCTGGAGATGACCCCTTTGCAGCATTTAAAACTTGTGGTACCATTGCTCTAACTAGTGACTCCCCTAAAGTACCAATTAAGATCCTCAGAGATACAAGTGCTTCTCAAAGTTTGATGGTCCGAAAATGCTTGCCAGATGTAAAAGGGAATGTCACTGGTGATAAGGTTTTACTACGGCCACTCTCCTCTGTCCTATATACAGTTGAACTGGCTAAGGTACATCTTGAGAGTGACTTGGTAGTGGGAGATGTGAAGGTGGGATTGGTTGATACCTTACCATTAAGTGATGTAAACTTTATTCTAGGTAATGACTTAGCAGGTGGATTAGTGGTACCCAATGTCTTGGTCCGAAGCACTCCAATGAACATCTCTCCGACTACTGCCCTCGACAAGGAACAACCTGATTTATTTCCAGTATGTGTGGTAACTCGTTCTCAGGCACGAGCTGAAGACTACTGTGATGAGGCAAGTAATAATTCTCTAGTTGATTTTGGTTCACAATCCCTGTCAAAAGTAATTCTAATCACAGCACAAGCTCAGGATGAGACTCAAATTTTGTCGTAGTCAAGCTGTGAATACATTGAAGGACGTTGTGAAAACTCCTGGATTTTATTATGAGGACAGCGTATTTATGTGCCTTTATAGATCACCTCGCTTGTCTTCAGCTGATGTCTGGGCAAATATCACACTGGTAGTTGTTCCTTGCACCTTAAGGCAATCTTTGTTAGAATTAAGTCATGATGGATTAAACGGCCACTTTGGTGTGTATAAAACCTATCATAAGCTTTTAGGTAATTTCTACTGGCCCAACATGAAAAATTATATAAAAATGTTTGTACAGTCTTGTCATATATGTCAAATGGTAGGAAAGGCAAACCATCCCATCCCACCAGTCCCTCTCCAGCCTATACCTGAAACATCTGAACCAATCGAACGTATCATCATATATTGTGTGGGACCCTTACCACGCACCAAGAATGGAAATCAGTATATTCTAACCCTTATGTGTCCCACCACTCGTTACCCTGAGGCTTTCCCTTTGAAGAACATCTGTGCAATGACCATAGTCACCCATCTTAATCATATGTTCACTCGGGTTGGCATCCCTAAAGTTATTCAATCGGACAGAGGTTCCAATTTTACTAGTATATTATTCACGGAGGTACTTGACGAACTTGGTATCCAGCAACAGTTGTCCAGTGCATATCATCCAGAATCCCAAGGTGTATTAGAGCGTTGGCATCAAACAATAAAGACCATGATAATAAAATGTTGTCTCGAACATGAACGAGATTGGGATGATTCTCTGCAGTACTTGTTGTTTGCTCTTCGAGAAGCTAAACAGGAAAGTTTTGGTTTTTCTCCCTTTCAACTATTGTATGGTCGACAAGTACGAGGTCCCTTAAGAGTTGTGAAGGACAAATGATTAAACAAAAATTCCACCACTAGGGAAACTGTCTCAAACTACCTAGCTAACTTACGAGCTGTACTCTCTGAAATATGTACAGTCGGCAAAAAAAGTTTCGTTACCATCCTTTTAACAGTGTGATGTAATGTTGGTAGGCCTGACTGGTGAGTCAGATGTGGCGCGAGCATGGAGGTAGTATAGGTGGAGTCGCCATGGCTCACTAATCCAGAGGAGTAAATTGAAGCCGCCGAACTGTCATTTTCGGCGCCTTTAATATGGTGGACACCAAGATATGTTTCAGTTAAAGTTGACTTCTGACCTGACATACAAAGGTATGCGCCATCTTGAAGGCGCCAGAAATGACAGATTGGTGGCTTCACAAATCAGGTCCTACTGGCGCCTCCACCTATACTACCTCCATGGGTGCGAGTGTCATATATACCTCTGTCACCCTCCCGGACCCCTCAGTGTCTATTGGTCAGGCAAGTAGGAATGACGTACTTTTACCCAGTGCTACTTTTTCTGGGTATTTCAAGGTTATTCTTGTTCTAAAATACTCAAACGTATTTCTTTATGTTTAATGATGAATAGTTAAATAGTAATAGTTCTTGAACACTCAAAATTTAATTTAATATCAGTTAAACTTTTGATATAAAAAGAAAGGGAATGCCTTGTGCTAAGTTGTCATTGCCACGGCCCGCGAGGCACAGCTGCTCAGACGGCGGAGTACCAACCCTGACGCGCTTATCGATGTTAAAATTAACGTAAGGGTGGTAACGAAACTTTTTTTGCCGACTGTACTTATGCCCAATAAAACTTGGAGACAGCTCAGGTAAAGATGAAAAGAAACTTTGATAAAAAATCCAAAGAACGAACTTTTAAAGTAGGTGACAAGGTTCTAGCTTTCATTCCTACCCAATCAAACCCTTTGTCAGCTAAATTTTCTGGCCCATACAAGGTTGAACGAGTTCTCCAACATAACAACTATGTAATCAACACTCCTGATGGAAGAAAATCCCAACAATTAATTCATGTAAATCGCCTAAAGAAATATAACGTACGATCTGATGAGGAGCAAAATTCTAATGTCATATTATGCATCAATAGTAATACTCGTCATGATGGTAATGAAGATCTCATAACAAGTTGGTCATCCCTCAAAAATTTGGAGATAATCTCTAACATTCCTACTCATTTCGACTCACTCAACCTAGAACAACAACAAGAACTAAAGTTTTTCTTCACGGAATATTCCAAACTTTTCAAAGACTTCCCCAAGTGGTGTCCCTACATTGACCACGATATTAAGCTCATCCCTGGTGCTCATCCCATCAGAAAGCCTGCCTAACGGATTGGTCCCAAGCAAATGGAGCTGATGCGCCAGGAAGTGGACTGCCTCCTTCAAAACCACCTGGCCATCCCCAGCTGTTCCCCATGGGCATCACCTTCAATCCTGGTACCAATGAAAGGAGGACGTGTAAAATTTTGTACGGACTATAGGCAAGTTAATCTTCTTACTGTACCTGATGCTTATCCTCATCTACCCCACGTAGATGATCTGACTGACAACGTGGGACAAGCGAAATACGTATCAAAATTAAACTTGCTATAAGGCTATTATCAAGTGCCTCTCACTCCGAATGCCCAACAGATTTCTGCTTTCGTTACTCCTTTTGGGTTATTCGAATATACAGCCTCTGTGACCTATTTAGGACACAATGTGGGTAATGGAGAAGTTAAACCTAAGGCAGCTAATGTAAAAGCTATCCTATCCTTTCCCATCCCAGCTACTAGGAAAGAAGTTCAAAGATTCTTAGGTATGGTTGGTTTCTACAGCAGGTTTTGTCCCAATTTTGCTTCCATTTCTACTTCCTGGTAACTGTCTGAGAGCCTTTAATTCCCTTAGAGACTTTTTAACCCATGAATCTGTATTGAAATCTCCTAATTTCTCCTTGCCCTTCATATTGCATGTGGATGCATGTGTGACTGGAACCGGAGCAGTACTGCTGCAACCTCAACCCGATGGAATTCTTCACCCTGTCTGCTACCACTCGTCTCAACTGAAGCCACATCAATGCTCCTATAGTACTGTCGAGAAGGAATTGTTGGGGATCATCAATGCACTCCAGAAGTTTCAGTGTTACCTGTATGGAGTGGAACCCTTGCTCGTCTACACTGACCACAACCCCTTAATATTCCTCCATAGGGTACGACACACCAACCAACGCATTCTACGATGGTCCCTCTTCCTTCAACAATATCCAATCGAAATCCGGCACATCAAGGGTACCGACAACATCCTGGCTGACACCTTGTCTCGAGTTCGCCCATCTACAACCTCTCCATAAGTCTTCTACCCAGAAGCCTTATTCTTTTGGGGGGGAGGTGTCACGGCCCTGTATATACACTGTGGTCGGTACCACGCCTTGAGGTGGGACCCATCGGAAATACAGCCCTACACCACTGCCCTCTGTTTTACAAGGCCTGACTGAGCGCTGGTTGGCTGGTTTGGGTAGGAGTCATCATCCCAGGTTGGATGTCAATATATACGGCATTTACACATTAATAAAGAATTGAAAAGGGTTGAAAGACAAACGTCAGTCTTATCCTATAAATTTTCAATGAATTTGTTATAGAATCTCTAATGACCATTGGAAAGTTTGCCATATATATATTGAAAAGGTTTCGAACTATATTAAAGTAATATTGCACTGTTGGACTGTAATGAATGTTAATCATCCAGAGAAAGGTATTCGTCATAGAAACACATATGCCACTTCACTGACAATAAATTATGACAAATACATTTTCTTTACATAATTTTCTTGTATGGCTAAATCTCTGAGACAGTATTCCTGAAAAAAGGAGGAAAACTGATCAGAGAAACATTCACTGCATTGAAAAACAATACCAGTGCAATGATCGAGGTAACAAAATACTGATTAGAAAAACTAAGCATGAAGTAGTTCTGCCTGGAAAATTTCAGACCGATCAACTGAAAAGTAGATTTGGTAAATACCGTCGACTTGCCGGGTGCATTTAAAATATTTCATTAAGGCAGGTTTATGAGTGTGAAATAAAACTGAGGTTCATATATGTTCTTAGACTGTCTTTCTATAATGATATAAAACTAAAAAACTTAGAGGAAATAATCTGGCAGTTTGTACAAGACCAGGACTAGGCAAATTTAGATTCTTTTGCTATTGATATAGACGAAGATGATATAGACAACTGCATGAATCTCCTTCCGGTTATGACATTCCTGCTGGCTGGTTACTGTGTGTATGGGATGGTGATAAGCTGAAGTGTAATGAATGTAAAGACCTACTTAGTTGTCATGAAGCCTAGGAAAATCTACCTGATATCAATACATATGTACAGTCGGCGGCAAAAGTCCTGTCGCCTCACTTGCTTCACCGAGGCACGCGATATTCATACACTCGAAATTATTAAGTGTAGTAAACGTGTGTATTTCTCTAGTCCATGAACACTGCTTGTCTCGGTGAAGCAGGTGAGGCGACAGGACATCTGCCGCCGACTGTACAGGGTATCAGTAGAGGAGGACTGATCCAACCAAGTGAATCTGTTAATATAGTAATGTTCTCCTACATAACCATTAACAAACTCACACAGTGTCCTGCATTTATCAGATCCATGAATCAAACGAATTTGGCAACGGAAATTTCGCTGAATACCCTGGCTGATAATGATGCCTTCTTGCCACTGAACAACTTTGATGCGGGACATGATGTGGAAAAAATACAGAAAATTTTGATATTTGACTCATCAAATGACTTGATGAGCAACTATTGTGTAACCATTAACGAAAACATTAAAAATGACAGAAAAAAAAAAAAAAGTTGGCAACATTGACATAATAAAGTATATCTCTTCCTTCTTTCTCTCTCCACCATCTCTCTCTCTCTCTCTCTCTCTCTCTCTCTCTCTCTCTCTCTCTCTCTCTCTCTCTCTCCACCATCCCTGCCTTCCTTTCTTCCTTCTGTGGATCACCTTGTGCTCAAAGAAAGTATTTGATATGAATTCCAGAAATTCATCGTTCTCACTTCCAACCTTTTCATTCATATCCCCCAACACTATTATATATATCTCCTTTCAAGTCTTCCCAAACTGTCGTTCAGCTATTCCCAAAACTTTCTCATTTCCATTCTTCCCATTTTGGTTTGCACCCTTGTACCATTCCATCCATGCCCGGGCGTCCACTCCCTTCTGGACACCAGCACTTTTCATCCGTACCAGCCCATAATTATCACTCCTCCATCCCTTCCCACATCATACTATCCCATCCAGACCCACACTACTCCACCCCACCTCTTAAAATGGCTTTCTGCTACAACACACACATTCACACAACATCTAAAACATTCGACAAATTCTCTTCACCTCATCCACTACCAACGTTTATAGCTTCTACTGTCATGCATATACCACTCACCACCTCTTTCCTCAATCCCTCTGGCCAATTCTGTCCCTCAATCCCCCCGTTCCTTACCTCCCTCCTCACTATATGTTCATACATATACGGAAAGTCTGATATACCTGATAAGAAAATTATTTAGTATACTGTACAACTCTGTTCATACATACGGTAAATCTGTTATTCCTGCTAAATTAATGTAAGGCATTACAGTATAATAATAATAATAATAATAATAATATGAATAATAATATTAATAATAATAATAATAATAATAATAATAATATGAATAATAATAATAACAACAATAATAATAATATGTTCAGTAGATGACAAAAGTATCCTGCATTTCCCGGTGAAACATTTAGTTTTTGCCTTTTGACTCAGGCTGAGACGACCTCGTATACAAAACGGAAATTTTGACTACAAAGAAACTGTCATATTTATTATGACAACAACTGACATCAATGCCTTCTCTGTCTCCTCTTACTTTATCTTCAGTTACGTACCAAAGGTGTAAGTTGCATATACTTATACAACGACCTCATTTGTTCTCCTGTGAAGGTTTGTAAGTTACCATATGTAAAATATTATACCAGTTGTTACTATAGAAAAACTGCTGTAACGAAAATATTTTGCATATGTAAAAACAGATTAAATTATGCAAATGATATTGTGAAATGTGTACAGTAATTACTTTCATACGACAGTTTTCGGACAAATTATGTCAACGCAGTTGTGTAGTGTTCCTTTAACATATGTGGTGCTGTCCTACAGTAAGCTGTATAAAATGGGAGTAGACTTCAAAGTTAAAACTTTAATATTACGTTGGTACTTCAAAATAGAAAGAAGGAGTAAACACTTTATAAGTAATAACTAGGCAGCACCATTTATATTTCAACATTAAGGAGGTAGTACAGTGTTGGTAATTATGGAGCAAATTATTCCTCCAAACTATTTCAAGCAACAGGTCACCATTATTTTTGTCAATCTGGTCATGTTTCCTGACATACTTTTAAGGAATCAATACACTTTAATGAACCAAAAGTATACTATTCCCTTAAGCTACATATCAATAAACTAAATGGGAGTAAGAGCAACGAACATTTGTCGTACTTGTCAACACATTCCTAAGATAATAAGTATTCGTATAATGTCGTATAAGTTTTCTGTAAATCTACTTTCGAATGATGAGACTATTTATTAATATCCATAATTTTCTTCATAGAGCGTAACAATTGTGACTCTATTAGAGTTACGGCCCTGTGTTACAATGATATAATAATAACAAGATGCATAATATCTATGCTTATGTTACGGCCCTGTGTTACAATGATATAATAATAACAAGATGCATAATATCTATACTTATGTTACGGCCCTGTGTTACAATGATATAATAATAACAAGATCCATAATATCTATATTTATGTTACGGCCCTGTGTTACAATGATATAATAATAATAACAAGATGTATAATATCTATACTTATGTTCAACACGCAGGGCAACTCCTCTGATGGAAGATAGTGAAAAGGTTAATGAGGGAGTATTACAGTGTTGGTAAATATGGAGCAAATTATTCCCTCAAACTATTCCAAGCAAAAACAAACCACCATTACTTTCATTAGCATGAATCTGATTCCTGGCATACTTCGGAGGAATCAAAGTGTTCCAATGAACCACAAGTGTCCTATATATACTATCCCATAAAATGCTAATCCCTTAATATAATATACACAACATGGTATGAATCCTTACCTTAACGACAAGAAGAGTTTTGCTGGACAAGCCACTGTAACCTTATGTTCTCTTGGTGACATTAACACTGGTTTGTCGTTCACGGACACAACACCACCACAACCACCAACACTCCCTTGGTGACATTAACACTGGTTTGTCGTTCACGGACACAACACCACCGCAACCGCCAACACTCCCTTCGTGACATTAACACTGGTTTGTCGTTCACGGACACAACACCACCACAACCACCAACACTCCCTTGGTGACATTAACACTGGTTTGTCGTTCACGGACACAACACCACCACAACCACCAACACTTCCTTGGTGACATTAACACTGGTTTGTCGTTCACGGACACAACACCACCACAACCACCAACACTCCCTTGGTGACATTAACACTGGTTTGTCGTTCACGGACACAACACCACCACAACCACCAACACTTCCTTGGTGACATTAACACTGGTTTGTCGTTCACGGACACAACACAACCACCAACACTCCCTTGGTGACATTAACACTGGTTTGTCGTTCACGGACACAACACCACCACAACCACCAATACTCCCTTGGTGACATTAACACTGGTTTGTCGTTCACAGACACAACACCACCACAACCACCAACACTCGTTTGTCGTTCACGGACACACCACCACAACTACCAACACTCCCTTGGTGACATTAAAACTGGTTTGATGTTCACGGACACAACACCACCACAACCACCAATACTCCCTTGGTGACATTAACACTGGTTTGTCGTTCACGGACACAACACCACCACAACCACCAACACTCCCTTGGTGACATTAACACTGGTTAGTCGTTCACGGACACAACACAACCACCAACACTCCCTTGGTGACATTAACACTGGTTTGTCGTTCACGGACACAACACCACCACAACCACCAACACTCGTTTATCGTTCACGGACACACCACCACAACTACCAACACTCCCTTGGTGACATTAAAACTGGTTTGATGTTCACTGACACAACACCACCACAACCACCAATACTCCCTTGGTGACATTAACACTGGTTTGTCGTTCACAGACACAACACCACCACAACCACCAACACTCGTTTGTCGTTCACGGACACACCACCACAACTACCAACACTCCCTTGGTGACATTAAAACTGGTTTGATGTTCACTGACACAACACCACCACAACCACCAATACTCCCTTGGTGACATTAACACTGGTTTGTCGTTCACGGACACAACACCACCACAACCACCAACACTCCCTTGGTGACATTAACACTGGTTAGTCGTTCACGGACACAACACAACCACCAACACTCCCTTGGTGACATTAAAACTGGTTTGATGTTCACGGACACAACACAACCACCAACACTCCCTTGGTGACATTAACACTGGTTTGTCGTTCACAGACACAACACCACCACAACCACCAACACTCATCTTGAGGCTGCACTAGGCTACTTGATAGACAATGCTGTACTACTGTATTGTCTCTGGTATTGTAACACACAGCGCCATCCATTGTACACGTCTGTAACAAAAAGATAAATATTAAACCCTTCTGAATGGATGACAAACATTACAATATCTACATGATCCTAGATTGATATATTAATAAAATATATAATGACCGTAATGTATTTTAGTGATTTAAGTTTATAATATTTCAATGAGATTCTTACACTCAGGAAAAAATAAAACTGTAAAGTTAAAAAAAAATAACTCGCCAAATTCTTTCTATGAAACTCGTCAGCTGCACTTTAGTAGAAATAGTGAGAATAACAATTGCATTACTATTATATATATAGAGTATAAAACATTAATCAGATGTGTTTTTTTAAATATGGAAGGTCATAAGCAGTCACCTCTTCCATAATGCCGTAGTGATGTGGACAATACTTTAAGGGTTTTGGCGCCCCTTCGGCCCCAGCCACTTACTTTCAGTTCTTCAAAGGTCCATCTTATCTTTCTATTTCCTTCTTGCTTGCTGTCTCACCTCTCCATCACCTTCTCCTGGCGCTATATAACCTCGCTGATGCTGGGCCTAATATCAATCAATCAATGTGTTCCATAATATCGATAACTTTAATCAACCTCTCAACACAATGTAAACACCAAACCTAAAACAACCTTTATCTCTACTTGTAACTAAAGTACCAACCAGGCCTGTATACCATCACCGGAATTGGTCACTGTGTAATACATGTAGCCTAAATGAGTTTCTGTTCCAATAACATTATACCCAAAACCATAAGGACCCCAAAGTATAAAACACAAGTTAAATAATCTACAAGTACACCAGAGCAGCAATCTCTAATTAAAACTCAAAGTACTTACATTATACGTAGAAGAATATAAGGAGAATGTGAGTAACCACACCTTGACACTGCCAAGTGTGGAGCTTCAATGTGTGAGATAAGACCAACATGACCAAGGATTCTAGTACTGGAGAACGACACACCACTCAATGTTATTTTCCTGTTGCCAATCTGGCTGGCTGGGACGGTGGCGCCTCTAACGGCCGGTAGGAATCAACACTACAGCTGCTGTCTGCTTCCCTTAATCCTGATTATTATTAAGTCGGATTTTCTTTACTAGCAACACACAGGACCTTTGATACTAATTATTTGACAATAAAATGAATAATTCTATTGATTTTTTTTTTTTTTTTAATACGTGAACCTCGGCACTGTATGGTGTCAGTAGCCCGTGACTCTTGTGAGGCCCCGAGATTATCGAGTGTTACACTAGATGAGACAGTGGAGCTTCATGGTGTTGGTAGCTTCTCTTGTGTCCCACTAGATGACCACACCTTATTTATACACGTCACTATCAGGTCACTCACAGCATCTAGAAATATGGTTCTATGTTATGAGTTGACGACGATGTAAGGGATATTTTGTTGACGTGTCGGCGTAGCCAGGATACTTGACGGACAGCAACAACCATCAGATCACCTCGGAAAAAAACAAAACAAACAAACCGCTTCTCGTGGACTCCAACCTGGGTCCATAACATTGGCAGTCCGTCGCCGTATCCACTCTGCCACCCCCTCCAAAAAATACAAATTACATAATAAATTACGATAATATCTACGACAAAGCCCTAATATATTGTTAAATATCCATGCCTACCATTTATGTATATACACTACCGCCCAAAAGTTCCTTACCTCGGCCAACCAGTTTCCAACTTTTAGATTAATTTGTATCGTCTTTTTCTGGTTGACACCGAGACAATCATGAACATCTGAAGCAGCCTTTTTTAATATAATATAACACTCTTTTATATTCAGTCAGTCAATACAATAATAATAATAATAATAATAATAATAATAATAATAATACAGGTTTTGTTGAAGATAACTGCGAGCTCTGCGCTGTTTATTTTGTAGCAAATCTTTTCTAATTTACGAATAATTTTCTTAATATTGCTGGGGAGATGGAAAAGCATATTACCAAGAGAGTTTATTGGCCTGACGTTTCGGCTTTCTCTAAAAGCCATTCTCAAAGGAATGAGTGTCTTACAGGTAACAGATATATTTATAGTCCCTGAGTAAATGTACTGCTGTGCATACTGCGCCCTGATTGGCTGTTAGCAGTCCCGCTGGATTATGTGCGTACTGCGCCCTGATAATAATAATAATAATAATAATAATACTAATAGTTACAACAACAACAATAATAATAATAATAACAATAATAATGATTACAATAATAATAATAACAACAATAATAATACTGCTCCCTGATTGGCTGTTAGCAGTCCCGCTTGATCCCGTGTCACCTCTGGCTTGACCCACGTTGTTGTAGCCTGGCGGAGCGCCTGATTGGGAGATCTGGGTCTGGGTTAGCTGGGTTTTCTGGTGGTCTTACAGGGATACCTACAGCTACCGGGTCTTGAGTGGGTGTGGGTCGGTTTCGCCTGATGTTAGTAGGTAGTAAAAGAGTCTCTTGAGTAACGTTGAGAGAAGGTTTTAATTTCAAAATATGTAGAGCTTCTCTCAACCTTAGTCGACGACTGTCATTGTCAGTATCAATAATTGATGTGCATTGTAGTAGTTGCGGTCTCAGTAGGTTACCATGGGCGCTCACATAGTGCTGGTAGAAGTTACCCTCCTTCAGGTGAACAGATAACCTCTTCGAAAGACGAGTAGTGGTCATACCAACGTAAGAATGGCTGCATCCATTCGCTGGGCATATAATTTGGTAGACCACCCCATGCCTCTTCAAAGGGTCACCGTCAGTCCGAGGAGAGTTTTTCATCAGCAACTGGGACGTCTTCTTGTTCTTGTAATAGATGATTAGATCAATCACAGACTCAGGGTTCGTTACTGCAACATGGTTATTAATTATGTTCCGAAGAGCAGCTTCATCTTGTTGATAATTCTTATGCATAAAATTTCTGTAAAATAACTTTATTTTCTTTCTACCATCATCAGGTCTGTCCTCCTGGGTGTACCACTGGTCCATGGTGCGTTTGGTCAAACGTTGGATATCTTTATTAGAGTAGCCATTATCCACCAGCTGTTGGGCCACGAAATCGAGTTCTTGGTGAACAGTATTCCACGTTGAACAGTGCGTAAGGGCCCGTTTGACGTATGCAGTCACCACTGTAGACTTAAACCTTGTTGGGCATTCACTATCACCATTCAGACAGAGGCCAATGTTGGTAGGTTTACGGTAGACTGTAGTAGAAAATCGATCCTGAGTCTGTGTGACCTTCACATCAAGAAAAGGTATTGTGTTCTCACGGGAAAGTTCACAGGTAAACCTGAGAACTGAACATTCTTCAAAAGTATGTCTGACTGAGTCTAGTAAGACTTGTGTCTCAGCAACCACAAAGGTGTCATCAATATAACGGTGGTAGGCTATAGGGTGTGGAATACGCTGGAACACTCTCTGCTCAACAAACCCCATGTATGTGTTGGCAAAGAGGACCCCGAGCGGGGACCCCATGGCAACACCATCAATCTGTTTCCACAGGTTGCCTCGCTGGTCACGGAATGGGGCCTCCTTGGTACACACCTGGAGAAGTCTATGTAGTGAGTTCTCAGGTATATCCAGCTGTGGGGTGTTCTCACTCCTGTAGATGTGGTCCAGCAGTAGGTTGATGGTCTCATCCACGGGAACATTAGTGAAGAGACTCTCCACATCCAACGAAGCCACTACACCTGCAGGAGGAGCAGTAGTGATTGATTGTAGAAAGTCTGTTGATGATTTCAGGCAGTACTGGTCTGGGACAAAAGGGGTCAGGATACGGTTTAAGGTCTTCGCCAGTTTGTATGTCGGAGTTGGGCATTGGCTGATAATGGGTCTAAGAGGGTTATCAGGTTTGTGGGTTTTGACATTGCCATAGATATAGCCAGCATCAAAGTCACCACTAATCTTAGGTAGATGAGTAGCACCTCTGACAGCATTGATAGTGCTAATAATGGTGTTCACCTCCCTCTTAATGTCTTCTATCGGGTTTCTAGTCACTCGTTGAAATTTCTGGGTGTCGTGGAGTATATTGTCCAATTTGGTGAGGTATTCTTCTTGGCTGATGAGGACAAAGGCAGCAGTCTTGTCAGCCCTCCGGATGACTATTCCTTCTCTCTGTCGAAGCTCTCTAGCAGCACGTCTCAGTCTTGGGGTGAGAATGTGGCTACGGTAGTTGCCACGATCCTGCAGGGCCTCAGCGAGCAGAAGGGGTTGTAGTTCCTCCGTGGTGGTGACAGTTCCCTGGTTATCAAGTAAAATGATGGAATCAAGTAGTGATTCGATCTCAATCCTCTTATCCATTTCCTTGGGTTTCTCGACAACATGGCAATTAAGCCCAAGTTGGAGAATCTCATCTTCTTCAGGGGTAGGTTGATAGTCTGTCAGATTGATGTAAGAACAATCTTTCTTCTTTTTGCTACAAACAGCGCAGAGCTCGCAGTTATCTTCAACAAAACCTGTATTAAAGAGGGTTTCCTTCCCAAATAATAATAATAATAATAATAATAATAATAATAATAATAATAATAATAATAATAATAATAATAATAATATTTTGTCACACTTTTAGTATCAAGTATTTCAACGGGTCAAAATATTATATAACGTTGAATTAAGGTGATAGTAAAGTATTGGTAATTCTGGATCAACTAATTATTCCTCCAAACTATTCCAAGTAACAACAGACCATCATCATTATTATTATTTATTTTTGGTGCTGCTGTTTTCTGGCATACTACGGAGGAATTCAAGGTGCTACAATGTTACAAAGTATTGTATACTGTACTGTCCCCTTAATGAGCTGCCACTGATTATTTTCACCCTAATAATAATAATAATAATAATATCATGTTGGAAGGTTGACCTCTGGAATTCAGTGGCTGGTAATAATAAAAGTTGATAAATTGGTCCAAGTTTAATCGGCTTTCCTGTATTGCTTTCCACGGCACTCAACTGTAAACACCAGACTAATGTGTGTGTGTATGTGTTCCTAGATGACTGTGTGTGTGTGTGTGTGTTCCTAGATGACTGAGTGTGTGTGTGTTCCTAGATGACTGTATGTATGTGTATGTTTCTAGATGACTGTATGTATGTGTGTGTTCCTAGATGACTGTATGTATGTGTGTGTTTCTAGATGAATGAGAGTGTATGTGTGTGTGTGTTCCTAGATGACTGAGTGTGTGTGTGTGTGTTCCTAGATGACAGTATGTGTGTGTGTTCCTAGATGACTGAGTGTATGTGTGTGTGTTCCTAGATGACTGAGTGTGTGTGTGTTCCTAGATGACTGAGTGTGTGTGTGTTCCTAGATGACTGAGTGTGTGTGTTCTTAGATGACTGAGTGTGTGTGTGTTCCTAGATGACTGAGTGTGTGTGTTCCTAGATGACTGAGTGTGTGTGTGTATGTTCCTAGATGACTGAGTGTGTGTGTGTGTGTTCCTAGATGACTGAGTGTGTGTGTGTGTGTGTGTGTTCCTAGATGACTGAGTGTGTGTGTGTGTACGTGTGTGTGTTCCTAGATGACTGAGTGTGTGTGTGTGTTCCTAGATGACTGAGTGTGTGTGTGTGTGTGTATGTGTATTCCTAAATGACTGAGTGTGTGTATAGGTGAGTCAAGGCAATATTGTTCATGTCACAGCTTCTACCTCACCTGGTGTTCACTAAGACGTGTGACTGTGTTACAACACCGATGTACAGTCGGCGGCAAAAGTCCTGTCGCCTCACTTGCTTCACCGAGGCACGCGATGTTCATAGACTCGAGATTATTAAGTGTAGAAAACGTGCTTATTTCTCGAGTCCATGAACACTGCATGTCTCGGTGAAGCAGGTGAGGCGACAGGACTTCTGCCGCCGACTGTACAGGTACACTCGCGCACCACAATCTCTAGCCCACCTGAGTTTGGGGCGGCGATATGGTTCGGATCCTTTCTGGACGACAGCCCACTGAAACTATCACATGGTCAGACCCGCACCAACAGAAATGCTTCGAAAAATTGAAAAGGGGTCTGACTCACTGTGTCATGTTAACCTTATATACAACTCTTTCTGTGGTTATACTATACAATAGTAGTTTGGCTGCAAACATCAATATATTTCTTTACTGCATTTTAATTCCTCAAATATTTGCATGAAAGAGGGACACAAAAGAATATACTAATAAGCTTTCAAGAATTACAATTAAAACGAAGCACTTCCATACCACCCAGTGAACACACAGGTATTCAGTGTGTGTGTGTGTGTGTGTGTGTGTAGCCTACTGTAACATCAAGATTCTTCCTCAGAAATTGTTTCCTTAACGTGATTAATCTTATGTATTTTGTATAATTATCTAGAACGATTTTTTTTTTTTTTTTTTAAAGTTCATTTTGATGATAGTGACTCGTCCTGAAGCTCAGTGTTTTCCTCAAACTCATTGTTCATTCTTTCAGTCATTCTGCCGTGTGTGATCTGATTAAAATGGCGTTGCTTTTCAGATGTTATTTATTACTTCACATTAAATACAATCGACATTGTTGTATAGGCCGAGCGTTTGATAATGAGATAACACCGTATTTGTATGACAATGGCATGCAGTGAAATTTAATTTTTATATCAATATGCAGTAATTAGAGTCCCCTATGTATCCATGATTTGGCTGATTAACATTAACAAAAGTAAGGTGAGATTAACATGAAAATGAACATGAAGAATATTGCGTGTGTGACCCCGAAACACCAGCAGTGTGTCTCCTCTCCTTATGAAAAGATGGAATTATTGTAAGATAATATTGAAAACGTATACAATGTTATTGATAAATGTGTAGGAAATTGTTGTTTGTTATAGCTCTATATTGTATATGTTTTAAAATGTGTTTGGTCATCCTTACATTATTGGTCACTATGTTGCGGTGGAACCATCATTATTTTTAGCCACTGTGCTTAGACGGCCACATAGGTGAACAGATATTGTCTGATGATATTCTCTCTCTCTCTCTCTCTCTCTCTCTCTCTCTCTCTCTCTCTCAATATAGACAAACGCTCGTGTGCACCGAATAAACCTCTGAGTTCACTTGCTGATTTGAAGTGTGTTGTTTAGTTAGTAATTTCATGAATCCTCTGGTAATATTCTTTCGTGTGCTAGTTCATTATAAATTATGGGGATAGTATATTGCAATAATTATATACATAAATGTCATTCACACAGCCAAAATATGATTGCGTAGCCTTAAAAAACAATTAATTATACATGTCAAACAGGGAGTCAAGCTTGTATCGGTTCGAAACGTATGTTCGTGCTTGTGTGGCATCTTAATCGTTTGAGTGGGCTGTCGTCCAGAAAGGATCTGAGCCATATCTCCGGCCCAAACTCAGGTGGGCTAGAGACTGTGGTGCGCGAGTGTACAACACACACACACACACCATGTTTCTCTATGTAGCCTCACGCATACACACACACACACACACACACACATGTATATTTTCAGCATTTGGCTGCATACATCAAATAAACCGTTTATTATTATTATGGCTAGCACAGTGGTAGAGTGCACGGCTGCAGTCTCTGTGGTCCAGCATTCGGTCCTTGCTTGGGACACTGTAAAAAATCTTTCACTGATGCCAGAGGTTACCACCCCTGTGAGCAGGGGGTTTGGGGTTTGAGTCAGCTGTCTGAGGTCTTCCTGCTTACACAGCCATACTATCATCATCATTGCAGGGTTGCCGTTTTGTAGAATTTTGCTGAGAAACGTAGAAAAATAGCGACATCTGGCAACTGATCGTAGAATTTTTTTCAACATCCACACTCGGCACAGAAACCACATTAAAAACTAAACATATAATTTGTAAAAACTGACCTTACATGAATGGAAATAAATAGTGATAACAGATGATGTTTTTTATCGTCAAATAAGTCCTTAAAATTATATTTAGCACTAATTAGAATGGACTTTTCGGGTTCTTCTGTGTGTAGAATTTTTTTCTACAAAATTAAATTAAGCATTTTTATGGCAAAGCAGCATAAAAATATTTGTTTAACTATTTTTCAAATTCTTTAGGGTATGGAATTGCATTGTACTTACAAATTCCTTAATAACATATTAATTATGAACCAATTTATGTCAAATCAAGACAGATACTGTAAACAGATTTGAAGCAGATGTCAGTTCTCTGGGTGCATTCACATTGAAGACATCATCCAAGGTGTTCCAGAGCTACAATACGAACTATAGATATCTCGCCGACATCTTTCCCTCAAACTCCGGTAAGTGTTAATACGTAAACATTACCTTTGGATTGAAAATTTTAACTTTTTACGAGTGTAAGGAAAATAGAGAAGTTATCCATTGCAAACATTTTACAGATTATACGGCACTTAACAGAAAATGGGATACCTTCCTATAACTTTTGTAAATTGACATATTTGATATTTGATATTTTCAGATTGAAATGGCTGGTAAACGGAAACTAAGGGATGAATGGTTACACATGGACGATTTTAGACCATGGCTAGAAAAAGTAGATGGAGATCCAACCAAAGCCTACTGTAACAAATGCCAAAAGACGTTTTCTGGGGATCTTACAGCAATAAAGCGTCACAAGGTAAGGCAACCTTTTCATTTAATCATAGGTTAAAAGAACCAATCATGGCATATTATGAAAAAGAATTAAGGGGGTACATAGTACACTGTGTTTGGTGGTAAATCTGGGGCAACTGATTATTCCTAACTATTGCAAGCAACAGATCACCAATATATTTACTCATTGGCCCCATTTTCCAACATACTTTGGAGGAATCAAGGCACTCTAATATAGAAAATGCATACTATCCCTTAAAGGGAGCCTCCACTCTCACCCCCATTTGCGCTCCTGTTAATTTTAGAAGCAAAATCCTCGTTGGTTTTTACATATGTTGACCAATTTTCATTGCAATCGAGCAACAAATAATATTTTTCTTAAAACGTTTGAAAAAAAAAAAATGGAAAATATTAACAAAAAAATATCTATGTTTCAGAATAGCATAAGATTTTATGTGGACTATCCTCTGATATATAGCAACACTTCTATGGAACGAAAAGTCCTTTGTCACTGCTGTAAATGAGAAAATTCCTCGCCTGAAATTGTTGAAATAAATTGTCGCCTGAAATTTTGGGGAAAAAAAATCACCAAAAATAAAATAATCATTTTTGATGGAAATCCCTCTAACGGAATGTGCTCATATACTGTATACGTATATCACGTGTGAAAAGATTAATTGACATGATGTAAAAACCCTTCGTGTTGATAGCTATTATACTGGAAAATATCACTTGAAAAAAAATTTAAATTAAAAATTCTTTTGTTAGTGCTCTAAATTTGTAATACCTCCATTTTCTTTATCTTTCCTAAGTTATACTGAGTATGGAGAAGTGGCTGGTGTATGGCAGACTATTGAATTTTGCCGATTTTTTTAATGCGCACATACGGACCTGATTTCAACTTCAAGTTCAAGGTCCTGCAGAGGGCCGCTCATGGGCAGCATAATATGCGGGGGTTGTGCGAAGGATTTAGGGATCCAGGGTAGGATTAGGAATGGGGTTAGGATGAGGGTGGATTGGGTCAGGGACTCTGGATTGAGGATTAGGATTGGGGAGGTAATGATTGGAGATAAGGATCTGACTGGAGGGCCAGTGGAGGCTCCCCTTAAGCAAAATTAAAGATACACCTAGAAAAATTATCATTTCCTGTCCCACAGAAAACACAAATTCATGCAGCCAGCTCTAGTCAAGAGTCTCGTCAAGAAGATCAGCAGGGATGTCAAGATATTCGGTATAAAATAAACGTTGCATATATATTATTAATATGTTTCATGGCCGAACATAATATACCTTTCCTCATTGCTGACCATATGACAGATCTTTTTAAAACAATATTTCCCGACTCTGCCATTGCCCAGGGATTACACATGAAAAGAACAAAGTGTACAGAAATTGCAAAGAAAGTTGGTTTAGTTATCTCAGAAGAGCTTGTGAGAGATTTGAGGCAGCATAAATTTTCCATAATTATTGACGAGTCAACTGATGTCAGTGCAACCAAATGTCTTACGGTGATAGCAAAATTTTATAATTCAGCCAAAGGAATAATTGTTACAAAGATGCTAGATTTAATTAACATTTATGGTGACAAAATGCAAACGACTGGATCTTCTGGCCAGTCACTGTATAACATGATTATTGAAACTTTAAATTTTCATGATATTCCCTGAATAATTTGGTTGGTTTTGCTGCAGACGGAGCATCGAATTTAATGGGAGAATCAAACTCTTTATGCAGTAGGTTAAGGGAAAACTTTCCAGGGATTACAATTTTAAAATGCATTTGTCATTCTCTCCACTTGTGTGCTTCCAAAGCAGCTAAGACTCTTCCCAGACATTGTGAAGATTTGATTGATAAGAAGTATTTATACCCATTTTGCTCACAGTGCCAAACGCAAATATGAATTTAAACAATTTCAAACCTTATTGGACATAAAACCACACAAAATTCTCCATCCAAGTCAAACACGTTGGCTACAAATTCATGTGATGCTGTTTTGTTATATACCAAACTTGGGAATATGACCAAAAATAATAAGTATCTGTTCAAAACTCTGGCCACGTTTTCTTTAAACATTTTAGCTCTGCCTGTTACAAACACAGACGCAGAAAGACTGTTTTCTAAACTACATTTAATTGAAACAGATATAAGAAATAAGTTAAATATCCATTCTCTTAAATCACTATGTTATGTATCTGAAGCAGTCAGGGAACAAGGAGAGTGTTATAAATTTAAAGTATCTGGTGCAATGATGGAATCCTTATAAATAGCCCATGTAGCCTACAATAAATAAAATATTGTATATGTTTGTTAAATGTTTACTTGTTTATTAATTATATATTTTACAGTTATATTTCTTGTTTCAATTAAAAAAAAAACATATAATGTTGTATCCTATAGTTTAGTTTCCCTTTCTATATCCTTCATTTATAAACGAAAATCTGTTACCTTGAACTAAGAAATGTATAGGTGAAATCAAACAATAAACAATTACAAATATTTTTACAATAACATATTTGAGTTTACACTCAAATTATTCTAAAATATAAAAGATTTGTATACACACAAATTTAATTACCTTTGGTAACCCAGTGTTCAGAGTTGCCAGTAAAGAACAGAAATATACTAGCGTGTAGTGACGGTGACGGTCCAGGGATGCCGT
Source organism: Petrolisthes cinctipes (assembly GCA_033782935.1). NCBI lineage: Eukaryota > Metazoa > Arthropoda > Malacostraca > Decapoda > Porcellanidae > Petrolisthes > Petrolisthes cinctipes. Next base: position 145,587 of record JAWQEG010001115.1, on the reverse strand, counting down.
TTTGTGTTTTTTTCTGTGTAAACGTGGTTTTCTGACGACGTCTGGCAACCCACCGTGGTCAAGTTGGAGTTCGTCCACATTCGACTACATTGGGAACCACCACACTTTAATTTAACGTTTTTAAATAGTAAACAAGAAAGTTGCTGTATTTAAAATGATCATTCTACATTGTTTTATATCTTTTCATTTTATGCCTCAATGTGTCTTGCAATTATCAATCTTTCCTTATGTCAATGATATATTCTCATGACAAACACCTTCACGACCGGAGTATCATATTGATTTATTTCCATCTTCGGAACATTATGAGAGTTTCCTTTTTACTTATAAACTTTGAGGGAAGTTAGTTGTTTCAAGGCCTTCATCAAGGTAAGTCACGGGTGTGTGAGGGGCATATAGTTTTGTTATTTATCACCTCTTTATTCAATGCACTGAATGATATTGAGTTCCCCTCAAAGCTATTAAATCAGTTTTCTCTCAGAGAAATTTATAAAGAAAACGAACATGTCTATCATTCGTGTTTTATCTGTAGGCCTCCTTTGTATACCGGCATTCATAATATTCGTATCTCAGGCCCTTGAACTAATATTGATATAAATTTAAAGGTTAGCATGCCTCCCAAGCGAAAACTGAGAGACGAATGGTTGGTGAATGAGGAGTTCAGGCATTGGTTGTCACGGGTGGACGGCAATGCAGAGAGAGCTTACTGCACAGTATGCAACAAAGAATTCAATGCCGAACTTTCCACTATTAAGAGACATAAGGTATACAGTACACTATCAAACCTTTATTTTGTTGTTTTAATATTGTTCTCTTGACAAGCATCGAGTTATATCAACCATCCCACCGCCTTACGTAGGCTATTAGTATGTATCTCATTACAGACACGTAGCCAACACATCACCAATGAGGCACACATGCTGCAGAGACAGGAGGATAGGGTGAGGGATGTACAGGAGGTTGAGCCAGTTGATGGACGCCGTCGTCTTAATGACACCATAGCATTAGCGAAGATCTTGTTAATATGCTTTATAGCTGAGCATAACTTACCATTCACCATTGCAGATCATTTGGTAGAACTATGCAAAACCATGTTTCCAGATTCGCCAATCGCACAAGGAATGTGCATGAAGAAAACCAAATGCACTCAGGTAGCAAAAGCGATTGGTAAATGTGTAACTTTGGATATGGTAAGTAAGCTCAAAGGTCACAAGTTTTCTGTAATCATTGATGAGTCCACGGATGTCAGCACCACTAAATGTTTGACGTTGGTTGTTAAATATTATGATATAGATACGACAACGATGAAGACTGGCACCTTGGAACTCATTGATGTATATGATGACGACAACAAGGAATGCGTGGGCTCAACTGGGGAACATTTATATACTTTACTGCTGAAAACTTTATCTGCATATGACATTCCTCTGAGCAATGTTGTGGGATTTGCAGCTGACGGTGCTTCCAACCTAATGGGGGACAATAATTCTCTAGCCAGCCGACTGAGAGCAGACTTGCCAGGTATAACAATCTTCAGGTGCATTTGCCATAGTATACATTTATGTGCGTCTGAAGCTGCAAAAACTCTACCTAGACATTGTGAAGATCTTCTCAGGAATATATATTCATACTTTTCCCATAGCTCAAAAAGACAACACCAGTTTAAACAGGCACAATTATTCCTAGAATTAAAACCCCACAAAATTTTGCATGCTTGTCAAACCAGATGGCTTTCTTTTACATAAAGCAGTAGAGAGAATCCTTGAGCAGTGGGCTGCACTCAAATTGTTTTTTATAGAAAACGAACTTGGTGAAAGGCTCTGATCTGTGGAATTTATTGTAAAAGATCTCAAGGATCCTTCAGTATTTCTGTACTACAATTTTCTTAATTTCATTTTGCCAACATTTTCAAAAATTAACTTACTATTTCAGAGAGATACACCAACTGTACATTTACTATATGACCCCATAATTCAGCTCTTTAGAAACCTCCTAGGATACTTCTGTCGAAGAGATGTTGTGGAAAAAGCTGATCTGATGACATTTGATCCAATGTTAAGTTCTAATCATTTGCCATTAAATCAGATCTACTTAGGATCAGCTATCCACGGCCTTCTCCAAACAGAAGTGTACATTCGTAATCAAGGTATGGTTGACTATGTCCGATCCCGCTGTCGAGAATTTATGATCACTATGTACCAACAAATGCAAAAGAGGTTTGACCTTAACTCACCTTTGTGGTATATGGCATCATTCTTAGGTAAAAATAAGGTACTAGACAGCAAAAGTAGGGAGTTGATGCCCTCCTTGACAGATTTTGTAAAGCTTGTACCCAGGCTGTATGTAGGAAGTTTACAAGACTTAGATAATGAATGGAGGAATTTGGACAGTACACCTAACTTAGCCTATCTCAAGAACGACATCTCTGATATCCATGATTTCTATATAAAATTGGGAGAGTTAGAAGACAATGAAGGTACAAAGCAGTTTAAGAATTTTGCCCTCTTTGAATTGCAAGTATTGGCACTGCCAACTTCTAATACTGCTGCAGAACGAATATTTTCTAAAATGAATTTAATTAAAACAGATATCCGGAATCGTCTCCAAATGCCTGCACTGCAATCACTGACTCTCGTTTCTGAGGCAGTAAAAGTCCACGGGGCATGCTATAATTTCAAGCCAACAGATGATATGATAAATGCTATTCTTAAGTCATAATTATTTTTGTTATTATTTTCCATAAATTTGCTGAGAGCCGACTGGTGTTGGTTTTGGGTGCTGGTCTGGTAACAGTGGAAAAACTTTCTGCCAAACGTAGCCTTCAGTGCTGTAGCTGTTGATTCCTTTATTATATATTATTATTCTTACAATTTTGATCATTATCAATTATAATGATAATGACAAACAGCTAAGAAGGTATTAAACAAGTACAGTTTATTGAACATTTGGCAGGTTTCTCCACTGTTACCAGACCTATACCCATACCCAACACCCGTCGGGTCTCTGCCAATGTATTTGGGTCGATGTACACTACATTAATGTTCGTTTCTTTGTTTATTCAATAATTTAAGTATATATTTGATTACTCACTTCTCCTGTTGATAATGTTGTTAAATGCAATTATTCAAATACATATCTAAATTGTACTTTATTTTTCTTACATTTGTCATACATATTAATGGTATATTTGTGAAACTCAAGGTTTATGATATTATTTGTAATTAAAGAGTTGTTACAGATTTTTCTTTTTTTACATGATCTTTTCGTTGTGATTTTAATTAAATACTGCATTTGCATAAAAAAATACGCACATTCAAGGTATGGATAAAATCAATCGTTACTGTATTTCCCGGGAGAAAATGAGGGACAACTAGGGAAGGAAAAACAAAATTTTCCAAACCATAATAAAATGTAAATACTGGAACATCAGTTATATTCCGAGTCGGAAATATTAGCTATTCAATTGAGAAAAAGCGACCATTTATGTACATTAGTCGTACCTCTTGTAATGCCATTCTCTATAAACAGGAAGCACATTAAACAAGAAGACTCATCATGGTTCGTTCACTAAGCGTTCAACCACACTCGGTGTGGTCACGGCGGCAAGGCTGGGCCGCCGCCCGCCGCCGCCCGTGTACTAGCTGGCAACCAGGGCTTCCATGAGTTGATGAAATCCTACCCTAGATTTTTGTCGATATTACCCTAGATTCGAGTGTTTTACCCTAGATTGTCGAAGTTCTTCATAAAATTGTTGATTCATGCACTATCATACATAAGTTTATATATTGCCCCCCCCCCAAACATTCCCCCCACACACACAGGAAAAAAACAAATGCCGCATAAATTAAAGGGTATTTTATTTAGAAATATGCAGTTCTATACTCTATCTGCTAACACTGTAACACCTCCAGGAGACTTACATATTTGCAGCCTCAGAACATGTAGCATCACTCTTATTAAACATTATTCATTGCTTTTAGCATATTGTCATCAAAACCAAGGCGTTTCATGTAATAAATTCCATGCATGAGACCACATATTGTTTAATTTTTTAGAGAGCTTCTTAATGAGGTTTTTGTTATGTTTAATTGACTGAAAAAACGTTCCACAGCAGCATTTGAAAAAGGTAGTGAAAGGAGAGTGGAAATAACATCTGATAAATTAGGGTAACATTGTAGGCCTGCATCATTTTTCCTATTTAATACTATCTTCCAGTACTGCATGAAATTTAGTTGTTTAGATAGTTCCTCATCCAAGTAGTGTAGTCTCCACTCTTCGTCCTCGCAAGTGTCTGACTGTGTGTGTGTGAACTTGTGAAGAGATCAAGAGAACAGCTTCACGCTCCAGATTTCAGAAGAGAACGCGTACGGGACGAAATAGGATAATATAAAAGCCGTAAAAGCACTCATGGTTATGCTTAGAATATTCGTACGTACGACATAATTACTTATGGATGACTCTTGGTTGCACCCACACAATATCGAACGGGAACAGTTCAGAAGGAAAAGAAAAGGCGGAAAAATCCTCATGATTATAAGCAATATTCATCCTTACGAACTATTTACGTAAGGATTAAAGTGACATGAGTTCCAGTAGGTTGGTACCCACCTCCCTACCTCCCTATCCCTGGCGCCCGGCGGGTATGCTCATACAAATCACGGGGATGATAATATGTACAGTACATTAATCGGACACTATTAAATAAAAACCAGCCTGACGGCAGATTACCCTAGAATTACCCTAGTTTATGCATTACCCTAAACACTACCCTAGGAAGGGTCCAATTACCCTAGTTTAGGGTATTTTACCCTAGAATGGAAGCCCTGCTGGCAACAGTATTCCTCAGTGTTGTGTAGAAAACGCGGCAACACTGAGCCATAGCCGAAGCTGACTCGGGTCTCACACGTGGGTGGTGAGGTCTCTGGGCCACTCCTCATTTGTGATGTGTGCTATAGTTGTGTTTCAAACAGTCTTGTGTGTGCTTCACTCTGTCCCATTGACTGCCATTTATTTGCAGCCTTTAACATTTATTATTATTATTACACACACATTCCTTCATAACACGTTCAGACTATCGCCTATGCATTTACACATTCATGAAACACTTGCATGAAATCATACACGCACGCAAACCCATGAAAACACTCCATTAGTGAACACCACAATAATGGATGGCATTCCCAAACGCGTTTACACTTATACAATTCTACTGACACACCCAGTCACCCACACACTGACCTTCTGAGCCACCTTTGACATCCTGTGTGTTACGAAGGTATAGTACAGTCTCAGTACCAACAATTGAGTTACCATCAAGAAAATGGGTGGAACACTCTCCCAAAAAAGTACCGGCATTGCTGGCTAGATCCTGCTGAGAAAAGATCGAAGCTACATGTATGACTGTACTGTGGGGTTGGTATTCTTGCTGGCAGTGAGTTGACTCTCATTTCTGTACTAACGTGAAATCCTCTAGCATACATAATTCATGCATTAGGCAAGTTGTTGAGTAAGAGTTGTGACTTCATTTTTACAGATATACGTTATGTGATTTTAATGATTGATGGTTTTAGGGGAGGGGGAATTTACTGAAATTATTGAATATAATGAGAATGATGACCCAGAGCATAAAGTTACCCAATCGGATTTTAACAAAAAAAAATTCTTTGAATAGATTCGCTGTAACTGTATTATTTTGACTTAAATATAATGCAGTTATAGCATAGGGTAGGATTAAGTAGGCTTTTGCTTTTTCTTCTCATACTTCTAAATAAGATTTTGTAAACTAACACAAACAGACATTACCCTCTCCAGAAAGTGACGTGTATAAACAAATATGTGAAGAAACCAACACCTCAAAGCTTCACTCGATAATCTCGGGGCCTCAGTCTCAGGCTACGACTGATGGCCTCTTGTCCCGAGGTAGGGGTATATATAAAAAAAGTAAAAATACAATAAAATAAATAAAAAGAAAGAAAACATTATATACCATTTGGCAACTACGGTGTGGATTAGCTGAGTTTTCAGCATTAGAAAGGGGCAAATCTTACGATTATACTTTAAATTTCTCAAATGGTAAAGAAATGCGAATATGTTTTTTCCAATACTGAGAGTGAAACTTTCCCTGAATATAATGAAGTTTTATTATCTCACCAACGAGACACTTCCCTTCTCCTTCTTCCTCCTTCACATTCTCCTTCTCTTCACTTCATTGTTGTCATCAGTTTAAGTGGAGATTATCTTGTTGGTGAATTGGAAGGTCTGTGATTCCTCCAAACTATACCAGGAAACAGATGACCTGAATGTTACTTTCATGGGGGATTTGTTTGGTGGCATAGCTTGGAGGAATCAGTAGCCCACCAATCTACCAACAAAAGAATCCACCATTAAATATTAAGTGTCTTCAAGACAGTTTTTAATCTTTCAATAATTTACCCACAGCTGATGACGACCATAAGGGGATAGTATACATCTGGTGCATTGGAGCGCCTCGACTCCTCCAAAGTATGTCAGAAAACAGGACTAAGTTAACAAATATAATGGTGGTTTGTTGCTGGGAATAGTTTGGAGGAATCACTACCTCCAATAATGTAAAGACTAAACCATCCCCTTAATTCTCCTCGGTATCTATATCTACCTTCACACCCTTCACCTCTGTCACTGAAATTTATCTTACATTATTTAACTCTCGCTATTCTCATCTCCGTCACTTCAAACTTTCATTCATACCCTTCCCTTCTGTCACCATCATCTTTCTCACTCTCACTTCTATTATTTTCTCTCCTCATTCTCATCTCCTTTAGCTCTCATACTCATCTATGTGCCTTTCCTCTGCCTCCTTTAATTAAATCCTCATCTCTCATCTTGACTTCTGTCCATCTTCATTTTCATTCCTTCAAACTCACATCCTCATCCTTACTCTTTTCATTAGTTCATTTTAATTTATTATTATTATTATTATACTGATTCTATCTTCCTTTGTATAGTACATATACATTAGCAAAGTCATCTCAAGCCACACTTGGTGGGAAATACCTTACTTAACTTAGCCCCAATAATAATCTGCTTACCCAACATTCATTAGCACCACAAATCCTCTTTGCCTTGGAGTGTAATTACACGTCTCCCAGATGATATTATTGTTATTGTGATCATAAACCTGTAATAGTGCAGCAGACAGTTTAATAATTAGTTCAAAACTTGTGGCCCCAGAAACACCACCACCACCAACACACCTGTCTGGACCATTACTTGTACTGCTGGCTACACAACATACCTTTGTATAGTTGGCCACACCAATTCTTACACAGGGAATATGGAGAGAGGTCATTATTGTGGAAGTACTGTAATGAATCATCTACAAAGTGACTCGGTGATTACAAAACAACAAACCTAATAATAATGTTGTATTATAGTTACAAAGTCGTACATGACCTATATGTTGTAAACTTTTGAAAACAACAGCTTGTGTAGGAATTCTTGTGGCCGATATTACATTCTTATTAATATTGAGTTCATTATATTTTCTGACCCCATTATTTGTCCTGCTTGCTTACTACTACTGCAGCTTGCCATCCCTTCGTACCTTTTAGGACCCATTGTACACACCATCAAACAACTATGGGTGCAGTTTTGGTGTGAAACATTCTAACACCTCTGACGATGATGGATACTGAGAAATGGTTTGTTTATTCCCGAGGCATCATGAGCCGTGTCCATCATTTACACAACCATCACACCCATCCTGCTCCATAGTTTATTATTATTATTTATATCGTTATTATTATATTTCCAGCACCTCTATAATTCCCTGCCGTTTAATGAAGTTCCTTTAAGGTTTAAATATCCATTTTGGGCGACTTAATAAAATAATCATATTCAAGTTCATACACACAAAAGAGGCGGGTCTTTCTCTCTTAAGGGTATAGTTACAGTGTTGGTAAATCTGGAGCAACTGATTCCTCCAAACTACAGCATTCCAAGCAACAGACCACCATTAGTTTTGTTAATCGGGTTCTGTTTCCTGGTATACTTTGGTGGAATCAAGGCGCTCTAATGAACCCAAAGTATACTATGCCCTTAATGTAGGGGAAAATGTCCTCTTTGAAAATTGATGAGGCCGGATGCAGAAGGTATGACAAGCATCAATGGACAGTGCTTGCCACGAGTCGGTTTCCCTCTTGTTCTCCATTATTAACCCCTAAGAACCGCAATCCCCCTACCGCTACTGGTGCGTGAACTGCAAAAACAGGGTGATTTTTAAAGTTTCGTTTAGGTAAATTTTGTTACTACAAATTTGTAGAGCTTGATTTTACACACCAGAATCTGTAAACTAAAGTTTCTTAGGTCTACTGGTTTGCGTACAGCAGCGCCATGAGTAATAAAGTAGTTACCCCTAAAAAAAACCTAAAAATTAGAAAACGTGAGCGAGCATATTTTCATTGCGTATATATGACAAGTGAACCATTCCCCTCTCACACCACTCACTGAAGGCCCAACCTAACCAGTGTTACCAATGAAGTGGCTAGATATACCCCAAGTAGTTTTTTTTCTGCAGGCTTTATATTACGTCAATCGGCTTCAAGGCCTAAATTCGCGGTGACGTGATATTTGGTCAATAGGCATTTAAGGGTTAACATGACAACAAGAATACTCTCCCCTTCTAACATTGTCACTACACCAATGGAAGAAGGCAACATCACCATTACTCTATAGGTTTGAAGGCATAATTTGAACAACATTATCATTTAGGTTTGGTTTGCCTCTGATAATTATTTGGGGTGAGTGAAAAACGAGTGTGATAATAGTATAATAATTAGGTAACAGGAGGGACACACTGGGCATGACGAGACGCACCACCATATATTGTACACTACTTCATTGACTGTACCGGAACTAAACTATATTGTATTTAACCCCTTAAGACCGATCAACCGACATGTCGGTGATAAAAAAATTAATGGTTCGCTTCGAAAAACCGATATGTCGACGTACCTATAAAAAACTGTAGCGAGTAGCTAGCGAGCTGGCGTTGGTAACGATGGAAGGCTAACGTCCTTGAGAAAAGGTTTGACTGTGGTAGTGGTGTCTGGCAACTGCGTATGCTGGTGGGTGGAGCCTAGACCTACCCCCACCAACAAGGACCCCATCTCACCACTACATGGTGTTTTCTTATGTTTCTCGTATCTCGCTGCTGTCTACTATACTCCAGGAGAGTCTAGACAGACAAAATTACACTGAAATACGTTTATTATCATTGAAAACCACTTAGACGCATTGTTTAGGTGTTTATTTACATGTTTAGAGCGTACGCAGAGCGTATGAGGTTTTCTTTCATGCGTTTCAGGGGATACCATTTTATTTATTTTCGGACTTTTATGCTCTGTCATACGCAAACGCGTACACCTAGGAGGCTCCCGTTTTTAGTTCCTGGTGCGTAAATTCAAGCTCTTTCATTCTGTAAGAAAAAAATTTGCCTACATGAAAGTTGAAAATTGACCCCCATAATATAATAAAATAAAAAAAAAGTCGGTCTCTAGGGGTTAACATATTCCAAATTTAGATATGTGAACAAAAAGTGGGAAGGCCAACCCAGTAGTCAATACAAATGATAGAATCGTCACTACACACAAAGTCTTGATAATTATAATATATTTTGTGAATGTGTATATAACTTGTGTGTGGATTTACATTAATTTGTCAATACGATATAATTATGTTTGAGTAGAGGAGGGAGGAAGAAGCGGAGAAGGAGGAGGCTGTGGTCATACGGTTAACACACACACACACACACACACACAGATAATGACCAAGCTAACACATACACACACACACAGATAATAACCAAGCTAACACACACACAAGTGTAAGCAGGTGATACATTGACCACACACACGAGTATAGGAGTTACACACACACACACACACACACACACACACGAGTGTAAGCAGGTGATACATTGACCACACACACACACGAGTATAGGAGTAACACACACACACACACACACACACACGAGTGTAAGCAGGTGATACATTGACCACACACACACGAGTATAGGAGTTGCATGTAGCAACACACACACCAAACAGACGTTAAAGTTAAAGTTAAAGTTGCAGGGTTTTAGTTCTGGTATCTATCTCTGATGAGATACTCTCCTGAACGTCAGCCAGGCAAGCCCAACTCCCCACCATGGTGCCCAGCCATGGCAGTAACCCCCCAGTAAACAGTTTTAAACTCTCGGGCCTGGGCGAGGCTCGAACTGCCGACCTCACGGATGCGAGGCAGGCGCGTTACCACTGTACTAGCCAGGGGCTAGTGTGGTGAGAGACGGCCTGTGGACAAAATGTATTGATGTACTTGTCGTATATTACTACCATATTTATGCTTAGGTAATCATGTTTTATCTTTGTACTTTCAATTATTTTACTCGACATAATTGTCTATATTCTAGTGTGACTTTGATCCCGCTTGTCACGGGTAACGCCTGTACTCGTGGAGTCGTCCAAGCTCAGCAACAGCTTCTCTCGGAAACTCCTGCTGGAAACTCTCACTTACTCTCTCCGGCTAGTATTACTTACTACGCCGATGTAGACCTCTGGTTTCAGCCAACTTACCGTTGCTCTGAACTACCACTCTAGTCTTCCTGGGGAACTAAGTTAGTTACTCAAGGTTTAGAGTAAACTCGTGGACTTGTCTCTATTTACTGAATATATTATGTATAGGTTACAGGTTATACAGACAACTCGTGTCTCTCTAATATAAGGTAGGAGGTGAACCTGTTGTAGCCAAGGCAGGGCTTGTAATGCGCCTTCTCTCTCTGGTAGTCCCCGCTCGTGGTATACACTGCAACACCCTTTCTCAGATGACAGGTTGTCGATGATGCTATTTACAATGCTAAGCTTACATATGAAATCTGGATAAGTTAGATATGAGTTTATATAAGAATAAAGTGAGTAAATATATATTGTCCCTTTCTCTACATACGAGATGACAATATGGAGTTGATTATAGTAGAGAGATTAACATATAGATAATTACAGAGTGAATCTAGCAATCAGTAGCTCAGCATGGAAGATTCCCTCACGCTGCTACTCAGCACTTTTCAAAGGATGTTGTGTCTAATGAAACTAGCTTGAACTGCTTTGGCCTAACGGTATGTTCCACCACCATAGGTGTATCATGTATCGCGAACGTGATCAATCGCGGATACACGCCTTAGGCCATTAAAGACAATGATTAATACTTACAAAATGCTGTGTTATTATCCCAATTAATATAATTTCATTGACATTATTTAAGACATTTAGCATTGCAGAAATCAATATTAATCATAGTAATCATGATACACAGTCATCATCTGTACACGATATAAAACAAAGTATCTCTTCCCTTATATTTTGGTTCTCTGTTTATTTTTAATGTATTCCATTCCACTCATAGAATTCTTCAGATCTAACCATTCTTAATTGTTTCTTATTTTTGTACATGAATTTGATAATTAGTATATTAGAATAGTGTTAGGGTGCATAGAAGAATATCTCAAGGTATAATGTTTGTTTTTACTATGTTTACACCGTGTTGAAAGTTGTTGTAATAAACTGGTATTTACATAGGAGTAAAATATTCAAAGTAATAATATAATTTCCTTTTTTGTTTCAGGTTAGTTTGTGATTATGAGAGTCCAGACTTTACGTAGGTGAGTGAGTACCATTTACTGTTTTCTGTGTTTGGTTATTTTTATTATATTCCATTAATTTATTTCAACCTCATATATTTTCATCATCAAAGCCCTTCAATCTCCACGGGAACTCAGGTTTATTCGGCTAATGAATGATATGCAATGTATTCTGCACCAAGCATCACAGTTCTAGCATTAAGGGGGTAATACACTTTTGGTACATTGGAGCGCCTTGATTGTCCTAAAGTATGCCAGGAAACAGATCTAAATCATCCTCTCTCATGTCAATATCTAACACAAACCTTTGTCCCATGTTACTCCATCCTACCAATACTGTCTAAACGTCATACTCTATATGTATTTATTGAGCAATCCTAAGTGATATTTTAACTGGCATGTGTCTCCTTTATCCATCCTTTCCTTCTTATTTCATAACATTAATCATATAATTCATTATTTATTTAATTCTTTCATTAATTAATTCTTTCAATCATTAATGTTTCATTCATTCATTCTTTCATTAATTTAATTCATGAATTTATTCTTTTATAAATTATTTCATCAATTCACTCTTTCATTTACTAATTAATTCATTTCTTAATCCTTTTTCATTAATTTTCCATTAATTTCATTATATGCATTGTTTACATGTGTGAGAAAGTGTGGATGGTATTTGATTATATTACGCATATATGTATGTGTGATACTGCATGATACACACACACACATACACACACATGACAAAGGAAAGTGGAAGAGCACTAAGGCAATGAAGAGAGAAACTGATGGGATATTACGTTAGAAAGTCTTGACTGTGTGTAAGAGTAACCTAACTAAGGAAAAGATTTAATATTGGTAAAGGAAAAAAGCGAGAGGAAACAAACAAGATTGTAACCTACTGTAAAACTGAATATGGACAGACTGAAAAAATCATAACAACATTAAAAAGTAAAGAAATACTGCGATAACATACACGAATTAATATAATAATTTTTTGAAGAAGAGCAAGACAAGGACAAACAACACCAAGGAAGATGAAAGGTGTTATGTATCCCAGTATTTGCAGTTACTTTGTACAAATGTGTAGCCTAATATTTCCCACGGTACTCGTGTGTTTGTTCGTGCGTGCGTTTCCCAGACAGACTGTCGCAAGGTCAAGGGAATACAAGGTCTGATCACGCGCAGCTTATGCGTGACGTCAGAGTAAGGAGAGAGAGAGAGAGAGAGAGAGAGAGAAAACGGGTATGGTAGACTACCTTAAGGGGCCCATATTAATTATGCTCTCCATATTTTTATTGTTATTGTTTTACTGCACAGTTCCCATTGACTCAACACTGCATACTTTATATGACTTTTAATGCAGTACCTTTACTGTGATTCAAATATAAAGCTATTAGATTTGTATTTTTCTACCACTTTATAAGTGCATCATTTATTTTATAAAACAAAAATTAAATTATGTAGGTTATTAATGTCGACCACTTTTCAAATTTAACACATTTATTGATTTCCATTTTATTTATATTAAACTACTTTAATGTAGTACAATATTTATTTTATCACATTGTATTGTTTTATTTCTTTTATTTCGCCATTATCAGCAAAACTATCAGTGTTATGTGTGATTATCACCACCATTTATCACTAATACAGAACACTATCATTACCAGCAGTATTATGATTTCTGATATTACTAATATTGTTTGTTTGCAACCTAATTACATATAATTATTTGAAATTTTCAGCAGGCAATGTACAGCTATATATTGCTAGGGCAACTTTTCATATGAGAGAGAGAGAGAGAGAGAGAGAGAGAGAGAGAGAGAGAGAGAGAGAGAGAGAGAGAGAGATGCCACATAGCGTCAATTATACATTTTTTTTTTTTAATTAGCATGCCAATTTCACATGTATGAATGTTGATAAATTATTAAGTGAACAATATTTTCACTACATGTATACAGTACATGAGGATGTCAGTTTATGATGATATATTTGGTAGAATAGTTATTCATACATTTCTTAACCCAAATTGATGGCAACACTTGATCTTTCCCCCTGAGCCAGATTAACTGACTCAGGCTGCTGCACCTTAACTTAGGCTGCACCCTTTGCATTTTCATATAGTTGGCTTGATTAATAGTATTTTTCATATATTCCTATTTTATGGCATAAAATTAAGGTAGTTAAAGAAAAATTTACTCCCAGTAGTTCCTGATATCCTAATTCACAGCTATCGCACCCACAATTCATGTGGTTGACTTTCATATCTTGATTTATAACAATTTTTAGTACTAATTTTTTGGCATACAATCAATATAAATTTATGCTTATTTATTTTCCAAGAATTTCGCATCATAAATTCCTAATATTTTCATACAGTTAGAGAATGTTTCTTAACGATACTATCTATCCTCGTCCACGGATAGAAGAATACTGAGGGCTTCAGCGACTTTGAGGCTATCCTGACTCCTGAGGCCTGCCCGTGACGTCATGCGCACATGAGGTGAAAAATGGTACAGACATGAGCAGACCTAGTATATTCCCTTGACCTTGGACTGTCGCCTCAAGGAGGATCCGCCTCGAGCCTTCCACCCCCCTTCCCTCTCCTATATCCTACCCCATCCAAGGGGGTGGGTAAACGTGTATATAAAGGGGGAGGAGCGTCTTTTAGGGCAGACATTAGTTGGTATCTGAAAGGTGAAACGCATTGATAAGCTGAGAGACAACGAAGCCGGTTTGATTCCTAGGTTTCTAGAGGTATTCTGTATATATATTATTCCTCCCATACATTCACACTTTCATTATTTTGTTCTATATTCATTCAAGCATAACAGTGTATTGTGATTATTATTATTATTGCCGTATGTATTACGTGTGTGTGGTTGAGTTTCATGTGTGATATTGATCTTGTCGTAGTTTAAAGTAATTATTCTATTAGTCTATTATTAAAGTAAGTCATCGTAGAGTAGTAATAACTTGTGATATTCATTTATTCGTTTCTTTAATGTATGTCGGGTATTCTATCGTATTCTGTTGTATACTAATTTCTTGTCACGTAGTTGATTAATTTTCATTAAATATTTTATTGTTAAGTTTTACACCAGTGTGTTTAACTTTCCCATTTACATAGAACTCTGGATATGTTCGGTTGTTAGAGGGTATTATTGATTTTCCGTAAGTAAGGTTAATCAAAAAGGGACTCTGTTTCCCTGTTGTAGTCTGTTGGAGTAACAGCAGATTATCTTCGTGTGTGGCCCTCTAGCGCATCCGTAACATAAATAATTGGCGACCTTCGCCAGGATACCCGATTTCATACTGTGAATTAATTAATTACTTTCAGGTATTATTGTGTGACTATTGTAACAGTGAATTTTTTTTCTTGTACCATATATTTTGTATTTCTTGTGTCGCAATGGCTGAGTGCGTTACAACCCCTCTTCACATTATTTCTCAGAGTGATGTCACTAATTTCTTGTCTTCAAAGCCTACTCGTGCTGAAGTAGAGAAGTTACAGAAGTCGGAATTATTGTTAGTGGCTTGTGAATTAGGTTTGGAGAGGGAAAGTGATAACGTATTTCCTTTGGTGAATGTCATTTGTAGTTATTTGTTTGGTACCTCAGAGTATGAATTTGTTGATAAATTAATGAATACCGAAACTGTCTCCGAGAGCGGATGGAATTCTCGTGACGATGTGAACGAGCGAACAGTTATTGAGGGTCATGGTTTTGTGGATAATGAACAAGCTAAGCGTGACCATGAATTCCGTATGTTGCAGCTTCAGTTGAGTAACAGAGAGGCTGAGCGTGAGAGAGAGCGAGAGGGTGAGGCTCGAAGGGAAGAGGCTCGAAAGGAAATAAAGTTGGCTAAAATTTCTTTGGAACGTCACAAGGTTGATAAAGGCGTACACGTGCCTTCTGCTCCCTCTGTTGTATCTCGTTCTGTCAACCCTACCAAGTTAGTACCTGTGTTTGAAGAAAACCAAGTAGCAGAATTCTTTAACAGGTTTGAGAAATTTGCAACTGGAAATAAATGGCCTAGGGATGAATGGTCTACGTACGCTCAAACTGTATTCACTGGTAAAGCTCTCAGGGCTTTTGACTCACTTTCATTTGATGAATCTCAAGATTATGAGTGTTTGAAAGATGCTGTTCTACGTTGTTACGAGTTGCGACCAGAAGCCTATCGGCAGAAGTTTCGTAATTGTAGGAAGCGACCGCATGAAACTCACTCTGAATTCTGTCATGTGTTGACAGAACAATTTAATGCTTGGATGAATAGTGAACGTGTGGGAAGTGATTATGATAAGTTGAAGGAGCTAGTTATACTTGAGAATTTTGTGGGCAAACTTGACACTGATTTGCAAATATTCCTGGCTGATAAACGTGTAAAAACAGTTTCAGAAGCTGCCATTTGTGCAGATGATTATTATCTTATTCGTAATCAGTTTAAACCCAAGGGTAAGGAAGTCCCCAAAGATACTCCTTCATCTACTTCGAATACCTCTCAGCAGTCAAAGAAATTTAGTAACTCCTCAAATTTCACTAATGTCTCACATAATAACAAAACCTCTAAACACACACACAACACACATAATTCTCCTAAAACCCAACGTCACCCATTTGTTTGTGTATACTGTGGGAAAACTGGTCATACTGTAGATAGGTGTTGGAAGAAAGCGGGTGTGGTCCGGCCGAACATGTTTCTTGCTATTGATACTCCTATTGTTACTGTTTCTGCAGAGTCCCAGAATATTTGTAAGTGCTCCTCTGTTAGTAATTTGTCCCCTACCCAGACTAGGAATGTCCCGGGAGGTGGAATTTGTGGTGACAATGATGTTGCCTTGGAGTGCCATGTTTCAGGAGGTGTGGTGCAGGCGGTGACGAGTGATGTTGCGCCTGGTGTGTGTTACGCCCCATACCTGTTTGATGGAGAAGTTCAGCTGGAAAGTGTGAAGTACCCAGCCCGTATCCTGCGAGACACTGGTTCATCTATTTCGTTATGGGTGAGACCAGACCATGTTGACGTTGGTAGTGATGATTTTGTGTTGATTAAGGGGGTCACTGGATCAATGACCGTGCCCTTGTTACAGTGTGTTGTGAAGTGTGATTTATTTTGTGGTCAGGCACGTGTTGGGGTTGTGGATAATTTGCCCGAGGATGGTGTGGATCTTATCCTTGGTAATGATTTGGTTAAAGGTGATAATGTGGATGTCCCTGTGTTAACCAAAGTACCTGTGCCTGAAAATGATATTGATACCGTAGATGTTGAGGTGTTCCCGGCGTGTGCCGTGACCAGGTCCATGTCTCGGGAGGAGGCGAGTCCTGCTGATGCTGATGATTCTGCCCCCATGCCACCTACTGACGTTGTGACTGGAGAGTGTGTTCCTCCAGACAACGAAGTTGTGCTAAGTGACACATTTATGGCAAACGTTGATGATTTGCCTGAGAATGAATGTGTTACTATTGATAATGTTGATGTGATTAAGCTGATTGAGTTGCAGGCTCATGATGAAGAGGTTCAAAAGTTAAAGAACCTGGCAGTAGATAGTGTTGAGGGTGAAAAGGGTACTTGTTTTTATGTTAAGAATAATGTTTTGTGGAGAAGATGGAGACCATCTCATGTCAATGTTGATGACGGAATGTGGGATTACCATCAGATTGTAGTTCCTAAAGTGTGTAGGCAAGAATTGTTGACTCTTGCTCATTCTAATGTTTTTGCAGGTCATTTGGGAGTAAGAAAGACTCGAGAGAGACTTTGTGCTGAGTTTTTATGGTCTACCATGGTGGCGGATGTGGCCCGGTTTGTGAAGTGTTGCCATACGTGCCAAGTGGTGGGTCAGCCAAACCAGCCCCCTCCAAAGTTGCCATTAATTCCTATTCCTGTCACTCAACCTCCATTTTCCAAACTCATTATTGACATTGTTGGCCCATTACCTCCCACTTCTACCGGATGCCAGTATTTGTTAACTATTATGGATCCTGTCACTAGGTATCCTGAGGCATTTCCACTTCGTACGATCAAGGCAAGGAATGTTAATGCCTTGATGGGATTTTTCACTAGGTTCGGGTTGCCTCATGAGATCAAGTCTGACAGGGGAAGTAATTTCTGTTCCAATGTTTTTCAGCAAGTGTTGGCAGAGTTGGGAGTTAGGCATGTGATGTCGAGTGCATACCATCCTACCGACGGAAGTCCCATCAGTTGTGTCACGTCAACATGTTGAAGCAGTACCATCGACCACCTGGTACTGTGGCAGCTGTGCAACATATCTCTGCCACTACTGTTCAAGATACTTGTGCTGAACCTGAGGAGGATGTCGTGTGTGACTTCCAAGACTGCAGTTGGTTGGAGAATGGTGAAGCCGAGTCAACGCTGCAGGCTAAGCTTGTACATCTTCCCCGTGACCAGGCGGTTCAGCTGACCACCCTGCTGTCATGTCACCAGGGCGTATTTGCCAGTGCGCCTGGGAGGACTGATTGGGTTTGGCATGATGTCAATGTGGGTGACGCTGTGCCTGTGAAGTTGCCACCGTACCGGATCAGTCCTCGTCACGTTGAGCTGCTGCATCAGGAGATCCTTTACATGTTGGACCACCAGCTTATTTTGCCATGTACCAGTGAATGGAGTTCCCCTGTGACCTTACAACCCAAGGAGGATGGAATGCCTTTTGGAATGAAGAATGCCCCAGCCACTTTCCAACGTCTGATGAACAGAGTTGTGAATGGACTAAATGGTTGTGTGGTGTATTTGGACGACGTAGTGATATACTCTGATACTTGGGAACAACATCTTCACGAACTTCAGAAGTTTATGTTAAGACTCTCCGAAGCTGGACTAGTGATTAACTTGAAAAAGTGTGAGTTCGTGCATGCCCAAGTACAGTATTTGGGTTATGTTGTTGGACGGGGTGTTGTTTGTCCACCAGATTCTAAAGTGGAGGCTATTAAAGACTTTCCCCGACCCAGTAACCGTCGTGAACTCCGTAGATTCCTTGGTTGTATAAGATACTATAGGAGGTTCTTGAAAAACTTTGCAACTGTTGTGGCCCCTCTCACTGAGTTGTTGAGGAAGGAACACAAGTTTGTGTGGAGCAATGATTGTGAACAGAGTTTCTTGAATGTCAAGGACATATTGATGAGTTATCCTGTTATGATGGCACCTAATTTTGAGAAATCTTTTGTTCTTGCTGCTGATGCCAGCAATGTAGGAGCTGGTGCTGTGTTACTGCAGGAGGATGATCAAGGGGTAGAGCATCCTGTTTGTTACTACAGTAAGAAGTTTAATAGTGTTCAAATGAATTATTCAGTAATTGAGAAGGAACTTCTAGCCCTGATCCTCGCCTTGCAGCATTTCTCTGTTTATGTCTCTGCATTTGGCCCCACCATCAAAGTGTATACTGATCACCATCCCCTTAAATATCTTAGTAGTTTGGGAACTAAGAACCAGCGACTGACTCGTTGGAGTTTGTTCTTGCAACAGTACAGTTTGGATGTGAGACATATAGGGGGGACCGACAATGTAATTGCCGATTGTCTATCTCGAAAATAGGCCGAGATTTTTCTTTTATTTTTGTGAACCACTCGCAAGAACGAATTTTTGGTTGGAAAATTCTTTCTTGGGTGTGGGCGTGTTATGTATCCCAGTATTTGCAGTTACGTTGTACAAATACAAATGTGTTGCCTAATATTTCCCACGGTACTCGTGTGTTTGTTCGTGCGTGCGTTTCCCAGACAGACTGTCGCCTCAAGGAGGATCCGCCTCGAGCCTTCCACCCTCCTTCCCTCTCCTATATCCTACCCCAACCCAGGGGGTGGGTAAAAGTGTATATAAAGGGGGAGGAGCGTCTTTTAGGGCAGACATTAGTTGGTATCTGAAAGGTGAAACAAATGTGATAAGCTGAGAGACAACGAAGCCGGTTTGATTCCTAGGTTTCTAGAGGTATTCTGTATATATATTATTCCTCCCATACATTCACACTTTCATTATTTTGTTCTATATTCATTCAAGCATAACAATGTATTGTGATTATTATTATTATTGCCGTATGTATTACGTGTGTGTGGTTGAGTTTCATGTGTGATATTGATCTTGTCGTAGTTTAAAGTAATTATTCTATTAGTCTATTATTAAAGTAAGTCATCGTAGAGTAGTAATAACTTGTGATATTCATTTATTCGTTTCTTTAATGTATGTCGGGTATTCTATCGTATTCTGTTGTATACTAATTTCTTGTCACGTAGTTGATTAATTTTCATTAAATATTTTATTGTTAAGTTTTACACCAGTGTGTTTAACTTTCCCATTTACATAGAACTCTGGATATGTTCGGTTGTTAGAGGGTATTATTGATTTTCCGTAAGTAAGGTTAATCAAAAAGGGACTCTGTTTCCCTGTTGTAGTCTGTTGGAGTAACAGCAGATTATCTTCGTGTGTGGCCCTCTAGCGCATCCGTAACAAAGGCTCGTCAAAAGAACCCACAAACCTTTTGTAATATTGACGTGAAAGCAATGGAGTAGAGTGTAAGTCAGACAACAAGAGTGATGGAAGGCAAGTAACGGCAGACTGACCAAGAGAAATGTAGGTAAAAGTAAGATCCTGCCGGAGTTCTCACCTGAGCCAAGTTTTGGTGATTTACTGCTGCAAACCTCATACCTCACACACACACATCACTGTACCACTTATGCATCATTATATACACACACACACACACACAAATCACTGTAACACACACACACACACACACACACACATCATTGTAACACACACATGTGCTAGCGAGGAGCGGATCACTTACACATGAAGTTCTGTTGTTGATGTTGTTGGCTGGCTGTTGTCTCTTCGGAGTATTTTTAGAATAGATTATATTATTATTATTATTATTATTATAATGTGGAGAGTTAGCAAGCCTTGTTCTTTGTTTAACAAGATTTTATTAACCCAAGTAGTAGTACAGATTCACAAAAGGCTTAAGTTAGACTTATAGCTAACTTTAAAGAGAGAGAGATAGCTATGAGATACCCTGTGCAGCGAATGGTTATCTCAAGCAGACTACCGTATTGGAGGTACAGTAGGAGCTCTCTGTGTGACTTGTGACGTCACTAATTGCTGATGAAGTTTGGTTCCCATGCTAGGGCTGTCTTGTCTCGGACCCGTTAATGTCTAGGTCAGCTACTTTGAGAGATCATGTGAGGTACTTGGTGTATGACTCACTACCCATGTAGGTATTACCGTATTACATGTAGGTATTATATGTAGTTAACCGGTACAATGCTCGGCCACAACCATCCTTCGCCCTCGAAGGAATATTATATACATAAATATTATTGGTAATACATGCAGTCTGTAGATAGTTTTATATTATTATTTCTACAGGGAATAAGGATTATAACATGTACAATATATATTTATTAAATACATCCTGTCTAAATGTGTAAGAATGTGTAATTAACCTATCATTCGTATCCTCATTACCTTTGGTCACTTGTCTCTGTTTTTCACGAGCAGATAATTGTCGGTACCTAGCATACACCTTCCGTATACACCAGCTGAAGACAATTGTACAAACAATTAAAGTGAGTGCAGGAATGATATGGAGAGGAAATACAACTTCTTTTGATAGATGCATAGGTAACAAATCATCTAGTGTGGAGGTAAACTTTGAGTCATTTAAGTATTTAAGAAACTTCACTTTGTCTGAAACAACAGTTATTTTATCTAAAGATATATTTACTACAAGGTTAAGAGACTAACTCCGTAGCAAGCGTTGACACAAATGCTTTATGGTGATGTGTTGGTAAGTTAAGGAAATCCTCATTTCTTATCTCACAATGGTCCGGGGTCATATATCCATCCACAAATGTTGGACTTTACCATTGCATATTAATGTCACACTGGTTCTCTTTTCAAAGTAATAATAATGGTTAGTTCCGAAGTGTTCATGGTAGAAAGTAGCATTACTGACAGGTGTGAAGGTACGGTAAGAAGTTGGGAGAGTGGATTTAGGGACAATGAATGAAAGTTCACATTTTGCTTTTTCTGCTAAGCTGAAAGTAAACATATAAACAGGACATACATATAGATGTAAGTATGATGTGAGACAGTCATCCAGTGAAGTTTTGTCTAAGGTATCAATTGCAGTGTAATCCTCTGATGCAACAATGTATTGAAGTTATTGATCAACAACCAACAGTGTAATATTTACTTTAATTGGGAAAGGACGTAATTCCCAAATATTAAATGACGTCTGCGATTTAAAAGGAATATTAATTAATATATTTGATTCAGTAAGGATCGACCCAATGATTGGATAATAATATTCCACGTCTGAAATAGTAAATATGGGAGTTAGCTTATAGTTATTTATGGCTATTTCGACTGCTGACAGCAACTGTCGTAGAGGTAACAACTTAGAATTTACTCTACCCAATCCAGCATCTACCAAGTCACTAATTATTACTTCATTTAACTCAGTAAGTTCCTGTACAGCTATCTCTATGACTGGAATGTACTCACTAATTAATTGGTCCTGTTCAATTTCTGGTATTATTCCAACTAATTTGTTTACTACCAAAGATAATTGGTTAGTTCTTTCAATTATTTCAGGGGTTTTCTGTTTTAGATTTTGAAGTGCCTCATAGGTTTGGATAACTATCCTATTCTGTTTCCCCAGGGCTATTGTTACTTATCCAAGTTTTTTACCTTAGGCAGTTACGTCATCTGCCATGGCTGTGCCAAACAGTTGTTTACTCAAAAGTCCCATGAAGTTAAAAAGACCACGACTCTGTCGACGGGCATGGGCAGATTGCCGAACTTCATGTGGTTCCTCTGGAAATGAAAGCTTCATATTGTTAATAATTTTTACTAACCTATTTACTCTGTTTGTCTGTAACTGTAGAGTCATTTTAATAGGTCTTGTATTATTGTAGAAGTATTTTAGAAGTGGGTTAGTAGTAACGTCAGATCTAGTGTTCATTTCCTCGTTGTTATCAAAATTATTTACTTGTGTGGTGACAGTTTCTATGTGTCGGTGTAATTCTGATACATGCTGTCCAAGGTTGTAAATTATTTCTGGCATATCTAGTAATCCGTGAATTTCCAGTTGTACCGTAACCAAATCTTCCACTATCAAGACCGTTCCTCTATGTTCCACCAAGGCACCTGGCTTTAGTGCTTCGGCCGGAACTGTGTTTTGTTGAGCCAGTGTAACAAGCGCTGTGCCCAGCAAAAACAGTAATAAAGTCTTGTTCCCCATCTGAAATAAATGTCATTAATTAGTTTTGTCTGTATATATTTGTTTGTGTGCTAGGTGTGTCATTTAAATTAATCTTTTTACACCTATCTACATGCACTATTTCTACTTTCCCTGTATTTATATCTTTGACCTTTATTTTATTTCCATGGGCTATATCTATTATTTCATATGGACCTACAAACTTTGGAGTGAGTTTTGACACTCTATCTGGGGCTTTTACCATGGTATTTTCCCCAACAGCAACATCTATTTTTACAGCTTGAGCATGTTGTTTAATCAACATCTCATGCCTACTACCATGTAAATGTTTCCGGACTTCCTTATGGATGCTATTAAACACCTGTAGTTGTTGTTGTTGTTGTTCCCCAGACTGTATGGCCGAGCAGTCCCGAGTCTGGTTGACCGAAGCCGTGCAGATGCTCGGACCCCCAAATGGGAGTCAGGGTGATAGTGAGATCTGTTTCTTCGAAGGCAGCAGACGAGGGGACTGCTGGCTCACGGGCATGTATCCCTGGGCCAGCATTCCCACCGTCTGTAGTCTTCCTTGTTATGCCACCCAATCGGGCGATCTCGTCGGCTACCCAGAAGGAATGAGAGATAGTAAGGAGACAGATAGAACAGGCCAGGGTGTGGTAGAGGATGCCAGATTCCTCATTTCTGGATAGAACCAGCCCTCACCAGTGTGTTGCTGAGTAGTTGAGATGTGTGCTGGGTAGTTTACATTAACACATCTTCCCTTTCCAGTGTGTGCAGGGTAGTTGAGAAGTGTGCTGGGAGATTTGCACCAACACATCTTCCCTCACCAGTGTGTGCTGGGTAGTTGAGAAGTGTGCTGGGTAGTTTTTACATCAACACATCTTCCTCTAGCCATCAACACGTCTTCCCCCAGCTTACAAGGTAGCATGTTATCCTTGCTCTTACAGCCAGGTACCTATTTACTGATAGGTGAACAGGGACATTGGGGGCTGGGAAAATTGTCCAACAATTCCACTGACCCAGGAATTAAACCCGGGGTCTCTCGCATGCCAGGCGAGTGTGCTAACCGCTATACCATCAGAACCCCCCGACACCTGTAGTTTTCTAATTGAGTAATCATCCATATTATATACTGGAGAAGAATTACAAGTAATTATGTCATATGGAAGTTGCTTTTCTGTTCAATATATGATATAATGCGGGGACTTACCCACGGATGAATTTATGGAACCTTTGATAGAGGCTGCTGTAAATGATATCCAGTCTTCCCATGATCCTTGCATAGGATTAGCTGTCGCAAGACATCTAGTATCTTACGATTTGCTCTTTCAGTAAGACCATTGCTAGCTGGATGATTTGCTGTTATAAAAGTCTGTTTTATATGATATTGATCACATATGTTACGTAACAAACTATTAGAAAATTCTTTACCATTGTCTGTTAGTATCACCTTAGGTGTAGTGTATGGGCAAAGTAAGTTTGTTACAAGCTTGTGTGCAACCTCTTCTGCTGTCTTTGTCTGCAAAGGAGTTATGACCTCATAACGTGAGAAATGGTCTACACATACAAGACAATATTTGGAGCCTTGATAACTCATTGGGAAGCTTAATATGTCTATACCAACTACATCCCATGGTTGTTCAGGTATTGGATAATTTAAAATAGGGGCTGGGCCCATGGTATTACCTTTATGAGCATGGCATGATTCACAATTCTTGATGTGTTTCTCCACATCTGTGAAGAAATGTTAGTTTGTTTATCAAGCTTCCTGAACAAAATGACATCTACCACCTCAAACTGTGTTAGTGGGATGGGTAATTCTGGTAGGTTACTCTCGTCACCTGAAACCAAAGCATAAATGACCCGTGACCAAAACTTGTCTTTCTTTTGTTCAGTTTTATCAAGTTCCACATTAAAGTCTACTTCACTACTAGTGGGAATGACAGCAGCAGCTGATACATTGTGAGATAAAACATTTGCAACTCTATTGAAATGCCTTGGAAGATATTTAATAGTAGGCTGAAATTCTGAGATAGTTAGATACCATCTAGCTAATTGTCCTGTCAATTTTTTACCATGAAAGAGACCACAAACAGGTTGATGATCTGTATATATGGTGATTGGATATCCCAGTATTATTTTCCTGAAGGTCTTTAAGGCCTTAAGTTAGTGACACTGTATTTCTTCTCTGCATCATTCACTACACGACTGGCATATGCACAAACCTTGCAACGACCCTCAGTGGTATGTTGCATAAGCACTGCGCGTCAGTACAGAGAGAAAGAGGGAGGTTATAGTTTGGATAACTTAAAATTGGAGCAGTTGTGAGCTTAATTAAGTTTTAACTGATCAAAGCTATCTTGCTCTGTCTGTGACCACTTAAATTCGATATTTATCTTTAGGAGTCTTGTTAGTGGGCTGGCGATTTTAGCAAAATTCATTATGAAGGACCGATAGTATGAACATAATCCAAGGAAACTCCTTATTTGCTTTACTGTTGTAGGTTGAGGGAATTTCCTTACTGCTTTAATCTTGGAATCCAAAGTGTGAATTCCTTTACTATTTACTTTATGACAGAAAAATTCTATTTCAGCTTTAAGGAATGTACATTTTGACAGTTTAACCTTTAATCCAACATCCTGCAGTCGTTGTAAGACTCTTTCTAGTTTTTGTAGGTGTGAATTTACATCAGGGCTGACAATAATTAAGTCATCTAAGTAAGCAACAACATCTTGGGTCATGTCACTGAAGATAGTATTTATCATCCTTTGGAAAGTTAGGGGTGCATTGGATAATCCAAAGGGCATTCTGACACATTGCCAATGACCATTAGGGGTGCTAAAAGCTGTAATAGGTTTGGATTGGTCATCTAATTCTACTTGCCAATAACCACTAATTAGGTCAAGACTACTAAAGACTCCGTTATTTTCCCCAATCTCCATGAGGATATCTTTAAGTACAGGTAATGGATACCTATCCTTGACAGTTTTCTCATTTATTTTCCTAAAATCAATAACAGGGCGGAAATCACCTGTTTTCTTAGTCACTAAATATAATGGGCTGTTATAAGGACTGTTTGAAGGCTCAATGATTCCTTCTGTAGACATGTCATCCACCATATTATTCATTACTCGTCTTTGACTATGAGGTAATCTGTAAGCTTTCACATATCCCTTTCAGCTCTGATTTTTTTTTTTCTTTTGGATGTTCTTCAAATTTATATGATAAGTTCCTACCATTGTATGGACCACGTAGAAAAAATGTCTTTTTTTGTCTTTGCATATTGCAAGAGTTATTGCATTTTTAAAATAGTCCCAAATTTTGGACGTTCGTATTATACTTCTGGTTTTTATAATTGTACGAATGAACAGTATGGGGGGACTCAAACTGCACAGTAACAAAAGTATAAATTTTATTATGTACCTGAAATATCTTTGATACATAATGGTAATAATCTTTGGCACAACATAAATTGCAATTACTTTTGGTATAATAGGTTTTGGCGCCCCTTCGGTCCCTCCTGGGTGTTGCGTCGCCGGTAGCACAGAGGTCCAGATGCATCCCAAAATAATTCTAATTCTTTGGTATAATAAATCTAAATATTAATAATGGTAAATTACATTTGCACAAAACAAATTTTACCTCTGGTAAAATAAATCAAATTGTTAATATTTGGTTAACATAATACAATATCAAATTATACCACCAGTACAGCACAATCAGCCTACAGTCATTTTGTTACAGTGTTATTAAGGCACATATGTGATGGGCAAAATACACGAGAGTAGAGTTAACATAAAGAATAGTGATTCATTCTGAGTACATACATTTTACTCAGGGCAAATGAAATAAACTGAAATACATGAGAGTAAAGATAACCTAAAGAATAGTTATTCATTTTTAGTACATTGTACTCAGGGAAAATGAAATAAACTGAAACAATTCCTATCAGCACACAAACAAAGGAACACTTTGCAGGTACTGCATGAAACCCTTGTTTTTTCACTGCAGCCTGGATACCTACATCTGTGCCTCTCAGAATACTTTGGCAAGCACTCTGGCATATGTAGTGCATGTTGTACACGCTGTGGGTAAGGTGGTATTGGGCGCATTCTCTTTCGTGGCTTATAATCATCTGAATCTGTGGAGCCCTCAGGTCCCTCAGCAGTTTGATAGCCAACATCACCACAAATTAAAGACTCTGCAACATTCAACTTGAACATCATACTTTCCATGAATTTAGTGTTGGTTGACTTGCAGTCCTTCCTGTATTCAAACCATCCATTGGTACAGGAGAGATCAAGGAGATGAAGCATGATTCTTACAGTAAACTTGACTGTACGTGATTTGTTGAGATAGTAGAATAGTACTTGGTCTGCAATATCAACACCACCCATGTTTCTGTTGTACTCTTCAATTACAAATGGCCTAGGTATTTGTACAGATTTCTTCTCTTTCTTGGACCATCGTTTACATTCAGACATTGGCTCTACACCATGTTCATTGGAGGCAATCAAAACTGATTTGTTGTCATACCATACTGTTACAGAATAAGCCTGGTCATCTCTAACCAGACCATCTGCACTTCCTCTACCAATTTGTTTGAGTTTTTTCTCAGAGTGAAGGGAGCACTGCTTTGGGACAAGGTTTTTCTTTAGAGTACCAGTTGCACCCATACCTAGAGAAGTCATTATTTCTAAAAGTCTGGGTGTTGTAAAGAATCTATCTAAGTAGAAATTAGTACCTTGTGGCACTGATTTTACAAATCTCAGTATCCCTGCTTCACCTATTGTCATGTTGTCCACATCTGGTAAACTTAACCCACTTCTTTCTACACTAGCAACTAGGTGATCTTTTCCCTGAAAAAATTCAAAGTCTAACACCAAACCATCCTTAGTAGCCACCACAAACATTTTCAGATCAATTGGATGGGGTTTTCTAGGTACATACATTTTCAGACTACTTTTCCCAAAAAATGGAATCATCATCTCGTCAACACAGACAGTGGGTGGTCTCTCTAACTCCAAACACCTACCCATCACAGAGTTCAGCAAAGGTCGAACCTTCCACACCTTATCTTGCTTCTTCAGGGCTGGAGATACTTTGCAATCATCAACCAACTTTAAATTGCTTCTGATCAGCTCAAATCTAGCCCTTGACATAGTCTCTACAATTAAATTAATTTTTGTCCTCTCTTGCCAGTACATGTTTAGCCTGGGAAATTGAAGGACAGACATCATAAAAGAAATTCCTACAAATCTTTTCATTTCCATAACAGTTAAAGCTAAATTTCTCCCTGTCCTGGACATGTATTTCTTCTGTGTTTCAAGAGTTAGTGCATCCCATACATCATCAGAAAGATATGCTAAAAAGTATTCTACAGGGGAAAGAACAGTTGGTTGCATTACAGCACTAGCACCAGCTACTGAAAACTCTCTATTAAAATTTTTGTTTCTAGTAAACAGATGAGGTCTAGTTGTTGCTGATCTCCTTGATCCTCTGCTGGTAGTGGGTTGAGGAGAATGGGATGTGCCTTGAGATGTGCCTTGAAGAGATGTGCTGGGAGACAAAAGGGATGTGTTGCTGGTGTCTATTGAAGATTCAATATCATCTACTTGGGTATCATCATCCGTGTCCTCCGTGTCATCTTCCGTTACCACCGCCTCGGGGAAGAGATCTTGTACCGGGCTTAGTGAAGGTTTAGGCCAGTCATCATCTTCAGACAGTTCACTCTCATCCCCAGACTGAGCCAATATCTCGAGGATTTGTCGATCATCTGCAATTTTAAAATCAATCAACACACTGTTATGCACAGGTTGGGTTAGATGTTAGTGATACAGAAAAATAAATACTGTACTGTATAATAATAACCTGTAAAATACCCTACTTTGCTTAGGAGCATACAGTACTGATGGTTAGTTTTAAAATAATGTACCTAAATCCAAGATGCATAATTAATTGCCTCTACAGGACAGCAGTTATTGTTAAATGACATGATGGGATTTAATTAAATACCCAAACTTGTCAACTTTTAAGTCCAATCTATAAAAAATATTATACCTTGCATAGGAGCACTTTTATTGTTTGTTTTAAAATAATTTACCTAAATAAAATAAATACATAATCAAATGTTCCTACAGGGCAACATTTATTGTTAAATGACATGATGGGATTTAATTAAATACCCTTACCTGTCAACCATTTAGTTCATATTAAATCTGTCATTATTACATCTTACTTATAACAAAATAGACATTTAAGTACAGTGCATCTGATATGCACTTAGCATGAAAAAACACTGTTTGTAAGCAGCAAAATCATAAATAACAAACAAATCTCAAGGTGCATCATGCCCCTGATGTCTCATTTTTGGGACACATTCTCTTCATTATTACATTATCTGTCATTATTACATCTTACTTATAATAAAATATACATTTATGTACATCTGATATGCACTTAGCATGAAAGAACACTGATTGTAAGCAACAAAATCATAAATAACATAAATAAATCTCAAGGTGCATCATGCCCCTGATGTCTCATTTTTGGAACACATTCTCTCCATGCTTCACCAGTCCATGTAAGCACACTTATTTCTAATATGAAGGTTCACATCACATGCTTATATATTCAGCTTCAATCCTATACCACTCATAGCATAGTATTTTCACTACAAACCCTGAGAAAATGGCAACTTACCCATTTTTTTCATGAAGGTGCACTTCACAACCAGTCCCACGTCTACTCGGTAACTTCAACGTGTCCACATGGTGTAAACAAACATTTTCTTTTGCTGAGTAAAAGCATTATGAACCATAGAAAACTAGTACATATTTTATTTTCTACTATTTTTTCATTATAGTACCAAATTTAGGACATTTTTATAGAGTTCAGAGCTGAAAGGGAATGATATGTGATGTTTAACTAGTGTTGTTTTTCCCAACCGCTCACCAGGTAAAGCAATAGCCGACCTGTGATTTGCTAATGTGTGTAAAAGTTGTGTGCGATGTGAAGGAAAATCATATACTTGTACATACTCATATAATTCATTAATGGTCTGCCTAAGTTGCAATTCATCAACAGTGTGTATGTTGGCTAAGGGAGGAGATTCTGTTTCCATCTGTATTGGGTTAAGAAACACAAGAAAGTCACCTATGTATGTACTGTACCTGGTTTTATTTTCACTGCCTGTTCAACCTTGTTAAAAATTAGAGCTTCAATGAAGTTTTCTTCTTGTACCAGAGAAAATATGGATTCCATATCGACATTATTTATTTTACAAGTTTCACTTAAGGATATGGTTTGATTTCCCACATAATTGTCACCTTTCACTTTCACCTTAATGATAGCAAACCCTATATTTGGTAAATTTACCGTACTTTTGACACCGACTGCCAGTCGAGTCTGTGAGTCACTGACTCTTGTACCCGAGCCCACAGCTGTGCACTGCTGACTCAGCGGTTGACATGGGTACACTTGACCCTGAAATGTTATTGACTGGATGAATATTGCAATGTCAAGGTTATGATCTGTCATTTCTTTTAAACCTATTAATCCATCAGTTGGCAACTGAAGTTTTCACAGATGTAGAAGGTGCATTTTAGTCTCTGACCATTTGGTGAAAGTGTAATAGGAAATTGGACCATTTCTTTAATGATTAATTTACTACCAGATAAGGCAGTTAAGTTTAAGTCTGATGGTTGAATAGACAATCGTTCCTGTGGGTTTTCCTTTAACACCTGTTTAAGTGTTACTTCAGATAGTAATGATACACAAGCTCCTGTATCAACAGCTAACTAGACAATTGTATTCCCAATGTTACAAGGAAGTAATAGTACATCAACTTCACCCAAGGCAGCAACAAGTATATTTATTGGTTTAGGCGTGATTAAATTGGCTTTTTATTTTTTTTTTTTGCACGTCTATTTTTGCACGTCTATTTTTGCACGTCTATTTTTACGTCTGTATTTGCACGTCTATTATTTATTTGGTCTCTTGCATTTAATGTGACTCTACATTCATCTGTGTTATGTGTCACACTATTATGAATAATGCAATACTTGTTTCCGGGCTTGTTGTCACTTTCACTTGCTACTTTATTGCTATTATCCTTACTTTTGGCTTTTGAGCGATTATTCTTATTAAAGTAACACTTATCTGGGTTGTGTCCATATTTTCTGCAGATTTTACAATAAGACTTTTTCTTCGAACTCTGAGGTGTGAAGTTTGTAGTGTGTTGTGTCTGTGAAGTGCTGTGGTGAGTGTCTGTGTCAGTGATCACGGCTACAGGTAGGGCTCTAGGTACATTAAGAGGTTCTTTTTGACTAACCTTAGCTGCATATTTGACCAATCTGTCATTTGGTTTATATTCTATTTTAGCAGCTTCAAGCCTGGATTCCTCTGTTAAAAGCAACACATACTGTATGTACTCAATGATCTGGTATACATTATCCGCTTTCATGTTACCTTGTGTGTTCAACCACTCTGACCCTTTTAAGAGTTGTTTAGCATCGCCAATGGTCGAACCTGCTAACGCTAGAACCATACTTGAATTAGCTGTTCCACAATTACTCATTGTCCTTCTAACCATTCTGTGTACCCATGCTAGTGGACCGCCAAACTGCCCCCCACCGAAAACATCTATGAGGTCTTCACAAAACTGTTTAAAATTATTTAAGTTATCTGGATCCGTGAAAGCAGTTGCAGTCAGTAATGTGCTAGCATTTGAGTCTGGTTTAATATGACCACGTACGAACCTTATTTTCCTTTTGTCATCTGTAATCCCTGCAGGAAGCATATTATCTTCACAAACCCTTAGAAATGTATGGATATTATAGTTAACCTCGTCCCCAGTGAATTCCTTCACTGTATGAGCTTGGGGAAGAACATTAATAGTAGCAGAAGTGTTAGTTGCCATTGTGTGTGATGATGTGTTAGTATGTAAAGCTGTTGAGTAAGTACGTCCTGATCTGGTTTTACTAGGTGAAATGTTAGAGGTAAAACTAGTAAGCAAATCAGTTAATGAAGTAGATCTAGTAAGAGGAGGAGTATTAGTTGTCACTCTGTCTTCTTTTATGTCTAAATCTAGTGCAAGAATATTTTTACTCAAGGGAGAACTTACACTTTCTACTGTACTCACACTTAAATTAGTGATTTCTGTTGAATCAACTAAGCTTTCATTACTTTCAAATATTGCTAAACTAATTTAAGCTTACGAAGCGAAAACAATGCGGTACCGTAGTTTTCTGCCATTCATTACCTGTCACTCTGCGTGAAGATTCACAAAGAACATTCCTTCTGGTTATATACGTGAAGATATGCACATATAGTACTCTAAATTATGAATACATAGAATTTGTAATGAGGAGATATTTGGTAATACATTTATATATTTATATATCCTAATGTAATGATGTTAGGATGTGTATGTATTTGTAAATATATGTACAGTCGGCGGCAAAAGTCCTGTCGCCTCACTAGCTTCACCGAGACGTGTTCATGGACTCGAGAAAATAATACGCACGTTTTCTAAACACAAAAATCTCGAGTCTTTGAACATCGCGTGCCTTAGTGAAGCAAGTGAGGCGACAGGACTTTTGCCGCCGACTGTACCTAAGCTACTGATCATGGATAGTTGAGTGGGCTTTGATAATTAGTTGGATAGTATTCCAGTAGTCGTGTGACGTCGTACCAGTTACCAAGCCAACGTCCTTTCCTGGATGTTAGCACTGTCAACTGAAGAATGTTGATATGTTGATTGAAGTACTGTGTAGCTGTAGTTTATTTGAGCTGCTTATATAGTCTCTCACTGTAGTTGAAGTTGAAGTATTCACCTCACTAGGCTATACTGTAGTGTAAGTATAGTAGTAGTGGTAGTACTGCTCGTGTGGTAGAGTAGTAGTATAGTGTGGTAGTGATGACGAGTGGTAGGATGACGCAACCAGTGTGTGGTAGCGCGGGACGATCAGCGAGGCTAGCTTGCTGTGCTGACTCGACTGTCCTCCTTCTATCACTCCTTCACTTCACTTCTTTACTTCTTCTCTTTTTACTTTTGTGTCTTTTCTTAGGTTATCACTTGCTATTAATTGTTTTGTTTCTCTCCTTTTTAAACCATATATGTTCGTATCACCACCGTTGTTTACCAAATATGTGCTAGTGGAGCGGTATCACTTACACACATCAGTTGTTGATGTTGTTGTTGTTGTTGTAACGTGGCAGGCTTTTGTCTCTTCGGAGTATATTTTTAGAATATGTTAGGTGATTATTATGGTATGGAGAGTTAGCACACCTTGTCTGTGTTTAACAAGATTTTATGAATAACCCAAGTGGTAGTACATTTTCACAAAAGGGTTAAGTTAGGCTTAGGAGCAAACTTTAAAGAGAAAGATGGCTATGAGACCCATGTGTAGCGATCGGGTATCTCTAGCATACATCTCTATAGGAGGGCACAAGAGGAGCTCTCTGTGTTGTCCCCCGTGACTTGTGACGTCACTTATTGCTGAGAACCCACCCAACGGGAACCGCCTTGACGTGGTGGGGGGGGCTTGCGTGTCTCTGAGACCTGGCTAGCTAGACTAGAGGGGGCTCCGGCCCCTGCTCTGCCCCGATTTCGGGGAGAGAGGGCTTCCCATGCTAGTAAGGTCGCCAGTGACAGACCAGACTAAATGGTTCCCATGCATTAGGCTGCCAGTACGGGCCAACAGCGCTGCCCTCCGGAGGGACTGCCCTCTAGGGGCCGTCCTATGTTGGATGGTTGGGTGTCTGGGCCGGGAGATGTTGGGGAAGGGGGTCTCAGCACCGTCGTGGGCAAACTTTCGAGCCATTGGGGCCCGCGGCGACCAGCGCTCGGTCCCCTCATCTGCTCCTGGGGCCAAAAACAACAAATCAATGATATATGGATACAGAAAAGCCCCAATCTCTTCCTCGAGCGGTGGTCGACCAGGCCCTCGAGACTTCACTCTCTGGTCGTGGTAATATGCAGAAAGCTGCAAATAAGAGTAGACCTAGCAGGTCGGGTGTTGTGTCGAAGAACCCTGTTAGCGATCTGGACACGTTAATGTTAACGGATGTACTTGCATCCTTTTCCTATGGCGCTATCCACTCCATTTTTAAGTGCTTTGGAGTAGTCCTTCGAATCCGAATCACATATGACAGTGATTGTAGGTCTAATCGGTGCTACATTACTTTCAATACAAATGCTGCTGCCAAAGCAGCATTTGAGGCAAAAGATTCTCTGACGGTGGGGGATACTCATTGTAAAGTTCAGATGATACGGTCCATCAATGTAGTTGACAGTGACAATGACTACTGCCCTAATATATTTGATGACACTGTGGAGCATGTCCCAAAGGAACGTCGGGTTCCTACACCCATTTGGTTTGTGGCTTACTACAGGGAGGGACGTGGTAACTTTATCCATGCTTCCCGGTATCTGGAGAAAGAAGTTGGATTATTACCAATGGGCCACAGAAAGAAATATGGTAAGGGCGTTTTAATCAGAGCCAAAGATCTTACACAGGCCATGATGCTCCTCAATCTCCCCTGTCCTTCTGATAGCATGTTTGAATCTATTAAACCACATCGAACATTTGATTATAGCAAGGGGCGTATATATAATGAGGACCTGTATGAATTATCAGAAGAGGACATTCTCGCTATGTGCCCAGACAGTGTCCAACGAGTAACGAAGATGAAAGGCAGTAAAAATATGATCATCCTCACTTTCTATGGCTCACATATCCCAGATCGCATTAACATTAACCCCACCTCAAGCCTTTTGTTGAGCGTCCCCTACAGCGTTTCTGTTGTTATGAGTTTGGTCATGGGAAGAGGAACTGCAACAACCGTTCCCGGTGTGGTAATTGTTCTGCTCTTGACTCACATCTTACTTCTGAGTGTCGGTCAGTGAGTTACTGCTTTTACTGCAGAGATGCTCACCCCTTGCGTTCTCGCCAATGTAAGATGTACCTACTTGAGCAGGATATCCTCCACTTGGCTAATACTCAATTCATTAGCATAGGTAGTGCCAGACGGCAACTCAACTTCAGGCGACAGAAGGATGGTGGTGTGAAGACATACGCCTCCTCCCTTCGCCCTAAATTGGTTGCAGCACCCTCTCAACCTTCTAAAGAGGCAGCTGCTTCTTGCTCTGGTGAGAACGTTTCTAAGGTTACTCTACATAATAGTTTCTCTGTCTTGGAAACTTTATCAGACACTCATTCTGGTGACCCTTCAACTGATGACAATTCTCAGACTTTAGCTAAAGGTGTCCATGTGGTAGAGGTTCACGCTGCAACACTCTCTCCAAAAAGGAAACTTAAGTCACCTAAACTGCCACAGAGACGCCTTCGTGGTTCCTCTGAGGCACTTGACTCTATAGATGTTCCACCTTGTGAGGCAACCATCTCTATGGACTCATCCATAGTTTCCTCTCAATTTCACCAGAAGCGTTCTCGTGGCTCTGATGAATCTCTTGATTCAACAGAAGTTCCTCCTCGCAAGCTTCCTTCGGGATCATCAGAGGGGCGTGAAGTTAATGTGGATGCAACGGATGTTGTGACTTCAAAAGATTCACTTTCTCTTCCGCTTGAGCAGCGGAGTGATTCTACCACCTGTATTATGGATGTTGAAGTATCTGCCTGTGTCAGTGATACCAATGCTGTACAGGACAGAACCAATGTAATTGTTTCAAAGAATATCCCATCTCATATACCTTCATCTTCTTCTAACATATCAGATGCTTCAGGGACTCGTCTACGGGTCCCAATTACTGCCCCAAGTACTACTCCTCGGGTTCACTCTTCTTCTAGTGGCCCAGGATTAGACAAATCTTATTGTTTGAATAAACTCTCAGGTCGAGGTGGTAGTGGGAAGTACCTCCGTGAGGCTTCCCCAAAATCAGTACTAAAGTAACACTATTCAAGGTCCTTCAGTGGAATTGCCGTGGCTTGCGTGCTTCTTGGGAGGAACTGCGCGTTCTTCTCTCTAGCTTCTTTCCTGCATGTGTTTCTCTCCAAGAGACAATGCTTGGGGACTACATTCCTGCCAGTCCTCCAGCATACTCAGCATTTTATTCCAATTCATTTGAAGGGCAGGGTCATCATGGTGACTCTGCCATCCTAGTTCGCCGAGATATTCCATGCACGAGCCTGGAGCTTGACACTCCGCTCCAGGCTGTTGCAGTTAAGGTTTTTATGGACCGCCCGTACACTGTGTGCAGTCTATACCTTCCTCCCAGTGTTACAGTTGAGAGGGGTGATCTCAACCATCTTGTACGGGACCTTCCATCTCTCTTTATTTTATTATGTGATTTTAATGGTCGTCATCCTCTGTGGGGTGACAGTTTGGTCAACCCCAGGGGTGTTTTATTGGCTTCTTTTATCGAGGATGAGGGAATAGGGGTTTTAAATACGGGAGATGTGACACATTTTAATAGCCCTACTGGGGCTTTTACCGCCATTGACATTTCCCTTTGCTCACCCAGTGCTCTGTTGGATTTTACTTGGAGAGTGTTGCCTGACTTATATGGCAGTGACCATTTCTCTATACTTTTTTAATGTAACAGGTACGAACCACAGTCTCGTCTTCCTAGGTGGAAATTAGAGAAGGCTGACTGGCAGTTTTTTGGAGAGCTAACTTCTTCGGTCTCTTCTGTAGCCGATTTCGGTAGCTCTGACGAGGCTGTAACATATTTCACTGATATGATCCACTCTGCAGCTTTCAACTCTATCCCTAGAACTTCTGGCTACTTTCCCAAACTTCCTGTCCCTTGGTGGTCACCAGTCTGCACCACTGCTGTGCGGGAGAAGCGCGCTGCTTTCTCTCGCCTTCGTCGCAATCGTGGGGACCCAACTCTTTTAGAGGACTTCCGACGGGCAAGGGCTCAGGCTAGATGAGTTTTAAAAGAGGCCCGACGTGCATCTTGGAAGGCCTATGTGTCTTCAATTAATACTAAAACTCCACTCACCCAAGTGTTCAGAAGAGTCCGTAAGATGGCGGGGAAGTTTTCTCCTAGTTCTACACCTGTACTTAAGGTCAATGGAATTAAGATCATGGATGGTTTGACAGTGGCCAATACCATGGCGGAGGCTTTTGCAAAGATCTCCAGCCGTGACTCTCGACCTCTGGCTGTCAGGCATGAGTTAAGAGCCAAGGAGTGTACTGTCCTGGATTTCTCAGGGAACGAAAATGAAAGTTATAACCATATACTCACCCTGAGAGACCTGCATTCTGCTCTCTCTCTCTCTGCGGCGACACTTCTCCTGGGCCAGACAACATCCCATATGCAATGTTACGACACTTGGGTGAAGAGGCGATCTCATTTCTTTTAGCTTTATATAACAGAATCTGGCTGGAGGGTGTCTTCCCTTCTGGGTGGAGGGTTGCTACCATCCTTCCTTTTCTCAAGCCGGGCAAGGACTCTGGTGTTGCCCACAATTATCGACCAATTGCCTTGACCTCCTGTCTCTGTAAACTATTTGAAAAGATGGTGAATGTCAGACTGGTATACTTCTTGGAACGGGGTGATTTTCTGTCTCCGTCCCAGTCTGGCTTTCGTAAACACCGTTCCACTACAGATGCTCTTGTCAGGTTGGAAGCTGCTGCATGTGAGGCCTTTGCACGACATCAACACCTTCTCTGTGTATTCTTTGATTTAGAGAAAGCCTATGACACTACATGGCAATATGGCATCCTGCAGCAACTCCATTTATATGGCCTGCGGGGTCGCCTTCCACGTTTTCTTAAGGAGTTTCTCAGTGGTTGCAGTTTTTCTGTGAGGGTTGGTACAACCCACTCAGCATCTGTTGCACAGGAGGAGGGCGTCCCCCAGGGAAGCGTCCTCAGTGTCACATTGTTTGCAGTAGCAATTAATGCCATTGCATCATCCCTTCCAGACAGTATAGCTAATTCGATGTACGTTGACGACCTAGCAGTCTGGTTTGCTGCTTCCTGTATGTCAGTGGCGGAGCGGCGCATGCAGCTTGCCCTTGACAGGGTGTCACGTTGGACTGGTTCTCATAGGTTTCGATTTTCTTCTTCCAAGACAGTTGCTATGCACTTCTGCCGCATCCGAGGCGTCCACCCGGATCCGGACTTATTCATGTATGGTCATCGGATACAATGTGTCGAGGAGACTCGCTTTTTGGGTCTCCTTTTTGACAAACGTTTGACTTGGGTTCCCCACTTATGTACACTTAAGGTCTCTTGCCTCAAGGCTCTTAACCTGTTGAGGGTCCTGAGCCATACATCCTGGGGGGCTGATCGGGCCACCCTCCTCTGTCTATACCATGTTCTTATTAGGTCAAAACTCGACTATGGGTGTGAGGTGTACTCTTCTGCCACCGATGCCCGTCTCAGAGTTTTAGACCCGGTTCATCATCCTGGAGTACGTCTGGCGACCGGAGCCTTCAGGTGGTCCCCAATCCCCAGTCTCCTGGTGGACGCTAATGAGCCACCTCTCGATCTCCGTCGCCAGTCCTTGATGGTTCGTTGTTGGCATCGATTACATCGACTTCCTGACTCCCTACCTTGCTTGGCGGTGTCATCTGATATCATGTCTCAGTACTACCTTTTACATTCTCGTGCACCATGGCCCTTTGGCTTCCGGGTCAGGAAGGCTATGGAGGAGATGGGCATAGATGACTTCCAGATTTGTCCTGTGAGGGTTCCCAGGGTGGCTCCATGGCTTCTTCCAGAGGTTTTCCCCTGCACCTGCTTTACAGACAAGAAGAAATCTCTTCCTCCTCCAGTGGCTCGTTCCCTCTTTTTAGAACATGCCTTCACTCACAGGGAGTCCCTCCCTGTGTACACTGATGGGTCAAAGTCTGATGCTGGAGTTGGCTTTGGAGTTGTCTTTCCTGACTTTTGCCGTGGAGGCAGGCTCCCTTCTGTCATGTCCATTTTTACTGCTGAGCTCTCGGCCATTTTATATGCCCTCCAAGTGATTTTTACTCTCCCTCAGCCTTTGTTTACTATTTTTAGCGATTCCTGTAGTGCCTTGCAGGCCTTGTGCAATTTTAACTCTTCCCATCCCCTGGTGTTGGCCATTCTTGAGTGGCTTGTCCTCTTGGGTCGTCGTGGCTGCAAAGTCACTTTTTGTTGGGTCCCGGCCCATGTGGGTGTTGATGGGAATGAGCGGGCTGACGCCCTGGCTAAGGCTGTGGTCTCCAATTCCCGGCCTCCTGCCAGGCGTCATCCTATTCCTGCAGTGGACCTTCGACCCTACATAGATGCTACCGTTCGTTCCTGCTGGCAGGACAGATGGGACGCCGTCGGGGCTAACAAGCTCCGCGACATCGGCCAGCGCCTTGGTTTGTGGAGCTACAGTGGCCTGTCCCGCCGGTGGGAGACGGCTCTTGTCCATCTCCGCATTGGCCACACATTATTGACTCATGGCTTTTTAATGGAGAGGGCTCACCCTCCCTACTGTGATGATTATCTTGTCTCTTTGACAGTACGGCATCTTATTGTCGAGTGTCCCAGCCTTGGGGACCTTCGACGTGGGTTTTATGCATGCTGCTTCTCCCTTTCGAGGTAGTGAAAATTATTTAATCTTTGTACATATTTTCTTAATGATGTAGATGACCTTTTTATGTTGGGAGGTCAATAAATAAATCAAATAAAATTATTGCCTAGGAAGCTTGGTTCCCATGGACCCGTTTATGTCAGTTCAGCTAGTTTGAGCGATCATGTGAGGGTACATGGTGTATGATTCACTACCTATGTTGGTATTACATGTAGGTATTATATGTAGGTATTATATGTAGTTATAACCGGTACATCTCTACCCATTTATCTAATAATAATAATAATAATGTCTGGATTTTGGATGAATCTCCAACCCGACAGTAACGTGTACATATTTATGTATATATATTTATGATGTATATATATTATATGTAACGTGTGTAAATAGATATTTGCCTATGGGCGTTCGAACACACATAGACCTGTCTCAGTATGTGCAGCTTCGAACGCCACCAGTTGAGCTGGGTGGTGTATACCCACCACGCAGTCAGGCGTACAGTAACCACCACGAACAACACACTCCTTCAGTCCGATCAGCCAACAATTCAAATATCAACATTTTAGTCTTCACCAAGCTACATCGCCATCATCCAGCCACATCAGTCACATAAGTACACTTATAGCATATTTTGGGGCCTCATATATGTCTATTTAGTGTGCTTATTTTTCATCTCCACCATAACATCGAAGGTAAATTCTTCCATCACAACTATCCCATCTTAACGTAATATACAGTCCACTAAATATAAAGTAAAAATCATGTAAATTTGGGATATATGGTCCTTCGAACCGGATATGGTTGTTTTTTCACGTTTGTTATTAAATTGTAATTATTAGGTATTTTTCATTTAAAATCAGCCGGCTTCATTTCATCTCACCGACGCCATTTACATTACGGCAGTCACCAGGTGCGGCGGTAATTCTCGCTCCTGGCCTGTCTTCATTCCTTCATTTATTTTATTCTCATTTCCTCATTTTGTTATTTTATGGCCACTGAAACAGGTCGACATACTGAGACATAGATGTGTGTCCGAGTTTTATGTGGATCGTCCAGGTTTGGGTCACACGAGGCTAGGGAACGAGAGAATA
The DNA here is from genome assembly GCA_033782935.1 of Petrolisthes cinctipes. Taxonomy (NCBI): domain Eukaryota; kingdom Metazoa; phylum Arthropoda; class Malacostraca; order Decapoda; family Porcellanidae; genus Petrolisthes; species Petrolisthes cinctipes. Next base: position 105,067 of record JAWQEG010001115.1, on the reverse strand, counting down.
GCCCGGGACCACCTGGAGAGACGACCCACCTTGGCCATTAGAGTAACAGCAATAAAATTAGTAAAGTAACATGGGGAAATGATTAAATAGATAGAAATTTATGAAGGGAGGGCAAAATTTAAAGTAACTCGGGGATATTTATCAAGTAATTTTCTTTTAATAATTTAATATTTTTTGATAAATAAATTTTAAAGTCACGATGGATACAACAGCCATAAGGAGAATAAGGGCAGGTTTTAAAGGAAGCATAAATAAGCTTATTCGAGAGGTCCTAGCTTCAATTGATACTGTTGCCTGTAGCAGGATTCAAGGCGCAGTAAATACCATCAAAGAGAAAATGAATGTAATTAAGGGATACGATGAGCAGCTATATTCCTCAATTAAAGATGATGATGAATTAACATCCGAGATAGAAGCAGATACGAAATACTGCATGGATGTGAATTCGGTATTAATTGATCTTGAAATGGCCATGAGTAGAAGATCCAACAATGGTGAAGCCAAGGCGTTCAAATTGCCTAAGTTAACACTCCCGACCTTCGATGGCAATCCATTAAATTGGACAGGGTTTTGGGATATATTTAAGTGCTCCGTGCATAATAACGATGAGCTCACCGCGGTGCAAAAGTTCACGTACTTGAAAGGACAACTGTTGGATGATGCAAAACAATTGGTAGATGGGTTTAAATTAGAAGATAGTAGTTACGCCACATCTATAGAATTGCTGGAAAAAACTTATGGTCAGAAAGATAAGATCAAAGCAGCCTTGATTAACAATTTGCTAGAGTTAAAACCGCCTAATTATCAGATTGATGAATTAAAATCCTTCTATGCATCCTTCGAAAGTAACCTTAGGGCTATGAGTGCAATAAATATTAAGATGGAAGAAATTTGCACGGTGGTACTAATGAATAAGGTGCCGTCGCCTCTAAAGGAGATAGTAAAGAGAGGAATAAAGGATAATAGTTTGGATTTGGAAGACTTTATAGCAAAGTATCAGTCAGAAGTTTTTAATATGGATGAAGTATCATGTATCCAAGTGGAGAGACCCCTTGTTACGGCAAGTTTTAATGTACAAAATAGAGATGAAGAGAAGAATAGGACTAAGAGATTCAATTGTAAATTATGTTCTAGTCCTAAACATATTTGGTATAAATGTAGCAAGTATAGAAAGAATATTCAAAAGGTGAAACGAGCACAAAGTCTTAAACTATGTAAAGGATGTTTATCAGCAGAACACGGTACGAATAGTTGCATTAATCCAAACGTAAAAACATGCAAGTTCTGCGATGAAAAGCATTATTATTCCTTGTGCTTACAAGAAAGGAAGAGTGAACAACCGACAAGCTGTGCAACTGAATCTCAAAGTAATAATCAGAGAACACAGGCTCTGACAGTTTCAGTGAATAAGCAGACGACCATACTCCCAACTATACAGCTACCGGTAAAGAAACGGGATCAGTGCTCACAAAGATCGTTTGTACTAAGGTCTATGTTGCCTTGTATACAATATCAGAGTGAGGGATGGGAAGAGCTGCGACTTCAAGGATTCACCAAAGTAAATGAACCCAAGAAGTATGAAGTCGTAACTATCTTCTATAGATACCACAATAAAACTTACCCACTGACTGCGGTCGTAGTGGATAGTTTGCCAAATCACGCAGCTACGACAGAATTAAAGGCTAGACTCCTAGGATTGCAAAGAAAGGGAGTTAAATTAGCAGATTCATTAGCTATTGAAACAGGGAAGATTCAAATATTGATAGGTGCAGATGTATACTATGACATAGTGCATCCGGGGTATGTAAGAGAAGGAAGCTTGATCCTTTTACCCACGATATGCGGATATGCTGTAAGCGGTACCTACTCTGTTAAAAACAATAGCGCAACGGTTGAAGTAGTCACAATTCTGAAGATAGCGGTTAATCCCACGGATGTTAATCCTGTGAACGATAAAATACCATGCAAGAATGACCTAGATTGTTTGTGGGATTTAGATAATGTTGGTATAGTCTCGAAAGAATTAGACCTAGCATCAAAGAGGATTATGCAGAACTACACAGAAACTGTAGAGTATGATGAAAACGCGAGACAATACAAGGTAGAATTGCCTTGGAATACAAACAAACCTTTGTTGCCATCAAATTTTGGTTTAGCATTAGGTAGATTAAGAGGGATGCAACGAAAATTTGCTGGGAATCCTAACCTTTTAAAGATCTATCAGAAAGTAATAACTGATCAAGAAAAGCGAGAATTTATTGAGGTAGTAAAAGGTGAAGACCGAAAAAAGGAAACAGGAGTACATTATCTATCTCATCATGGGGTTAATAAGGATAGTGTTACAACACCCTTACGTATAGTATTTGATTGCTCCGCGAAAACATCAGGAAATCTAAGTTTTAATGATTGCTTAGAGACAGGTCCCTCACTAGTTCCAGATCTCGTTATGGTTTTGTTGCGATTTAGATGTAATAAATTCTCATGGGTCAGTGATATAGAGAAAGCATTTCTGATGGTTCAATTGAATGAAAAGGGTAGGGATGTAACCAGGTTTTTATGGCCAAAATTTCCAGAAGATTTGAACTCACCATATAAGATGTATTGTTTTAAAGTAGTATTGTTTGGTGCAACATGTTCACAATTCCTTCTTAATGCTACCATACTTCATCATATGTCTTCCATCGCGTTAGATCCAGAACAAAGAAAAGAAATATTAGATGGATTGTACATAGATAATTTGCAAGGTACTAGTAATTCCGAAATTGCTTTAGTGAAAAAACATAAAATAGTGCAACAAGTGTTTGATGAGGCACATTTACCCTTAAGAGAATGGTCAACGAATAGTCCTTTGTTAAGAAAAACCCTAGAGGAAGAGGGCGTTGCCGCTACTCAACAAGAAATAGTTAAAACCTTAGGGTTGAGATGGCAAACCTCAACGGATTATCTCACGTTCTCAAATAAACCTCAATCATGCATAATAACAACAAAGAGGCAATGCCTGAGTGTAACATCACAATTGTATGATCTCTTAGGTATGTTGTTACCAGTAAGCATTAGAGCTAGGCTAGCTTTACAAGGCTTATGGAGATTTAAGGTTGAGTATGACCAGGTCATCCCTGCTGAACTACGACAAATTTGGCAATCGATAGTAAATGATCTTGTAGAATGTAGGAATATAAAGTTCCCAAGGCAAGTAACAGATTGTCAAGATGTGAAGCTACACGCCTTTAGCAATGCGAGTACTGTCGCATATGGTACAGCACTCTATATAAGTGGAAATGAAAGTAAGTTGCTTATTGCTAAAGGTAAGGTAGCGCCATAAAACCTGTTACAGTGCCAAAATTGGAATTGACAGCAATTTTGCTAGCAGCTAGATTGGTGAATTTTGTCTGTGATGCATATCAGGGAGTCCTTAATATTACTGATATATATCTATGGAGTAATAGTCAGGTGGCCCTTCACTGGTTGCATAATAGAAAGACCAAACCATTATATGTCACTCATAGAGTAGATGAAATTCATTCATTAGTTCCATGTGCAAAAATACGATATGTATCAACATCTGAAAATCCAAGTGAAATGATGACTAGAGGAATAGATGTGAAACACCTAATTGGATCTTCTCTTTGGTGACAGGGTCCTCAATGGCTCAATACACCAGAAAATTGGCCAGAGGAGAAACAATTTGGCGAAACAATTGTAATTGAACCAACAATTGCAGCTCTAGTTAGGATAGATCACAAGGAAAAACTACATGTGGAATGGAGTAGATACGGTAGCTACGATAAAATCATAAGAATCATAGCATGGTTGATTCGATATATAAAGAACCTAAGTAGGAAGGTACAGGGTTCGGCGGTACTCCTCGATCCTGTCCTAACTCTAACAGAAATAAAACTAGCGGAATGGAAAGCACTGAGATTAATACAGGTTGAAAGTTTTCAGAAAGAATTTGATATACTAGAAGGGGGTAATGAATCAAGGGAAGCAACCAATCTGATGAAGCAATTGGGTATATATTTGGAGAAAGACCAACTCAAATGTAGAGGTCGAATACAAATGGCCAATCTAAGGGACTCCACAAAACATCCGATATTACTACCTAATGCTCATACAGTAACGGATCTGTTAATTAAAAAATATCATATCATGTCTAAACATTTTGGCGTAAATTATGTCGTTGCCTTCCTTAGACAGCGATATTGGATTCCAAAAATGAGACAGACGGTAAAGTTAATCCATAACAAATGCGTCATATGTAAGAGAATACAAGGAAAACATTATCCAGCCGTGAACACACCGCCCCTTCCTGATTTTAGAGTACAAAGAACAGATCCCTTTCAGATCACGGGTGTGGATTACACTGGAGCCATGTATGTCCGAACACGCAATAACATCGCGGATAAAATATACGTTGTCCTGTTTACTTGTGCAGTAACAAGAGCGATTCATTTAGAAATAGTTGATAATTTGAGTAGTGACAGTTTTATGCATGCATTCCGTAGATTCACTAGTAAACAAGGTTTCCCTAGACTAATGTTAAGCGACAACGCTACGACCTTTGTGGAAACAGCAAATTACCTTAAGATTCTGAATGATGATCCTCAATTAACATCTACATTGAAGGGATATGGATGCGAATGGCGATTCATACCTGCCCGTGCACCGTGGTTCGGCGCAATATGGGAAAGAGTCATCGGAACGGTTAAAGCTTGCGTGAAAAAGGTATTAGGCAGAGCGTTAGTTTCCCGAGAAGAATTGGTTTCCATCCTGAGTGAAGTAGAAGCTACGGTAAATGATAGACCTTTAACGTATGTCTCGGGAGACTTAGATGACCTGGAACCTTTGACACCTTCCATGTTGTGTCGATGGCGTCGCCTTAAAGAATTCCCTAAAGAAATAATTGAGGATGAAAGTAAGGATCCCACATATAGGTCGGAGCAGTCCATGCGTTTAAGGATGGCCTATGTAAATAAATTATCCGAAAATTTATGGAAACGTTGGTCGCACGAGTATTTAACAGCGCTATAGGATACGTATAGAAATATGCACAAGAATAACGTTAAGGTATGGCCGCAATTGGGGGATATAGTGCTCATCCACAATGAAAGTCCTAGGACGATGTGGAAAATGGGAAAGGTAACTAAATTATATCCGGGTCCAGATGGTAATATAAGAATTGTACAGTTAAAGACTAGTGCAGGGGAGACAACACGTCCGATTGTAAAGTTGTATCCAATCGAACAGTCTCTCGAAGTGGTCTCGAGTGGTGCTGGGCTACCTCCCAGTCCGGTCTCCTCTGCACAGAGCGATACCGGCGGTTATCCTCGTATCCCTCGTCAGGCAGCCTTAGCCTCGTCCCAGAATTGGCGGGTACGGATCAGGGATGGTTTATTGTAGTTCCCTGTCCGTTGTAAATATTCCTTATTTTTGGTGGGGGGAATATGTCGGGATTTTGGATAAATCTCCAACCCGACAGTAAAGTGTACATATTTATGTATATATATTTATGATGTATATATATTATATGTAACGTGTGTAAATAGATATTTGCCTATGGGCGTTCGAACACACATAGACGTGTCTCAGTATGTGCAGCTTCGAACGCCACCAGTTGAGCTGGGTGGTGTATACCCACCACGCAGTCAGTCGTACAGTAACCACCACGAACAACACACTCCTTCAGTCCGATCAGCCAACAATTCAAATATCAACATTTTAGTCTTCACCAAGCTACATCGCCATCATCCAGCCACATCAGTCACATAAGTACACTTATAGCATATTTTGGGGCCTCATATATGTCTATTTAGTGTGCTTATCATTCATCTCCACCATAACATCGAAGGTAAATTCTTCCATCACAACTATCCCATCTTAACGTAATATACAGTCCACTAAATATAAAGTAAAAATCATGTAAATTTGGGATAAATAATATTCGACAGGTTTTTTTTGAACTCGTCTAAATAGCTAACAGCACAATCATTCAACAGCTATTCCTCACGTAAGTAGTATTCGCCCCATCCACCAATCACAATTAATCTATAAGATATGATGCACGACCTTGTAGGTAAAAGGGATCTCAGAGGTCGAATAAAATGGTTTCGTTGAAGCCATAGTAAAATATTTATCAGTGTCAAAAATCAAATGAACTTGTTAAGGAAAGCATTTTATAACAAATGTCACTTAACCCCCTAAGCCTGGTAGATGCACATAGTATATTACTATGGCTGTTGCCAGACAAGTCTACTCTGGCTAACGTTAGACTACTTTACTTTTCACAGGGAGATCCCTTGTGGCTGATTGTTTTCTCTAAGTGTAAACAGTTGGAAAACTAATCCATATAAGATGTAACTGACAGATAGTAATGTAATCATAACATATAATGTGATACATTATGAAATAAGTGAATGCTACTGTATTATCTTCTTAACAGTGAGGAATCTCATCAATATATGTAATTATTAATGAGCAATATCTATTTAACATAAAATCCTTACATCAAGGTAAAATATAAAGCGAAACATACTTGTAAAAAAATAAAAAATAAAAATATAAAAAAGTCACATTGCAAACATTGTCATTAAAAAGTGTGAAGACAGATGTTATTTGAGCCCCGTCCACACAGGCAGAGTCTGTCTACCTCAGACACCAGACTGAAGCAAGTCAGAGGCGACCAAGCTAGCAGTGAACAGGGAAAACCCTCTGTGATAAACAGTGTCTGCCCGTGTGGACAGGACCTACTTTCCGATTACATTGGGTAGTATGACATAGTGTCTGAGTCCGTGAATAAAACCTTGAGTCGCTTGTAAAGAATCTCCGGATATATAAATGGTATACAAATTATATAGGACACAGATAATTGGAAATGAGCACTTGCTTGGTGGATTTCCACGATTAGAATAATATTTATATAATTAATAACCTTATGACATGCAGTGTGATAATTTTGTCTGCGTATCTTTCATTTTCTCACTGATAACTTATCCTCTCGCCCCTATATGAGCTACATTGTAATGTATGAAGTTCCTAAATACAAATTTTTGTTTTAACTTTGTCAATCATAATGATTTATTCTTTGTGCGCTTGCATGAATATTGTCACTCATCACACTTCAGCTGCAATTTGGGACCTAATGTGTAATCGGTAATTAAGCAAACTAGCGACAGTTCAACAATAGACGTAAAATCATCCAAAATAACCATATATTAAAGTTCCTACATAAACACGGAAACTGTATTTTTTTTATTGACAGCGTGAAATATGCTTGACTGCATTACACGTCAAGAATACATATTCCTACTTTAACGATGAGTGCATGATAAATTACATGACTATTTGTAAATAACAAAACTGTAGCGATATTACTCCAGAAAACTGAGCGTAAATTGTCACTTAGTCAAAGTAAATTTAGCAGTTAAAGTAATGTCAAAAAAATATATATTCTCACTCTCTCTCTTCGTTTTCTCCTCTCCCTTACACGTTCTATATCATGATCCCTCTCTGCCTCCCACATTATAACGATCTCCCTCACCCACACCCATGCTAAATGTGTGCTTCTCGCCACCTAACACCATATATACTTTTCATTGGTTGCAGTAGGGTGTTCATAATAATATGGTAATTAGCCGTATGTCAAATAACATACAGAACCATACTATTCACATCTACTTATCGGGTTTACAGCAAGGCGAAGATAGAGGAAGTGAAGTGGTTCACTGTGAAGATATCCTTTTGCCACTTTGTAGGAATCATACCAGCCACTATTGTATCAGTGGTAATTGTGTCTAGTGGTAATTAATATTATGTAATGTTTACACGGTTATTACAGCCTTTATTAAGGAACCAACATAATATTACAATATATAATTTTGAAACTTGAGGAAATTATATTGTGGCAACACCGGGTTATATATTTGTTGCCAATAATTCGATTTTTTCCTTCGATATTTACACCTATCTAAGAACTTTTGATTACATTTTATGATCTCATATGGCAGTGTATACATCAATAATACATATATGCATTCGTATCCTTGTTTAATATATGCCCTGAAATTTATACAGTCGATATCAGATCGACCAATCACAACCGTTGTAAGATATCCCTGCCAACTACTCAAAGTATTACCAGATAAACATGCAAGCCCCTGAGCGAGGGTAGGGTGTCTAGAACATTGACAGACTGTATAGCCACAATGAAATATCCACCAACACTTTCCTTCCATCGTAGTAAATATCTTGGTATTAAAGAACAACACATGTATGATTTTGCAAAACCTCATAATAATAATTGAGGGGGTTGAGTTGACGTAAAGTGTAGTATGGTTATATATTGATATGATAATGATTTATTTGCACGATAGAAGGAAGGTGTCTGTGGTTATTTGATTGTGGCTGTACATACACTCTTTTCAACACTTCTCTTTGAAAATTGGATAAAATACTTAACTCGCTCACCTATCATGGATTTCAATACTGTATTTCTCATCCTGTCAGTCCTTCTGCAGCTTCAACCTCTTTTCAGCATATCCATTTCTAGAGCTGTTACTCTAGATTATTCATATTCAAAGTAGATCAAAGATCCACAACTATATGATAATATGGATATTAACATTCCATGCAATCTGTTTGCAGCTTCTGTACTTTAGTTGTATATTTGTAAAACTATGTAGTGTTTCTAGTTCTCATCTATATTGGCTGCTGATGATAGCAAAGCTGTAGTGTCACCAATAGTGAGTAGTGGGGAGGTTGAAGAAGACCCAGACGACACACCATGCCACCAGTACCCCTCTAAGACTAAAAAGAAGATATGTCGAAGATCTTTACCTTACCTTTACGTTACCCCAGGGAGACAGAGGAACTTCGATAAAACTTGTACATCTTATACAGTAAGGAGGGACAGGTGCTGGAACAACAAGTACTTAAGGCAGAGTACCTCACCAAATTGTACATCCTTATACAGTAAGAAGGGACAGGTGCTGGAACAACAAGTACTTGAGACAGAGTACCTCACCAGATTGGCAAAAATTCATCTTGAATATACAATCTGCCGGGACTATAAACTGCCAGAAGCAGCACTAAATTATGAGTTGTTCGGAAAAGAGCTAGGGATTACAGTGTGGATTCAGATAGGTTACATCTATTGTAGGCCGAAAATAATCTGTCTATTTTTTCTTTTATAATAAAATACTAGTGAGTGTAACAACCCAGTGTTTATTTTCTCGCCCTGTCTTGAGATAAAATATTTTCAATACATTTCAAGATTTATATAAATTAAGGGGGTGTATAGCACATTGTTTTGGGTGGTAAATTAGGAGCAAATGATTCCTCCAAATTATTCCAGGCAACAGGATACCATTATTTTTCTTCATCTGGGTCTGTTCACTGGCAAACTTTGGAGGAATCACCTTAAGGGGGTAATTCACTTTTGTTACATTGGAGTGCCATGATTCCTCCAATGTATGCCAGGAAACAGAACAAGAAGAACAAAAATAATGGTGTTTTGTTGCTTGGAATAGATTGGAGGAATCAGTTGCTCCAGATTTACCAACACTGTACTTCCCCCTTAATGAAACTGAAGTCGACTTGTAAGCAAGATCGAGGTCAAAGTACCTTGTAATTTAAAGCCAACCTACTTTGTGAAAATAGAGTATAATATATTTGTGGTTGTCCTGTACTGAACTTATTTGGAAGTAAACAATACTTATGAACTCTTAAATTTGAGCCAATATGTGCCTACCATAGGCCATAATCCCAATAATAGTATTAGTTTACCAAGACGATATCCATGAAAACAAATGTTTTTCATCATAAGTTTTAATATTTAATATTAGTACAGTACAATTCTAAAAAGAATTTTTAACAGCTTTGTGTGTAACTAAATAGCTGGTAAATTCTGGATTTCCTGAATACAGTACTTACATCTACTAGTACATTTTTTTTAATTATTAGTCAGAACACAAACTCAGCTGGAACACACATAATGTGTTATGGGTAGTGTTCCTTGAGCAGCAGCAGAACATCTGTACTGTATATTGGTTTCATGCTGCTCGTCAACTGGCCTTCCCACTTCTTTTTTCTCCTGATCACACTCCCCTGCTTTACCTTAGTGAATCCCCTATGTTCTCTTTGACACACCTGATGCACTTCAGTAACACCAATTACTTTACCTCATATAATGTTTCTTCTTTATAGTTTTCCTTATAATTTCCCAACTCGACTCGTTTCCTTTCTATCATTCCCATGCTTATCTTAATGTCAAACTATTACCAAAGGGACAAGGAAAATCATGTACATCTTACTCATTTCCATATTATTACAATGCTTTTATTGTCATATATGTATGGATGGTTGTATGAGAGAGATGAAAGCCAAAGTGAATGGCCTGGTGGCGACAATGAATGAAGTAAATTGGTCCTTGGTGGTAAGTTTATTTGCAGATGATACTGTGCTGATGGCTGAGAGTGAAAGGGAGTTACATAAGGCCCGTCCACACGATCGATCAGTGCTCGCGAACACAAGCGAGCTGTTTGCCTGTCGACGAGCTTACCGCTTGTGTTCGCTAGCACACCAGCAAACTGCCCGTGCTGGTGGTGGCTACCCAGTAGTATGACGTCGCTGCCACACACACGAGCTTTCCTATGGAGCCAGTATTGTCAGTATTATCGCTGGCAACCGAGCAACATGTGAAATGTATTTGGGTCCATTCTCATGTACTTTATGAAGTTATTCGTATTCCCAGCTTTTAATTCCCAACTGTTTTCTTTTAATTAGCCAGTCTTAACACCATTTGTCTTTCTGCACTGTGTTCTTTTTCTTTCTCACGCACATAGCAATTATTAGGTGCTACTATAGCGTGAGGTCTACCGCCATATATCGCCTACCCAGGTGCAGCCTGAGGTCTACCTGGTGACGCGCATCCCTCCGGGACGCATATTATCCAAGTCTGGAAGGGTATATGTCAGTGCTTGATTTGGTTAGGTTAAGGTTAGGTCCAGTTTAGGTTAGTTTAGGTTAGGTCAGGTTAGGTTAGGTCAGGTTAGGTTCGGTTTAATTTAGGTAAAATAAGCTGGGAAAGAGAATGAAACTATTTCAAAGATTATCCCATGGTTGGTTTTATCGTTATAACCCAAACGTTATTCTCCTTCCAACCGCCAGGATTTTGGCCCAGCAGTAAGCGGTAGCCCGCCAGACTTGGATAATATGCCTCCGGGACCTGCTACCGTGAGTTCTACCGCCACTTGTCGCCTACCCAGGTCAAACGCGGCATTATTTATTTTAGCGATAAACACATAATTTGTACATATCCTAGGAATGACTCAAATAGATAATTGGATTTCTAATTACATTCATATTAAAGGAAGAAACGTAAAAATACACATATATTTCCATACATTTATTCTAGCGATACACAATTCGTATATCTTCTAAGAATGAGACAAATAGATCATTGGAATTTTTTCTCATCACTTTCCAGCAAAAACAATCAAGATGAGTCTGGAACAGCTGACGACCAATACCTCTCATTCTCTTCAGAATCATCATTTTAGCGTGCAACCATGATCGCTCAATTGCCTGTGTGTGTGTTTCTGTCGCTGGATCCATATAATGTTGCTGGTGGTTCACCGTAGAATGCTGGTACCCAATGGCATTTAGGTTGCTATAAGCAGGCCACTCATCTGAATGAATCACCGAACCATATGCACATTCCCTTTCAATAATAGGGATTAGAGTGTTGCGGTCACGCCGTTCCACCCAAAAGTACCGACAGTCTGAGCCTTGTTTAAGACCAAAAATCGTTTCTGTTGTTTTCTTTTGCTGCGTCCCTGTTCTCGGAAAGAGGAGCGTTGTCTCCATTCAGCAACCTTCCTCGGTTGTACTTCCGTCGACCAGCAAATCTTGCCTCATCAATTTGGATGGGGTTATCTGTTGTTCCGACCATCTTTCCTCGTCGTTGATGAGAAACTATGGCTGTACACACCTCTCGGCACATGTTGAACCAGTCAGTTACAGTATTGGCAGATTTTCCTGTGAGAGTCGTTACTGTGGACATTGGTATTTCCAATACAAAGAGAAATATTAATTCTAATATTTCACACAGGCTCAGGTTGCAGTGCAATTTGTTATTCATGTCCGTATAATGGAAAAATGCATTTCCTGTACGCACAGACCGTGTGGTTTGACACCCCTTTCGAGGGCAACGTAACACAGGCTTGAATTCTCCTCGTCTGTTACGCTTCTTGTTTCTTGAACTGTATCCAAGAGATTGTGCTCTCTTAAAAAGGCGAGTGCTGTTTCTTCTGTCAGAATCACTCTTCTATAAAACTCCTTCAGCAACATTTTGATATACCCTGGATCGATGTTGACTATTTCAGGCCAAGGAGGAATCTGATTTAGGAGCTCCATTTGCTTCCTTTTATATGGCTGCACCTGGGTAGGCGACAAGTGGCGGTAGATTTTAAGCAAGCAGGTCCTGGAGGGACGCACGTCACCCGGTAGACCTCAGGCTGCACCTGGGTAGGCGACATATGGCGGTAGACCTCACGCTATAGTAGCACCAATTATTATGCTAAACAGCGCTATACACTTGCGTTCCTTCTTATTAGGCACCATAGTTATCGTACCTCTCACGACCCATTCGACCACCTACTCTGGCTCCTGCCCGGCTGTGACTGGTCAGACGTTCGTTTGGACACCACAACAAGTGTGCCCGCCGCGTGCACAAGCGGTAAGCCCGTAAACAGGCGAACAGCTCACTTGTGTTCGCGAGCACTGCTCGATCGTGTGGTGAATGAGTTTCAGTCCGTGTGTAAACGAAGGAAACTTAAGGTGAATGTTGGTAAAAGTAAAGTGATGGAATTTGAGAGAGCAGAAACTGAAGCGATTGACTTTGCTACACAATAATGAAAAAAAAAAAAAAGATATGGAGTATTGATGTTGAGTTTTACATTTATTTTAAAAGTAGTCACGGATGATCTACTCTCTCTTTACTCTACCCTGCATATTTGCATTTTTGTTATTATGGTTTTCACCTTGACCATGTTGGTACACATGAATATTTAAATCCTTCCCACCATTGAGTATTACCAAATTTGTTTCTACTGCAATGTTATGCATCACCATGGCAGCTATGATGATATTTTGTGTTGTCTCTATGCTCGTCCTGATTTTCGTACCTAAATGAATGGAGCTCTGTGATTGGCTGCCGTGATGCTGGCCTTCCTAGCCACCTCTTCAAACAGCCAGGCACTAACTCTGCATTTGCAAGACGACATACCTCAACCAATTTATGTGTAGCTCGGCTATTATTTAGGTTAAGAATATTTGTCTTACACCATTAAACTCAACATAAATTTGGAACTTAATCACGTTTTCCAAAACATAATACAGTCCAAATAAAAAATATTATCGCGAGTTTAACTCAAAACACGGCTTGCAAATGTTTATACAACTTTTTGCATTACAATTTTTTTCCGCATCCATAGGATTTATGTATAAATATAACATTCATTCTCATACAAAATTTTCTTGTGAACATGAGTGACATCAGATTTTAGATGAATATAGATATAAGAGAGATACGATACGTTTAATGGGAAGATGGCATTCCCGATCTCGAACAAGGATTATATAAAATTCATTTATTTATTTTATTTGCCATTATAGGTTTCCTGCAAACATATTATGTTATATGTTATTCGATAAAGTGAGGCTTACCTTGCATGGCATACGAAGGGAAGTATTAGATATAAGTAATTAGAGAAACAAAAAGAAAGACTGCAAACGGAGCAATAGGCCTACTTCACGCCACAGCCAGCTTGGCACTGAGTGAGGTGAGAAGGTTCTGTTACTGTCACTTCTGTAAAATATGTACAGTCTGTACCTTCCCTACCGCAGGCAGTTACAAGCGCACAAGTTGCCAATTGTCCATTTTTTTCTTATTTTTCTCTAATTACATATGTATAATATTTTCCTCCCATATGACATGAATGACAAACCACACTGTCTGCATCTAATAATGTATAACATTCTGTTTGTAGGAAACTTATAGTCGCAAATAAAAGAAATTAAATAATTTTATATAAACCTTGTTGAAATCGGAATGACACCTTCGCATTGAACGTCTTGTATTTCTCTTATATTTATATTTATCTCAAATCTGACGCCACTGTCAAATTATGGATAAGAATGAATGTTATATGTATATATAAATCTTATTGATGCAGCTAAAAACAGTTCAGTGCAAAGAGTGGTATAAATATTTTCAAGCCGCATTTTGGGTTAAACTCTCAATAAAAAAAATTCTTGGGCTTCATTATATTCTGGAAAACGTGATTAAGTTCAAAATTTAATGCAGAGGGTAATGCTATAAAAAAAAAGTATACATAAACAATGCAATAGTCGAGTTACGAGTAAATTAATAGAGATGTGTTGTGTTGCAAGTGTAGAGTCAATGCCTACAGAGAAGGACAGGTAAAGCCAGCATCACAGCAGCCAATCACAGAGCTCCATTCATATCTCGGGCTAGGCTCACCAAGGACCTCGGTCGAGGGGCTGGACAAGTAAAAGTAAACGGAGTATAGTTGGAAATTTATCCTTTTTACTCCTTGCACTTCTATATGTTTGGCAGAAAAACGATATGTAGGTTATAAATATTTTGTATTTCTGTACACATGTTCCCTAAGACAATCGCTGTTGACACTCTTGTCCCCTGTTAACTGAAATCCATGGTCCAGCAAGATATTTCTTACAAGTGTTATTAGGTGAGGTGGATCAGCGAATACAAAAACATGATGTGGAGCAGCTGGGTTTGAAAATGAAATTTGTTCAATCAATATACCTAGATTGTTCCACAACTGAATATTTGTAGGGGCTGTGTCATTTACCATGGCAACAATAAGAAAACCAGCAGCTTCTACTTGTTCCATAGCCTTTAAGAGGTGTTCTTTGGTCACACGAACATCAAAATCGTAATATGGAAGCTGCTTCCAAGGTGATGTCAATCCTCTCAGTATAAAGCACATTACATTATGCTTTGAATCGTAAATAATTCCTGTTGATTTGTCATACTCTCACTGAGAACACACGGAAGTTTCATCCAAGAACAAGGTACAAAGATGATCTCTCTCAGTCATTGTGTCTGACTTATGTTTTAGCAGTCACAAAACTGATTCTAATATCCCAGGTTCCACTGCAAGATTTGAGACCCATTTGTTGATGGTCCTAACTAAGGGAAGAGGAAACGTCTTTTTACGTAAGTTATACGTTTAAGTATATCTCTTTAGTATATCTCTTGGCCTTGCAATAACGT
Source organism: Petrolisthes cinctipes (assembly GCA_033782935.1). Lineage (NCBI taxonomy): Eukaryota > Metazoa > Arthropoda > Malacostraca > Decapoda > Porcellanidae > Petrolisthes > Petrolisthes cinctipes. The sequence goes on along the minus strand of JAWQEG010001115.1, from coordinate 89,751 downwards.
TTACGGTTATTCGGGGCTCTTCCACAGAACTCTTTCAGTTGACCACGGATTATGGAGTCCCCAATTAATAGAGTTTCTTCCTCCTCCTCTGTGGGCTCCGCCAATACCTGGTAACTGTTGGAAGTTATTATTGGTAGGTAGGTTCTGCGTGCAGTCTCCTGTCTCGCTTCGTATTTGGTTGTCTAAGGGGACAAACACAGCGAGTTATGCCCGGTTCACGTTAGTCCGTATGTACGGATCCGACATCCGTTAATGACGTTACGAACTGTACGGAGGAAAGGCTACTGAGGAGATAAGCTCCGTCCCACGCTACGGAGCCGTTTGTTTGGGCAGTATCATAATTATATCCAAGGATACTCGCCCACCATGCTGATAAGAGTTTCGTCCTGGTCGGGAGACGACATTCTGGAAATAAGAGGCAAAAGTAAAATGAAGAATGGTTACTAGAAAAAAAATTAACTTTAGACTAGAATTATCAAATCTATAATAATATTTATGTACTATGGCATAATATATATATATATCTGTTAATTATTCACGCCATATATATACTTTGGCATAAAACGTATTATCATACCTGATAACTATAGTTGGTGTTAATATAGCAGGGGAATGGTGTAATTCACTGTCTGCTCCAATTCTCACATTGTTTTGTTTACAACTGGACCGATGCTGTGGTGCTGTGCTTGCAGTATCCATCAACAAAATTTTTATCCTCACAGAAATTGATGTGCATTTAACAAATACAAGTTAATAATTATAATATTTGAATAAATTTACACCTTTATTTGTGCACAAATATTTCAATTTCATATTTTCATGATATGATGAAAAGTCAACAACATTATACACGGACAACACCGCCGCCGTGCTTCCGTAAAAGATGACATGAGTTCATCTTTGCTGGATCCGTTCCATGTCTTGCCTGGGATGGTAGAAGAGCCACGGTTCACATATACACGGCCGTTCGTGACGTCGTTGACGGATATCGGATCCGTACATACTGGCTAATGTAAACCGAGCATTAGTTGTATCTAGGCAGGTGGCAGCGTGTGTAGGGGCGGGAGTAGGTGTTGAGGCAGGGGTCGTGGTCACAGGGGAGGCATGGATAATCCCAGGGTCCATAGAATATTCTATGGACCCTGGATAATCCGACATGGGCAGGTTAATGGCGTGAGACGGGCTCGACACCTTCTCTCTCTTCATACCATCTCTCCCTTTATTCTCTCTCTCAACCATGCATCTCTTCCTCCTCTCATTCTTTCCACCATCTCTCCCTTCTCTCTCTCTCTACCATCCCTGCTTTCCTTTCTTCCTTCTCCTGTGGATCATCTTGTGCTCAAAGAAGGTATTTTATATGAATTCCAGAAATTCATCATTCTCACTTCCAACCCTTTCATTCATATCACCCAACGCTATTATATATCTCCTTTCAAGTCCTCCCAAACTGTCGTTCATCTTCCCAAAACTTTCTCATTTCCCTTCTTCCCATTCTGGTGTGCACGTTGACTTGTGCATACGACCAGACCCAAGCATACTTCACAACCCATATCTTTGCTGTCAACCACACTATTCTTGTACCCTTCCATCCATGCCCGTCCACTCCCTTCCATACCCTTCTGGACACCAGCATTTTTAATCCATACCAGCCCATAATTATCACTCCTCCATCCCATCCCACATCATACTATCCCATCAGGACCCACACTACTCCACCCCACCCCTTAAAATGGCTTTCTGTCTTAACACACACATTCACACAACATCTTGAAACATTCGACAACTTCTCTTCACTTCATCCACCACCAACGTTTATCGCTACTACTGTTATGCATATACCACTGGCCACCTCTTTCCTTAATCCCTCTGGCCAATTTTGTCCCTCAATCCCACCCTTCCTTACCTCCCTCCTCACTATTTTCAGTCTTTCCTTCCTCCACTCTGTCCATCTTTCCTCAATGTTTGTTTCCCTGTCCAACCCTGGCTTTCTTTTTTCCTCAGACCAATTCCCTTCCCACTCTGGTCATCACTCATCCAGTCCCATCCAAGCTTGTAAATTTCTCTCTGCCAATCTCTTCCCTACACTACCCATCTTCTCCACACATCCCTCACCGAATCTGGCCATCTTTACCTTAGTTCCCTTTTCCTTCCCTTCCTGATCCCCTCTATTTCCTTCAATATTTCCCTCTTTCCCTTCCACTCTGGCCAAATTCATCACATCTCTCCCTCTCGTCCAGCCATCCTTCATCCTGTCTCTCCTTCGTTCGACCATCTTTCATCCTGTTCCTCCCCCTCCCTCGTCTAGCCATCCTTCATCCTGTCCCTCCCTCGTCTAGCCATCCTTCATCCTGCCTCTCCACTTAACCATCCTTTATCCCATATCTCCCTCACTTGGCCATCCTTCATCTTTCCCACTTCTCAGCCACTCTTTGCATCTCTCCTGCCACCCTTATCTTTCTTCATACTATCCTTTCCATCTCTCCATCCTCCATCCTTCCCATCTCTCCTTCACTGACCATCCTCCATCCTTCCCATTTCTCCTTCACTGACATCCTCCATCCTTCCCATCTCTCCTTCACTGACCATTCTTCATCCTTCCCATCTCTCCTTCACTGATCATCCTCCATCCTTCCCATCTCTCCTTCACTGACCATCCTTATCCCTTTATAATTAAAAGCCTCCTGTGACACCGAAATAATCTTCACCTGCCGAGAAGAAGAAAAACAAAGCAGTTATATTTATTCCATACCTTGAACCCCAACTGTAACCTGGCAATATTATTATTCTTATAGGGGAAGGGAGTGGCTACGTGCCTGGCATTTCCAGACAAACAGCCCCCAGTACTTGGACATGCCCCTACCTAGACCTACCTAACCGTGTGTGTGCCTACCAAAATACAATACAATAAATAGAGAGAATATAGAGCTCCAAGCAGGGGGCATCTAAAAACAACAAATATCCAACTACAACAACAAAACTAACTACTCTGAAACAAACAAACAAACAACAACAACAACACTACAGTACCCTGAAATACAACAGCAAATCGCCTTAGTAATACAACATTAGCCAGGACAGTGGGTCAAAACAAATGTATAGGTTTCACACTCACTCAACCTGCCACGACGGGTTGCTCCAGCGATGGTGGAACAGTGTTAACCAACCTGAAAAGAAGAAGTTATTTAATATTATCACGCTTAGGTCTAGCTATAATTAAGTCATAGAGCCCAGATGACTTCCACGTGACAAAACTTAAGAGTAGGTTCGGATTTATACTTGTAAATGAAGGGCTGAATAACGGTTTAATTATATATAAAAGCAAACTATATACAGAAGTTACAGACATTGGACAACATAATAATGTTACCACAAGATTCACATTTAACCTATACAGTAAATTATATCCTAAACATAATATTATACCCTAAATACACCTTAGTAACCTATATGTGGAGGAACGGTAATGAACACAGAATATAAGGGGAACAAAGAGGAAAATAGTAGAAATACTCAAGGGCTGGCAGGGAGTCTTGGCAGGAGTGTGTGTGTGAGAGTCAAGCTCGCTGTAGGATGTGCTGACTTTTCTGCCGGCTGACTCCCTTTTTATACCGTCCGAAATCTTGGGGGGGTGAAGAGGGGAATCGCTTTGGCAAATGTTGATTGGAGGAATAGATTAAACGAGGGAACGAGGGAAATTCCAGTTGTGTGTGTGTCGATCTTGGTGTTTCACGAGATAGGTTCGCAGAACCGTAACACCCCACCGTCGAAGACCTCTGTAGTACTCACGAAAGAGGTGAAGTATCTTCGGGATCAGAGATTGGAGAGCGGGACAGAGAATCTGCGATGATGTTGTCCACCCCTTTAATATGCTTCACAACGAGGTTATAGTGTTGTGTCCATAAGGCCAGGGGGTTATGGTCTGAGAATGCCAGTGTTGTGTGTGGTGCGTGTCGTAAGTAGCATTGGAATTTCTGTAGGGCAGATATCAGAGCTAGTGCCTCCTTTTTAATTGTTGAGTAAGCGATCTGGTGTTTCTTCAGTTTAGCAGAATGATAGGCTACTGGATGAAGTATTCAACTCACAGGGTCATGTTGAAGGAGGACAGCACCAACTCCAACTCCACTTGCATCTATTTGAAGGTGAAGAGGTTGAGAGAAGTCTGGGGCATGCACTACAGGATGAGAAGCTAGCAGGGTCTTGAGGCGTGCAAAGGACTGGTTACAAACGTCATTCCATTGGAAGGGAACCGAGGAGCTTGTGAGGTCAGTCAGTGGTGCAGCGAAGGTTGAGAAGTTACTGCAAAAGCGTCTGTAGAACCCCGCCATACAAAGGAAGCGTAGGAGTTCTTTGCGAGTAGACGGAGTTGGGAAGGACAGGATAGCTTCCACGTTCGCTGACTTGGGTCTCACCACTCCCTGACCCACTGTATGACCCAGATATGTTACCGTGCCTCTGCCGAAAGTTGATTTGGCTAGGTTGATGGTCAATCCTGCATCCTGTAGCTTCTTGAACAGACACTGAAGTCTTGACACATGCTCCTCCCACGTGTTAGCCACCACCACTATAGTCAACCACTAGGAAACTGGCGGTTTAGGTGGGGCCGAATCGGGGATTTCCCCCCAAGCAGTGCTGCCACATTTGGCTTTCCAACCCACATCACTATCAAAAACCACACCAAAATGGCAACGTTTTTGTACAGTGGTGCACTGATTCTATAAATATAGTCTTTAAATGGTGAGAGAGAGGTCAGGAAATTAATGTGGTCAGTCAGGTCACTTCTCCTTTAGACTCCACAATGGAAGGAAGAACATCCCCTGCTCACCACCCACACTGGCTCCATAGTCGTGAGAAGAAAATAATTTTCTACGTAAATTCGTACTTTGCAGAAGAAAATGTTCACCACATACAAAATCCTATCACATCTTCCTTCTACACACACACACACACACACACACAAAGTCATAGCCCTTCCCTACTTACACCTGCCATTAATCCTTACATTCAATGGAGTCCTGACCTCACCCTACCAGGTGCCCTCCCTCCCCTCCCCCCAACACACACACACACACACACACACAAGGTTTAGAAATGATTGATTTAGAAATGCCATGAGGCATTTGGCGGCTGTGACGAACCTGCAAACACTCGACAATTAGGAGTCGGCTGTTTCCCGTAAACTACCTAGTTTGCACCACTGTTGGACGTCTCCTCAAACTGGTTCAAACTGACCCAGACTAAACCTACCAGGTTGCGCAGGTGTGAGGGCCGTATCAGCCAACCACAGACCAGCTTACATGCTCTCAACCAATCGGAGACATGGTTACATTCTCCGAACCTATCAGAGACTTAGTGTTCTTCAGTCTCGACCAATCGTATTGTCCATAGGAGTATATATAAGCACTGCCCTCTGCTGACCAGGGCAGTGAAGACATAGACTCTCACTCAATTACATACCATCTCTGTTCTGATCTTGGAGCTGTGTACTTTGTTATGTTTAACTCTTGATATAATTGTGTCCTATCATTTGGTCTTCTAATTATTATCATTTTGTCGGTTAACGTTAACGTAATTTCTATTGCTGTTTTTGTTTAAATGTAAATATTGTATTTATTTGGTGATGGTAAAATTATACATGTTGAAATCCTTAGTCATTCGTTTACATTACTCTTTCTGGGCAAATATCCATTGAGGGAGTGGAGTGAGGTTCCCGTTTAATTTCAGTTGTAACTCCACTGACCCAGTAACATATTTACTAGAGTTATAACTCGAGCTGTTCACAACCCCTAATCTTCCCCTAGACATAAACGAGCCAAAACTGGGGTTGTAACAGACGTGGGGGCCTGTCCGGGATATATTTCACTCTAATAATTGCATTTCTATTTTTGATCTGGAACTTAATTTGTTTATTGCTTAAGCCTACATTTCATTTTCAGGTTGATTTAGATACGTTTTTGCAGTATTCATGTTTTAAGATTAATTATAGTTATCCAATTCCCCTCAGTGGATGAAGCATAAAAGAGTTTGAGCAGAGATGGTATTGTAGCAATCATTCCCACATCGGCTATAAAGCTTCATTCGCACAGCGAACCCTACCTTATTGTCAAAACTCCTAAAGCTCACACCTTGGTCTTACCCATCATTGCGTTGAAGTGCTAAAGACCGTAGTACATTACGTCTTTTCACTCATTATATCGGGAGACATAAGGGATCGATCTCTTTTAATCATTGTCCTGGTTACCATAAGCAAATCGTGGGGTTGCCTATGGAGAGATCCGCTTAGTTGTTATACCAATAGGTTCCCTGTCACAAATTCGTGACTGTAATCATAGTCCTGATTACCTATCCTCCCCATCACAAATTCGTGACTGTAATCATTGTCCTGATTACCTATCCCCTCTGTCACAGTCCGTGACCGTAGATCTACCTACCTATCTACCCTACTCTATCACATGTGATCCCCTTTTACCCTTAACGTTTTATTATCGTGAATCATTCACTTTGTCTTTGTGATATTTGATTTGTTGCAAATTTCAACATGTCATTTAATGTTAAGATATTTGAACAAAACCCTGTCAGTGGACTTGAATATTTTAAATATGCCAACAAAGACGAAATTACTTATCTTCTGTGTAGATGGGAAATACCATATAAGAGTTCCACTACCCGTGATCAACGTGCAAAACTCGTCCTAAATCATTTGTTTAACTCGGGCATATTGAAAGAAACTGATCTGGACTGGGATGATTCGACCGAGGAAGGAGCTGGTGTTCGACAAACGGAGAAAGACCAGATGGTTACTCCCGAGATACTAAAACTTCAGCTTGAACTGGAAGAGAAGAGAAATGCAGATAAAGAAAGAGAACGACAATATCAGCTTGAACTAAAAGAAAAAGAACGACAATATCAGCTTGAACTAAAAGAAAAAGAACGACAATATCAGCTTGAACTGGAAGAAAAGAGAAGTGCAGAAAAAGAAAAAGAACGAGAAGAAAAAGAAAAAGAACGAGAAGAGAGAGAAAAAGAAAGACAACACGAACTCCAAGTAGCTCATCCTCAGCTTCAAAATGTTACAGCTGGAGATAGGACTCATGAGTTTGATATCACCAGAAACCTTAAACTGGTTCCTGCCTTTATAGAGTCTGATCCAGATGGATACTTTGAATTGTTCGAAAATACAGCTGTACATTTAAACTGGCCAGAAGAACATTGGAAGTGGCTACTGCAACCTAAGTTGACTGGAAAAGCTGCACAGACTTATCTGGCACTCCCAAAAGACTCGGATTACGCGTCCATTAAGCAAGGCATTCTTGATGCATATTCTATCACGGTGGAAGGATATAGACAAGCATTCCGTAATTATATGAAACCAATAGTGGCTACTTATTTTGAATTTATTACAGAAAAATTCAAACGGTTCGATCAGTGGGTGAAAAAGGCCGAGATAGCCACCTTCGAGGAACTCAGAAATCTTGTTGTTTTGGAAGAATTCAATAGGCGTGTGCCTCATCACGTCATGGTACACATTGCAGACAAGGAGGAAACTGATCCAATAAAGGCCGCCAAATTGGCAGATAAATATTCCCTCCTGAACAATGCTGTAAGTCCCCGTGCACAACGAAAAGTGTTCAATCCCTCTTCATACAACACAGTGACCTCTTCTACGTTTCGCCCCGTAGGGTCTACTGTAAATACACCAATTCCCATGTATTGTTATTATTGTAAGAAGGAAGGACATAATATAAAAAATTGTAGGAATTCCAAGTATCGTTACTCAAAGCCTAACGTACCTTTTACCAACCCTAGTGTAGTACCAAACTCGACATACAACAATTCTAGATTTAAGTTCGACCCTTCAAGGAAACCTGTTGCTCATATAGTCAACGTAGATTCTGTAGATGACCCCTTTGCAGAATTTAAAACTTGTGGTACCGTTGCTCTAACTAGTGACTCCCCTAAAGTACCGATTAAGATCCTCAGAGATACAGGTGCTTCTCAAAGTTTAATGGTCCAAAAATGCTTGCCAGATGTAAAAGGGAATGTCACTGGTGATAAGGTTTTACTACGGCCACTCTCCTCTGTTGTATCTACAGTTGAACTCGCTAAGGTACATCTTGAGAGTGACTTGGTAGTTGGAGATGTGAAGGTGGGATTGGTTGATACTTTACCATTAAATGATGTAAACTTTATTCTAGGTAATGACTTAGCAGGTGGATTAGTGGTACCCAATGTCTTGGTTCAAAGCAATCCAATGAACATCTCTCCGACTACTGTCCTCGACAAGGAACAACCTGATTTATTTCCGGTATGTGTGGTAACTCGTTCTCAGGCACGAGCTGAAGACTACTGTGATAAGGCAAGTAATAATTCTCTAGTTGATTTTGGTTCACAATCCCTGTCAAAAGTAAATCTAATCACAGCACAAGCTCAGGATGAGACTCTCAAATGTTGCCGTAGTCAGGCTGTGAATACATTGAAGGACGTTGTGAAAACTCCTGGATTTTATTATGAGGACGGCGTATTAATGCGCCTTTATAGATCACCTCGCTTGTCTTCAGCTGATGTCTGGGCGAATATCACACAGGTAGTTGTTCCTTGCACCTTAAGGCAGTCCTTGTTAGAATTAAGTCATGATGGTATCAACGGCCATTTTGGTGTGTATAAAACCTATCTTAAGCTTTTAGATAATTTCTACTGGCCAAACATGAAAAATGATATAAAAATGTTTGTACAGTCTTGTCACATATGTCAAATGGTAGGAAAGGCAAACCAACCCATCCCACCAGTCCCTCTCCAGCCTATACCTGTAACATCTGAACCATTCGAACGTATCATCATAGATTGTGTGGGACCCTTACCACGTACCAAGAAGGGAAATCAGTATATTTTAACGGTGATGTGTCCTACCACTCGTTACCCTGAGGCTTTCCCTTTGAAGAACATCTGTGCAAAGACCATAGTCACTCATCTTAATCACATGTTCACTCGGGTTGGCATTCCTACCGTTATTCAGTCGGACAGAGGTTCCAATTTTACTAGTAAATTATTCACAGAGGTACTTAACGAACTTGGTATTCAGCAACAGTTGTCCAGTGCATATCAGCCAGAATCACAAGGTGTGTTAGAGCGTTGGCATCAAACAATGAAGACCATGCTAAGAAAATTTTGTCTTGAACATGAACGAGATTGGGATGATTCTCTGCAGTACTTGTTGTTTGCTCTTCGAGAAGTGAAACAGGAGAGTCTTGGGTTTTCTCCCTTTCAACTATTGTATGGTCGACAAGTACGAGGTCCCTTAAGAGTTGTGAAGGACAAGTGGTTAAACAAAAATTCCACTTCTTGGGAAACTGTCTCAAACTACCTAGCTAACTTACGAGCTGTACTCTCTGAAGTACGTACTTATGCCCAACAAAACTTGGAGACAGCTCAGGTAAAGATGAAAGGAAACTTTGATAAAAAATCCAAAGAGCGAACTTTTAAAGTGGGTGACAAGGTTTTAGCTTTCATTCCTACCCAATCAAATCCTTTGTCAGCTAAATTTTCTGGCCCATACAAGGTTGAACGAGTTCTTCAAAATAACGACTATGTAATCAACACTCCTGATAGAAGGAAGTCACAACAATTAATTCATGTAAATCGCCTGAAGAAATATAATGTAAGGTCTGATGAGGAGGAAAATTCTAATGTTATATTATGCATCAATAGTAATACTCGTCATGATGGTAATGAAGATCTCATAACGAGTTGGTCATCCCTCAAAAATTCGGAGATCATCTCTAACATTCCTACTCATTTCGACTCACTCAACCCAGAACAACAACAAGAACTAAAGTTTTTCTTCACGGAATATTCCAAACTATTTACAGACTTCCCCAAGAAGTGTCCCTACATCAACCACGAGATTAAACTCATCCCTGGTGCTCATCCCATCAGAAAGCCTGCCTATCGGATTGGTCCCAAGAAAACGGAGTTGATGCGCCAGGAAGTGGACTACCTCCTACAAAACCACCTGGCCATCCCCAGCTGTTCCCCATGGGCATCACCTTCAATCCTGGTACCAAAAGAAGGAGGACGTGTAAGGTTTTGTACAGACTACAGGCAAGTTAATCTTCTTACTGTACCTGATGCTTATCCTCTACCCCGAGTAGATGATCTGATTGACAACGTGGGACAAGCAAAATACGTATCAAAATTAGACTTGCTACAAGGCTATTATCAAGTGCCTCTCACTTCGAATGCCCAACAGATATCTGCTTTCATTACTCCTTTTGGGTTATTCGAATATACAGTAATGCCATTTGGGCTGCGTAATGCACCTAGTACCTTCCAACGAATGGTGAACGGGATCATTGGAGACCTCCCTGGAGTTAGTACCTACCTAGACGATATCCTAGTAGTGGCAGACGACCTAGACCAACATCATGAGAGATTAGATAGGGTTTTAAAGTCTTTAACTGACTGGAACTTAACAGTTAACTTGACCAAATCAACCTTTTATTCAGCCTCTGTGACCTACTTAGGACACATTGTGGGTAATGGAGAAGTTAAACCTAGGCAGCTAATGTAGAAGCCATCCTATCCTTTCCCATCCCAGCTACTAGGAAAGAAGTTCAAAGATTTTTAGGTATGGTTGGTTTCTACCGCCGGTTTTGTCCCAACTTTGCTTCCATTTCTACCCCCTTAACTAGACTAACAAGTGGTAAAGTTAAATTTGAATGGGATAGTAACTGTTTGAGAGCCTTTAATTCCCTTAGAGATTTTTTAACCCATGAACCTGTGTTGAAATCTCCTAACTTCTCCTTGACATTCATATTACATGTGGATGCATGTAAGACTGGAACCGGAGCAGTACTGCTGCAACCTCAACCAGAAGGAATTCTTCACCCTGTCTGCTACCACTCGTCTCAACTGAAACCACATCAACGCTCCTATAGTACGGTCGAGAAGGAATTGTTGGGGATCATCAATGCACTCCAGAAGTTTCAGTGCTACCTGTATGGAGTGGAACCCTTGCTGGTCTACACTGACCACAACCCCTTAGTGTTCCTCCATAGGGTACGACACACCAACCAACGCCTTTTACGATGGTCCCTCTTCCTTCAACAATATCCAATCGAAATCCGGCACATCAAGGGTACCGACAACATCCTGGCGGACACCTTGTCTCGTGTTCGCCCTTCAGCAGGCTCTCCATAAGTCTTCTCCCAGAAGCCTTATCTTTTGGGGGGAGGTGTGACGAACCTGCAAACACTCGACAATTAGGAGTCGGCTGTTTCCCGTAAACTACCTAGTTTGCACCACTGTTGGACGTCTCCTCAAACTGGTTCAAACTGACCCAGACTAAACCTACCAGGTTGCGCAGGTGTGAGGGCCGTATCAGCCAACCACAGACCAGCTTACATGCTCTCAACCAATCGGAGACATGGTTACATTCTCCGAACCTATCAGAGACTTAGTGTTCTTCAGTCTCGACCAATCGTATTGTCCATAGGAGTATATATAAGCACTGCCCTCTGCTGACCAGGGCAGTGAAGACATAGACTCTCACTCAATTACATACCATCTCTGTTCTGATCTTGGAGCTGTGTACTTTGTTATGTTTAACTCTTGATATAATTGTGTCCTATCATTTGGTCTTCTAATTATTATCATTTTGTCGGTTAACGTTAACGTAATTTCTATTGCTGTTTTTGTTTAAATGTAAATATTGTATTTATTTGGTGATGGTAAAATTATACATGTTGAAATCCTTAGTCATTCGTTTACATTACTCTTTCTGGGCAAATATCCATTGAGGGAGTGGAGTGAGGTTCCCGTTTAATTTCAGTTGTAACTCCACTGACCCAGTAACATATTTACTAGAGTTATAACTCGAGCTGTTCACAACCCCTAATCTTCCCCTAGACATAAACGAGCCAAAACTGGGGTTGTAACACGGCGCAACAGCTATGGTCATATACCACCCAACACAAAGTAGTCATCTACATCATTAATAAAATATTTACACAAACTAAACAGACTTCTCCACCCCGAAAGGGATAGGCAGCATGAATAAAAGAACATACAAACTAAAAGGCACATTTATACTAAAAAAAAACAACCTGACTAATTCAAGTAAAATATATAAAAGATAAGAAAACGTTGAACTATCTAAAAAGCCATAAATATAATAAAATTCACAACTTTTGGAGGAGGCCAGCCTCCTCCACATAGGAGAGGGTGTTCCCTCCCACACTACAAGCCTCCTCCCCGAGCACCTGGGAGAGACTGTAAGAACCATCACCCTTCCGGTACTCGGAGAGGTGCCTACGACGAAGGTCCCCAAGGCTGGGACACTCGACAATAAGATGCCGTACTGTCAAAGGGACAAGACAATCATCACAGTAGGGAGGGTGAGCCCTCTCCATTAAAAAGCCATGAGTCAATAATGTGTGGCCAATGCGGAGATGGACAAGAGCCGTCTCCCACCGGCGGGACAGGCCACTGTAGCTCCACAAACCAAGACGCTGGCGGATGTCGCGGAGCTTGTTAGCCCCGACGGCGTTCCATCTGTCCTGCCAGCAGGAACGAACGGTAGCATCTATGTAGGGTCGAAGGTCCACTGCAGGAACAGGATGACGCCTGGCAGGAGGCCGGGAATTGGAGACCACAGCCTTAGCCAGGGCGTCAGCCCGCTCATTCCCATCAACACCCACATGGGCCGGGACCCAACAAAAAGTGACTTTCCGGCCACGACGACCCAGGAGGACAAGCCACTCAAGAATGGCCAACACCAGGGGATGGGAAGAGTTAAAATTGCACAAGGCCTGCAAGGCACTACAGGAATCGCTAAAAATAGTAAACAAAGGCTGAGGGAGAGTAAAAATCACTTGGAGGGCATATAAAATGGCCGAGAGCTCAGCAGTAAAAATGGACATGACAGAAGGGAGCCTGCCTCCACGGCAAAAGTCAGGAAAGACAACTCCAAAGCCAACTCCAGCATCAGACTTTGACCCATCATTGTGTTGGTGGGTGGGGTAGCCACCAACTATAAGTTGTGCTGCTACCTAAAGAAGGCTCCTGTGTAAGGGCCGCTGTCAGGGTTTCTCCACTACACTTCTCAGCCTCAGGAGCTAGTGTCTATAACTCTCTTTAAGAAGTGTTAGTGTCTATAACTCTCTTTAAGAAGTGTTAGTGTCTATAACTCTCTTTAAGAAGTGCTCAAGGAAGAGAGAGATGCGGTGAATAGTTCCTTATTTATTGTCAAAAATTAGTTAACAGTATATACAATTCTCTGCGTACTTGACGTTAACAAAGCTAAGAGTATTTGGTTATGGTATTAAATGTATAATACATATGTTGTATACATGAAATTCTGCAAGAGTATGCAGACAATGACATTACACAAAATGGCAAAGAGAATATGCTGAAAGAAATTGCATAGGCTATCTGCATGAAGGAATGTAATGGTAAATGAATCACAATACAGGGCTGGTAGATAATTAGAGAATGGTTACACACTCAATCAAAGAAAATCGACCTATTTTATGGTACACTACAATACTCCCCCCCTAGTTTCGAGGAAGGAGGAACGATACTCTTGTGTGTCGTAGTTTGTTGTTTCCAGCATGTGTTGGAGGAACAGTCACTTGCACTGCTTGCAGCATCTGGTCCGGATTCAGGATATAAGCAGGCTTGACTCGGTCTACGGCCACAACTTCTTGAGAACCATGTTTGTCGATGGTGAAGTTCTTCCTCGTCCTGCGAACTACTTGGAAGGGGCCCTGATATGGCTGCTGAAGGGGCCTTTTGACTGCATCGACTCTAACAAAGACGTGTGTGCAGGCTTCCAGGTCCTGGTGAACGAAGGTCTTCGAGTTGGACGTACGAGGCTGCACTGGCTGGAGGCACTTCATGGTATTTTTCAGGTGTGTTGCAAAGTCCTGAACGCTGCAAGGCTCGGGGTCTGGTGTGGCAGAGAGAAGCTCACCTGGGAGTCTGAGCGTAGAGCCATATACAAGCTCAGCAGAGGAGTTGTGCAGATCCGTTTTGAGTGAAGTTCTGATGCCAAGGAGGACAAGAGGTAGTGCTATTGACCAATCTTCTCTCTGGGCTGAAGCTGCCAGGGAAGATTTCAGCTGGCGGTGGAATCGTTCGACCGTTCCGTTGGCCTGTGGGTGATAGCTGGCGGTCCTGTATCGGCAGATGCCAAGGAGTATCATGACCTTATTCCACACGCCTGACTCAAACTGACCACCTCGGTCAGAAGTAAGGCTTAGAGGCACACCAAACCTGGACACCCATGTAGTGATGAAGGCACGTGCAACAGTATCCGTGGTGATGCCGGTGAGAGGTACTGCCTCAGGCCAGCGTGTGAAGCGGTCCACACAGGTGAGTAAATATCGATAGCCATTGGAGTACAGAAGTGGGCCAACGAGGTCTATGTGGACATGGTCAAATCTCTCGGTGACTGGCGTAAAGGTGGCTGCAGGAGTGTGTATGGCGTGTGACCTTGGAAGCTTGACAGCGTATACATGTGCGTGCCCAGTGTCTGATGTCTTTATTTATGCCCTCCCATATAAAGCGGGAAGACATCATCTGGTGCGAGGCACGGATTCCAGGGTGTGAGAGGTCATGTAACTTCTTGAAGAGCTGGTGTCGATGTTTCTCTGGTATGTATGGACGGAGAGTGTCGGTGGAGGTGTCAGCGTACAGTGTGACCTGGGTGTCTGGAAGTGTAATCTTCTTCATCTGTAGTGCAGGGTTATCCAACAGTCGCTGTAGCTCAGCGTCACCGACTTGATCAGCAGCAATGGTGGCATAGTCGATGGGAGAAGATTTTACAGTACTGATGTTTCGAGAGAGGGCATCAGCTGGGGCATTGTCGGCACCTTTGACGTATCGTATATCCGTGGTAAACTGAGCAATGTAGTCCATGTGGCGCATTTGTCGTGGGGTGTAAGATTCCTTATTTCTGAGGAATGCTGTAGTGAGTGGCATGTGGTCAGTGTAGATGTGGAAACTGCGTCCCTCGATGAAGTAGCGAAAACGCTTGACAGCTTTGAAGATGGCAAGTAGCTCCCTGTCATAGGCGCTATACTTCGACTCTGCCGAGGTGAGTTTCTTGGAAAAGAAGGCAATTGGCTTCCAGTATGTACCGACACGCTGTTGTAGGACGGCACCAACACCAATGTTTGAGGCGTCTGTAGCAATTGAAGTTTCTGCGTCTGGTGCAGGGAAAGAGAGCGTGGCAGCGTCGCTGAGGGCCTGTTTTGTTGAGAGGAAGGCCGCTTCCGCTTCTTCAGTCCAGACGAGGGTAACAGATTGACCTCTCTTGCAAGGTTTAATCATGGCATACAATGGTCGTAGCAGGAGTGAGCAGTGTGGAATGAAGCGGTTATAGTAATTAACCATCCCAAGGAACTCCTTGAGCTGGTGTTGGGTAGATGGCCTGGGAAACTGCTGGATGGACTCGCACTTTGAGGGAAGTGGAGCAATGCCTGTTGGAGAGACTGTGTGACCTAGGAACTCAAGGGATGTCACACCGAGTTCGGACTTGTCTGTGTGGACTTGGATGCCATAATCTTGCAGTCTCTGGAGGACTTGGCAGACGTGTTGTTTGTGGCTGGCTTCATCAGGACTAGCAATGAGAAGGTCATCTATGTAGGCAAAAGAGTAGGGTAGACCTCGAAGGACCTCATCAATGAAGCGTTGAAACGTTTGTGCTGCGTTCCACAATCCAAAGGGCATCCGGACGTATTCAAACATGCCAAAAGGTGTGATAATGGCCGTCTTCGGGATGTCAGTGGGATGGACTGGAATCTGATGATATGCTTTGACGAGGTCGATCCGAGAGAAGATAGTGGAACCTGAGAGTTGGGAAGTGAACTCTTGAATGTTGGGCACAGGATATCTATCTTCCACGGTGCGTGAATTGAGGGCATGGTAGTCACCACAAGGTCGTATGTCTCCGGTCTTCTTAGGAACAATGTGAAGAGCCGACGACCAGTTGCTGCTGCTGGGCCGTATAATACCTTTACTCATCAGAGATTCGAACTCGGCTTTGGCTTTCTTATAACGCTCAGGGGCTAAGCGTCGGGCCTTGGCATGCACTGGGGGTCCGGTAGTCTCTATATGATGAGTCACGTGATGCTTGGCAGGTATGCTGGATGAGTAGGGTTGTGTCAGCATAGGGAATGACTTGAGGAGGTCAGCAAACTTGTGGTCATGGTTGATAGCAGACAGGTGTGTGCTGTCACCAGGTGCTGGCTGTGCATTTGTAAAGATATCTGTGAGTGGGTCGACCAATTTTTGTCCTCTTACGTCTACCATCAGGTTGAAGTGATGGAGAAAATCAGCACCAAGGATGGCTTGTGACACTGCTCCTACGTAGAATGTCCATTGAAAAGAGCGGCGAAGGTTCAGATCCAGATGCACTGTTTGCCGCGAGTATACAGGTATCTTGGTACCATTAGCAGCATAGAGATGCAGAGAAGGAGGTAGTGACCGCTGGCTGGCTGTAGCAGGGAGGACACTTACGTCGGCACCGGTGTCTACCAGGAACTTTGTATGGGACCGGCGATCAAAGATGTGGAGCAGCGTAGACTGAGTATGGCAAACATTATGCTGTGTTAATGGTCGCCGTTGTTGTTTGACGCCATGTAGCTGCAGGGCTTTTCACACTTGAGAGCCTTATCCCTAAACCTGCGATGGTAGTAGCAGAAGTTTGAAGTGCTCCTTGAACGTGACCGCTGGTGTTGGCGGTTTGGCGTCGAGGGTCGAGAACTTGGGTGGTTGTTGATTTGTTTCTTCAGGTTGCTGACCTCCATTGTAAGCTGGGAAATTAGATTGGCGAGCTGGGCAATTTGGGAATTTTCTTGGTTGCAGAAAGCAGGGGCTCTCATGGCTACTGCAGTGGCAGTGTGGTTGCCTGAGTTTGAGAGATCCTCAGTAGACATACTGGTCAGTGAACTCAGGGTGTAAATGCTGACGAGGGTTACCTGATATCACGGCAGCTGCGTTAGTCAGGTTATATCAGTATGCTGCTGAATACACTGGCACTGTAATTCACACACAAGGCACTAATAATAAAGGACAATACACTGTCCAGAGTGAAACACTGTAATCCAGGGTGAGGCACTGTAATCCAAGGTGAAGCACTGTAATCCAAGGCGAAGCACTGTAATCCAAGGTGAAGCACTGTAATCCAGGGTGAAGCACTGTAATCCAGGGTGAAGCACTGTTGCTGGTAGCTAGACTGCCGCGAGTACCAGTGGTGTATAGGTGTTGGATGGCAGGCAGCAACGGCGTAGTTGGAGGCTTACAGATGGCTGCTGTGGACTGGTGATGCCTCAGGGTTCGCAGCGATAATGTAGATAGGATGGACAGTGGCACTGTGGCGGGAGCAACAGCTGCACAGGAGAGGTAGCAACTCAAGTCACCTCTTGATGGTGACTGCAGGGCAAAGGCGTTCTTGTAGACTATTGGAGGGTAGCGGCAGCACTCCAGGTCACTACTTGATAGTGACTGCAGGGCAAAGGCATTCTTGTAGACTGCAGCTTGATCCACTCTTGTTGGCGATCGCGGCAGCTGCTCTCTCCGGGGGTCACCACTTGTTGGTGACAGCTGCACTCTCCGGGGGTCACCACTTGTTGGTGACAGCTGCAATCTCCGGGGGTTACCACTTGTTGGTGACGGCTGCAATCTCCGGGGGTCACCACTTGTTGGTGACGGCTGCAATCTCCGGGGGTCACCACTTGTTGGTGACGGCTGCAGTCTCCGGGGGTCACCACTTGTTGGTGACAGCTGCACTCTCCAGGGGTCACCACTTGTTGGTGACAGCTGCAATCTCCGGGGGTCACCACTTGTTGGTGACGGCTGCAATCTCCGGGGGTCACCACTTGTTGGTGGGTGGTGTAGCCACCAACTATAAGTTGTGCTGCTACCTAAAGAAGGCTCCTGTGTAAGGGCCGCTGTCAGGGTTTCTCCACTACACTTCTCAGCCTCAGGAGCTAGTGTCTATAACTCTCTTTAAGAAGTGTTAGTGTCTATAACTCTCTTTAAGAAGTGCTCAAGGAAGAGAGAGATGCGGTGAATAGTTCCTTATTTATTGTCAAAAATTAGTTAACAGTATATACAATTCTCTGCGTACTTGACGTTAACAAAGCTAAGAGTATTTGGTTATGGTATTAAATGTATAATACATATGTTGTATACATGAAGTTCTGCAAGAGTATGCAGACAATGACATTACACAAAATGGCAAAGAGAATATGCTGAAAGAAATTGCATAGGCTATCTGCATGAAGGAATGTAATGGTAAATGAATCACAATACAGGGCTGGTAGATAATTAGAGAATGGTTACACACTCAATCAAAGAAAATCGACCTATTTTATGGTACACTATAAGTGTACACAGGGAGGGACTCCCTGTGAGTGAAGGCATGTTCTAAAAAGAGGGAACGAGCCACTGGAGGAGGAAGAGATTCCTTCTTGTCTGTAAAGCAGGTGCAGGGGAAAACTTCTGGAAGAAGCCATGGAGCCACCCTGGGGACCCTCACAGGACAAATCTGGTAGTCATCTATGCCCATCTCCTCCATAGCCTTCCTGACCCGGAAGCCAAAGGGCCATGGTGCACGAGAATGTAAAAGGTAGTACTGAGACATGATATCAGATGACACCGCCAAGCAAGGTAGGGAGTCAGGAAGTCGATGTAATCGATGCCAACAACGAACCATCAAGGACTGACGACAGAGATCAAGAGGTGGCTCATTAGCGTCCACCAGGAGACTGGGGATTGGGGACGACCTAAAGGCTCCGGTCGCCAGACATACTCCAGCATGATGAACAGGGTCTAAAACTCTGAGACGGGCATCGGTGGCAGAAGAGTACACCTCACACCCATAGTCGAGTTTTGACCTAATAAGAACATGGTATAGGCGGAGGAGGGTGGCCCGATCAGCCCCCCAGGATGTATGGCTCAGGACCCTCAACAGGTTAAGAGCCTTGAGGCAAGAGACCTTAAGTGTACGTAAGTGGGGAACCCAAGTCAAACGTTTGTCAAAAAGGAGACCCAAAAAGCGAGTCTCCTCGACACATCGTATCCGATGACCATACATGAATAAGTCCGGATCCGGGTGGACGCCTCGGATGTAGCAGAAGTGCATAGCAACTGTCTTGGAAGGAGAAAATCGAAACCCATGAGAATCAGTCCAACGTGACACCCTGTCAAGGGCAAGCTGCATGCGCCGCTCCGCCACTGACATACGGGAAGCAGCAAACCAGACTGCTAGGTCGTCAACGTACATCGAGTTAGCTATACCGTCTGGAAGGGATGAGGCAATGGCATTAATTGCTACTGCAAACAATGTGACACTGAGGACGCTTCCCTGGGGGATGCCCTCCTCCTGTGCAACAGATGCTGAGTGGGTTGTACCAACCCTCACAGAAAAACTGCGACCACTGAGAAACTCCTTAAGAAAACGTGGAAGGCGACCCCGCAGGCCATATAAATGGAGTTGCTGCAGGATGCCATATTGCCATGTAGTGTCACATGCTTTCTCTAAATCAAAGAATACACAGACAAGGTGTTGATGTCATGCAAAGGCCTCACATGCAGCAGCTTTCAACCTGACCAGAGCATCTGTAGTGGAACGGTATTTACGAAAGCCAGACTGGGACGGAGACAGAAAATCACCCCGTTCCAATAAGTATACCAGTCTGACATTCACCATCTTTTCAAATAGTTTACAGAGACAGGAGGTCAAGGCAATTGGTCGATAATTGAGGGCAACACCAGAGTCCTTGCCCGGCTTGAGAAAAGGAAGGATGGTAGCAACCCTCCACCCAGAAGGGAAGACACCCTCCAGCCAGATTCTGTTATATACAGCTAAAAGAAATGAGATCGCTTCCTCACCCAAGTGTCGTAACATTGCATATGGGATGTTGTCTGGCCCAGGAGAAGTGTCGCCGCAGAGAGAGAGAGCAGAATGCAGGTCTCTCAGGGCGAATATATGGTTATAACTTTCATTCTCGTTCCCTGTGAAATCCAGGACTGTACGCTCCTTGGCTCTTAACTCATGCCTGACAGCCAGAGGTCGAGAGTCACGGCTGGAGACCTTTGCAAAAGCCTCTGCCATGGTATTGGCCACTGTCAAACCATCCATGATCTTAATTCCATTGACCTTAAGTACAGGTGGAGAACTAGGAGAAAACTTCCCCGCCATCTTACGGACTCTCCTGAACACTTGGGTGAGTGGAGTTTTAGTATTAATTGAAGACACATAGGCCTTCCAAGATGCACGTCGGGCCTCTTTTAAAACTCGTCTAGCCCGAGCCCTTGCCCGTCGGAAGTCCTCTAAAAGAGTTGGGTCCCCACGATTGCAACGAAGGCGAGAGTAAGCAGCGCGCTTCTCCCGCACAGCAGTGGTGCAGACTGGTGACCACCAAGGGACAGGACGTTTGAGAAAGTAGCCAGAAGTTCTAGGGATAGAGTTGAGAGCAGCAGAGTGGAGCGTATCAGTGAAATATGTTACAGCCTCGTCAGAGCTACCGAAATTGGCTACAGAAGAGACCGAAGAAGTTAGCTCTCTAAAAAACTGCCAGTCAGCCTTCTCTAATTTCCACCTAGGAAGACGAGACTGTGGTTCGTACCTGTTACATTCTAAAAGTATAGGGAAATGGTCACTGTCATATAAATCAGGCAACACTCTCCAAGTAAAATCCAACAGAGCACTGGGTGAGCAAAGGGAAATGTCAATGGCGGTAAAAGTCCCAGTAGGGCTATTAAAATGTGTCACATCTCCCATATTTAAAACCCCTAATCCCTCATCCTCAATAAAAGAAGCCAATAAAACACCCCTGGGGTTGACCGAACTGTCACCCCACAGAGGATGACGACCATTAAAATCACCCAATAAAATAAAGGGAGATGGAAGGTCCCGTACAAGATGGTTGAGATCACCCCTCTCAACTGTAACACTGGGAGGAAGGTATAGACTGCATACAGTGTACGGGCGGTCCATAAAAACCTTAACTGCAACAGCCTGGAGCGGAGTGTCAAGCTCCAGGCTCGTGCATGGAATATCTCGGCGAACTAGGATGGCAGAGCCACCATGATGACCCTGCCCTTCAAATGAACTGGAATAAAATGCGGAGTATGCTGGAGGACTGGCAGGAATGTAGTCCCCAAGTATTGTCTCTTGGAGAGAAACACATGCAGGAGAGAAGCTAGAGAGAAGAACGCGCAGTTCCTCCCAAGAAGCACGCAAGCCACGGCAATTCCACTGAAGGACCTTGAACGGTGTTACTTTAGTACTGATTTTTGGGAAGCCTCACGGAGGTACTTCCCACTACCACCTCGACCTGAGGGTTTATTCAAACAATAAGATTTGTCTAATCCTGGGCCACTAGAAGAAGAGCGAACCCGAGGAGTAGTACTTGGGGCAGTAATTGGGACCCGTAGACGAGTCCCTGAAGCATCTGATATGTTAGAAGAAGATGAAGGTATATGAGATGGGATATTCTTTGAAACAATTACATTGGTTCTGTCCTGTACAGCATTGGTATCACTGACACAGGCAGATACATCAACATCCATAATGCAGGTGGAAAAATCACTCCACTGCTCAAGCGGAAGAGAAAGTGAATCTTTTGAAGTCACAACATCCGTGGCATCCACATTAACTTCACGCCCCTCTGATGATCCCGAAGGAAGCTTGCGAGGAGGAACTTCTGTTGAATCAAGAGATTCATCAGAGCCACGAGAACGCTTCTGGTGAAATTGATAGGAAACTATGGATGAGTCCACAGAGATGGTTGCCTCACAAGGTGGAACATCTATAGAGTCAAGTGCCTCAGAGGACCACGAAGGCGTCTCTGTGGCAGTTTAGGTGACTTAAGTTTCCTTTTGGGAGAGCGTGTGGCAGCGTGAACCTCTACCACATGGACACCTTTAGCTAAAGTCTGAGAATTGTCATCAGTTGAAGGGTCACCAGAATGAGTGTCTGATAAAGTTTCCAAGACAGAGAAACTATTATGTAGAGTAACCTTAGAAACGTTCTCATTAGAGCAAGAAGCAGCTGCCTCTTGAGAGGGTTGAGAGGGTGCTGCAACCAATTTAGGGCGAAGGGAGGAGGCGTATGTCTTCACACCACCATCCTTCTGTCGCCTGAAGTTGAGTTGCCGTCTGGCACTACCTATGCTAATGAATTGAGTATTAGCCAAGTGGAGGATATCCTGCTCAAGTAGGTACATCTTACATTGGCGAGAACGCAAGGGGTGAGAATCTCTGCAGTAAAAGCAGTAACTCTCTGACCGACACTCAGAAGTAAGATGTAAGTCAAGAGCAGAACAATTACCACACCGGGAACGGTTGTTGCAGTTCCTTTTCCCATGACCAAACTCATAACAACACAAACACTGTAGGGGACGCTCAACAAAAGGCTTCACCTCAAATGAGGTGGGGTTAATGTTAATGCGATCTGGGATATGCGAGCCATAGAAAGTGAGGATGATCATATTTTTACTGCCTTTCATCTTCGTTACTCGTTGGACACTGTCTGGGCACATAGCGAGAATGTCCTCTTCAGAGAATTCATACAGGTCCTCATTATATATACGCCCCTTGCTATAATTAAATGTTCGATGTGGTTTAATAGATTCAAACATGCTATCAGAAGGACAGGGGAGATTGAGGAGCATCATGGCCTGTGTAAGATCTTTGGCTCTGATTAAAACTCCCCTACCATATTTCTTTATGTGGCCTATTGGTAATAATCCAATTTCTTTCTCAAGATACCGGGAAGCATGGATAATGTTACCACGTCCCTCCCTGTAGTAAGCCACAAACCAAAAGGGTGTAGGAACCCGACGTTCCTTTGGGACATGCTCTGCAGAATCATCAAATATATTAGGGCAGTAATCATTGTCACTGGCAACTACATTGATGGACCGTATCATCTGAACTTTACAATGAGTATCCCCCACCGTCAGAGAATATTTTGACTCAAATGCTGCTTTGGCAGCAGCATTTGTATTGAAAGTAATATAGCACCGATTAGACCTACAATCACTGTCATATGTGATTCGGATTCGGAGGACTACTCCAAAG
Organism: Petrolisthes cinctipes; assembly: GCA_033782935.1. NCBI lineage: Eukaryota > Metazoa > Arthropoda > Malacostraca > Decapoda > Porcellanidae > Petrolisthes > Petrolisthes cinctipes. The sequence goes on along the minus strand of JAWQEG010001115.1, from coordinate 66,663 downwards.
CACTTAAAAATGGAGTGGATAGCGCCATAGGTAAAGGATGCCAGTACATTCGTTAACATTAACGTGTCCAAATCGTTAACAGGGTTCTTCGACACAACACCCGACCTGCTAGGTCTACTCTTATTTGCAGCTTTCTGCATCTTACCACGACCAGAGAGTGACGTCTCGAGGGCCTGGTCGACCACCGCTCGAGGAAGAGATTGGGGCTTTTCTGTATCCATATATCATTGGTTTAGTGTTTTTGGCCCCAGGAGCCAAGAGCTACTACCTACCGGGCAGATGAGGGGACCGAGCGCTGGTCGCCGTGGGCGGGGTACCTCTTCCCCCACGGGGCCACTCGTTTAAAAAAGCAGCCCCAATGGCTCGAAAGTTTGCCCACGACGGTGCTGAGACCCCCTTCCCCAACATCTCCCGGCCCAGACACCCAACCATCCAACATAGGACGGCCCCTAGAGGGCAGTCCCTCCGGAGGGCAGCGCTGTTGGCCCGTACTGGCAGCCTAATGCATGGGAACCATTTAGTCTGGTCTGTCACTGGCGACCTTACTAGCATGGGAAGCCCTCTCTCCCCGAAATCGGGGCAGAGCAGGGGCCGGAGCCCCCTCTAGTCTAGCTCGCCAGGTCTTAGAGACACGCAAGCCCCCCCACCACGTCAAGGCGGTTCCCATTGGGGGGGCACACACACAAGGGAGGCAAAAGGAAGGGGTATGTACAAGTTATGAATAAATGTAAAAATAGTAAACAGACGTAAAAATAATAATAAAAAAAAAATGGATAATGATTCAGAAGCACATTACTATGCAGAGGGACAAACAGACACATAAAATACAGATGAAGAAAGAGTAGGCTAAGGGGGGGAGGGGGGAGATTCAGGTGAAGGACTGCTAATCTACTGCCCTGGGTCCTGGGTAATCCCATTCTGACAGACCAGATGTGGCAGCGCTGCTTGGGGCGGCTGCCCCACCTACACCCGCCAGTTTCCTTGTGGTTGACTATAGGTCGTCCAGATAAGCTGCTGTACCTTCAAGGTCTTGAATGATGAAGTTGATCATTCTCTGGAATGTTGCCGGGGCATTAGAGAGACCAAAACTAAGCACCTTATATTGATACACTCCGAAGGGTGTGACAAATGCGGACATTTTCTTAGCACGTGGGGTGAGAGGGATTTGATAATATCCTTTCAAGAGGTCTATTGTAGTTATAAATGGTGATTGTCCTATCTCATCTATAATATCATCAATTAATGGGAGAGGGTAGGAGTCCTGAACAGTGACCTGGTTTACTTTACGGTAGTCCGTGCAAAATCTAAAAGAGACATCAGGTTTTGGTATTAGCAAGCAGGGTGAAGCCCAAGGTGACATACGTGGTTCTGCTAAATCTGTATCTAGTAAATATTGTACCTCCTTTTTCATTATTACCCTTTTCTCTATATTAATTTTATAGGCCGCCTGTTTGATAGGTCTGGCTCCAGGTAACAACTGGATGTCGTGATGGATGAGGCGACATGACCCAGGAAGATCAGTCGTGAGTTTAGGAAATTCTGATAGTAGGGAAGAAATATCTTCATATTGAGAAGTAGTTAAGGTGGATAAATATTCATCCATCTTAGTCATCCATTGAGAATTTACAGGGTTTGTTGAAATAGATGGCAGGTCATCATAATTCAAATCTGTCTCTTGTTCAGCCTCCCGTCTCTCTACACTAAGGACAGCCACTATTTTCTGGTCCTCCTCCTCCAACAACCTGGAAAAATATGGTTTTATAAGATTTACATGGACCATCTGAGTATCCTTCTTCCTGTCAGGTGTGGTTATTACATAGTTCACCTTACCCAATTTTCTTTCTACTTTGTAAGGACCTATGTATTTTGACTTGAGAGGTGATCCTGGTATGGGAAGGAACAACAGAACTTTGTCTCCTGGTTTGAAAGAGCGATGAACAGCTTTAGTTTGTTGTTAAACCATTTTGTTTTGAGCCTTGAGAAGGTGTTTAGCAGCAAAGGTTCCGGCATTAGATAATTTAGATCTTAAGTTCTCAATATATGTCTCCACAGAAATTGAACAAGGGGCAGAGTCAAACCACTGATCTTTAATTACTTTCAAGGGGCCTCTAATTTGTCTGCCGTACAAAAGCTCGAAGGGGGAATAACCAAGTGATTCTTGAGGACATTCTCTTAAAACAAAAAGCAAGAAATCCAACTGTTCATCCCATTCCAGTTCATACTCTGAACAGAACTTACGAAGTACTGATTTTAAAGTTTGATGGAATCGTTCCAAGCATCCTTGTGACTGAGGATGGTAAGCAGTCGAGGTCACATGGGTCACTTCTAGTTCCTTCGTCACCTCTTGACATATAGTGCTGGTAATATTACTACCTTGATCTGTTTGTATTATTTTGGGGATGCCAACTGAGGTAAAGAAATGAAGGATAGGTTTAAGAATAGATTTAGATGTAATATTCTTGAGAGGAAAAGCCTCTGGATACCGAGTAGTAACATCCATTACTGTTACAAAATACTGGTTACTTTTTTTAGTTTTGGGTAGAGGACCCACACAATCCAACACTATCTTTTCAAACGGCTCAAAGGTTACAAGGATAGGATTTAATGGGGCTGGTGGAATGGTTTCATTAGCTTTTCCAACTGTTTGACATGTATGACAGTGTTTTATGTATGACTTTACATCTGTTTTCATTCCTGGCCAATAGAAATGGTTAGCAATTTTCTGTAAGTTTTTAGTATTCCTAAGTGACCAGCAAGTCCATCATGAGCCAATTGTACCAATGAAGTCCGAACTGACTGTGGCACTACAATTTGGTGGTATTCTGACCAGGTATCAAGGGGTTTCAACTCCGGGGGTCTGTATGCTCTCATTAAGATATCCTCCCGATAGTAAAAGCAAGGCAACTTTTTTTTTTTTTCCTATACCTCAACCTCAGGACTGTAGGCTGTCAGTAGTCCGTGACTCTTGCGAGGCCCCGAGATTATTGGGTGTCGCACTAGATGAGACAGTGGAGCTTCGTGGTGATGTTGGTACCGTAGCTTCTCTTCTGTCCCACTAGATGACGACACTTTATTTATACACGTCACTATCAGGGGAGAGCAGCTACACCGTCACTCACAGCATCTTGGAATATGGTCTGGCATCTTCTATGTTGTGAGTTGACGACGATGTAGGGGGTATTTTCTTGACGTGTCGGAGTAGCTAGGGTATAGTTGACGAACAGCTGGACCCATCAGATCACCTCGAAAAAATCCCAGACGTTTTCTCGTGGACTCGAACCAGGGCCTTTGCCATTCGCAGTCCGTCACTCTATCCACTCAGCCATGCCTTCCCCCATTCTTATCCTCAAGAGCAGCTGGTCTGATGTTATTCAAAGTGGGATCAATCTGTTGAGCTTTGATTAACTCTTCACGTGTGAAGGATTGTTTATTAAGGCATTCTAAAGAAACTTTTAGATTGTGGGATGGAGTGGAGGAAATTTGTTTCGTTTTACTTTGAGATCGAGTTACTGCACAACAAGGGTACAAGGAAGAAGATTCTTCTAGGGAGCTATCAGGCAGGGGAGAGTCAAGGATTTTAAGGTTAGGGACGACTAGTTCTCCTGCTAAATCATTCCCGAGCAACATATGCACTCCTTGAACAGGCAAAGGGTAGTCTCTCAGAGCAACTTGGAAGGTGCCAGATAATACGGGACATTCAATATATATGGTTGCTAAAGGATAAGAAGATTCAGTTGTAAGGTCACACACAATCACCTTTTCTCCAGTTAGAGCAGTACTGTATTCAGGTAAAGAGTCTTTAAAAAGAATGGTCTGAGCTGCTGCGGTATCCCTTAGTATGGTAATAGGGTGAGTGTCACTTGATTTAGTCAATGAGATTTTTCCCTGATACATGAATGGCTGAAAAATGTTGGGAAGTAAGGGAGTAGAGTTTGAAGTTGCAACAGGTTTGTTTGGTGTAATGGTAGAAACGTGAGGTTTGTGTCTAGTGGTATTATCTTGAGAAGTGTTAGAGTGTTTACAACTAGGGTGTCTACATTGTTGAATGGTGTGCCCTGGCTTTTTACAATAGTTACACGTAATTAGTGGAGGACTATAGGATACACTGGTATGACCTCGAGACTTCTCATTCCCAGTCACAAGGGGAGTATCGGAGGAGGGCCTCCGCACCAGCAATGAATATGCGTCAGCTACCTCAGCTGAGCGTTCCAACTTTATTTCCCCTCGCTCTTCCACATGTTTTAATATACTGATGGACATTTTATTTTTTACCTCTTCTAACACAACTATATTAATCAAAGGTAGTAGTTTCAGTAGAGCATAACCACTTTTTAAACAACCTAAGTTTCTCTGATGCAAACTCAACAAATGTTTGACTGGAAGGTTTAGTTAGGGACCTAAATTTCTGCCTATATGCTTCTGGGGTTATCTCATAAGCTCTTAAAATATTGTTTTTCACAGCTTCATAATCATCAAATTGCTCCAAACTGTTGAACACCATCTGAGCTCATCCAGTTAGTTTAGGAAACAAGATTATTAACCACTGATCATTTGGCCACTCCTTTTTCCTGGCTAGGCTTTCAAAAGTACGAAAATATCCATCTACATCTCTTTCTTCAAAAGGGGGTAATAGGGAAGTAGCTTCTGCAGCATTGAATTTAGTTAGTCTGTCCTTCATTCTAAGTTCTATATCTTCTCTTACTTTTAACTCCTCAATTTCAATTTCTTTAAGTCTAATTTCCTTGTCGTGTGCAAGTTCCATTTCTTTCATTTTTAGTTCGAATTCAAATTTTAATCTTCCAAGAGCTAATGGATCTGCTTCGGTTAACACACTATGTCTAGTACCTTCAGGTAAAGGTTGAGCTACTCTAGATCGCGTCTTGGGAGAGTCAGGATTATGAACGCCATGACTCATAGGAGTCAACACCTCAATTGCAACACCGGGGAGTATGTCTCCCTCTACCAACTGTTCCACTACTACATTCTTTAGTACTTCCTTAGTCATTTAAGCAGAAAAAGGAATATAATATGCCTTGGCAAGGTTTTTTCAATCAGATTTTAATAGGTCGGAAAGGTCTTCATATCGTGGATTACGTTGAAATTTCTCTACATCAAAAGGAAGGGTAGCCATGATAAATAAAGTAATGTATAACACCACGAGTGAAACTAACACAAAATCACACAAGTTAGAGGTTAACTATTATGGCAAAATAAATTATCATTGAACATCAAAAGGAATAAATTAGAGGCAGTGATAAGTGAATCAGGGTTACTGAGGAACACTTATATGAGCGAGTTATTTAGGATTATAGCAAGACAGGAGAATTTATGAACTTACTCTAAACTTTTCTGAGCTTGATCACTTGAAGAAGAATAAGATTGATAAAAGAGACTTGAGGAGAGTAAAGTTCCTGATTCTTGAAAAAGAAATAGATACTTGAAAAGGTCTCACTAATAAAAGATAATCCCGAGATAAATGCTTGAATGAGATGAGCACATAAGAGGAAATTAATAATTTTAATCGTACGGCATGATTCAGGGATCCGGTTAGATACAAAACTATAATTATGATAGACCTATAGTATGACTGCCTATGCCTATAGGACCATATGACACTCCAATAAAATATAGAAAAGAGGAAACAACCAGCACAAGAAATAATTCCTATGAACAAAAATAAATACATGTAAATAGCTAAAGTTGTGGTAGGAATTTAACTTACACTAGATATTATATAACAAAATTACCCTGGAATATCCTGGCGAGGTCGCCACTTATCACGCTTAGGTCTAGATATGATTAAGTCTTAGAGCCCAGATGACTTCCACGTGATAAAACTTAAGAGTAGGTTCGGATTTATACTTGTAAATGAAGGGCTGAATAACAGTTTAATTATATATAAAAGCAAACTATATACAGAAGTTACAGACATTGGACAACATAATAATGTTACCACAAGATTCACATTTAACCTATACAGTAAATTATATCCTAAACATAATATTATACCCTAAATGCACCTTAGTAACCTATATGTGGAGGAACGGTAATGAACACAGAATATAAGGGGAACAAAGAGGAAAATAGTAGAAATACTCAAGGGCTGGCAGGGAGTCTTGGCAGGAGTGTGTGTGTGAGAGTCAAGCTCGCTGTAGGATGTGCTGACTTTTCTACCGGCTGAATCCCTTTTTATACCATCCGAAATCTTGGAGGGGTGAAGAGGGGAATCGCTTTGGCAAATGTTGATTGGAGGAATAGATTAAACGAGGGAACGAGGGAAAGTCCAGTTGTGTGTGTGTGTGTCGATCTTGGTGTTTCACGAGATAGGTTCACATAACCGTAACAATATTATGTACAACTTTGGTAAATCTTTACAAGTTGCCACAACAGGATTTCATAGGAAAAATATATAATTCCTAGAAGGTTTTAGTGTGATTTGAATGATGTTGACCTTCGTTTCTTTAGGTAATGCTTCGTTTTGGAGATAGCCCCCTCTCTCCCATCCAACAATCTTGGGGGAGAGCCTGGGAAATTGGAGGTTTTGGGTAGGGGGAAAACTCATAATATAGTATATTTATCTTTCTAGATTGCACTCACGACATGCCATAAATGTCAAAAAGTGGAAAACCCGAGCCAAGTTTCGGCAAAAGTTGGCTCGGGTTTTCCAATTTTCAACAAGCATATATCTGGAAAACTGGAAAACCCGAGCCAAGTTTTGCCAAACTTGGCTCGGGCTTTCCAGTTTTCAATGAGCATAAATATTGAAAAATTAAAAACCCGAGCCAACTTTTTTCTGACCCAACCTGCATCGGGCATCCTTCGGTCTTAACCATAGCATCGAGATATTACAGAATTAAAAAGACCTGACCTAACCTAACCTAGAAGGGGGCATCCTTCGGGACCTAACCTTGCCATACTTTTGCACCTAACCTTGCCATACTTCGGCACCTAACCTTGCCATACTTCGGCACCTAACCTTTCCATTCTTCGGGACCTAATCATGGCATCCTTCGGGACCTAACCATTTGCATCCTTCGGCCTTAACCAGAACATCAATTTGTTATAGAATTAGGAAGACCAAATCAGACCCCTTGTTTCATACACCAATTTACCTTAATTGGAAGCAAATTATGTGGAAGGTACTGGTTCTTGTGGAGTTGAAGAGTAGGTGGTAGTGTTGTATTCTGGCAAGTTGTATTGGTGGTAGGTGGACTGGATCAAGGATGAGAGACAGTAAGGATAGTTCAGTGAAACGTCATCAATTCAGCCGTGACATCACGCGCTCCGTGACGTCAAAGTGATGACGCTCACTGGAGACCCTGCTGGAGACCCTCGCATGCAGGAATCTCGTTCAAACTTAAATAATCTCTCCTTATTCTCGGTTTTAATACACGATTTATACATCATACGTGTGTAGTGTTCTCTAAAAGAGTTAATTGATAGTTGTGGATATAGTTTTCATGAATAGTAGACTAGTGTATGCTATATTGAAGGCTATAGCACTGTATTCACAAGCTGATAGAGGCTCGCTCACGCCGATTCTAGCTAGCAAAACCCCGTGATATTAATTTATTATGATTAAATATAGATGAGTCACAAACATAGGAAATTGGGATTATTGACTGAAATTCCTAGAGATTCGTTAATATTTCTTTATGTTGTATTACATGCATATCATGTCTCTCACCCATCTTTCTCCCAACATTAACTCTAACTTCACCCACAATTTCGCTTCTTTTTGTACATGATTTACTTTCAAATGTGACCTTTCATTACTTGCAAGAAAAAGAACGTTTCTTTACAGGCCCTTCTGTAGTTTTGTATATCCAGTAGTCTGTGCAGTCATTTTGCTATTCCGAGAAGTTTGTTAATTTTTTCTGTTTACTCTTAATTACTATTTACTTTGCCAGTGTGGAATACATTTTTGTGTTTGAGTTATCTTGGCATAATAATGTACTTCCTTTAACTACTTTAGTTCTGGAAACTGAAGATATTAAACACATTATTATTAAATTTGGTAGAAGTGAGAGAAGACCAAATTGGCAGTACAAGCTTGGACATAAAATATTAAATAAAGCAGAGAAAGAAAGAGATTTAGGGGTAACGATAAATAAGAAATTGACACCAGATGATCATATAAATGAAAAAGTGAGAAACATGTATACATTGTTAGCAAACTTGAGAGTGGCCTTCACTTAAATAGATGAAGAAATGATCAAGAAAATAATTACATCCTTTATAAGGCCTACCTTGGAATATGCTGCAGTAGTATGGAATAGTAAGGATATAGAAAACTTGTGTCAACAGGGAATACCTACAATTAGAAGTCACAGTAAGAAATTAATTAAAAGAAGAGGAAACAAAGATGTACAGAAATACAAATAGGTAAGAACATAAAAGTAGACACGAGTAATTTATTTCCTTGAAATCTAAAGTACAGTATTAAATACAGAGGCGAGTGAAAAAAAGTGAGCAAATCTGAATGAATCAAAAGTCTGTAACCTCTCACCCATAGTGTAAAAAGTCAGCATGGAACAGTTCTTCCTACAAAAATACACCTACTATAATAAACTGTATATTTTAAAGCTGTTGTACAAGCCAGGAACTATGATTATCAAGTATGACATTCAACCATGTACTGAGTGCTACAGAAATTATTTATATGCTGCATCTTACCCTCTCATGCTCATTTGCATCTAACTATTCTTCCCTTGCAATGATAACTCTGAAGTTTTTAAAAATTCAAGCACATAAAGTGTTCATACAACTGGAATATGATTTAGTACCATAATCCAACAATACTTAAACTAGTACAGTACCAGGCCTCAGAAGACATTTACTACACAGATGGTATAAGGAAACAGACTAATAAAGGGGGAACTAGCACATAGAACAAAACAGAAGCATAACAAGGCCGTGAGGATACATATAGTCATAGATGCTGGTATAATAGGTTTATTGGCATAAGTTTGCTTTGCTTTTTCAAGGTTGTACTCTGATACCAAATTTTTGTACTCTGTATTTTCCTTAAGCAGAATATCATTGTCTAAGGATTGTTTTAACAATTTCTTTTTGATGTCATCATTTTCTCCAACAAGCTCCATTAATCTTTGTTCTAAACTTCCTTCCTTTGCTCGTAATTCCTCTAAATTTAGTTCTAACTGTATTTTAATTTTTGTTACTTTCTCCAATTTTAGAGACACCTCAGACAGCTGCTGTTGTAGGGCATACACATTATTATTCCCAGAATGTAGGAAACCACAACAGGACCAACAAACTGCCAGATTATGTCCACCTGATGAAGCAGAGCTACCTTCTTTAGTTGTTTCTAACTCTTGGTGTTAATAGAGTCTCTCCAACAGCAGAGGTTTGGGTAGGAGCTTCATAAGAGTCAGGTGCCAATTCTGTAAAGTGAAAGGTTACTTAACACAAAGGCCTAGAGAAAAAGCATCCTGTAAAGCTATCCTTAGTGACTATTTCTTGGCAAATACAGTACAGTATACTGTATAATATACACTACTATAATGTTAACTTTCCCTTCCCAATACCAGGTGGGATGGAGAAAGTAATGAGAGGTGTAGCATGAGTAAGAAGGCAATTGGGACTGCAGCATGAGTAAGAAGGCAATTGGGATTGTGTGTGGGATGGTTGGGAAGGTGAAATGTAATACATTGAGGTGGGATGGGCATGTATGGCAAATACATACAGTACTACTCCAAGTCTTAAACTTATTTCTCAGTGACTAGTCCTTAGTCTATCACTACTGTCTACAGTACTGTACTGTACTTTAGAATTTCTAACAAGTTTGTAGGATAAGATCAACCTATTCTACACCCCAATGTACAGCTCCGGACAGATCAAGGGTCCACACTTCTTCCACCAACGACTTGGTTTGGGCCTCATCTGATCTGGTAACAGTTGCAGGTGGAGGGAGGGGGGGATGTTAGTGGGAGAGGAGAGAAATGTGGGCGGAGCTATATAAGAGGGTAACGAATGATCAGGTAGAGAGACGTGTGTCAGGAGGAATGAATGAAGCATACACTGTGAACGGTATCGAATCACCAACAGTTTAAAGCAGGGTTCTTCTTTTTTTTTCAGTCGTGACCCAGTTTTTACTATGACATCATTCTTTCGACCCATACAGAAAGATATTTTACAAATTATCAGAATTATCAACCTAAGAAAATACAAGGCCAGACGCTGAAACATAATATTTATGATTAAAAGGCATTCTAACCAGAATTATAAACACTGCCTCACCTACCCTTCCCTCTCTCTCTCTCACACACTCATTCAAGAAGGCTAATATTTGTGCAATGATTTTGTTTTATTTATAATTAAATATATGAATATTCGATTATAAAAATATGTTAGGTGGATTCATGTATGAACTTCATATTTATTTTATTGTCACAAATATTATTATTCTATTTTATTCATGTATTTATTTTTGTGAGCCTGCGACGCAGTTTGGAGGAATTCGGGACCCGTAATTTGAAGAACCCTGGTTTAAAGAAGTGCATACTGCATTAACGTAAGTGGATATAGAAGAGAAGAAATGTGATGATTTGAGGCGAGGGTGAGGGGGAAGAGGGTAAGAAAAATGAAGGTGATTAGTTGAAAAGTAATAACAAACAAATATAATTAGAATATCTGTTACATTATATCCTTTAAATAAAGGCACTATCTTTTGTTCACCATCGTAGTGGGATAGACTACTGAATATTATCCTTTGGATATTAGACAGCTATCCCTATATTCCTTTTATCCCTCGTGCTTGCCCCGTAGGGGAGTATTGCCTGTAATGATGTGGGCAATACTTTAAGGGTTTTGGCGCCCCTTCGGCCCTAGCCACTAGCTTACATTTCTTCAACTGTCCCTCCTATCTTCCTATTTCCTTCTTGCTTGCTGTCACACCACTCTATCACCTTTCCTGGCGCTATATGACCTCGCTGTTGCGGCGCCTAATATCAATCAATTAATCAACCTCTACATATTGAGAACCAAAATGCAATCAACAACATAATTTCAGCCGCAGCTTTTCGAATCATATAATTGGACTATAAGTGATAAGGGAGAAAGGCCTATGTCATTAAAACTTTTTAAGAACGAATGAGAAGGTTAAAAATATGAGAAAGAAAAAATAAACGGTAAGAAAGGAGGGAAGGACAAGCGAGAGAGGGATAAGACAGTAGGGAGGATGTGTAAGGTTGCCAGTTACTTGAGAGATACTGTAATATCTATAGCCTATGCATAAAATTAGACCAAGTTTATTGAAAACGCCATATAGCGGCGCCTATTCAAGTTTAACATTGATTATTTTTAAGGAAATGCATGTTTAGAAGAAAAAATCCTGGTAAATAGCTTAATGAATTTGTTGACAAATATGATTATTAAAAAAGTTAGAAAATTAAACGGTCTTCTGCACAAAAAAAAAAAAAAAAAAAAAAAAAAAAAAGCAGCTGGGCTTGGGAGAAGGTGATAAATAGGGTGGACTACAAGCTCGAGGGATTTGATTGATATTAGGTGGCGCAACAGCGAGGTCAAATAACACCAGGAAAAGGTGATAGAGAGGTGTGACAGCAAGCAAGAAGGAAATAGGAAGATAGGAGGGACAGTTGAAGAAATGTAAGCTAGTGGCTGGGGCCGAAGGGGCGCCCAAACCCTTAAAGTATTGCCCACATCATTACAGGCAATACTCCCCTACGGGGTAAGCACGAGGGATAAAAGGAATACAAGGATAGCTGTCTAATATCCAAAGGATAATATCAGTCTCGCTCCAGAACAGGTGGAGTGTGGACGTACTCGTGGCGCTCTGCTTCCATTCTCGTTTGTGTTGTTGTTTTGTGTTGTTTTGGAGTTCTTGTTTGTGTTTTTTGTGTTGTTTGTGAGTTCTTGTTTGTGTGTTGCTGTTTCTGTGGTGTTGCTGGTGTTGTTTGTCTGTTGTGGTTCTGTGTATAGTTTTGTTGTGATTGTCTGTGTGTGTGTGTGTGTGTGTCCCTGGCTGATTGAGTGTTTAGTTGTTTGTGTTGTTGTTTCCTTTCCATCTAGGCCTTGCCTGGCCTGATGGAGAGTGCGGATTCCTGCTTGGAGGCCGACTTGGCAATGTCGGAGGAAGACGAGTCTCCAATTGAGGATCACTGGCCTGAGCTGCCTTCTCGCAACCCTCCCCCCCTCTCCTCGGTCACTCCGCAGCTCAGGTTGCAGCCATCCACCTCCTCAACCTCTACCAAGCGACCTGTTGATGCCTCGTCCGACTCCTCGCAGGATTCCGATGGTGTGGACTGTTTACCTCCAGCTGCCAAGACTGCCAAGGGTGCTTCAGCTGTGCACGACGTACCTTCTCTGCCTCACCCTGGTGTTTCTTCTTTGTATACCAACTCCTTGCCCTCGTCCAACCTTCCTGCTTTTGCCCCGAGAGATGCCTATGTCAAACTCTCCTTCTCTGGAAACCCATCTACAGACACAAAGCTGCGTTGGTTGTCTGATGTCAACAGGGCCTTCCAGTTGCAGCGTGAACTGGCTGAAGTCAAGATGGCTGCTGTCACCTCCCGGTTTGTCTACATCTCTAGGAAGCGTCAGGACATCATTGATAGAGTGAAGGCTGGTGAATTTTTATCTCTGCCTCTCATTCTTGAAGACTCACCTGAGAGGCCTCGTAAGTTCCCCAGCTACATCCTCACCCGTTTTCCTATTGATGTTGACCCGAAACTTGCCAAAGGATACCCTGGTGTGTACTTTGCCCGTCGTTTTTTCCAAGATGGTTCACCCATTAGCCGTATTGTTGTTGTCTGGAGTCAACCCGATCCACCTCCAAATGAGATTTCCTTTGATTTCCTCCCTTGTCTTCCACCGTGTGAGGTGAGGAAACTTCATAATGACCAGCCTTGGTGCTACAGGTGCTGGGGAGTTGGGCATATCTCCCGGTACTGTTCTGCCAGGCCGAAGTGTGCATGGTGTGCAGCCGACCATGATTCCAAGATGTGTCCTGTCAGGGGTGAACCATCACGTCCTGCTGCCTCCACCTCTGAGCATTCACCTCCTGAAGATACGTCTCGATGGAAGTGTCCACGATGCCTTCAGGCAGGGGTTAACGTGTGGCATGGATGTACTCGACGTAAGGTCCAGGCTCGTGTCTCTACTATTGCTCCGCCTCCACCACCACCACCACCACCACCACCACCTCCCCAGTCTGCTCCTCCTACCAACCCTGCCTCACCTCCAGACCTGGCCCTCCGCAAGTCTGTTGCTACCCTCATGGCACGATGTACGGCTCTTGAAAACCGCTTCTCTGCCCTTGAAGCCAGGATTGATGGGCTGGTTGCCGCTCAGGCTGCCAATGACTCCAAACTCTCCACCTTGGTCGAGGCTCAGCAGGCCATCATCTCAACTGTCACTACCCTTACCGAAAAGATGGATACTGTTGCATCTCGCCTTGAAAAGCTTTTCGAGTCAGTCCCTTCTCCTGGTCCATCTTCTTCTCCAGGTCGCTCATCTGCCCCCACTCACCGGACTTCTACCTCCAAATACAGAGTTCGCTAGTGATTGCCGGCTGGATGTCATCTCCTGGAATGTATGTGGTATCACCAGTTATGCTAAGCTCACTCAACTCAAGGCCTATGTTTTTCGTCATCATCCCAGTGTTATTTTTCTCCAGGAAGCATTTCCAGGACGGCCGCTCGCTCTTGGGCAAGCTCCTCCCCTCTCAGGTTATGTGCCATATGTTCATCTGGTAAGGAATGGTCTCCTGACTTACATACATAGCTCCTTGCCACATCGCCTTCTCCGTACCTCCACTGATCCTGACATGACCTTTCAGCTATTTGAGGTTCTACCTGGGAATGGAGTACTCCAACTATGTAATGTCTATTCTGCCCCAGCTAGACTCACTCTTGAGGCTCTTCCTTCTCCAACAGTGCGTGGTATGGTGTATATGGGAGATTTTAATGCTCGGCATTCTGATTTGGGTGATGGTACTGGCTCTATTAATCGTAATGGTGTTCGTCTCCTTTCATACATCCGCAAGCATCATCTGACACACTGGGACACTGGTGGTGCTACTCATTGCCGGGGAGGTACTCTGGATTACATCCTCTCGTCTGGCCTGATAGCATCTCAGGTCCAGTGCTTCTCCGTGCCAGACTTGTTCTCTGATCACATTGCTCTTCGGTTTCATTATTCTCTAACTGCTGGGTCAGGTGCTTCAGCCACTCGTTTGCGTATTGCTGTGCCCCCTAAATATTGCCCGACTTACATCTTATTTATGGCCCATGTATTCCCTACATTTGACATATCATCAGCTGAACAGTTGTACTCTGATCTTGTATCTGCTACTCATGACTTTTATAGGCTATACGTCTCCCGGCCACACCTCAAGCATCGCCATACTGCCCACTCCTGGACGCTGGATGCACGTATACAGGAGGCAAAGGAGGAGGCTGAACGTGATGGCCTATTGTTTCAAGCCAACCCAACCCCTGACCTACTCCATCGTTACCAGATGTCTAGGGACGCTTTAGTTGCCCTGCAGGATTGTGCTCACACTGAGTCTTGGCAGCGGTTCACGGACAGCATCAACCAGCAAACAAGTGTGGCTTCTATGTGGCACCTCATCCGTCGGGTTGTTAAAAAGACACCGGCCACTGCTCGTCATCACACTCCTGCCGATTATGCCAAACAACTTGTCGATGCCTGGTCAGAACAATCTACCCCAGCCAGTCTACCCATCCACATACAAGATGCACTCGCTTCCCGTGCTGCTGTCCATCGGCTACGTCTAATGTCTGCTCTGTTACAAGATGATGACGATGATGCAGAGGAGATAGCTGAGGAGGAGTTGCGCCGTGCTATCATTCGGGGTAGAGCTTCTTCCCCTGGTGATGATGGTATTACTTATGCTGTGCTGCGCCTACTTCAACAAGTTCCTGGGAACCCTCTACTTCGACTGTACAATCTTTGTCTTCGTGACGGTTGTGTACCACGAGCCTGGACCAGCAGCACAATAATACCCATCCCTAAGCCCGGCACTGCGAAGTTCAGGCCTATTTCCCTTACTTCCTGTTTCTGTAAGGTTATGGAGAGAATCTTACTCAATCGTCTCATGTACAGACTGCAGGATCGCCTCTCTCCATGGCTGTTTGGTTTCCTTCCCCAGCGGAGCACACATCACTGCCTAGTCGACCTGTACTCTCGCCTTTCCAGGGACAGTGTGGTGGCCTTCATTGACCTTCGAAGTGCCTTCGATGTTGCTAATAGAGACGTCATTTTGGATCAACTGGTTGACTTTGGGATAAAGGGTAATCTACTACGGTGGATTCGGGGCTACCTGAGTAACAGGACCTCCCGTGTGTTTTTCAGTGGTGCACTCAGTCCTTTGCGCAGTTTTCATCTTGGTACACCTCAAGGTGGTGTTCTCAGCCCATTGTTATTTAATATTCTGATGCATCGGTTGCTCACTTCTCTCCCTGATATTCCTGGAACTACAATTACGTGCTATGCTGATGATATCTGTGTTCATTCTACCTCACCAAGGGATCTCCAGCGGTTTCTTGACTCCTTCTCTGTGGCCTCCTCTCACTGTGGCATTATTGTCTCACCAGATAAGAGCAGAATATTCACCTGCCGCCTTCCTCAAGCTCAGCCAGTGTTCACCATTGGAGGGACTGTCATTCCCATGTGTTCCCAGTACTGCTACCTGGGTGCGCCGGTCAATATTTGGCCGATTGTCCCTGCCAGACCTCAAGACCATCCCATTGTCCAGGACTTATTGGGTCGTCTCCAGCGCCGACTTACACCACTTCAATGGCTATCTAACAACTCCTCGGGCATCTCCATCCCAGTAGCCAGGACCATCTATATTGCTTTTATCCGTTCAGTTGTTGATTACCTTTCCCCTGCTCTGATTCAACTTCCTAGGGCTACTCTGGAAACTTTAGAAAAATTTCAAAATAGAGCAATGAGAATTATTCTCGGCTGTCCAATGTCGACCAGGATAGTGAACATGCAGCGTGAGTTGCGTCTTCCCCCATTAGTGGAGAGAATTTATTCTAATGTTACTTGCTTCACTGTCAAGTGCCTCCATTTCCCACATCTTTCACCCCATTACTCTCAGTTAGTCAGGACTTCTCTTAGACCAAACTACCCGGTCCCTCCCATACTGCCTGCTGGACGTACTCTTATAAGGTCTGTTTCCTCTGTGCTCCGTGGTCTTAATATAGATATAATGGTTGCAGACGTCCCCCCAGGGCCCCCTCCATGGATGCTACCAACACCTGATGTGAGCTTTACACCTACTTCCAAGTCGGAGCTGCCTTCTCTACAGCAGCAGTTGGCTCTGGAACACATAGAAACAGTGACTTCCTCCATCACAGATCCATACTGCCTCTACACTGATGGCTCATTGCAGGTGGATGGTGCAGCAGGTTGTGCTGTTTTCTCGCCTGACCTGGAGTCACCTCCAGGGGGCTGGGTTGGCCGTCGTCTCTGTAACCACTCTAGCTCAACATTGTGTGAACTGTATGCCATTCTGGATGCTGTTAGTGTTGTTTGTCAACGTGGAGTGAATGCTGCCATTTTTTGTGACTCCAAACCTGCCCTTCATTCCCTCTCTAGTGTTCAGCCCACACACTCTACTGTTGTTCAGCAGATTTTATCGTTTTTGGCCTTATTGCGTCACCGTAACTTGACTGTCAAATTTTTATGGGTGCCATCCCATGTAGGTTTGCGTCACAATGGTACAGTTGACAGACTCGCAAAGGAAGCCTGCCATCTGCCTCCTCGTGGTGCTGGACGTCCTCTCTCCCTGACATGTTACCTCTCTAAAGTCCGCTCCGCTGCTCTCCTCCCTGTACGGCGACGCAGGGATGCAGAGAGGCCCTTCAGCATCTCCATCACCCATTACGAGTCTGTCTGCCATCACAAATATTCCTACCGTCGTCGAGGCCTCATGGTTCGGAGGCACAATGTAGTCTCTGCTCGTTTGAGGCTTGGCTACCGGCCACCGTGGCAGGTTGCTGGGATGCAGGGTGAGCCTCCCTTCACTGAGTGTCGCTTGTGTCGAGCGCCTCGTGCTAACACTATAGAGCACTATTGCCTGGCCTGCCCCACTGTTCGACACTTGCTGCCCCAGGGCCTGCCACTTGATGTGGTTTGTCGACACCTGCTGAACCATCAGGTTCTGGAGGAACTTCTGGTGCGCCACCCTCGTTTTGGTGGATTTAAGTAGGTCATGATGTAAATATTTGTCTGTGTGCTTGTGCTTCATTCTGTTATGTTTTCGTGATGTGAGTGTGTGTGCGCATGTGTGTGTGCTTGTGTGTGTATGTGGTCATTGGGTTCTCGTGAGTCCCGCTTACCCTTGTGTACTGTTGTCTGCCTATTGACTGACGCTACGGCGCAATGAATTAAAAAAAAAAAAAAAAAAAAAAAAAAAAAAAAAAAAAAAAAAAAAAAGGATAATATATATTCAGTAGTCTATCCCACTACGATGGTGAACAAAAGACAGTGCCTTTATTTAAAGGATATAATGTAACAGATATTCTAATTATATTTGTTTGTTATTACTTTTCAACTAATCACCTTCATTTTTCTTACCCTCTTCCCCCTCACCCTCGCCTCAAATCATCACATTTCTTCTCTTCTATATCCACTTACGTTAATGCAGTATGCACTTCTTTAAACCAGGGTTCTTCAAATTACGGGTCCCGAATTCCTCCAAACTGCGTCGCAGGCTCACAAAAATAAATACATGAATAAAATAGAATTATAATATTCGTGACAATAAAATAAATATGAAGTTCATACATGAATCCACCTAACATATTTTTATAATCGAATATTCATATATTTAATTATAAATATAACAAAATCATTGCACAAATATTAGCCTTCTTGAATGAGTGTGTGAGAGAGAGAGGGAGGGTAGGTGAGGCAGTGTTTATAATTCTGGTTAGAATGCCTTTTAATCATAAATATTATGTTTCAGCGTCTGGCCTTGTATTTTCTTAGGTTGATAATTCTGATCATTTGTAAAATATCTTTCTGTATGGGTCGCGAGAATGATGTCTTAGTAAAAACTGGGTCATGACTGAAAAAGATTGAAGAACCCTGCTTTAAACTGTTGGTGATTCGATACCGTTCACAGTGTATGCTTCATTCATTCCTCCTGACACACGTCTCTCTACCTGATCATTCGTTACCCTCTTATATAGCTCCGCCCACATTTCTCTCCTCGTCTCTCACTAACATCCCCCCTCCCTCCACCTGCAACTGTTACCAGATCCGACAAGGCCCAAACCAAATCGCTGATGGATGGGGTGTGGACCATTGATCTGTCCGGAGCTGTACTTGTGTAAGTGCTCCCAAATACTGTACTACCCTTGATAATTTTCTCTAATGTTGTTGACTGATTTAAGTATCAACCAAATAACATTACTAGATAAGCTTGGTGTTAGGAAATTAACTACATTTTCTAGTTGTTACGAACCCTTGATGTCACAGTGGTGTATAAGAATTCATCAGGCCAACTGTACATGCTAGAGTTGTTATGACATAAAACTAAAACCCCTGAGCCACCTATCCCAATATCTTAAGCAAAGGTTTCTAAGGTTTCAAAACATCTTGGCGAAGGTGGTGAGTTGGGAAGGAAGTCAGCATGAAGGCTTGCTCGGAGGAATCCGAAGTGACAATGCCGCAATCTGGGCAATGTAAAATACTCCATCAAGAAATATCATAGATAAATATATGTATATAAATAATTATACATATAATTTATGACAGATCAATATAATTCATGATTCTAGAGATAGATTAAATGCAATTCAAATAACTAGTAAATTAAAAATATGACACAATTAGAGTAGAATTTATAAATGAAGAAAGATAATAATGAATCAGCATTTCTCTTACCGGAACAATAAAGTTCAGGTGGTTGAGTTCCTCAAGCAACAGCAGTTTCAATAGGGGCTGAATCTTCTTATGATGTGTCTGTTGAGTGAAAGAGAACTTGTCTTGAATAGGATACAGAAAATATTCACTGTACTGTATATATATTTTCAACTAAAGGAATATGTAATAGACCCTATATACCATATGTAACTCATTTATAACTAGTAAATTAAAAATATGAAACAATTAGAGTAGAATTATAAATGAAGAAAGATAATAATGAATCAGCATTTCTCTTACCGGAACAATAAAGTTCATGTTCTTGAGTTCCTCCAGCAACCGCAGTTTCAATAGGGGCTGAATCTTCTTATGATGTGTCTGTTGAGTGAAAGAAAACTTGTCTTGAAGAGAATACAGAAAACATTCACTGTACTGTATATCCATTTTGGTAAATTTACTGTTTTGGACAGAATAGGATTCTTTGGACAATAATATGTTTTACTAGTGTTTTTTTATGTGTTTTCAACAATTTTTAAATTAATTTCCGTCGCAATTTTTTTTTTTTTTTTTTTTTGCCAAACCTAATCTGGACCGCGGCACACTACCAGGACCTAACTGGGGCAGACTACCGGGACCTAACTGGGGCAGACTACCGGGACCTTACCAGGGCAGACTACCGGGATTAGATTTCAAGTGTAAACTGTGCTCTACATCCATCCATGTCGGCTATTTCTATTTTCCCAGTAATCTGCCCTGGTTAGATCCCGGTAGCCTGCCCTGGTTAGGTCCCGGCAGTCTGCCCCGGTTAGGTCCCGGTAGTGTGCTGCGGTCCAGATTAGGTTAGGTTAAGTTAGGTTTGGCTAAAAAAAAAAAAAAAAAATGCGACGGAAATTAATATCAAAATCGTTGAAAACACATAAAAAAACACTAGTAAAATATATCATTGTCCAAAGAATCCTATTCTGTCCGAAACAGTAAATTTACCTATATTTTCAACTAAAGGAATATATAATAATTATACCCTATATACCATATGTAACTCACTGATGTCTGTTGAGTGAAAGAGAACTTGTCTTGCAGAGAATGCAGAAAATATTCACTGTACTGTATATATATTTTCAACTAAAGGAATATATAATATACCCTATATACCATATGTAACTCACTGATTGAAATGTTATATTTCAGCAAGACAGTAAAAATTTTAATAAAAATCAATTTTAAAAAGCCATAAAATTCTTCCTACCAGAAACACTGAGCAAATCTTGCAAAAGCTGGCGCCTCTGTTTTTCCTCAGCTCTGCGCCCACGGTGTTTTGCACTTTCTGCAAAAAGGAAAATAATTAAATCAGACAATCTGGTGGTGCAATTTATTTGTATGATCAAGATGGAAAACCTTTCTGCTCTTTCGGTATGGTTATGTTTCCCACCTCCCTACCAAACTAGTCATTTATAAAAACTGAAAATATTAAGAAATGGTCCCAATCTACCTGCCACCTAACGTTAGTATAAACCAACCCTACACAATAAAACCAAATAACCTATAAAACTTTCATAAAATTGGCCTATCTTGTCACATTTCAATAGTATGGCTCATATAAACCTTACTTTCAATAAAGATTATGGGCAGCCCATATCTATGCACAATGGAATTGGGCAACACTTATTTTAACCTGTTAACAAGCACCATCAAGAAATATTTGTCGGCTCCTACTAATTGCAATTGAAAGATGATATTTAGTAAGTTTTGCACAATAAGTATTATACCGAAAGTATTGGCAGTAACAGATAAGAGTCCATATTGCCTACCTGAATCCTCCTCCTGTTTTGGGAGAAACAGCGAAGGTACAGCATCAGCCTTCAGTGATCTTGTTGCCTGTGGAGACTTGTTCAGGACCTTCCTCTTGATGCTGTAATTCTGTTTGTAATCTGCTGACTTAAAATGACGGGAGCAAACTCTGGCAGTCTCTGGGTTTAGTTTATCTGCCCGATAGCACGAATGATTCCACTGTTTTAACACTGATTTTGTCTTTGGAAATCGATAAAAATGACACTTTTCTTGTTTCTTGCTCCTGTTATTGCTATTGCACCCGTAAACAGCACACCTTGTCATTGTTCTTAAAGAGAAAAACAGCTGGAGTCACTGAGATACAAGCAAAGCCAAGGCAAAACTCCTCTATGCGTCCATGTTTGGGTCTCCAGTGACGTCACGGCTGTATGGCGCCGTGCATTGTGGGTAAAACAAGTGCTCAGTGAACTATCCTTACTGTCTATCATCCTTGGTGCATTGTGGGTAAAACAAGTGCTCAGTGAACTATCCTTACTGTCTATCATCCTTGGTGCATTGTGGGTAAAACAAGTGCTCAGTGAACTATCCTTACTGTCTATCATCCTTGGTGCATTGTGGGTAAAACAAGTGCTCAGTGAACTATCCTTACTGTCTATCATCCTTGGTGCATTGTGGGTAAAACAAGTGCTCAGTGAACTATCCTTACTGTCTATCATCCTTGGTGCATTGTGGGTAAAACAAGTGCTCAGTGAACTATCCTTACTGTCTATCATCCTTGGTGCATTGTGGGTAAAACAAGTGCTCAGTGAACTATCCTTACTGTCTATCATCCTTGGTGCATTGTGGGTAAAACAAGTGCTCAGTGAACTATCCTTACTGTCTATCATCCTTGGTGCATTGTGGGTAAAACAAGTGCTCAGTGAACTATCCTTACTGTCTATCATCCTTGGTGCATTGTGGGTAAAACAAGTGCTCAGTGAACTATCCTTACTGTCTATCATCCTTGGTGCATTGTGGGTAAAACAAGTGCTCAGTGAACTATCCTTACTGTCTATCATCCTTGGTGCATTGTGGGTAAAACAAGTGCTCAGTGAACTATCCTTACTGTCTATCATCCTTGGTGCATTGTGGGTAAAACAAGTGCTCAGTGAACTATCCTTACTGTCTATCATCCTTGGTGCATTGTGGGTAAAACAAGTGCTCAGTGAACTATCCTTACTGTCTATCATCCTTGGTGCATTGTGGGTAAAACAAGTGCTCAGTGAACTATCCTTACTGTCTATCATCCTTGCTACAACCTGTGTTATGTGCCAACCCATGCCAGTTACACCACACTATTATGTACTAAGGTATCTACACTACTCTACACCCACTTATTAATTAATTACTACAGTCCAACAAGCTATATACTCCTCCACACGACCACCATCACGATCACCTCAGTCCCCATTTAGTCCCCTGTATTAATTTCCCCATTTAGTCCCCCGTATTAATTTCCCCATTTAGTCCCCTGTATTAATTTCTCCCCATTTAGTCCCCCGTATTAATTTCCCCATTTAATCCCGTATTAATTTCTCCCCAATTAGTCCCTTGTATTAATTTCTCCCCATTTAGTCCCCTGTATTAATTTCCCCATTTAATCCCGTATTAATTTCTCCCCAATTAGTCCCTTGTATTAATTTCTCCCCATTTAGTCCCCTGTATTAATTTCCCCACTTAATCCCGTATTAATTTCTCCCCAATTAGTCCCTTGTATTAATTTCTTCCCATTTAGTCCCCTGTATTAATTTCCCCATTTAATCCCGTATTAATTTCTCCCCAATTAGTCCCTTGTATTAATTTCTTCCCATTTAGTCCCCTGTATTAATTTCCCCATTTAGTCCCCTGTGTTGCCAAGAAATTTACAGCCCAAAGTGGTGAATTTTACATTATTGATATCAATAATTTATAGTGAGAAATCCACACCACCATTGCGGTATTGAAGAACATTTGTGTTGTATAAATTGATGTTATTTTGTTAATTACAATTATGTAAAGTAAATGTTCATATCATCTATATATCAATAATAATATAGGTTGTGGTGGTAGAGCAGTGTTGCCAGGTGCAGGAAAATTTCTCTGTTTTAGGGAATTTTGACATCCACACAGGGAAATTATATAAAGATTTTTCCAGGAGTAAACAGGAACATTTCTGTTAAATGGAATTTGGAAGTTCACACGGGGAAATTAAAAAAATTTTTTTTTCAAGAGTAAACACTAGGGAAATTTGTACCAGTCAATGTTCAAGAGTAAACAGCTGGGAATTATTGAGGAAAAAAAAGGGAAATTCTGATATTTAAAGTTGGGGAAATTTCATGAAGCACTGACAAGCAGGTCTGGCAACACTGCTTATCTTCCTTTTGTAAACATGGTGAGTTAGCAGACGAATTTATTAGTGGTATTGGTTTGTAAGCTTCCCAACCAACCACACTTGTAAGGCTTCATTATTTTAGGGTTGATTCCACAGTGGTATTGGTTTGTAAGCTTCCCAACCAACCACACTTGTAAGGCTTCATTATTTTAGGGTCCATTCCACAGTGGTATTGGTTTGTAAGCTTCCCAACCAACCACACTTGTAAGGCTTCATTATTTTAGGGTCCATTCCACAGTGGTATTGGTTTGTAAGCTTCCCAACCAACCACACTTGTAAGGCTTCATTATTTTAGGGTCCATTCCACAGTGGTATTGGTTTGTAAGCTTCCCAACCAACCACACTTGTAAGGCTTCATTATTTTAGGGTCTATTCCACAGTGGTATTGGTTTGTAAGCTTCCCAACCAACCACACTTGTAAGGCTTCATTATTTTAGGGTCCATTCCACAGTGGTATTGGTTTGTAAGCTTCCCAACCACCCAGAAGTCATTTACACGGCTAACATTCTTTCGTTTGCATGCTTACAAACCAATACCAACCACTGTGGAATGGACCCTAAAATAATGAAGCCTTACAAGTGTGGTTGGTTGGGAAGCTTACAAACCAATACCACTGTGGAATGGACCCTAAAATAATGAAGCCTTACAAGTGTGGTTGGTTGGGAAGCTTACAAACCAATACCAACCACTGTGAGGAATGGACCCTTATTAATCTCAAACCAGTTAGTGTGTCCGTCACTTACTCTGACTTTATTCGGTAAATATTGAATGAATTACCGTTATTGGGTAAGGTTTTTCTACCTTCATTACCCACTTATTCAGACCATTCTAAGACTATTTTCTTCTATGGCATTTTTTCCGCAAATGCCCCATTTACAAGATAGGGCATATTCAAATGGGGCATTTTGAAATTAGCCTGACCTTACCTGACCTGACCTAACCTAACCTAGACCGCATCAGACTATCGGGACCTAACCTGGGCAAACTACCGGAACCTAACCTGGGCAAACTAGCGGGAAATAATCGTGATAAAATACAATAAATGACTGGGGCAAAATACTGGGACCCAGCCGGATCTGGCAACACTGCTGCAAAACGGTAATTCTTTCAATAAATACCCTTTATTCTTACATTTTGTTTTTATTGTTAGTTTACACACCAAAATCGGTATTTATTGAAAGAATTGCCGTTTTCTAGCAGTGTTGCCAGATCCGGCCAGGTCCCAGTATTTTGCCCCGGTCAATTTCTGTACTTTACCACGGTTATTTCCCGGTAGTTTGTCCAGGTTAGGTGCCGGTAGTCTGCCCAGGTTAGGTCCCGGTAGTTTGTCCAGGTTAGGTCCCGGTAGTTTGTCCAGGTTAGGTCCCGGTAGTCTGCCCAGGTTATGTCCCGGTAGTTTGTCCAGGTTAGATGCCGGGAGTTTGCCCAGGTTAGGTCCCGGTAGTCTGTCCAGGTTAGGTCCCAGTAGTTTGTCCAGGTTAGGTCCCAGTAGTTTGTCCAGGTTAGGTCCCAGTAGTTTGTCCAGGTTAGGTGCCGGTAGTCTGTCCAGGTTAGGTCCCGGTAGTCTGTCCAGGTTAGGTCCCAGTAGTTTGTCCAGGTTAGGTCCCAGTAGTTTGTCCAGGTTAGGTGCCGGTAGTCTGTCCAGGTTAGGTCCCGGTAGTCTGTCCAGGTTAGGTCCCAGTAGTTTGTCCAGGTTAGGTCCCAGTAGTTTGTCCAGGTTAGGTGCCGGTAGTCTGTCCAGGTTAGGTCCCGGTAGTCTGTCCAGGTTAGGTCCCAGTAGTTTGTCCAGGTTAGGTCCCAGTAGTTTGTCCAGGTTAGGTGCCGGTAGTCTGTCCAGGTTAGGTCCCGGTAGTCTGTCCAGGTTAGGTCCCAGTAGTTTGTCCAGGTTAGGTCCCAGTAGTTTGTCCAGGTTAGGTGCCGGTAGTCTGTCCAGGTTAGGTCCCGGTAGTCTGTCCAGGTTAGGTCCCAGTAGTTTGTCCAGGTTAGGCCCCAGTAGTTTGTCCAGGTTAGGTGCCGGTAGTCTGTCCAGGTTAGGTCCCGGTAGTCTGTCCAGGTTAGGTCCCAGTAGTTTGTCCAGGTTAGGTGCCGGGAGTTCGCCCAGGTTAGGTCCCGGTAGTTTGTCCAGGTTAGGTCCCGGTAGTCTGTTGTGGTCTAGGTTAGGTTAGGTCAGGTCAGGTAAGGTCAGCCTAATTTCCAAATTATGTTTGTAAAACGGGGCATATCTCCGAGAGAAACACCATAGATGAAAAGTGTGTTAGAATGGTCCAAATGATACTAAATATGATACTAAAATATACAATATAGTGAACACAGTTCTTTTGTAAATTTGTAACACCCCTATTTTATATGTATTATTATTCGGGATATTTACGGGTGTTGTATATTTATATGTATTAGAATAGGTTTTTAGTGTAGAATTGTAGGGAGTAGCCAGGCGGTGATTTAAGAAAGGAATGTAAAATAATTTAATGGAGACAGGGAATAACCTGCATTTCTAATTATAATATATAATAACGAAGCTAACATTCCTACACTGTTACCGGCATTTAATTGTAACTTGCTTAGAAAATTAATTAGATTAGTTAGGGCCTACAGTCGGGACAGTACATTTTCTTGTTGGCGGAACAATACATGCCTTGAATATGTAAATAACAGTAGTGTAAAACTTTACACAAGGGAGAAAGCAATATATTTGAGCTCACTTATATGTTTAAATTAGGTTATGTAATTATATACACCAGTAAGGGTAGAACTGATGGATTTGCCAGAAATTAAGATGAGTTGGTCACTACTTTGCTTAAGAGAGTGAGAGTGGGGGAGATGGCGAGGCGGTACCCTGAGTTGCTACTACCTCATTCTGATCTCGTCTCTGCTGGTGGCAGGTAAGAGTTCCAACTCTCTCTCTCTCTCTCATCATAAATATAGTATTGTGAATATAGTGTGGTGACTCTACTAAGTCCCGTGATGGGATATAACTAACTAAGGAATATTGTGTGGTCACATTCAGGCATAGTAAGTAAAGTATGTTTTTTTTCTCATTCTGATTCTGATCTCGTCTCTGCTGGTGGCAGCCATTAAATAGCATTCTCCCTTGGTGTTTAGTGAACCACGTGGTACTAAGAAAATTAACTACATTTGCTGGCAATTTTATAGTTTCATTTATAATATTGAGATTAGGATGTTATTTTTTTTTTGGTATTAACTATATTTCGGCCTTATTGTGCAAAATTTATTATTAGGAATTATTTGAAATATTGTGGGAGGGGGGACACTTCATGTAATATTTTTTTTTATATGTACTTAGATCTGTCACTAGCGAGGCACGGAATTATTCCTGTCCTAGTAGACAGAAAAGGGAGTAGGAACTGTATTAAGGGAGGGGGGATAATTTCATAGTAATAATTGTTTTTGTTTTGGATTTATGTGTTAGCTCTGTCAACTGGCGAGACCCGGAATTATTCCTATCCTAGTTGACAGAACTGGGAGTAGGTAATATTAGCAAAGGGGGGGGGGGGACAGAAATTATTATTATAGGGAACTTGTTGTACTTGTAACAAATAGGTGGATAAAATAAACGGGTTTATAATTGTCTGAGTATTTCCGTCACCGATATAACAAATAGACTGTGTACCTATATAGAGATTAGTTCTCCTTTCACAACACTGATCGTACCCCCGTTAAAATTGTAGTCTGGGTTGCTTACTCGCGAGCCTTCTTAACGTAACGTTACGCTACCCTTCCAGTGTGTGCTCACTTGGTTCCTCTGATCGACTTTGGTCTGGTGGTGGCAGCGTTTACCCAGTACTGGAGAGGAGCTGGACTTGTCCTTTGTATGATTTATTTTTGGTATTCGCAAGGCAAGTCCTGTTCCTCATCGGTATCTTGTTTTTTTTTTCAGACCAGGTTGATACAGCTATAGGATAGAGTGTAGCATACACTGGTTGTTTTTTTTTGTGTTTTGTTAAAGGCAGTAGATTTTTGTTTCCCTCCACAAGTAGAGTAAAAAAATAGAAAAATCAAAGAATAACGTAAGGGGACAAAAATAGCGCTTTTACAAATTTACCCCAAAATCTTCTTAATTTTGTAGTTACAGAACACTTCCTCAATTGTCCATCATTTTCTTTGTACTATATATATAACTTAACATGAATTTATGAAGTTCAAGTCCCATATTTTATTATTTTCATAATTTAGGTTCCATTTATCCTGTTCAACGCTTGTGTTATAAGTAGTTGTTGGTGTCTTTCTTTCAGTAAGTCCAATTAAAAGCATCTGCTCTAGTTAGTCGCTTCAAAATTTATCTGCCACTGAATTTTCTATACTGTAATAATATAATGTCATCTTATGTCAGCTATATGACTCTAGCATCACATTACAAGGTTTTCATAAGACTGGCGGAACAAGGTACAGTCACAATCAAATATCCACCCACCCACACTTTCCTTCCATCGTAGTAAATATCTTGGTAATAAAGAACAACACGTGTATAATTTTGCACCACCTCATAATAATAATAATAATAAGAAATAATAATAATAATATCCACCCACACTTTCCTTCCATCGTAGTAAATATCTTGGTAATAAAGAACAACACGAGTATGATTTTACAGCACCTCATAATAATAATTGAGGGGGTTGAGTTGACATAAGGTGTTGTATGATTATATTTTGATATGATACTGATTTATTTGTACGATGGAAGGAAGGTGTCGGTGGATATTTGATTGTGGCTGTACATATATTGACAAATTTAAACATGGATCTTGTGGTTGATGATGACAAGGTTATGGCTTCATTGGCCCTTGTAACTATTATTTTAAAAGAAGAGGAGTGGAAAGACCACCATAGGGTTGATTTGTTGTCCATGTTTACATACAATGACAACTACACATCCTTGTACTAGCTACTCGGGAGTCGGCATGTAAATTGAGTTAAATATCAACATCCTATTATATACTTTGTGATTTTTTTTTTTCCCTAAAAAATATTTTCCGATATTAATCCACCTTTTTATATTGCAGTAATTGATATTAGTATATTATTTATTGACTCTTCTGCAGAGGCAGAACTGTCTTGGCTAGAAATGCATTCCATCTTTGTGCCACAAATGCCACCACTATTCCTCATTGACAGTCCAATGAAAACCTTGTACCTTGCTAGTGTAATACCCCCTTTAATGTTTAAAATATATCAAATATATCAATTTACTACAATTCAAATACACAACAACATTACTACAACTATTAGTCAAACTGTGATAGTCATTGTATAGGTACAGTATTACAGGAAATTTTGCTGCTGATTGTACAGTATACAAATTTATTTGAGGTTGATATTTGGTTGATGCATTAAGATTACTTGATGGGAAGGTATTGCCAGTGATTGAGGTGTGCTTCATTATGTACAATTGGCCATAGGAATTTGTACACAGGCTTATCATAAAGAGAGTTTCATTATTGTGAAAGTACTGCAGTGAATGGTCTACCAAGTTACTCAGTCATTACAAAACAAAACAACTACAGTGAAAGCCCTTTTATCCGGCATTCGGTTAACCGGTAACTTCCCGTATCCGGCATTTTTTTCATAAAAAAATAAATATAACCAAAAAGAAAGACGTACGTAAAAAAATTAAATACAAAATTCCCGCGCGGGGTTGTAGTTGCTCCCGCCGCCGTCAGAGGTACAGCGCATCATTCCCACCACTCGTAGAGCACCCCACCGGCCTGACCTGACCTTGGGTGAGGTGAGGTGAGGTGAAGTCTGTTTGTCATCAGAACACACCCTGTACCTCCCTCCCCCTGTCAGCTACTTATTTTCCTTTCATGTTTCATTCATCTCTGTACTGCTGAAGAGGGAGGTAGTTGCCTCTGAAACGTCCATATTAAATTCTTTCTGTCTATAAAAAGTGGGTTTTTCTTAGCATGGATAAAATATCACTTGAAAAAAAAAAAAAAAAAATTCTCTAGTTAGTGCTCTAAATTTATAATACTGTACCTCCATTTTCTTTATCATCCCTAAGTTATACAGAGTAGGCTATGGAGAAGTGGCTGGTGTATGGTAGACTATTGAATTTTGCCGATTTTTTTAATGTACACATACGGACCTGATTGGAGATAAGGATTTCGTGCGCCGGATATATCGCATGACGGATTGCACGATGACGGATAATTGATACATACATTTGTAGATGTAAGTGTTAGATTGGTATAAGATTATAAGATATGGTATTAGTGTTAAATGTACTTAAGAATAAAGTGAATGAATGTAGAATGATGTAATTTTAAAGTACATTTTCTTGTATCCGGAAATTTCTCGTATCCGGAACGTGCTCGGTCCCACTGGTGCCGGATAAAAGGGCTTTCACTGTATTATTATATTTTGTTGCAGTGACATAGACTTATATTTTCTGTGTGTTGTAAACCCTTGAAGCCTAGACTGTGGTGTGTACAAATTCCTGACACCGACTGTACCAGACTACCATAAGGTGTACAATATATTCAGGTATTGTACACTCGCAATCCAAAATTTGTATCCAGGTCTTGTTGAAGTTTGGAATCATTTGACATACTAGTGAACCAGTTACAACGCTTATCCTGTTTCATATTTGCCTGGGCTCGCTTAATATTCGATCATGCTATTCGAAGCAACAAGCCTGGATACTTATTTTGGATTACGAGTGTACACATAGACTGTATACTTCCCTTGAGGCTTAATTCACAAGTTGTCAAAGTATAGTACTGACGTGCCAGCCTGTGTTGGCTTTTCATTACTTGCTGATTTCATTTCTCCAGTAGTTATGATTTAGTATCTTGACTATACAGTCTAGCAGGTAACCTAACCCCTTTATTCTCAAAAATCTTGCTTCTTGTCGTACACATACCCTCCCCATTCCTATAGTATTGAAGAGACCAGCACATAGTAATATTAATAGTTAGTTTACTACAATATACACAATGTACAGTTGCCAAAATATGAACTGCAACAAATCTTGATGAAACATTATCTTCCACAATTATTTTTAGGGTCCTTAAGTATGTAAATTTAAAAGGAAATGTATGTTCCCTTTTCCATTATATAATTATGATCCCTACAAATAACTTTGGATTTTAATATACTTAACATTCCATCAAAAGTTGTTGCAATTCATATTTAATATACAAGTACTGTACAGTGTTTTGAAAGTTTAATTGTTGTCCTTCCAGGTTCCAGTCTCCTGCCATCACACACCAACACCTCAAAGTGGAGAACCTGCTCATTACTGAATTGGTCATATTAAATTGTGTGACATACAAGGTTGACCAAGGATGGAACACAACATCAACATGGCATGCTGGAAGATGAGGTTACAGCTCTTATCAACCCCATGTCCTGTATACTCTGAACATCTCTTGTAAGTATACAGATGTATGGGCTCTGGGCTGTATCATGTACTACCTCTGCTACCTCAAGCATCCCTTTGAAGATTTGGCTAAACTTAGGTGGGGAATGTGACAGAGTATTTACTGGAAAATTAATTTTAATGTTTGTGTTCCTTTTCATTTACTGTGAGCATTTGCTTATATTTAAGACCAACCCCAGTTTAGTGCTCTAAGGTTTCAAGACTATAATCACCTCTTTACCATAATGATCATAAAAAGAGTTGAGAATATGAAAAATAAGTGGAAGTTAGGGTTAAAATTAGAGGTGGCATGAGGCAGCCTGTTAGTGTGTTATATGATATGTGGAGGTGTTGATAGGATAGCAGAGGGGAAAGGACACTTACATTTCACTATTTTCATCATTAATAAGCTTAATACAGTTAACATCCTTCTTATCTTTCGTCATCAGCTTGGCTGTTCTAACTTCTTTTGTCTTCCATCTTAGATGTTTAAACCTCAACTCCATTCCTCCCAAGCTACTCTATTATGCACTCCCTGTAGGGTGGGTATTGCCTGTAATGATGTGGGCAATACTTTAAGGGTTTGGGCACCCCTTCGGCCCCAGCCACTAGCTTTTAGTTCTTCAACTGTCCCTCCTTTCTTCCTATTTCCTTCTTGCTTGCTGTCACACCTCTCTATCACCTTTTTCTGGTGCTATATGACCTCGCTGTTGCAGCACCTAATATCAATCAATCAATCATTTCTCTATTATGTATAGCAACCTGTCTCTTAGCCTCCTCTTTCTCTTTTTGTCTCATTCTATCATCCTCATTTCTTGTTCATAACCAGAGAACACACCTTACATAATTACTTTTAGTTTCCTACAGAAAGTAGAGTGTGAAGAAGACATGTTTCTTATTGTATGTATCAAGACTTAAATATAGTACAATATACAGTACTGTACAGTCCTTACTACTCTACTTGTATTTTTGGCAAGCAATTCACCTATTCCGTGACACCCTGGTTCTACTAACTACTAAAACATGCCGTGTTTAGATACCTGTCTGGGATGTAACACAATACCCCTTTCTATTAAACACATTATTGAAGACTGTAATACACACAAACACACTCACCAACAACACAACACTTCATTTTATTAAACACATTATGGAAGACTAATACACACAACCACACTCACCAGTAAACTCTTGTCCCATTTCCTTGGGATGTGCTTCGGTAGCCCAGGCATATAAGGACAGCCCCTCATTTATTTTAATTTGTTTTTTCACTGCGACCAGAGTGTACCAGGGGTCTGTGGGGCAGGAGGCCATTCTGCCCCGGGAGAACATCAACAACAATAACAACCACACTCACCAACAACACAACATACACTCTCTGAGGGCACTGTGGGAAAGCCCGGTTCAGGCCATGACCTTCCTCAGGAGCTCAGGGCTGTTCAGCTAGACACCTTGAGAAACTTCAACAACAACAACAACAACGTGCCGTGTAGAAAAAACAGCACATCTAGTCTCTCTTTTGACACTGTACAATCATTCACTTTTGGCAAGCATTCTAATTTTCACATTACTGAATTTATGTAGATTTTTTTTTTCTTGCAGAATTGTAAATGGAAACTTTGCCATACCTTCTAATGATGGCAAATATGACTGTTTCCATAAACTTATCAGAGGAACACTTAGAGTTGACCCAAGCCAAAGATTCAAAGTGTGGGACATCTTGGAGAGGCTCGCAGCTGTTGCAGAAACCAAAGGTGATGAGTGATTTGAGTATGGATGTGTTTCTGGAGATTGGTTTGGGGTGGACAGGGTGTAAGAGATGATAGTATTTGTGTATGGTATCGTGTACTGGGTGTTGTTTTGATGTTCCTTGGCATGTGTGGGTGTTGTGCCATGTAGTGTAGTGGATGGTGTGGGTTTGTGGAGGCTGCAGCAAGTGTTTGTGTGTGTGTGTGTGTTTTACCATGTATTGTAGTGGATGGTGTGGGTTTGTGGAGGCTGCAGCAAGTGTTTGTGTGTGTGTGTGTTTTACCATGTAGTGTAGTGAATGGTGTGGGTTTGTGGAGGTTGCAGCAAGTGTTTGTGTGTGTGTGTGTGTGTGTGTGTGTGTGTGTGTGTGTGTGTGTATGTTGTGCCATGTAGTGTAGTGGATGGTGTGGGTTTGTGGAGGCTGCAGCAAGTGTTTGTGTGTGTGTGTGTTTTGCCATGTAGTGTAGTGGATGGTGTGGGTTTGTGGAGGCTGAAGCAAGTGTTTGTGTGTGTGTGTGTGTGTGTGTGTGTTGTGCCATGTAGTGTAGTGGATGGTGTGGGTTTGTGGAGGCTGCAAAAAACTGGTGTTTTATCTGGTATCAGTGAAATATAACATGTTAGAGTTGTATCTGGTATCAGTGAAATATATGAACTGGACCGAAATTCAGTCGTCTGCTCGGGTGAAATAAACCCAGTGATAAATTGTCAGTATGCAAATTTAACTTTTCTGCAATGAATATCATGCAAAACAATTTTGTTGGTGTAGGAGGTGGCCTCCAGTCATCTGATGGCAACTGCAGGTCACAATCAAATATCCACCAACACTTTCCTTCCATCGTAGTAAATATCTTTGTATTAAAAAACAACACGTGTATGATTTTGCAGCACCTCATAATAATAATGATAATAAATATCTTGGAATGTGCCGGAAGAAGTGAGAGAGAGATGGAAAAGAGAATATAATGTGTGTAAGAGACAAGTGAAAAGGATGGTGAGTGAGAGTAAAAGGAGAGTGGATGAGGAGTTTGGTATGAAGCTGAGTGAAAAGTTTAAAGAGAACAAGAAATTATTCTGGAAGGAGGTGAAAAGAGAAAGAGGAGAAGGAAAGTCTGGTAGTGTGAGAATGAAGAGAGAGGATGGAGTTACTGTGAGTAGAAGTGAGGAAGTGAAAGAAGTGTGGAAGAGGCATTTTGATCAGTTGATGAATGGGGGGACGGGAGGGGAGGCGGTGGTGACATGCATGGGGATGGAGGCAGGTGGTAGACGACAGGATGTACAGGGAGAATTAGGAAGGGAAGAGGTTAGGAAAGCAATAGGAAAGTTGAAGATGGGAAAGGCACCGGGGGTGGATGGGATAACTGCTGAAATGTTAAAGTGTGGGGGGGAGGTAGTGGTGGAGTGGATGTTGCTTATATGTACATTGGCGTGGAGGCAGGGAGAGGTGCCAGAGGATTGGAGGAGAGCCATAATTGTACCTTTGTATAAGGGGAAGGGCAGTAAGGATGAGTGTGGTAGCTATAGGGGAATAAGTCTTCTTAGTGTACCGGGGAAGGTTTACGGGAAGGTTCTTACTGAAAGACTGGTTGAAGTAACAGGGAATAAAGTTAGTGAGGAGCAGGGAGGGTTCAGAAAGGGTAGAGGATGTGTGGACCAAATATTTGCATTAAAATCAATAGTTGAGAAATATATTGGGAAAGGTAAGAAGTTGTATGCTGCCTTCATGGATTTGGAGAAGGCATACGATAGAGTTGATAGGAAAGCTATGACAGAGGTGTTGAGAATTTATGGTGTTGGGGGGCCTTTGCTGAAAGGTATTGAGGCTTTTTATGCAGATGCAAAAGCATGTGTACGGGTAGAGGGTGATCTAAGTGAGAGTTTTAATATTAGTGTAGGGCTGAGACAGGGGTGTGTTATGTCACCATGGTTGTTCAATATATATATGGATGGTTGTATGAGAGAGGTGAAAGCCAAAGTGAATGGTCTGGGGGTGAAGTTGAGGCTGAATGAAGCAAATTGGTCCCTGGTGGCAAGTTTGTTTGCGGATGACACTGTGCTGATGGCTGAGAATGAAAGGAATTTACAGAGAGTGGTGGACGAATTTCAGTCTGTGTGTAAACGAAGGAAATTGAAGGTGAATGTAGATAAAAGTAAAGTGATGGTATTTGAAAGAGCAGAAACTGAAGTGATTGACTTTGCTACACCTTACAGAGTGGCTGTTCCAACTGGGACGAAGTGTGAGATAACTCTGAGGGGCGAGAGGATGGAGGAAGTGAAGGAGTTTAAGTACCTGGGTACAGTTATGTGTAAACATGGAAGTATGGAAGGAGAAATTAGGGAGAGAGCAGTGAAGGGTAGACAGGTCATAGGATCACTGGGAAGGATTATGAAGGGTAGAAGTGTGAGTATGGAAGTGAAAAGGGGACTACGAAATAGTATAATCCTGCCAACACTGACATATGCGTCGGAGACATGGACATGGAGTAGGGCGCATCAGTCTAGAATAGGTGCTGTGGAAATGAGTTACTTGAGAGGAGCATGTGGACTTACTAGATGGGATGGAGAAAGTAATGAGAGTGTGTATGAGAGATGTGGTATGAGTGAGAAGGCAATTGGCATTGAGTGTGGAGTGGTTGAGAGAGTGAAACGTGATACATTGAGATGGTATGGACATGTGGAGAGAATGCAAGGCGAGGAGTTTGTAAAGAAGGTGTATGGAAGTGAAGTTGTAGGACCTGGTGTGAGAGGCAGACCTCCGGTCAGATGGCAGAACAGAGTGGAAGAGTATGTAAAGGAGAGAAACGTGAGGGGTAGAGTAGGGATGGACCAAGTAAGGAGGGAGTGTTGGAACAGGGAGAACTGGAGACACTTCTGCCGTGGCCACCCCCTTGGGGGGAGTTCCCGGAGGGAGCGAGGCGTCAGAGCTATAGATAGATAGATAGATAGATAGAATATCTTGGTAATAAAGAACAACACGTGTATAATTTTGCAGCACCTCATAATAATAATTGAGGAGGTTGAGTTGACATAAGGTGTTGTATGATTATATTTTGATATGATACTGATTTATTTGTACGATGGAAGGAAAGTGTTGATGGATATTGGATTGTGGCTGTACATAAAGTTTGATATATGATAGAATATATTTATTTATCAATAATTATTAATGCTACATTTTTTGTCATGATGAAATTTAGTGCCATTCAGAAATGATGATGAAATTCTAGACCCAAACTGAACCACATGATAGAATTAATTGTCTTATTTATAAATGTTGTTTTGTTGATACTAAAATAATATAATTTTATATTTTCAGGTGTAAACACTAAGATGTCTTTATAAAGCCTCAACACACCTCGTATCAAGGTTAGTATTAGTAGTAGTAGTATTATTAGTAGTAGTAGTAGTTTTTTTTTTTTTTTTTTTTTATTATTATTATTATTAGTATTATTTTTATTATTAGTATTATTTTTATTATTAGTATTATTTTTATTAGTATTATTTTTATTATTATTTTATTATTTTTATTATTATTAAAGGTTAGGTTAGGTCCTTGTCCCTGGTTATACAATGAATAATAACTTGTATCAATCACTTCATTATTATTATTATTATTATTATTATTATTATTATTATTATTATTATTATTATTATTATTATTATTATTATTATTATTATTATTATTATTAAAGGTTACCCTGTGATGAAATAAGAAATTTAGAGGTTAGCGAGTCCTTCAAATATTGCCATGAAACACACACACCTATATTGAAGGAGCTTAAATGTTTGGTGGCATGGTCAGGAGGAATCAGAAGTCTCTTATTTTTATAGGTAGAAGATGTCACTACTTTATGTTGTTGTACAGCCACAATCAAATATCCACCCACAATTTCCTTGCATCGTAGTAAATATCTTGGTAATAAAAAACGACACGTGTATGATTTTGCACCACCTCATAATAATAATAATAATAATCTTTGTAATAAAGAACAACACGTGTATGATTTTGCAGCACCTCATAATAATAATTGAGGGGGTTGAGTTGACATAAGGTGTTGTATGATTATATTTTGATATGATACTGATTTATTTGTACGATGGAAGGAAAGTGTTGGTGGATATTTGATTGTGGCTGTACAAGTAGCACCAGTCACACATCTACCAGAGTGACAAGTTTACCCCAGGTACACCTCGAGGATATACTGAGGGAACAACATATATACTTGTACAGCCACAATCAAATATCCACCGACAAGGGGAGGTGGCCGAGTGGTTAGTGTTCTGGACTCGTAACCTAGAGGTCGGGAGATCGATCCTCTCAGGTGAGGGCCTGAGAATATTTGCTCTTCTGATTTGAGTTTCAGACACTAACTATAAGGCCACCGAACGTCGTAAAACACCCTCGCTGGTACCATAACAGCTGCAGTATTTGGGAATTACCCTCACTTCCCTCCCTCTGTGGCTGGGTACCAGTTCGGAAGTGGTGACGTGTGTGTGTGAGTAGCAGTTGACCTGGGCCACGGTAACGGTCTTGATGAAGCCTATGTCCAGTGTCGCAAGATATATGAAAAAAAAAAAAAAAACTTCCTTCCATCATGCAAATAAATCAGTCTCAAATCAAATTATAACACATTACTTCAACTCAATAATTATTATGAGGTGCTGCAAAATCATAAACGTGTTCTTTATTACCAAGATATTTACTACGATGGAAGGAAAGTGTTGGTGGATATTATTATTATTATTATTATGAGGTGGTGCAAAATCATACAAGTGTTGTTCTTTATTACCAAGATATTTACTACGATGGAAGGAAAGTGTTGGTGGATATTTGATTGTGGCTGTACCACTTCTACCTGAATGAGGAGGTGAGAACATAACATAGAATTTACTGTTACTGTATGGTTGGTTACATGAATTCTTACACAGGCTATATGGAAAGAGAGGTCATTCATTATTGTGGAAGTACTGCAGTGTGTGTGTGTGTGTGTGTGTGTGTATAGTTGGTTACATGAATTCTTACACAGGCTATATGGAAAGAGAGGTCATTCATTATTGTGGAAGTACTGCAGTGTGTGTGTGTGTGTGTGTGTTTATAGTTGGTTACATGAATTCTTACACAGGCTATATGGAAAGAGAGGTCATTATTCTGGAAATATTGCAATGAATGGTCTACCAAGTGACCCTGTGATTAGTAAAACAACAAACTGAATAATAATGTTGTATTGCAGTTACATAGTCTTGCTTTTTCAATCAATTTTTGTGGCCAATAGTACTTAGTGTTTATGTCAGTATCTTGTAATGTTATGGTTTGTTGATCAATTATACTTTTCCAACCAACCCTATCTATTGTATGTATTGTATTACATTTATCTGTCAATCTCTATTTTTCTCTGTTCCAATACTCCCTCCTCATTCAATCAAACCCTCCCTTTACCCTCACATTTCTCTGCCTGGTATTTTCTTTTCTATAAATTGTGTTGGTAAAAAGATGATGATGCTGTGCTGTATATTGTTCTGTACATGTCACTGATAGATTGATTAATTATTAGACCTTTGGGCCATGAACAAGAAATGACTTGAGGTAGATGAAAATGATAACCAATACAGTGGCTCTATATATAAGACCTGTTGACCATTGGTTTGGGTTAGCTTAGGTGTGACTTTTACCCCTTGTTTGTGTATGGAAGGAGATTTTAAAATAATATAATTGTACAAAACTTGTGTATTGTAATATGAGTTTCATGTACT
The DNA here is from genome assembly GCA_033782935.1 of Petrolisthes cinctipes. Lineage (NCBI taxonomy): Eukaryota > Metazoa > Arthropoda > Malacostraca > Decapoda > Porcellanidae > Petrolisthes > Petrolisthes cinctipes. The sequence continues at coordinate 28,703 of JAWQEG010001115.1, read as the reverse complement.
TTACTTGTACAGGTGTAAGTCAATGGAATGTGGAGAACAATATGTGAACATGGATGGACAGAATATGTTGTTGCTGCTGCTGCTGTGGCTTGTCAACAAATGGGTTATGTTGTCAACCCTGAAGACTGGCTTCTACAACCTGCTAGTATTATCATGAGGTAAATGCTGTCATTGACTAATTAACATATTATATGATCACAATTGCAAATATACAGTGTTCTTTATAGGTTATTTTTGAAGCATGATAACTGATACTGTTATTTTGTGTACATAAAAACTACTGTTCTGCATTTTCATTTCCATAAAATAAACCAAAATATAAAATTGGAACCTGACACTCAGCCATAGAAACAAATTTTGAGTTAGCATAAAAAAGCCTTGATGTGGGTTATCTTGTTGTTGTTATTGTTGTTGTTGTCATATAGATTTTTCGTTAATTTGGAAATCTCAAACCTCCCTGCCTTCCGGATTAATTAAGGGACTTTTACTGTATCCACTGTGTTTATGGGTGTGTAATGTATAAAAAGGGTTTACTGTACTGTACATAGATAGATTACAAACATGTACAATACACACACAACAACAACAACAACAACAACAACAGTGGAAAACAAGGAATACTGTATAATTATAACAACTCAACATAAAAGACAAACCCTAAAGGTGGATAATTATGAAATGTGAACCCAGTCATTGTGTTTGAATCATTATAGTGACAAAAGTGTGTACACATATTGACATTCCCTGACCCAGTAGTGTGTAGCCAAATGACTATTTCATTGACACTATGATTATTAACCTAACCTAACCTAACCTACAAGATGGTGTTGGCATCACTGTTAAGGGGGTGCAGGAGTAGGGGACAGGCTTGGGGGGGGTGCGGGAATAAGGGGTCATTGTTATGGGGGTGCGGGAGTAGGGGAGAGGCTTGGGGGGGTGCGGGAATAAGGGGTCATTGTTATGGGGGTGCGGGAATAAGGGGTCATTGTTATGGGGGTGCGGGAGTAGGGGAGAGGCTTGGGGGGGTGCGGGAGTAGGGGAGAGGCTTGGGGGGGTGCGGGAATAAGGGGTCATTGTTATGGGGGTGTGGGAGTAGGGGGACAGGCTTGGGGGGGGTTTCGGGGGTGTGGGAATAGGGGGACAGTCTTGGGGGGATAGAAAGCCTGTTCCCCCTTTCCTGCACCCCCCAAAACCCCCGCAAACCTGTCCCCCTACTCCTGCACCCCCATAACCCCCCCCCAAGCCTGTCCCCCTACTCCTGCACCCCCCAAACCCCCCCAAGCCTGTCCCCCTATTCCTGCACCCCCCAAACCCCCCCAAGCCTGTCCCCCTATTCCCTCACCCCCCAAAACCCCCCACTAGCCTGTCCCCCTATTCCCGCACCCCCCAAAACCCTCCCCAAGCCTGTCCCCTTACTCCTGCACCCCTCAAAACCCCCCCAAGCCTGTCCCCCTATTCCCGCACCCCCCAAAACCCTCCCCAAGCCTGTCCCCCTATTCCCGCACCCCCCAAACCCCCCCCCCAAGCCTGTTCCCCTATTCCCGCAACCCCTTAACCCCAGGCCAGAGTGTTGCAGTCCTGTTCCTTCACAAATGTGTGGAGTTAATATGATGACTGGTATGGACCTTGGGGGGGTGCGGGAGTAGGGGAACAGGCTTGGGGGGGGTGCGGGAGTAGGGGGCCAGGCTAGGGGGAGGTTGGGGGGTGCGGGAGTAGGGGGACAGGCTTGGGGAGGGTTAGGGGGGTGCGGGAGTAGGGGGACAGGCTTGGGGGGGGGGGGTTTAGAGGGGTGCGGGAGTAAGGGGACAGGCTTGGGGAGGGTTAGAGGGGTGCGGGAGTAGGGGGACAGGCTTGGGGGGGGGTTTAGAGGGGTGCCTGTTCCCCTATTCCCACAACCCCCAAGCCTGTCCCCCTACTCCCACACCCCCTATAGGTTTTATTATTAAGTAACACAAATTTTAAATGATGAAGAGCCTTTTCCTCTAAGAAGTAGTTTAATTTTAATAGCACCCTAAGTGAGCTATTGAGTTATGTTGATGTAATACTGAGATGAGAAGGTGAGGAGAGAAGGGAAGGAAGGGATGAGAAGGTGAGGAGAGAAGGGAATAAAGGGGTGAGGAGAGAAGGAAAGGAAGGGATGAGAAGGTGAGGAGAGAAGGGAAGGAAGGGATGAGAAGGTGAGGAGAGAAGGGAAGGAAGGGATGAGAAGGTGAGGAGAGAAGGGAAGGAAGGGATGAGAAGGTGAGTAGAGAAGGGAATAAAGGGGTGAGAAGAGAAGGAAAGGAAGGGATGAGAAGGTGAGGAGAGAAGGGAAGGAAGGGATGAGAAGGTGAGGAGAGAAGGGAAGGAAGGGATGAGAAGGTGAGGAGAGAAGGGAATAAAGGGGTGAGGAGAGAAGGAAAGGAAGGGATGAGAAGGTGAGGAGAGAAGGGAAGGAAGGGATGAGAAGGTGAGGAGAGAAGGGAAGGAAGGGATGAGAAGGTGAGTAGAGAAGGGAATAAAGGGGTGAGGAGAGAAGGAAAGGAAGGGATGAGAAGGTGAGGAGAGAAGGAAAGGAAGGGATGAGAAGGTGAGGAGAGAAGGGAAGGAAGGGATGAGAAGGTGAGGAGAGAAGGGAAGGAAGGGATGAGAAGGTGAGGAGAGAAGGGATGAGAAGGTGAGTAGAGAAGGGAATAAAGGGGTGAGGAGAGAAGGAAAGGAAGGGATGAGAAGGTGAGGAGAGAAGGGAAGGAAGGGATGAGGTGAGGAGAGAAGGGAATAAAGGGGTGAGAAGGTGAGGAGAGAAGGGATGAGAAGGTGAGGAGAGAAGGGAATAAAGGGGTGAGGAGAGAAGGAAAGGAAGGGATGAGAAGGTGAGGAGAGAAGGGAAGGAAGGGATGAGAAGGTGAGGAGAGAAGGGAATAAAGGGATGAGGAGAGAAGGGAAGGAAGGGATGAGAAGGTGAGGAGAGAAGGGAATAAAGGGATGAGGAGAGAAGGAAAGGAAGGGATGAGAAGGTGAGGAGAGAAGGGAAGGAAGGGATGAGAAGGTGAGGAGAGAAGGGAAGGAAGGGATGAGAAGGTGAGGAGAGAAGGGAAGGAAGGGATGAGAAGGAGAGGAGAGAAGGGATGAGAAGGTGAGGAGAGAAGGGAATAAAGGGGTGAGGAGAGAAGGAAAGGAAGGGATGAGAAGGTGAGGAGAGAAGGGAAGGAAGGGATGAGAAGGTGAGGAGAGAAGGGAATAAAGGGGTGAGGAGAGAAGGAAAGGAAGGGATGAGAAGGTGAGGAGAGAAGGGAAGGAAGGGATGAGAGCATAAGCTATAACACAAAAACAAAAATCAAACTAACATTTTCTTGCGTTGGTTTGCAGTTGTGTATGTTGAGAGGACCTCCCCAGTGGCTCAGGACTTCACTTCAACATATTTATCACCTGGTTACAATAAAGAGAACTGACTGACTGACTTGCTGAAGTTACCACAAAATAAATACCCAAGCTATACCAGGTTAGTTGTGTACAGTTGACCAGAAAAGTGACAACAGTGATAATTGAGTAGCAATATACTGTAGGTATGTACTGTACACTTGTAATCCAGAGAGAAAATGTGTGTGTGTGTGTTTGTAGGCTTCTGATTCCTCCTTACCATGCCATGAAACAAGCTCCTTCCATATAGGTGTGTGTGTGTGTGTGTGTGTTAGAGAGAGAGGGAGAGAGAGAATGTGTGTGTGTGTATGTTAGAGAGAAAGTGTGTGTGTGTGTGTTAGAGTGTGTGTGTGTGTGTTAGAGAGAGAGGGAGAGAATGTGTGTGTTTGGAGGCTTCTGATTCCTCCTGACTATGACATGAAACAACCTCCCTCCTTATAGGTGTGTGTGTGTGTGTGTTAGAGAGAGAGGGAGAGAGAATGTGTGTGTTTGGAGGCTTCTGATTCCTCCTGACTATGACATGAAACAACCTCCCTTCATATAGGTGTGTGTGTGTGTGTGTGTGTGTGTGTTAAGAGAGGGAAGGAGAGAGAATGTGTGTGTGTTTGGAGGCTTCTGATTCCTCCTGACTCAACTACACATTTAATTAAATATTGAGTCAATGTTATTCAAGAAACTCTTCATAACAATATATTTTGTACTTCTCTGTGTGTATGTATTGGTTACTCTCTGCGTGTGTGTGTGTGAAGCAATTTAATACACACATTCTTTTAACACCTGCTCAGTAAAACACACACACACACATACACACACACACATTCTTTTAACCCTGGCTCAGTAAAACACACACACACACCCACACACACACATTCTTTTAACCCTGGCTCAGTAAAACACACACACACACACACATTCTTTTAACACCTGCTCAGTAAAACACACACACACACACATTCTTTTAACACTGGCTCAGTAAAACACACACACACATTCATTCTTTTAACACCTGCTCAGTAAAACACACACACATTCTTTTAACACCTGCTCAGTAAAACACACACACATTCTTTTAACACCTTCTCAGTAAAACACACACACATTCTTTTAACACCTTCTCAGTAAAACACACACACATTCTTTTAACACCTTCTCAGTAAAACACACACACACACACATTCTTTTAACACCTGCTCAGTAAAACACACACACACACACACACACACACACATTCTTTTAACACTGGCTCAGTAAAACACACACACACATTCATTCTTTTAACACCTTCTCAGTAAAACACACACACATTCTTTTAACACCTTCTCAGTAAAACACACACACACGCACATTCTTTTAACACCTTCTCAGTAAATCATTTTGCTTATATTTAAGGTAATAATTCACTTTTGTTACATTGGAGTGCCTTGATTCCTCCAAAGTATGCCAGGAAACAGGACCAGATGAACAAAAATAATGGTGTTTGTTCTGTTGTTGCTTGGAAAAATAGTTTGGAGGATTCAGCTGCTCCAGATTTACCAACACAAAATTTCCCCCTTAATTAATTACTCGTTTATGCCAATTTTAAAACCTTCCTTCCTCCCTTCCCTCCCATTTTTATACAACCCTTACTTAGTCTTGAACTCTTTCTCCATTCCCCTTGAGTAAGAGACAATATATATATATATATATATATATATATATATATATATATATATATATATATATATATATATATATATATATGAGTAAGGAAACAGGAACAGTAGGTACTTTTGTATATTACATCTTCAGACAGAATAAATAAAGTGTTATAATATAATATGATAATAAATAATAAGAATAAGGCATTATAGGTTTTACAGACAGGGTTTTAGACACCCTTGTAGTAATATTATTGTAATAGATCAGTTTTACTTTAATAGTATTTGTTGTGATGGTAATACTTTCACCTCAGCACCAAAAGCATCACATTTACAATAGACATTATATCAGGAGTGATAGTGTACAATTGGCCACAGGAGTTGGTGCACTTGCTGGCTGGGAAAGGAGGTACTCGATAGAAACTCTATCTATTTATCTATCTATAGCTCTGATGCCTCGTTCCCTCTGGTAACTCCCTCCAAGGGGATGGCCACGGCAGAAATGTGTCCAGTTGTCCCTGTTCCAACACTCCCTCCCCTGCCTCTCACATTACTCTCCTTTACATACTCTTCCACTCTGTTCCAACACTCCCTCCTTACTTGGTCCAGCCCTACTCTGCCCCTCACATTACTCTCCTTTACATACTCTTCCACTCTGTTCCAACACTCCCTCCTTACTTGGTCCAGCCCTACTCTGTCCCTCACATTACTCTCCTTTACATACTCTTCCACTTTGTTCCAACACTCCCTCCTTACTCCCTACTCTGCCCCTCACATTACTCTCCTTTACATACTCTTCCACTCTGTTCTGCCATCTAACCGGTGGTCTGCCTCTCACACCAGGTGCCACAACTTCACTTCCATACACCTTCTTTACAAATTCCTTACCTTGCATTCTCTCTACTGCTTGTGTTATTCCATTATCTCTGTTGAACCATGGAAACCAAACAGTGTGTGTTGGAGCTCTTGTGGCCAGTGGTGATGGTGGTAAATTTAAGAGTGCGCTTGGCACATTTCTACTGATTAATTAATTATGAGAGAGCGTCTTGTACAGTGTTGGGGTAGTTTTGGGGACAGTCAAGTTTGGATGGTGGTGTCCGATTGGTTGTGAAATATTACTGCTAACACTATGCACCTAACCTGGGATTATTAGTTAGGTTAGGTTAGGTTAGGTTATAGTTGCAGACAGCTGATATACAAGCCAGCAAGAGGAGCTAGTGTTGTAAGTAATGTGTGATAATTTTAGGTTAGGTTAGGTTAGGGAGAGAGCAGTGAAGGGTAGACAGGCCATAGGATCACTGGGGAGGATTATGAAGAGTAGAAGTGTGAGTATGGAAGTGAAAAGGGGACTACGAAATAGTATAATCCTGCCAACACTGACATATGCGTCGGAGACATGGACATGGAGTAGGGCTCATCAGTCTAGAATAGGTGCTGTGGAAATGAGTTACTTGAGAGGAGCATGTGGACTTGCTAGATGGGATGGAGAAAGTAATGAGAGTGTATATGAGAGATGTGGTATGAGTGAGAAGGCAATTGGTATTGAGTGTGGAGTGGTTGAGAGAGTGAAACGTAATACATTGAGATGGTATGGACATGTGGAGAGAATGCAAGGCGAGGAATTTGTAAAGAAGGTGTATGGAAGTGAAGTTGTAGGACCTGGTGTGAGAGGCAGACCACCGGTTAGATGGCAGAACAGAGTGGAAGAGTATGTAAAGGAGAGAAACATGAGGGGCAGAGTAGGGCTTGAACAAGTAAGGAGGGAGTGTTGGAACAGGGAGAACTGGAGACACTTCTGCCGTGGCCACCCCCTTGAGGGGAGTTCCCTGAGGGAACGAGGCGTCGGAGCTATAGATAGATAGATAGGTTAGGTTAGGTTGTTGTTGAAGTTCCTCAAGCTGTCTGGCCGAGCAGCCCCGAGGTTAGGTTAGGTTATAGTTGCAGACAGCCAATATACAAGCCAGTGAGAGGAGCTAGTTTTATAAGTAATGTGTGATAATTTTAGGGAACCTATGTTGTGTTTGTAGTATTATTTCAGTGGGACTTATTTATATACTGTTAGGGTAAAGCACGGCCTAGTCAGACAGGTCAGCCAGCCAGAGAGCGCGAGACGAGTCCCAGGGAGATGATGACGTCAGCTGCTCCATTCTCGGTCTCTGTCCACCCATCTCAGCTGGTCATTATTTCCTTTGTTCATCGTACTGTTTATCCCTGATATATTATCTATATTGTATTATAATGTTAAATAGGAAAGTATATAAAGAAAGTAACATTTTAATTATTATATTTAGACAGTGAAGGCTATACATATAGGCTATGCCACCACTAGAACCCTTATCATGACAACCTGCACTTTATTATGAGGTTTGTAGAGTCTATCTGTACCTTTATTATAACTCCATTCACTTGTTACAGTCATCTCATATACAGACATAACTGCTAACCTTTATTATGAGGTCTGTAGAGTCTATCTGTGCCTTTATTATAACTCCATTCACTTGTTACAGTCATCTCATATACAGACATAACTGCTAACCTTTATTATGAGGTCTGTAGAGTCTATCTGTACCTTTATTATAACTCCATTCACTTGTTACAGTCATCTCATATACAGACATAACTGCTAACCTTTCAAATTCATCAAATATTTCAGACTGACTTCATTACAGACAAAACTAAATGCAAAATGCCAGGCTCACAAGCAAAGTTCTTATTAGCTCTCATTTAATGTTGATTTGCAAGGCAATGGCATTCCTTTTTTGTTCCTCAGATACTAATAGCATTTGGGACTCATACTTCTCAGAGTCAATGCTGAAGTAATATCTTCATCAGACCATTTCCTTACATCCCTCTTGTTAATAATTAATGCATCAATTTGTGAAGAAATAAACATTGGTTTCAACACACCTTCTACTATACCATGAATATTACTATTGTTGGACTCAGACTCAAGTCCGTCCACTTTAGTTTTCAGTACATCATTTTCCACTTGGAGCAGCTGTCTCTTTTCTTCTTCTAACTTTAATTTTCTGTTCTAGCTCATTACACATATGTGTCTCATTGCCTTCCCTTCTTCATTTTCATTATTCACACATTCCAGTCCACTACTTTTACCATTACTACAGGAATTATTAGGAAGTATTTCATAACCATTAGTAGCTCCAACATCAGCACAGCTTTCTTCATTTACTGCTACACACAGACAGCATATCTTAAATTGTTACACAGCTTTCTTCATTTACTGCTACACACAGACAGCATATCTTAAATTGTTACACAGCTTTCTTCATTTACTGCTACACACAGACAGCATATCTTAAATTGTTACACAGCTTTCTTCATTTACTGCTACACACAGACAGCATATCTTAAATTATTCTCTTCTAACCCTGTTTTGCAGACCTTGTAGCTCTCTCACTTCTTTTTGTTTATATTATAATACATTTTTCCAATCAACAAAAACAATGGTGGTCTGTTGCTTGGATCAAGATTTACTAATGACCAGACAGACCACTTTGAAAACCCGACAATAATCATGATCTTCTTTGGATGACTGTGCACTTGGCTGGTGTTGTTGTTGTTCTTGATTACTAAACATAGAGTATGAAGAATTGCAAAACAAAGCCTCCATTGACTCCTGATGTTGCAAGGATGTGTGTTCTGTTTGTATGATATGTTTTGTTAGTACATATTGAAGTTTTCATGACAATGGTACCGGACTTATATTAACACCATTAAAACACTATTATTTTTTTTATTAATATTTGTAATGTTTTTTTGTTTTTTTTCATAATATCTTGTGTCATATTGTATGTTTGATGAGTTTGGTTAGTATTCAAGTTTATTATGACAGAGATACTGTACTGTACTGTACTTACACTGTCAGCATTACTAACTAACACAACATTGACCATTCCTATCTATTATTAATTATTATTGACTCCCATGTACAGTCACAATCAAATATCCACCAACACTTTCCTTCCATCGTACTAATAAATCAGTATCATATCAAAATATAATCATACAACACCTTACGTCAACTCAACCCCCTCAATTATTATTATAAGGTGTTGCAAATTCATACACGTGTTGTTCTTTATTACCAAGATTATTATTATTATTATTATTATTATTATTATTATTATAAGGTGCTGCAAAATCATACACGTGTTGTTCTTTATTACCAAGATATTTACTACGATGGAAGGATATTGTTGGTGGATATTTGATTGTGGCTGTACAGTATTCATTCTTTCCTTTGTTTGTGTGTGTCCATAATATCTCTGTTCTTTCTCACACTATTCCTTTGTATTGTGTGTTTTGTGCCATATGGTTTTTGATTACTGTCTGGCACTAACAATACATTTTCTCCCTTACCACAGGACCTTCTGCTTATGTCAGGCTATTTTCTCCCTCGCTTTGTACATTTTCTCAGCCACAACTGACCCTTCACTGATATCCTTACAGGCAGCCACCATACCCCAGGGTGTGGTGGTGGAGGTGACACAAACAGAGGAGGTGACACAAACAGAGGTGGTGACAGAAACAGAGGAGGTGACACAAACAGAGGTGGTGACACAAACAGAGGAGGTGACACAAACAGAGGAGGTGACACAAACAGAGGAGGTGACACAAACAGAGGAGGTGACACAAACAGAGGAGGTGACACAAACAGAGGAGGTGACACAAACAGAGGAGGTGACACAAACAGAGGAGGTGACACAAACAGAGGAGGTGACACAAACAGAGGAGGTGACACAAACAGAGGAGGTGACACAAACAGAGGAGGTGACACAAACAGAGGAGGTGACCGGTAACCAGTTTTCCAGACCACGTCACCTTCATCAAGGGAATGTGTAGGAAGGAGGCCATAGTGGTGGATGGACGTGTTAGGGGTCTTCCCACACACACACACACACACACACACACAAGGTAATCTCTCAATTATCTGGCGTATAGCAGCCGAGACCACGTCGGATAATGTTGAAAGACGGATAATGCATCACTACCCCGCCCCTGTAGCTCCTTCTGGCTCACACAATGCTAATAACATTAATAATACATAATAAAACATAAAAATACTGTTAATAATACATAATAATACTGCACATTAATACTTTGATAAAGTCGTAGTGTTCACTGCACCGTTTAATGAACCAGCCATCGTCCATTTTTTTTTTAGGATCTCGTGCGCCGGATAATGTCACATGACAGATAGCACCACAACGGATAATTGAGAGATTACTGTACTGTACTGTACTGTGGTCAGGATTTAACTTCCAGGAGAGTGTGAAAAGGAATACCTTGAGGTGGTTCGGTCATGTAGAGCGTATGGGAAGCGAGAGGTTGGTTATGAGAGTGAGGTGGAGGGACAGTTCCCGGAGGGAGTGAGGCACAGATTGGAGCTATAGATAGATAGATAGATAGTATACCCTAATACACCTAATTTAGTCCTCCTTCCTTACTTGTATATACAGTTAATTCTCATTTTACACTGGCATTATATATGTGAAATAGTGTGTGTGTAATGAATGTATGTACTGTAAACACTTATTGTACACTATATTACACACACATACTGTAATACCAGTGTACTGTACAATGAGGGTTTTACTGTACACAGTTTCATTACACACACTACATTACATACCCAATATACAAGTGTAAAATGAGAGTTAACTGTACTGGACACCTTTCCTCTTTACCTTTCACTCTCTATTTTCTCACTCATTACTCACTCTATTTTCTCACTCATTCCTCACACGCTGCTTGTCTCACTCATTCCTCACTCTATTTTCTCACTCATTCCTCACTCTATTTTACACTCATTCCTCACTCTATTTTCTTACTCATTCCTCACTCTATTTTACACTCATTCCTCACTCTATTTTCTCACTCATTCCTCACTCTATTTTACACTCATTCCTCACTCTATTTTCTCACTCATTCCTCACTCTATTTTCTCATTCATTCCTCACTCTATTTTACACTCATTCCTCACTTTGTTTTCTCACTCATTCCTCACTCTATTTTACACTCATTGCTCACTCTATTTTCTCACTCATTCCTCACTCTATTTTCTCACTCTATTTTCTCATTCATTCCTCACTCTATTTTACACTCATTCCTCACTCTATTTTCTCACTCATTCCTCACTCTTCATTTTCTCACTCATTCCTCGCTCTATTTTCTCACTCATTCCTCACTCTATTTTCTCACTCATTCCTCACTCTTTATTTTCTCACTCATTCCTCGCTCTATTTTCTCACTCATTCCTCACTAGTTTCTCACTCATTCCTCACTCTTTATTTTCTCACTCATTCCTCACTATTTTCTCACTCATTCCTCACTTTATTTTCTCACTCATTCCTCACTCTATTTCCTCACTCATTCCTCACTCTATTTTCTCACTCATTCCTCACTCTTTATTTTCTCACTCATTCCTCACTCTATTTTCTCACTCATTCCTCACTCTTTATTTTCTCACTCATTCCTCACTCTATTTTCTCACTCATTCCTCATTCTTTATTTTTTCACTCATTCCTCATTCTTTATTTTCTCAATCATTCCTCATTCTTTATTTTCTCACTCATTCCTCACTCTTTATTTTCTCACTCATTCCTCACTCTATTTTCTCACTCATTCCTCACTCATTCCTCACTCTATTTTCTCACTCATTCCTCACTCTAATTTCTCACTCATTCCTCACTCTATTTTCTCACTCATTCCTCACTCTTTGTTCTCTCACTCATTCCTCACTATTTTCTCACTTATTCCTCACTCTTTATTTTCTCACTCATTCCTCACTCTATTTTCTCACTCATTCCTCACTCTTTATTTTCTCACTCATTCCTCACTCTTTATTTTCTCACTCATTCCTCACTCTATTTTCTCACTCATTCCTCACTCTTTAATTTCTTACTCATTCCTCACTCTATTTTCTCACTCATTCCTCACTCATTCCTCACTCTATTTTCTCACTCATTCCTCACTATTTTCTCACTCATTCCTCACTATTTTCTCACTCATTCCTCACTCTATTTCCTCACTCATTCCTCACTCTTTATTTTCTCACTCATTCCTCACTCTTTATTTTCTCACTCATTCCTCACTCTATGTTCTCTCTCATTCCTCACTCTATTTTCTCACTCATTCCTCACTCTATTTTCTCACTCATTCCTCACTCTTTATTTTCTCACTCATTCCTCACTCTTTATTTTCTCACTCATTCCTCACTCTTTATTTTCTCACTCATTCCTCACTATTTTCTCACTCATTCCTCACTCTATTTCCTCACTCATTCCTCACTCTTTATTTTCTCACTCATTCCTCACTCTATTTTCTCACTCATTCCTCACTCTATTTTCTCACTCACTCCTCACTCTATTTTCTCACTCATTCCTCACTCTATTTTCTCACTCATTCCTCACTCTATTTTCTCACTCATTCCTCACTCTATTTTCTCACTCATTCCCCACTCTATTTTCTCACTCATTCCTCACTCTATTTCCTCACTCATTCCTCACTCTATTTTCTCACTCATTCCTCACTCTATTTTCTCACTCATTCCTCACTCATTCCTCACTCTCTATTTTCTCACTCATTCCTCACTCTATGTTCTCACTCATTCCCCACTCTATTTTCTCACTCATTCCTCACTCTCTATTTTCTCACTCATTCCTCACTCTATTTTCTCACTCATTCCTCACTCTATTTTCTCACTCATTCTTCACTCTCTATTTTCTCACTCATTCCTCACTCTATTTTCTCACTCATTCCTCACTCTATTTTCTCACTCATTCCCCACTCTATTTTCTCACTCATTCCTCACTCTTTTTTTTCTCACTCATTCCTCACTCTTTATTTTCTCACTCATTCCTCACTCTTTATTTTCTCACTCATTCCTCACTCTATTTCCTCACTCATTCCTCACTCTATTTTCTCACTCATTCCTCACTCTTTGTTTTCTCTCTCATTCCTCGCTCTATTTTCTCACTCATTCCCCACTCTATTTTCTCACTCATTCCTCACTCTCTATTTTCTCACTCATTCCTCACTCTATTTTCTCACTCATTCCTCACTCTATTTTCTCACTCACTCCTCACTTTATTTTCTCACTCATTCCTCACTCTATTTTCTCACTCATTCCTCACTCTCTATTTTCTCACTCATTCCTCACTCTATTTTCTCACTCATTCCCCACTCTATTTTCTGACTCATTCCTCACTCTCTATTTTCTCACTCATTCCTCACTCTATTTTCTCACTCATTCCTCACTCTATTTTCTCACTCATTCCTCACTCATTCCTCACTCTCTATTTTCTCACTCATTCCTCACTCTATGTTCTCACTCATTCCCCACTCTATTTTCTCACTCATTCCTCACTCTTTATTTTCTCACTCATTCCTCACTCTATTTTCTCACTCATTCCTCACTCTTTATTTTCTCACTCATTCCTCACTCTATTTTCTCACTCATTCCTCATTCTTTATTTTTTCACTCATTCCTCATTCTTTATTTTCTCAATCATTCCTCATTCTTTATTTTCTCACTCATTCCTCACTCTTTATTTTCTCACTCATTCCTCACTCTATTTTCTCACTCATTCCTCACTCATTCCTCACTCTATTTTCTCACTCATTCCTCACTCTAATTTCTCACTCATTCCTCACTCTATTTTCTCACTCATTCCTCACTCTTTGTTCTCTCACTCATTCCTCACTATTTTCTCACTTATTCCTCACTCTTTATTTTCTCACTCATTCCTCACTCTATTTTCTCACTCATTCCTCACTCTTTATTTTCTCACTCATTCCTCACTCTTTATTTTCTCACTCATTCCTCACTCTATTTTCTCACTCATTCCTCACTCTTTAATTTCTTACTCATTCCTCACTCTATTTTCTCACTCATTCCTCACTCATTCCTCACTCTATTTTCTCACTCATTCCTCACTATTTTCTCACTCATTCCTCACTATTTTCTCACTCATTCCTCACTCTATTTCCTCACTCATTCCTCACTCTTTATTTTCTCACTCATTCCTCACTCTTTATTTTCTCACTCATTCCTCACTCTATGTTCTCTCTCATTCCTCACTCTATTTTCTCACTCATTCCTCACTCTATTTTCTCACTCATTCCTCACTCTTTATTTTCTCACTCATTCCTCACTCTTTATTTTCTCACTCATTCCTCACTCTTTATTTTCTCACTCATTCCTCACTATTTTCTCACTCATTCCTCACTCTATTTCCTCACTCATTCCTCACTCTTTATTTTCTCACTCATTCCTCACTCTATTTTCTCACTCATTCCTCACTCTATTTTCTCACTCACTCCTCACTCTATTTTCTCACTCATTCCTCACTCTATTTTCTCACTCATTCCTCACTCTATTTTCTCACTCATTCCTCACTCTATTTTCTCACTCATTCCCCACTCTATTTTCTCACTCATTCCTCACTCTATTTCCTCACTCATTCCTCACTCTATTTTCTCACTCATTCCTCACTCTATTTTCTCACTCATTCCTCACTCATTCCTCACTCTCTATTTTCTCACTCATTCCTCACTCTATGTTCTCACTCATTCCCCACTCTATTTTCTCACTCATTCCTCACTCTCTATTTTCTCACTCATTCCTCACTCTATTTTCTCACTCATTCCTCACTCTATTTTCTCACTCATTCTTCACTCTCTATTTTCTCACTCATTCCTCACTCTATTTTCTCACTCATTCCTCACTCTATTTTCTCACTCATTCCCCACTCTATTTTCTCACTCATTCCTCACTCTTTTTTTTCTCACTCATTCCTCACTCTTTATTTTCTCACTCATTCCTCACTCTTTATTTTCTCACTCATTCCTCACTCTATTTCCTCACTCATTCCTCACTCTATTTTCTCACTCATTCCTCACTCTTTGTTTTCTCTCTCATTCCTCGCTCTATTTTCTCACTCATTCCCCACTCTATTTTCTCACTCATTCCTCACTCTCTATTTTCTCACTCATTCCTCACTCTATTTTCTCACTCATTCCTCACTCTATTTTCTCACTCACTCCTCACTTTATTTTCTCACTCATTCCTCACTCTATTTTCTCACTCATTCCTCACTCTCTATTTTCTCACTCATTCCTCACTCTATTTTCTCACTCATTCCCCACTCTATTTTCTGACTCATTCCTCACTCTCTATTTTCTCACTCATTCCTCACTCTATTTTCTCACTCATTCCTCACTCTATTTTCTCACTCATTCCTCACTCTCTATTTTCTCACTCATTCCTCACTCTATGTTCTCACTCATTCCCCACTCTATTTTCTCACTCATTCCTCACTCTCTATTTTCTCACTCATTCCTCACTCTATTTTCTCACTCATTCCTCACTCTATTTTCTCACTCATTCCTCACTCTCTAATTTCTCACTCGTTCCTCACTCTATTTTCTCACTCATTCCTCACTCTATTTTCTCACTCATTCCCCACTCTATTTTCTCACTCATTCCTCACTCTATTTTCTCACTCATTCCTCACTCTATTTTCTCACTCATTCCTCACTCTATTTTCTCACTCATTCCTCACTCTATTTTCTCACTTATTCCTCACTCTCTATTTTCCTCCACCCAACACTTCTCGTAGTAGCTCTGGTCTCACTCCCACACCCATCATTCCCACCCACCAGCCCCTACCACACTCCCTCCCCCCCCCGCCCTCTCCCATCCACCTCCTCCTCCTCCTCCACCTCCTCAACCTCCACCTCCTCAACCTCCACCTCTTCTAGCACTGTCTCCACCACTACCTCCTCCTCCACCTCTTCTAGCACTGTCTCCACCACTACCTCCTCCTCCACCTCCAGGTTACCAATTGAGGAGTTGCTTTTTATTGATCATGTTTGCTTGTCTGTGTCTGTGGGGGTAAAACATCATCTCTAAAAGTTCCTTCTCATCTTCTGTATAATGTTTAGTTTGTATGCTGTTGGAACACTGATATATAATATACAGTAGGTGTTTATTCATATGTCCATATAATTTTGTGAAAGCTATTGTATGTGTTGCCTTTATCTGTTATGTTTTAAAGAAATAATAATATTCACAGATATCCATGTCATCATTTCCTTCTGTGTTCCATAGAAAGTTATGTGCTTAAAAATGTCACTCATTAAATACCACACTCTGAGAGTGTGAAATTTGGAGAAAAGTATTTACCAATGACATTCATTATTTCTCCTCTTACTGAAGAGTGAAAATGTGGAATATTCAGATATCTGTGGAAATCAGCAACTAATTTCTAATGTAATATTATACTGTACCGTGCTTTTCATAAACATTTTACAGGACATCAGGTTTGTAATGGGTTAATGTTTGATCAAGATTCAAGAGGCATGATCATATTTTTTAAGTCTCAGAATATCTGTAGTGAAGTATTACATGTCTAAGAATCTTGGAGTGTTCTTAAAAGTTTCCTTGTTCCATAAATCAACTTCAAATGTTTGGGAAAATCTGCATAAAAGAAATAATATTGCTATCTAGGAATGTCAACAAACCTATGATATTGGGTTAGTAAGTACAGCTTGCCTCACTGTTCATTAGTTCAGTAATTCATTAACCAGTAGTCTTGTGTGTGTGTGTGTGTGTGATATAAGGTGCACACTAGCTGTACTGACCATAGCAGTTAAGGTGGTACAGTTTTTTGTTACATTGGAGTGCCTTGATTCCTCCAAAGTATGCCAGGAAACAGGACCAGATGAACATAAATAATGGTGTTCTGTTGTTGCTTGGAATACTTTGGAGGATTCAGTTGCTCCAGATTTACCAACACAAAACTTCCCCCTTAAGACACTGTTGATATGGTGTAAAAAATGTATAATATTAATAACCTGGCAAATTGTAAACTGGAGTATGTCTGTGTGTATAAAAACACCATTTGAGGAGGAATTTCTGTTGATAAATGTTCAGCTTGTGGAACAATATAGATATACAAAATTTGTTACCACAACACACAAGGTGATAATAAAGGGTAACCTCAGACATTCACATATTTAAAAGCAGTGGTTAAATGTCATCAGTAAAGGCTCCTCTTGTAATTGTTTTCATTCACACTATTTATCTATCTATCTATTTATTTACACTACACATATTTTGGATGAAAAGTGAAGTACAGTTGGCCACACATGAAGCTGGTACGCCTCACTTCTTGTGAGGTAACCACAACAGGAAGGAAAATTAGCAAAAGTTATAGTTTGTTGACAAGCAGACAGTAATAATATTTTACTGTCTGCCTGTCAACAAACTACAACTTTTGTTCCCTTTCTACCCTTTGTAGCTGCCTCACAAGTAACGAGCCCCACCATCTTCATGTGTGGCCAACTGTACATGTAATAATCCAAATCAATCAAGCAAGGAAAAATCAAATCACCCAAGTAAGTCAGACCCAGAAATTGATCCATTTAAATTCTAGTCGTACCCACGAGGAATCGAACCCCGGACCAGAGAAATCTCAGGCAGGGCTTCTACCGGGTAAGCCATAACAGCACTCCACTGGCGTAGCTTTCAAATTCTGCCTTTAACTTTCAGGTCCGGCCATTACATACATGTACAGTACAAAAAAGTGTACTGTATTTTTAATGTGCTGTTCAAATTCTGTGTTAGGTATGCAGTTTAGTTTTCTTTTGGAATGCACAGTACTAAGATATCTTTAAGCATTACTAAAGCATGGCAATATTCTAACATTAATTTATTGATATAGACAAATCATACCTGTAAATGATTCTCGTGGATATAAGTTGAAAATGTTATTCGGAAAACGACAGAGATTTGCAGGTGCTACAGCATACGGTTCTAATGCATAAATAAACTTTAATGTCGTCACATATACAGACAAACCAAAATTGGTACGTGACTGTATGAAATGTCATGTATTTTTACAGTATGACATTTGTGAAGGCACTTTAGGCATTTACAGTACACACTTCAACACACCATAACCATACATTGTTCACTATCAATTTTAATCAATTATAATCAGTATTAATCATGTCTAATGTTATGTATTTTTACTGACAGTGAAATATTTACACATTCTTTTTAGTGAGGAAGGACCCTGTTTTAATTAGTATCTTGACAATTTTCTGCTTTAATTAACCTTTTATTAAATTGAAGACTGGAGCGCCATTGCATTCCAGTTAATTGGAAGAACTGGCACTTCTGACAAACAAATAACTAGATTATTATTATTATTATTATTATTATTATTATTATTATTAATGTGGAATTTGAGGGTGACGTGCAACATTTCCATCCCAGGTTCACCAACACTTAGTTTTTGTGAGTCACTTCTCTTTATTTTCAGTAATTATTATTGCTTTGGTGAATGGTTGGACTTTGGTGTTTAAGGTGGTAATTCTTTTTTGGTACATTGGAGTGCCTTGATTCCTCCAAAGTATGCCAGGAAACAGGACTAGATGAACAAAAATAGGCTAATGATAATATTATGATATACAATAATATTTTTCTGTTCCCAGGAAACTTAGGCTAATGATAATATTATGATATTATGATAACTGTAACTGTAATATATTTTTCAAGATATTAAATGTGGCATCCATATTATTTACTACAGCCTGAGGGAGTACCAGTTAGTAAACATACAGTCAGTGTCAAATATAATCATCCATATAGGGGTAACTCACGTAAAAGTTTGACAGCTTCCCTCTGTTCCTTAGCTGATAAACTTTCCAATAAATAGGTTAACTACCATCTTTTAATTTAATACAAGCAGCTACACACTACTTAAAACAATAACACACTCACACACGTTAACTACTACCTTTTAATTTCATACAAGCAGCTACACACTACTTAAAACAATAATATTATTATGTGAACGTGAAAACATTACACCGTAAATTGTTTGAGATATCCATATGTGGATGATTATTATTGACACAGACTGTACATCACTTGTGTTGGACCTTTGTAACAGAACACTTGTTTATGAGTTGCTGAATGTTACCGTTGATGAGAGTCCATCCTATCATTCCCTTCAGCATACTTCAGTACTGACTCAGATTCAACCTTTCCTGTCAGTCCTATTCTCTCTCTCTCTCTCTCTCTCTCTCTCTCTCTCTCTCTCTCTCTCAATCATTTATGATTTCCTCATTCTCTCTCTCTCTGGAGTTTCTGTGGCTGGTGAGAAGGCTAACAGTTGTTTCTGTGTATATGATAATACAGTATTCATCTGAGGTGGTGAGGTGTACCAGTACTGTATCTATTGAACAAGTGTAGTGCCAGAAAAAAATGTTGTCTTATGTTGTTGTTGTCCCAGGGCAGAATGGCCTCCTGCCCCACACACCCCTGGTACACTCTGGTCACAGTGAAAAAACAAATTAAAATAAAGGAGGGGCTGTATGTCCCTATATGTCTGTATGTCCCTATATGTGTGGGCTACTGAAGCACATCCCAGGGTAATGGGACCACAGCTTACTGGACCAGGGAGTCTGGGGGGAAGGTCTTTGTGTCTTATGTTGGAGTTGTCATTATATGGTCATTGTTTACATCTTCCTTCTTCCTTCCTGACTCATACAGGTGATGTACACCTTCACCAGATGGCATTACTGTTGACCCACACTGCCTCAGGAGCTCGGGGCTGTTCGGCCAGACACCTTGAGGAACTACAACAACAACAACAACAACCACAACCACACTTAAGTTTTTGAGGGCCGGCATTTCCTTAGTACCGATGGATGGAGTGGTATACAAGGGAGTGGTATACAATGGAGTGGTATACAATGGAGTGGTATACAATGGAGTGGTATACAAGGGAGTGGTATACAAGGGAGTGGTATACAGCTTTGGTACCACACTCTGTACTCTTCATTACCTCACACTCACTAACCAGGTAAACAATATACTGTACAGTTGGCGGCAAAAGTCCTGTCGCCTCACTTGCTTCACCGAGGCACACGAAGTTCATAGACTCCAGATTATTAAGGGGGTGTGGGAGTAGGGGACAGGCTTGGGGGTGGGGTTAGGGGGGTGCAGAAGTAGGGGACAGGCTTGGGGGGGGGGTGTGGGAATAGGGGGACAGGCTTGGGGTGGGTAGAAAGCCTGTCCCTTATTCCCGCACCCCGCAAACCCCTCCCAAGCCTGTCCCCTATTCCCGCACCCCCTAAACCCCCCCCCAAGCCTGTCTCCTATTCCCACACCCCCCCAAGCCTGTCCCCTTATTCCCGCACCCCCTTAAGTGTATAAAAAGTATGTATTTCTGGAGTCTATGAATACTGTGTTGTCTTGGTGAAGCAGGGAAGGCAACACCACTTCTGCCCAACACTGTACATTTTCTTGTATCATTTGGTCAAACTATATTTCCTTCCTCTTACTGTACATTTTCTTATGATTGCCAGACACTTTTAAAACTAAGCACAGCAAATATTTCCCCACAAGACAGAAGTTAAAGATCAGATAATATTAAAAAAAAAGTACTGATGATTCTCAAACTGTGTTCCACGGAACCCCAGGGCTCCGTGGCAAAAAATTATATTTATTTATTTATTTGACCACGAATGGATTAAATAAAATATTTTGCATTTGAGAGAGAGAGAGAGAGAGGTAAGAATTGTGATGGTGAGTACTAAACTTTGCACTTTCATTTAGTCGTGTGTGTGTATGTGTATTGGGAAGGATTCCACACTTTCATTTAGTCGTGTGTGTGTATGTGTATTGGGAAGGGTTCCATACTTTCATTTAGTCGTGTGTGTGTATGTGTATTGGGAAGGGTTCCACACTTTCATTTAGTCGTGTGTGTGTATTTGTATTGGGAAGGGTTCCATACTTTCATTTAGTCGTGTGTGTGTATGTGTATTGGGAAGGGTTCCACACTTTCATTTAGTCGTGTGTGTGTGTATGTGTATTGGGAAGGGTTCCACACTTTCATTTAGTCGTGTGTGTGTATTTGTATTGGGAAGGGTTCCACACTTTCATTTAGTCGTGTGTGTGTATGTGTATTGGGAAGGGTTCCACCTATATTTGGTGAGGGGGTCACTGAGGGTTCCTCCAAGTACCAGCATATGTCAAAGGGTTCTGTTAGTTGGAAAAGTTTGAGAACCACTGGTCTAGAATAATGGTGATTTTTACATTATTTGAGTTAAGTCTAATCCTATGATCTAAGATGTGAGCTGTTGGTTAAATTTTCATTAACATAGAATTTATCCTTTAACCTACATTGAGAAAAATGATCTAGAATCAGTAATTCTCTTTAGTCTTCTCATGTACAGTACTATACTTACATTTTGTTTTCTCAATCTATTTCTGTTAACTTATGAAATGTAAGCAGCTGTTTGTGTTTTGTTAAAGATTGTATTAAATGTTCAAGTACAGTACCACTCAATAATAATAATAATAATAATGATAGTAATAATAATAGTAATAATAAAAATAATAATAGTAATAATGAAAATAATAATAATAGTAATAAAAAAATAATAATAATAATAATAGTAGTAATAATAATAGTAATAATAATAGTAATAATAAAAACAATTATAATAATAATAGTAATAATAATAATATTAACCTAATTGGCCAGTATGATTTATATAATATACAGTTTGTATGTATGTATGTATGTAGTTTGGAGGAATCATTTGCTCCAGATTTCTTATTATTTATATATCACCTTAACACTAATTTATTTGTTTACTTTACAGATGAATTAACCTTAATGCATTTCTTCACTTATCTTTGTGCATCCATAAATTAAATAGGTTGTATTTTGTTATTACAGAGTTGTAGAGTGGAGTTGTAATATAGAGAGTTGTGGAGTGGAGTTGTAATAGAGACAAGAGATATAGAAGTAACTTCATCCATAAATTAAATAGGTTGTAATTTGATACAGAGTTGTGGAGTTGTACAAGAGACTAAGGAATCTTACATTGTTTGTTTGTTGTCCACTGTGTTCTTCCTTCCATCAACAACAACAACAACAGTACAACCATCAATAACAACAACAACAACAACAACAGCAGCATTTACTATAGGAGCTCTGGGGATGCTTGGCCAGACACCTTGAGGAACTACAACTATAACTATAACAACAACAACAACATCAACAACAACAGTAAGTGCTTATGGAATTACATTGATATATTTGTTGTTGTTGGTTGTAATAGTTTGGTTGGAGGGAGTGAGTGAGTTGGTCCACATTTACTACCATATAATAACAGACTGTATGTCAACTTTATATTAAGGTGACACAACTTTGGAGGGGTTTAGGGGGGTGCGGGAGTAGGGGACAGGCTTGGGGGGTGTTTTGGGGGGTGTGGGAATAGGGGACAAGCTTTCTACCCACCCAAAGCCTGTCCCCCTATTCCCACACACCCCCAAGCCTGTCCCCTACTCCAGCACCCCCCTAACCCCCACCCCCCAAGCCTGTCCCCTACTCCCGCACCCCCCAAGCCTGTCCCCCTATTCCCACACCCCCGAAGCCTGTCCCCCTACTCCCGCACCCCCCAAGCCTGTCCCCCTACTCCCGCACCCCCCAAGCCTGTCCCCCTACTCCCGCACCCCCCCCAAGCCTGTCCCCCTACTCCCACAACCCCTTAACACAAGCTCTGTACTATCCTATACAGTCAGGGTCAATAGTCCTGCAACACCAATGAAAACAGCCTCAATAAATGGTGTGAAACTATAACTGTTGGTGTGTGTAATAATGAATGGTTGATAAGGTTCACTCTCATGGCTCACTTTCAGTCACCCCCCAATGCAGCACTTTTGACCCTGACTATACCCAGCAAAAATTTCCCGTTGTAATGACATCACTACTGGGAAGGAGTTGGTTGACCTGATTACATTTCTCCCAGGTGGTGGCAGGCATACATACACTACTATCTTCATTCTTTCATTGTTTATATATATATATATATATATATTTTTTTTTATGCACATTGAGCAAAATATCGTTGGAATGTCAGGATTTGTGTAATTTAAGTAGAGAATATAACATTTCATCAGCCAATCATGAGTATATTATTATTATTAAGACTAGTTCCAGAGTACTGTACTGAAACTGTAACTTCTTTACTGTACTGTTACATTACACCTATGATTTTACACATATAAATCCTTAAAGGGGGAGTTTTGTGTTGGTAAATCTGGAGCAACTGAATCCTTCAAACTATTCCAATCAACAGAACACTATTATTTTTACTCTTCTGTTCCTGTTTCCTGGCATACTTTTTAGGAATCAAGGCACTCCAACATTCCAAAAAAGAATTACCACCTTAATAATATAATTTCAAACTATAATTATGAAAGGTAGTGCAATTTCAATGTGTTTATTCTTGTCTCATGGGACTAATTTTTTTGATGTACACTCTTACCAAAAGATATCCCCCCACTTTCACATGGAAACAACCTTTTTGAGTAAATGAGAATGCTCAGTGATGGTTTTTGTGCATAGAAACCATCATTATCAGTTTTCTTTTCTCCAGAAAGTAAAAAAGAAAGCAAAAAATATAAATTAATAACATACCCAGCCATTGAAAAAACTGTGAATTAGCAGCCACCATGCCTGCTACTCTTTTCTCTGCTTCCACCTTTCTGTTACTGATGTGAGATTGTTGTTTGTCATGCTGCTATGTGAATATGATGACAAATAATTTTAAGGGGGTGAGGGAATATGGGGACAGGCTTGGGGGGAGTTTAGGGGGGTGCAGGAGTAGGAGACAGGCTTGGGGGGAGGTTTAAGGGGTGCGGGAGTAGGGGAACAGGCTTGGGGGGGGGGGGTGCGGGAATAGGGGACGGGCTTTCTACCCACCCCAAGCCTGTCCCCCTATTCCAGCACCTCACCCCCCAAGCCTGTCCCCCTACTCCCGCACCCCCCCCCCCAGTCCCCCCAAGCCGGTCCCCCTATTCCTGCACCCCCCTCTCCCTAGTCCCCCCCCAAGACTGTCCCCCTATTCCCGCACCCCCCGCACCAGTCCCCCCCCAAGCCTGTCCCCTTACTCCCGCACCCCCCAAGCCTGTCCCCTTACTCCCGCACCCCCCAAGCCTGTCCCCTATTCCCCCCCCAAGCCTGTCCCCTATTCCCCCCCCAAGCCTGTCCCCTATTCCCCCCCCCAAGCCTTTCCCCCTATTCCCGCACCCCCCCTAGTCCCCCCCAAGCCTGTCCCCCTATTCCCGCAACCCCCCCTCCCCCTAGTCCCCCCCAAGCCTGTTCCCCTATTCCCGCACCCCCCCTCCCAGTCCCCCCCAAGCCTGTCCTCCTATTCCTGCACCCTCCCAAGCCTGTCCCCCTATTCCCGCACCCCCCCGTCCCCCCCCCCAAGCCTGTCTCCTACTCCTGCACCCCCTTAATCACACAAACATTATTATTATACATACATTTCTTTACATATATTATTATGATAGTTAATATAACAAAGTAAGGTTCATATCCTTCTTGTGACCATCTCAGTCACCTCACACAGTGTACAGCCACAATCAAATATCCACCAACACTTTCCTTCCATCGTAGTAAATATCTTGTTAATAAAGAACAACACATTGTACCCGTCCTGATTTTGTCTCTTCGAAGAATCTGGTACAGTACCTTGTTCCGGAGTTGTTGTAGTTGGTTGTGGTAGCTAGCTCGGTGGCATGGTGGTGTTCAGTCAAGGTTGGAAATAAACTTTAGTAAGTAAAATTAAGACTTACTTTATTTATTAATTCTAAGGGAGTTTTGTGCCCTGTCTTGTCTTGTTTTAATGGAGTACAGAGAAGATGTCTTTTGACTGTTTCGATCTTGAGTCCCTAACTAAAGCTATCTTGGTCAGTTTATATTCATTCTGTACTTGGAGATGCCAGTAATGTCTAGATACATTATTACCTGTTTGAAAAAAAGGGAAGGTCTAGTTAAGCTCCACCCCTTTCTCTTCTCTCTCCCTCTCTTACTTTCTCTGTCTCTCTCTCTCTCTCTTACTCTCTTTTGTGAGTGAAGGTACAAACATCATTTGTGACCTGAGAGCACTGGGTTTGGAGAGATGAAAATAAGATAGGGAAAGTTAATGGTCTTGTAAAAGCGTGATTTTTGTCCCCTTACTTTACTCTTAGATATTACTATTTTACTCTACTTTTGGAGGGAAACAAAAACCCACTGCCTTCAACAAAACAAAAAGCCACCAGTGCATGCTACTACTCTATCCTATATCTGGATCAACCCGGTCTGGGAAAAAAAAGAACAAGAGACTGATGAGGAACCGGACAAGTCCAGTCCCTTCTCAGTACGAGGTATACGCTGCCACCACCAGACCAAAGTTGATCAGAGGAACCAAGTGAGCACACACCGGAAGGGTAGCGTAGCGTTAGCTTATTTAGGCACGTGAGTAAGCAACCCAGACTACAGTTCTAACGGGGGTACGATCAGTTATATGAATTAGGAATCTATTATTTTCTAATAAGGGACACAGTCTATTTGTTATTTCGGTGACGAAAATACTCAGACAATGTAAAAACTCGTTTATTGTATCAACCTATTTGGTACGAGTACTACATAATCACAATAATAATAATTTCTGTTCCCCCCCCCCTCCCTTGCTAATATTACCTACTCCCCGTTCTGTCACCTAGGACAGGAATAATTCCGTGTCTCGCCAGTTGACAGAGCTAAGTACATATAAACAAAATATTACAACAAGGCCTAAACATAGTTAATACAATAAAAAAAAAACACATCCTAATCTCAACACTATAATAATGAAATAATATAATTGCCAGCAAATGTTCTTAATTTTCTTTGGTACCACGTGGTTCACTTTACACCAAGGGAGAATGCTATTTAATGGCTGTCACCCAGCAGGGACGAGACCAGAATGAGCTTGAGAAAAAACAATATACTTTACTTACTATGTCTGAATGTGAACACACAAAATTCTTTAGTTAGTTATATCCCATCACGGGACTAATAGATTCACCACACTATATTCACAATACAATATTTATGATGAGAGCGAGTTTAGCTCCTACCTGTCACCCAGCAGAGACGAGACCAGAATGAGGTAGAAGCAACGCAGGGTACTGCCTCGTCATCTCCCCCACTCTCACTCTCTTAAGCAAAGTAGTGACCACTCTCATCTCAATTTCTGACAAATTCATCAGTTCCACCCTTACTGGTGTATATAGTTACACAACATTATTTATACATATTAGTGACCTCAAATGCATTGCTTTCTCCCTCGTTTAAAGCTTTATATTACTGTAATTCACATATTCACGGCATGTATTGTTCCGCCAACAAGAAAATGTACTGTCCCGACTTTAGTCCCTAACTAATCGAATTAATTTTCTAAGTAAGTTACAATTAACCCCTCCGGGACGGGCCAAGAATGGAAATACGTACTGTGGTTCTGGGTTCAATACTAATTTTTTACCCTGCCTGTCCGGGTATTTCCCGGAAAATCACTCTACTTCTCTTACTCCCTACGTCTAAACTACAATACTGAACAACTTAAATTTGATTGTGTACTCACCATCAACTCCTCCTCTTTCCATTAAAACCAACCCCAGCTCTCTAGGACACTCCATTGCCGAGAAATCAAGTGAGGAATGGAGGTCACTTTTCCCGTGAGAGCGAGGCTGCGTTCGCTTTGTGAGCGTGGCTGTGACTCAATCTAGCTGGTTGCACCCGCGGAGTGGAGGTTACAGGAGCGGGTGCGCCCGGCAGCGCGGTAGGATGCACCGAATCGAACGAGCCCGTATTTTCTTCACTACGCCCAGCCATTGTCACGGTCAAGCACACACTGATTGAATGTGGGGATGAAAAGGTCTGGTGGTGAAGTATAGCCAGATCAAAAAAAATCCCGACAAATTTGGCGTTTTTCCCCATAAATTACCAAAAGCGGGATTTCCCGCTGCCCGGACTCTGTCGACAGAGCGGGATTTCCCGCTGCCCGGCCTCTGTCGACCGAGCGGGAAATCCCGCTGCCCGGACTCTGGGGGTTAAATGCCGGTAACAGTATAGGAATGTTAGCTTCGTAATTATACATTATAATTATAAATGCAGGTTATTCCCTGTCTCCAATAAATTATTTTACATTCATTTCTTAAATCACCACGTATTTCTCTATCCCTATCAATCTACCTAAGTTTCAATTATTCCTCTCTTTAACCTATTTACATAACTATAATCCTCATATTAACATTTCGGGTTGAAGAAGCCCACCACCGAGATTATTCGTTAGTGACAATCTCCGCCTGGCTACTCCCTACAATTTTACACTTATTTCGTGTTGAAGAAGCCCACCACCGAGATTATTCGTCAGTGATAATCTCAGCCTGGCTACTCCCTACTATCCTACACTAAAACCCTATTCTAATACATATACATATATTATACCCGTAAATATCCTAAATAACAATACATATAAAATAGGGGTGTTACAGTCTGAGGGGGATGCAAGTAGGTAAATTAATGGTGTTTTGGTATAAAAATAGATGAGAGAGTGTATGTTCTGTATGTGTGTGTGTGTGTGTGTGTGTGTTTGTGTGTTTGACCAACTTGGGTGGTATGGCCAGGTGTCTATGTTCTGCAGCTACCTGGATTTGACCTGCTGTCTGGTAAACAGATTGTGAGGTATTTTTAGTTGACCCTTTTCTTCTACCTGCTCTTAACCCTTAAATGCATATTGACCAAATATCACGTCACCGCGAATTTAGGCCTTGAAGCCGATTGACGTAATATAAAGCCGGTAGAAAAAAAACTGCTTGGGCTATATCTAGCCACTTCATTGGTAACACTGGTTAGGTTGGGCCTTCAGTGAGTGGTGTGAGAGGGAAATGGTTCACTTGTCATATATACGCAATGAAAATACGCCCGCTCACGTTTTCTAATTTTTAGAGGGGTTTTAGGGGTAACTACTTTATTACTCATCGCGCTGCTGTACGCAAACCAGTAGACCTAGGAAACTTTAGTTTACAGATTCTGGTGTGTAAAATCAAGCTCTACAAATCTGTAATAACAAAATTTACCTAAACGAAACTTTAAAAATCACCCTGTTTTTGCGGTTCACGCTCCAGTAGCGTTAGGGGGATTGTGGTTCTTAGGGGTTAATGGCTTTTACGGTGTACAACGTGTATAATTTTGCACCACCTAATAATAATAATAATAATAATATCCACCCACACTTTCCTTCCATCGTAGTAAATATCTTGGTAATAAAGAACAACACGTGTATGATTTTGCACCACCTCATAATAATAATTGAGGGGGTTGAATTGACGTAAGGTGTTGTATTTATATTTGATATGATACTGATTTATTTGTACGATAGAAGGAAAGTGTCGGTGGATATTTGACTGTGGCTGTAACAACACTACCCATCCACAACTTACTATTTACAAACTATCTACACTCTGAGTGACAATACTTTTTTAAGGAATTGTACAACAGTACAGTCTACAGTATTTATTTTCAAGTGTCATAAATAATTATTTATGACACTTGAAAATAAATACTGTAGGCTGTTAGGAAGAATAAATGTCATTATATTGTGTGTGTATACCTTTACAGAATATAGTAGGTGATAGAGTGTTGAGAATTTATTATTAACAAAAGAAAACAATTGATTGAAATGGAAATATATAACACTTATATTTATTTTGGTTGTATTAATAGCAGGTTGTGTAGTGAAGTT